>OZ024881.1:23955603-25155603 GCA_964017185.1 Rugalucina vietnamica | reverse complement strand
TGTTGGACATAAAACTTGAAATCAACCAATCAGCCAACTTCAAACTCTGCTGACCAGGTCTCAAGGTTATAAAAAAATTTTCATGCTCAACTCAGCTGAGCATAATCAAAATTTATACTTCTCATAAATACTGAAATCGCCCAAAAAAATCGAAATTTTGCTTCCACAAACAATTGTTGGCATTTTAACATTGATGAGTAGGATAAATTTTAGTCTCAGCTGAGCTGAGGAGGAAAAAATTTTTATAACCTCTGGACCAGGATTGGTTGTTCTTTCTGACAAGAATTGTCTACCTTGGAACAGAAACAGAAATATATACCTCATTGAAGTCTACACTGGAGTCGTTACACATGGAGCAGATGGTCATCATTTCTTCTAGTCCTTCCATGTCAGAGGGTTTGATCTTCTTGCCGTTCAAAAATCTGAAATACATAAGTTTATATAAAAGTTTATATTTGTAAACAATGTTATTTTCCAGGTTTTTAGAAAGAATGACTTGTGCAGAGCTGGTCCAAAACTGATCACTAGATCAAGGTGTATAAAATTTACACAATATAACAACTCAACAACCACCAATATTCATAATGCTTCCGATAACCTTGAAGAATTTTTTCAATTTATCATTCAACAATTTGCTTATTCTGTAACTATATGGTATGTTATCAAATGTTGTCTTAAAAGCCAACTAAGCAGCCATTTGAGCCTTGGGTTGTCCAAATTACATGAACTTAATGGCATTAGTTAGCTTAAATATCTCATTTCTTTAGTCAAGTGAGGCAACAGAGAATAAGAGAAGTAAAATTTTCCCTGAGAACTCTTTTGTAGTAGAGTGGCTAGGTAAGTATATTGTACATGTATAAAGGTATGTTGGGTGCAAAATTTACCAGTCTAACTGGTCCGGACCTTTTGTCTGTTTGAATTGATGCTTAGCATCCAAGTCAACAGCTGTGGTAATTCAGGATGCTGCCTCCATTTTATATAAGGGACTTTTAACCGGTCTAACTGGTCCCTCGAACTGATGCCTAGCATCCCAGTCAACAGCTGTGGTAATTTGGGACGCTGCCTCAATTTTAAGAACTTTTAACCAAAGATATCCATTGTTATGATGACTGGTTTTAAACCTGGCAATGGTGGGTTAACACCCAGCTCAGCTTATATCAGAATGGAAGTTTTCATGTACTGGTCCCGATGTTATAAAACATTTTCATGCTCAGCTCAGCTGAGACAAAAATTTATCCTGCTCATAAATGTTAAAATGCCAACATTCTAACATTTATTAGCAGAATAAATTACAAGCTTTTGTGATTTACACATGAAATTTCCAATGATTTTCACTTGTTCAATATTTATGAAGAAATGAAATTTCTTGCTCAGTTGAGTTGAGCATGAAAAAAGTTTTATGACCTCCGGCCCAGGTCTATCTTTCTCCTCCAACTACACTTACATTTCACCATCAGGGGCGTAGGTTGAGCCTGTGATTTCAAACTGCTGGGTCTGGATATCTGAAGCTTCTATCTTGTTGAATATGAACATCTGAAAGGAAAATTAAATGTAATCTACGCAACTGGTGATTCTATACAGTCAAATCTCATTACCACGCATCTCACTAAAATGTGTTTTTCAATACAGTATGGCCATGCATAGGCTCCAAATTTGATTTTTTGCTATATGTCTATTTTAAGCACCATTCAAAGACCTACACCCAGTAAACAGCTGTGACCTATAATGCAAATAACAAGACAATGAGTAAAAAATTTGTTTCTATCAACATTTTGGAATCATCGTATAATATAAATGTTTTGAAGCACACAGAATATTATATTGGAATATTAAAAATGTTTCTCCTCAGGCCTTTAGGGCAAATCACAGTACAAAGTAAATGAGGCTATTCAAACAAGTCTTACCCTGCAGACGGACATTTGATTTGTTGTTAGGGTACCAGTCTTATCCGAGCAGATGACAGATGTACACCCCAGGGTTTCTACGGACGGTAAACTACGGACAATGGCATTCTTCTTCGCCATTCTTCTTGTACCTGTAGAAAACAAAGGAATGTAAAATTACTTACATGTTTTGATTAAAATTTTATGTCCCTTTCAAGATTATTTCAGCCCATGTGAGACAGGCCAATCAGCATGTGGGGCGAAAACTGGAGAACCCCCAGAAAAAAACACATGGCACACCCGCAAGCAGAACTTGGCTTCTCTCACATGTGCCCTGTGTGGGGCTAAAAACCCAAACCAGACACAGTTGTGGGATGATCGAATGGTTAAGCATGTTAATGAATTCAGCTCTCTTAACCACACAGCCACTGGGGCCGGAGTAATGTAAACTACATCAAGTGGACAGCTTAACATTGCCTCAGAAAGGTTGATGATAATCAAAGGTAATTTCTTTATTTTGCTTTATTTTTCAGCACGTCAATAACCCATTTTTTGATGAATGGAATTTCCCATCAGTATCAAAAACGGGAGTCCATTTTCATTTCATTTTTAGGAGTTAGGAGTGATTTTTTATTTCTGTCTCAATTTTCGATAAAATTTCTCTTTGCAAACAGAATAGCCCCAGATGTGACGCTGTCACATCTGGGGCTATATTGTTTGCCTATGTCTCATAAAAAGGATGCCAGACTTAAATATTCGAGTTAAAATTCTTTTCTGAACATTTTTATCTCAAACTTTCTAGAAGATGCTTGTTAGAGGCTTCATACATCATATAGGGGTTGTACTGTCGAAAGTGAAACCACTTTTTGTTTGTTTGTATTGAGGTTCAACTTCCCAGTCAACAATTTTTCAGTCATGTCGAAACTTCCTGTGTATTAACCAGTAGTCTGAGGAGTTCATGCGTCTTGAATAAGAACACAACAAGACACCCCAAGTGGAGATCTAACCCAGGACCTTTTGGTTCGGAGTCCAATGTTCTACCACCAGGCCAGCGCGACCCGCCCACCCACCCATGTTCGATAGAAAAGAGGGTTGTACAAGCCCAAAAGCAAAATGACCATGAAGCTTATGTTCTCATACAAAAACAGGATTTCGCATAATGCTGCACTTATTTATTCGAGACAAACAATTACAAATGAGCCGCGCTGTGAGAAAACAGGATTTTTGCCTATGCGAAAACAAAGGCGCAGATCAGCTTCGCAGTAACCGCGAAGCTGATCAGCGCCTTTGTTTTCGCTACATGGATAATACAATTCCTCTACTATCTAAATCCAAAATTTCCAGCCTCTAACCATCTTCTGTGACCGTACAGGCTGATTTGTGTCAGACCCGTTCGGAAACCACATTGTTGGTTTTTCCATGAGGTGGCTCAAATATAGACATAGTTAAAACCTTGTTTCAGACACAGTCTGACATAAAGCATAAAACCTAGTATCAAAATCATTTCCTATAACAAAATACAACTGACAATATAGTCTGAGAGTTAGGCGAGAAAAACGTGTTTCTGGGTTTCTAACCAGGTCTGACACAAACCGGCCTGTGCAGCTACAGATGGTGGCTAGAAGCTTGAAAATTTGGATTTAGGAAGGAGAAGAATTGTACTATCTGTGTAGCGAAAACAAAGGCGCTGATCAATTGTGCAGTTACTGCACAGCTGATCTGATCTGGGCCTTTGTTTTCGTCTAGGCAAATATTTGGTTTACTTATTACGCGGCTCAGTCTGAGAGCCGGGCAAACCATGGTCCATTATAGCCCGAGTTCTATTATTCTGTAATTACGATGCAGTGTAGCAGACTTCTGCCTATTAAACCAATATACGTCTCCGATGAAATCTGTCATTTCGTACAAATCTGTTTTCAATGTAAATACACGTCAAGACTGAAGATTAAGGAGCAAGAATTTGTCTAGCTGCCCCGACTAATACAACAAATCTTTCTCAGGGGGCGTGTAGCCAATTTGAGCCACGATGCGAGTAACCGGTCTTCTAGGTTTCTGACCAGGTCTACCACTACACCACCGCGCTCCCCAAAGGCAACCATTGATCAGTCATATCAAGATAGACCAACCAAAGTGGTATCTCTCATAGCTGAAGTGGTATCTCTCATAGCTGAATGTACCAAGATCTCAACGGCATTGACCTGACTTAGCCTGCTTATCAAACAATCTGAAAAGTCTTTTTCTTAAATTGGAAGAACAGAGCCTCATTTAAGAGAAAATCTTTCTTACGTAAATCAAACCAAGTCGTACAATGCCTCCTCATCCAGTGTCTTGAAGCAGATATGAGCCGCCTCATGAGAAAACCAACGTGGTTTCTGAACAGATCAGACACAAACCGGCCTGTACAGTCACAGAAGATGGCTAGAAGCTTGAAATTTTGGATTTAAGAAGAAAAAGGATTGTACTATCAGTGTAGCTAAAACAAAGGCGATGATCAGCTGCGCAGTTACTGAGCAGCTGATCTGCGTCTTTGTTTTCGCACAGGCAAGAATCTGGTTTACTCATGACACAGCTCATATGCAACAGGCTGACTTTTTTAGTAAGCGGCTAAAGTAAGAAAGGATATTAGAACTAGGATAATTGAGCCGCTGCATGAGAAAACCAACAATTTGGGTTTCCGACCAGGTCTGACACAAACCGGTCTGTACAGTCACAGAAGAAGGCTACAAGCTTGAAATTTTGTATATGAGTAGAAGTACTTTTGTACTATTCATGCGAAAACAAAGGCGCTGATCAGCTGTGCAGTTACTGCACAGCTGATCTGCGCCTTTGTTTCCGCATATTTTGAATGTTGGTTTTCTGATGTGGTTGCTCCTATTAGACCTGATCAAGCTGACAATAGATTGTTTTGTCTCAAGTAGCTGGCTGTCGCCACAATAATTGCAAGATTTAATCAACCTTTCTAATTCAGCCATGTCAGGAGGAAGACTGCCTCTAGCATATCCAAAGACAAAGGTGCCGGTCAGCTGCATGCCAGCTGTGCAGCTGAACAGAATCTTCGCTTTTCCCGCAAAGATAATACAATCCATATCTCTTCCACAATCGAAAACAAAGATTCAGCTTCCTGCCATCTTCTGGGGCTGCCCAGTTTGAGCGTGGAATGAGGTCTAAAAGTCTGGAGAAAGGTTTTGGGGTGAGGGAGCTCCAATCTTTCTTTGTGCCAAATAAACAATGAGGTTATGTCAGGTTGGTCAACTACCTTACTGCACTTTCTTCGCAAAACTCTTACAATACCTTTTGTTTGTGGAAAAGAAAAAAAAAATCTTCTTGTAGGGCTCCAACCCACACAGTGGTGAGATAAACATATGATTAAGAGCCGCTATTAAATCAACTATTCAACTACTCAGTGTGTCTGTCTTCTTGAAACAATTGGACAAAGCAGAGTGGCTAATAACTAAATGTTTTGCCCCTGAGGTTACAAAAATGTTCACTCAACTAAAGAAGTCTCCAGTTTATCATTATGAAGTGCACATTCTTTTGCTAGTTACTGGTAACATACCAAGAGCTGGACAAGTGGTGATTACAGCAGGCAGACCCTCTGGGATAGCAGCCACTGCCAAAGCTACCACAGTCTTGAAATAATAGATGGCAGTTGGGAGCTAGTTTACCATTATTTAGTGCACATTCAACCACTAGTAACTAAAAACTTACCAAGAGCTAGACAAGTGGTGATCACAGCGGGCAGACCCTCTGGGATAGCAGCCACTGCCAAAGCTACCACAGTCTTGAAATAATAGGTGGCAGTTGGGAGCTAGTTTACCATTATTTAGTGCACATTCAACCACTAGTAACTAAAAACTTACCAAGAGCTGGACAAGTGGTGATTACAGCAGGCAGACCCTCTGGGATAGCAGCCACTGCCAAAGCTACCACAGTCTTGAAATAATAGATGGCAGTTGGGAGCTAGTTTACCATTATTTAGTGCACATTCAACCACTAGTAACTAAAAACTTACCAAGAGCTAGACAAGTGGTGATCACAGCGGGCAGACCCTCTGGGATAGCAGCCACTGCCAAAGCTACTGCAATCTTGAAATAATAGATGGCTCCCTGAAATATTAAGAGGCAAGAAAATTAATGACATCTCTCTGTGTTCTTGGTGATTTCTTTACTTTTTTAAATATTTTGAACAGAAACAAAACCCAAGCTTCCTCTGTATTAACAAGTATTATGGGAATTCAAAGAGTCTAGCTAAAGTGCACAAATCGGTACAATGGAGGTTTAAACCTAGGACCTCTTGATTCGGAGTCTGATATTCTACCACTTAGCCACCACCTCCCATAATCCAAGGTTATGAAGCTAGCCATTTGTTTTACATTTGAGCCGTCTCGTGAGAAAACCAACAATGTGGTTTCCGAACAGGTCCGACACAAACCAGGCTGTATAATCACAGAAGATGGCTAGAAGCTTGAAATTTTGGAGATATTATACTATCCAAGTAGCGAAAACAAAGGCGCTGATCAGCTTCGCCAAGGCAGAATGTTGGTTTTCCCCATGAGGCTGCTCATTTGATTTACATAAAATGAATTTGTTGACCTTATTTTAGCACCTATGGATGTTACCATGGTTAGAACCAAACATGGTGTTTTTATTTAAAGCTGATATAGGAAATATATCCACCACAAGCTTTATATTTAGTGGATATGAATTAAAGTAACTTTTATCGATCATGTGACATCACATTACCTTGATCCATGATCCACCATGAGCAGGGTCGTTGAAATGTCCAATGTTGATAGCCCATACAGCCACACATATAATTGTAATGACCTGAAAGTAGAAGATTGATTGATTAGATTGATTGATTGATTGATTGATTGATTGATTGATTGATCCATGATCTGCCATGAACAGGGTCGCTGAAATGTCCAATGTTGATAGCCCATACAGCCACACATATAATTGTAATGACCTGAAAGTAGAAGATTGATTGATTGATTGATTGATTGATTGATTGGTTGGATTGATCCATGATCCACCATGAGCAGGGTCGTTGAAATGTCCAATGTTGATAGCCCATACAGCCACACATATAATTGTAATGACCTGAAAGTAGAAGATTGATTGATTGATTGATTGATTGATTGATTGATTGATTGATCAATCCATGATCCACCATGAGCAGGGTCGTTGAAATATCCAATGTTGATAGCTCATACAGCCACACATATAATTGTTATGACCTGAAAGTAGAATATTGATTGATTGATTGATTGATTGATTGATTGATTGATTGATTGATTGATCAATCCATGATCCACCATGAGCAGGGTCGTTGAAATGTCCAATGTTGATAGCCCATACAGCCACACATATACTTGTAATGACCTGAAAGTAGAAGATTGATTGATTGATTGATTGATTGATTGATTGATTGGATTGATCCATGATCTGCCATGAGCAGGGTTGTTGAAATGCTGCTAGCCCATACAGTCACACATATAATTGTAATGAGCTGAAAGTAGAAGATTGATTGATTGATTGTTGATTGATTGATTGATTGACTGTTTGATCACTCGAATGATTGATTGATTCATTCATTTATTACCACAGGAGGGCTCCACATTGTTCAATCTTTTGAAAGGACTTCTTTCTTCAAACCTGCATGAACCTAAGCCTGAGATTTTTAGTTCAATTCAATCTTTTTTCTCTTCCAGCATAGAATCTTTATGGATCTAAAACAAAATCCCCAGAGAAAAAGTAATTTGAATGGAAAAAAAAGTAATACCTAAGACCATGTCATTAGCCATATTAAAAGATTTCTGTAGCAAATTCTCAATATCACAGTACAGCTAATAAAGAGGATCATTTAGTAATGACATTGTGATAGCATAGCTTGGAAGTAACAGGTAGAAATTGCACATATGAAAACAAGACACTAATCAGCTGACCGCCACACAGCAAATTTGTACAGTAGCTGCACTGCTGATCAGCATCTTTGTGGATGCTACAAAACCTCTATCTCTAAAATCCAAAATTTCAAGTTTCTAGCCCTTTTCAGTGACTGTACAGGTCGTGTTGGATCTGGGCTCCAGGTTCAAACTTTTTTCATGCTCAACTCAGCTGAGATTAAAATTTATCCTGCTCTTAAATGTTAAAATGCCAACAATCGCTGGCTTACTAAAAAATTATGAGCAGGATAAATTACTAGATGTTGAGTATTGAACCTGCATTTTCCACTAATTTTGACTATTTCAACATTTACGGGCAGTTGAAATTTCATGCTCAGCTGAGCTGAGCTTGAACAGTTTTATAACCTTGAAGCCTGGTCTGATGTTCAAAACAGCTTATCCCGTAACATCCGTTCTGATTTAACCTTGTGCGTGCATGTGTTTTTTTTTTTGTTTTTGTTTTTCAATATATAAGAAACAAATTAAAACAAGATAAAAATATTAATAATCAATTTCTGTTTGCTGTGTCACTGTCTCATCTTTTGAGTGGCATCTTTTAATTAAAAAGTTTTTCTTCATCTTCTTGTCAGGCAAAAAAAATGTCATTAGTTGATAGACAGTATCAGCCGCATCATAAGAAAACCAGATTTTTGCCTAAGCAAAAACAAAGGCACAGATCAGCTGTGCAGTAACTGCACCTTTGTTTTCCCTACACGGTTAGTACAATTTCTCCTCTACTTATAGCCAAAATTTCAAGATTCTAGCTTTTTTCTGTGACTGTACAGGCCGGTTTGTGTCAGACCTGGTCGGAAATCTGGAAAATCAGTTTTCCCAGCAGCTCATATAAAATCTTCATTAAAGTGATGATATAGGGTTACTGAACTGATATCTGAGATTATTGTATACCATTGGCATCACACTGGTTATACAGATACAACTAACACGACTGAGAACAACCAACACGGATCATCAGGCCAACATGTCCGTGAAATAAATACTCCCGTATACCCCAATTTTATATAGAACTGGGGTATGCAGGGGTATACTTATTTCTGCTCCAAAACCTCACCGAGGTGGTTCTAATGTGTACCCACAATCTATGTTTTGAGCAGAAACATAACAAAAATTATCTACTGAAAATTTTCATTTTTTACAACTTAAAACATCTATGAATATTGCAAAGGTATGTTTTCGTAATGGAAATCAACATATGAGCCGTGCCATGAGAAAACCAACAATCTGCATATGTGAAAACAAAGACGCTGATCAGCTTTGCAGTAACTGCGAAGCTGATCAGCACCTTTGTTTTTGCTACACAGACAGTACAACACCTCTTCTTCTTAAATCAGAAATTTCAAGCCTCTAGCCATCTTCTGTGCTTATACAGCGCAGCGCAGTGTGTATCGGGATCTATGGAAAGGTTCAAAGACGTATTTGTGTACTATAAAGTACATTAATTTCATCGCCCATTGGTTGTTCTTGAGTAACGTTGGTTGTCTCTGGATAGTCAGTGTGTGGCATGCATTGTAGAAACATCAAATTCATTATCAATTGGGAGAATCCACTGTCATTTTTAGGCACGTCAGGAGTGATTTTTAATTTTTATCTCATTTATCGATGAAATTCCTCCAAGCAAACAGAATAGCCCCAGATGGGACGCCGCAGAACGCGGCGTCACATCTGGGGCTATGCTGTTTGCCTATGTCAACGCCGCAGAACGCGGCGTCTTATCTGGGGCTATGCTGTTTGCCTATGTCCCATAAAAGGGCGCCAGGCTTAAATGAGTTAATATTGGAAGATGTTATTCAGAAAATTCTCACAGTAACTTGATTCTTTCTATTTCTGTGACTTTATTTTTTTTAAATCAAGTTATTTGCTTTTGGTTTTATTCCTAAGGCAAGAACTCTAATAAAGATTTCACTAAGTGCATTGATGTCAGAATTTCAAACACTTTTCTGCACTTGACATTTATCAAAGACATACCAGTTTGCATTTGCACGAAAGGTTTAATTGTCTTTTAAATAAAGCCACCACTAAAATATGTTCTGTACGGTTTTATCACCAAAAGACTTGTGATCAAACAAAAGGCCTACTTCCTTAGAACCTTCCTCACTTTCACAAGAATGCATTTTTTCTGTATCATTTTTTTCTGCATTTCTTATTATTTATCATACAGCCTGTCTGGTTCAATCATTTTAAATCAGCCAAATGATGTGAAAACCAGCTTTTTAATATGTGCAAAAACAAGGATGCAAATAAGCTGCACAGTAACCACACAGCTGATCAGCATCTACACAGATAGTACATTTTCTTTTCTTCTTGAATCTGAAATTTTAAGCTTCTAACCTTCTTCTAAGACTGTACAGGCTGGTTAATGTTGGACCTGGTCGGAAGCCCAGGAGACCAATTTTCTCATGTCATGGCTCAAATGATGATATAATCTTTGTGTAATATCTTGCTAATTCCTTTCTGCATGTTCAAGAATCTTTCAACATTCCTGCATTCCTATTGACAGACAGGGAAAAGAACACTGAAATATGAACCCCGTCCCGAGAAAACCGGCCTTTGGGGTTTCCTAACAGGTCTGATACAATCCGGCCTGTACCGTCACAGAATTACGCTAGATGCTTGAAAATTTGTCTTTAGGAAGAAGAGGAATTGTACTATACATGTAGCGAAAACAAAGGCGCTGATCAGCTTCGGGGTTACCAGGAATTTGGTCTGCATCTTTGTTTTCGAATATGCCAATTGTTGGTTTTCAAAATGCAGACCACAGCGGCTCATATGCTAGATCAGAGAACTTGAGATTGACAACCACACACAAAATCTGCATGTGAAATAAAGTGATCAAAAGTAGTAATTGAATTCACAGTAATGGCATCTGTGACTGGAAAGTAATTGTAATTGAATTCATAGTAATGACATCTGTGACTGAAAAGTAATTGTAATTGAATTCATAGTAATGACATCTGTGACTGAAAAGTAATTGTAATTGAATTCCTAGTAACGACATCTGTGACTGAAAAGTAATTGTAATTGAATTCATAGTAATGACATCTGTGACTGAAAAATAATTGTAATTGAATTCATAGCAATGGCATCTGTGACTGAAAGGTAATTGTAATTGAATTCATAGTAATGACATCTGTGACTGAATAGTAATTGTAATTGAATTCATTACATTTTTAATAATGCTCTGTAATTGAATTTGTGCTTATAGAGAAGTAATTGTACTGTAACCATGCAACATCAGGAAACTTGTCCCAGAAAAGTATACCCCATTAAACCCCCTTATATATAGGGAAACTGGGTAAAACAGGGGTATACCATTTTCCTTATTTTTGATCCAAAACATAGATCGTGGGTACTCGTTAGAACTGCCTTGGTGAGGTGGTTCTTATATGTACCCACAATTTATGTTTTGAGCAAAAATATTAAAAATATAAAAAAAATTTCTATGAAATTTTCATTTTTTACAGCTAAAAAAATCCCTCTAAGTTTCCTAAGTCTAAAAAATCCCTAAGTTTTTGAAACAATGTTCAGTTTCTTGTTCTAATTCCAGAGATAAGTCAAACACTTCATGAAAATAGAATCCCAGCTTCAGGATTTCCAACCAGGTCAAACACAAACCGGCCTGTGCAACCACAGAAGACAGCCAGAACCTTGAAATTTGGGATTTATGAAGAAGAAGAACTGTACTATCTGTGTAGCGAAAACAAAGGCGCTGATCAGCTGTGTAGTTACTGCACAGCTGATCTGCAGCTTTGTTTTCGCATAGGCAATGTTATTCTCATGACGCGGCTCATATTATGTGTGAGTTTTACATACAATAGAAAGCTAAGCACCCATCAGAAGTGCCTCTAGACACTTGTAATAAGTACCAACAACCTCAGAACTTTCCTAAAACATCACAAAACATCATCATGTGCCAGATTTTTCAGAATCCCAACAACGCATGAGCCGCGTCATGAGAAAACCAGCGATGTGGTTTCCCAACAGGTCCGACACGAACCAGCCTGCATAGCCACAGAAGCAAGCTAGAAGCTTGAAATTTCGGATTTGAGAAGAAGAGGGATTGCACTATCTGTGTAGCGAATACAAAGGCTGATCAACTTCGCGGTAGCCGCGAAGCTGGTCTGCGCCTTTGTTTTCGCATATGCAGATTGTTGGTTTTCTGATGCGGAAGCTCATTTTTGCAGCAGGTAAGAAAGGTGCACAAACACCAATTGAGCAGCCGCATCAGAAAACCAACAATTTGCATATGCGAAAACAAAGGCACAGACCAGCTTCGCGGTAACTGCGAAGCTGATCATCCCCTTTTTTTTCGCTACACCCGTAGTACAATCTTTCTTCTACTTATATCCTAAATTTCAAGCCGCTAGCCATCTTCTGTGACTGTACAGCCTGGTTTGTGTCCCGCCTGGTCGAACCTACATTGTTGGTTTTCTCATGCACAGGCCCAATTATCTGTTGGTTGCAGGTAATCTGAACAGGCATTTGATTCCACAAAGAAAAGAATATTTCCCCCCTAATTGTATGTGGTAACATGCAAAATGTAGAAACAAATTATTTGCATGAAGGAAACAAAGTATCTTTAGTGAAGCAAAAATAACTAGTTGTCATGCTTCTTTGATGTACAGTACTTTTACAAGTACAAACTTTTACAAAAACTTGGCACTTCTGCTTGTTGTTTCTAAAGCAGATTGTTTAGGTCATTAAACCTTCAAACCCACTAAAATTAATAGTTCCTTAGATTTGGTTTAAGCATCTATCATTTGTTTGAAGGAAAATAAAAATGTAAATGAGGTTTTTCCAGATAAGATTAGACAAATAAGATGGAGTATATAAATGAGCTGTGTTATGAGAAAACAAACATTTTGCATATGCGAAAACAAAGGCACAGTAACTGCGAAGCTGATCAGCGCCTGTTTTCGCTACATGGATAGCTCTATTTCTCTACTTTATAAACCCAAAATTTCCAGCCTGTAGCCATCTTCTAGGCTTGTACAGCTCGGTATGTGTCGGACCTGTTCGAAAACCACACTGTTGGTTTTCTCATGATGCTACTCAAATGTTCTTACCTTTGATAATTGTTGTGAAAATTCATCTAATTTCTGTTGGAGTGGCGTTCTTTCAGTTTCAGTGTCCATCATTTCATTTCGGATTTTGCCTGAAAAGAGAAGAAAATAATATTCATTTAATATTGTTTGTTTGTTTGTTCGTTCAGTGTTTCAACATTTCAGTCAATAATTTTTCAGTCATGCCAGGATGGATTCACCGCTTCTTGAGTATTAACCAGTACTCTAATATGTCAAGGACACAACAATACGCCCTGTGTGGGGATTGAACCCAGAACCTCTTAAATGATCTATGACAAGTGCATTAGGAAAACACGCCCATGTAATGTAATATACAGATTTTTATTGAAAATTTTCAGTAGAAAAAATTTGAGATTTTTCTTATTTTTGCTCAAAACATAGATCGTGGGTACGTTAGAACTGCCTCAGTGAGGCCTCAGTGAGGCCTCACCGCGGCGGTTCTAACAAGCACCCACAATCTATGTTTTGGAGCAAAAATAAGAAAAATAGGTATACGCCTGCATACCCCAGTTTTGCTACATAAAAGTGGGGTTAAAGGGGGTATACATTTCATGGACATGTTTTCCCGATGGATTCCCAGATAAGTATTTACTCCCGACTGTCGCTTGTATTGATTTCATCTGCATTGGCTGTACTCAGTGGCACTGGTTGTCTCTGGATGAACGGGGTGTCCAAGTCTCTGGATGAATGGTGTGTCCAAACATTGTAGGAAACTCCGCATGACTCATTTGAGCAGCCTCATGAGAAAACCAACAATGTGGTTTCAGACCAGGTCCGACACAAATCAGGCTGTACAAGCACAGAGGATGGCTAGAGACTTGAAATTTTAGATTTAAAGAGTAGAGGAGTTGTACTATTCATGTAGCGAAAACAAAGGCGCTGATCAGCTTCGCGGTTACCGCGAAGCTGATCTGCGTCTTTGTTTTCGCATATGCAGATTGCTGGTTTTCTCAAGAGGTGGCTCATTTAACTCTGACATCGAAATGGGCCCCAAGGAAAACGAAGTTCAATTTCACAATAATTCTAGTGACAGAGGAGTTTATTTAAACGGAAACGTCCAAATTACGCCAAGCAGAGAAATCTAATAGGACCAGAACAGTTGAACCAAGCGAAATGAGAGATTTCCTGATTGAAAACCAAATGAGACGCATCGTGAGAAAACCGGATTTTTGCCTAGGCGAAAACAAAGGCGCAGATCAGCTTCGCGGTAACCGCGAAGCTGATCAGCGCCTTTGTTTTCGCTACTCGGATAGTACAATTCCTCTTCTACTTAAATCCGAAATTTCAAGCTTCTAGCTCTTTTCTGAGCTTGTACAGGCCTGTTTGTGTCAGGCCTGGTCGGAAACCCCGAAGACCGGTTTTCTCGCGTCGCGGCTCAAATAAGACAAGAAGTTGATGATAATTTAGCCTCATTGCAAGAAAACTGGTCTTCTGGGTTTCCGATCAGGTCTGACACAAACCGACCTGTACAGTCTCAGAAGAATAGAAGCTCTTGGAATTTCAGACTGAAGAAGAAGAGGAATTGTACTATCTGTGCTGCGAAAACTAAGATGCTGATCAGCTGTGCAGTTTATACTGCACAGCTGATCTGTGTCTTTGTTTTCGCATAGGCAAAATGACAGTTTTCTTATGATTTGTCCCAATTCTATAATACAGATATAATTTCAATTAAATATTCATAAAGTCCTATGTTCTACATGCTCATAACAATCACAGTTTCTAATGTGCACCCACAACATAAGATTCAAAGAAGAAATAAGGAAAATTATCCCTTAATTATCCTCAATTATCATCTCTTTTCTGGTCTTCTGAATTCAATCAAAGAAACAAGGGAATTCAGAGCTTGAATAGAAATGTCCAATTCCCAAATCACAGACGGCAATAAAGCCAACTAACGCTGATTTATTTCAATAAGTTGCGCCAAGGATGCTTTAATCAGCCATTTAGGGATGAAGAAAAGATTTTTGGAATCCAAGGGGAATTATTATTATCTTAAAATAGTCTCATCTCATGTGAGAATCCCATTTTTTTGTAATTGTTAAAAGAAATCAAATATCTGCAACGGAAAAAAGGGCTTGGTACAATTCAATCTTCATAGAGTGCTCATGTACGGCAAATCAGAGCATTATTTTCAAACATGTTCAAATCCTCTGGTTTTGATGCATCAGTCTGTAGCTACAAGAAGTGACCCTACTGTCTACACACCATCTTCCAGAAACTGCATTTTCCAAAATCTCACTTTTCTGGAAGACCCCAAGAAAAATATGAGCCTGTCACCATTTTTCATTCCAAAAGTCTTAAAAAGTGCCACAAAATTTTTGAAAATCGGCTAACAAATAAAAATTTAATGCAAGAAAATATTTTTTAATCAGGCTTTTGCCAGCAAGGGAAGTAACTATTTTCCCAGAAAAAAAATCGAAATTGATTATTTTTCATCTAAAATGCACCAAACCAAAACAATATGGTTTGTATGCATAGCTGACCGCCAAACTCTTAAAAAATTATTCCACAAATTTGCTTGATTTTCAGTTTTAAGATGTTTGGATTACCTCCCTTGCACATGCAAAATGCCTATTCAAACTGATTTTTGGGCATAATTACTTTATTAGTGAACCGATTTTCAAACTTTTTGTGGCACTTTTTAAGACTCATGAGTTGCGAAAAGATGGCATGGTCAAATTTTTCTTGTGGTGTTTTAGAAAAGTGAGATTTCGAAAAATGCAGTTTCTGAAAGATGGTGTCCAGACAATAATGGATGTGCAACCTGGTTTGCACCTGACATTTTTAGGCATCTTCCAGATCACGGCTAACAAACCTTTAAATGCGTAACCGCTGGTTAAGAAAGAAAATCCGATTCACGCCCTTCCGGTTCCGCATATGAAGACCAAGAAAAGGTAAACAAAACATACACTACTAGGATCGATTGATGATTATATTTTAGTACAGAAATATATCGATTATCTATGAATGCTATTTTGTCACTTATTTACTATTGTAACTCAGCACCAAAGTAGCCCGCAAAATAATTTGATGGTCTTTGAGTTATTTATTCCCTTCTTCGAACCTGGTGTTCCAACAAGACCAAAGTCGGCGAAATACAGCTAAAAATTGGACAATTTGCTGGTAAATATCAAATTTTAGTGATTGTTCCACGACAAATTTACAGATATGTATTTACTAAATTGCATCTGATGTCTTTGCCAGTATTTCGTTGTGTTAGTGCCCGTCATTATCGATTTGAAGGGAAGGAAAAGATGGGTACGCATTTAATCATTAAAATATGAAGGATATATTTCAAGACACGTTTGAAAACCTCAACCTGTTCAAGTTATGGAATTTATTTCCCTGTAAAGCGTTTTGAAAGACATAAAACCAAGAAAAAACAAATTAAAGTGTACAGAATGCTGCAAAATCCTCTTCATGAACAGGAATATCATGCATGTGAACTATTGTATTACATGTATTTCATAGACAGTTTGTATTATTTTATATCAAACATTTTCACTGCAAATATCACAAACACACCAAATTTGAGTAAGCAACTATTAAGAAAGGACGTAAAACAATTAACAAAAATAAAAACTTTAATACATGTGTTCTATAATGACCATATTGCTATCATTCTAATGATTAAATTCGTAACCGAAATGTTGACACAGCTTTTAACCACATATGCATAGAATGCATTGGCCAGAGGCAACGAAACTGTCACCAGACCTCACACAATGTTAAAATCATCTGCGCACGGTATTGTTTTCCGTTAATATGGACGTAATGAGCGGAAATCTAAAAATATCCCTGCGACTGACCCACATTTTCGTCGTGTACAATGCAATCTCAACATGTGCTTTGGGGTAGGGAATAAAAATCATGATTATAAAGAAAAATTTCTGGAAATCCTTTGGGGTCCAAATATAGCAATGTCTAACTAATAAAATAGCATTGAGAGAATTATAATATTTGTCTTCGAATCGAAACATTTTACTCGGAAACACGAGCTGCAAAAGTTTGTTTACCTTTTGTTGGTCATCTGATGCGAAACCGGAAGGACATGAATCGGATTTCTTTTCTTAACCGCGGTTACGCATTTAAAGGTTTGTTAGCCGTGCAGATGGATAGCACATGCCATTAAATCATTAACCCATATTTAACGAATGGATTTTCCCTTCTTTATGATTTAGGTGAGTCCACTTTCATTATTAGGGGCGTCAGGAGTGATTTATAAATTTTATTCAATTTTTCGATGAAAATTCTCGTAGCAAACAGAATAGCTCCAGATGGGACGCCGCGTTCTGCGGCGTCAAAAGAGCGCGGGGTCACATCTGGGTCTATTCTGTTTGCCTATGTCCCATAAAAGGGACCCTGTCCCATAAAAGGGACACCAGGGTTAAATGAGTTAAGGCACAAAATACAAAATAGGTCAAAAACATTTTGTTAAGTCTTTTTAAAAGATCAAACACCTATAAACTGAATGCTGCAATATATTGACCAATTCCGAAGATTTCAGATAATAACAATTCCTTTAATTCCATTACATTTGAGCCATCGCATGGAAAACCAACGACCTGCATAGGCGAAAACAAAGGCGCAGATCACCTTCGTGGTAACCGCAAAGTCGATCAGCCCCTTTGTTTTCGCTACATGGATAGTACAATCGCTCTTCTTCCTTCATCCGAAATTTGAAGCTTCTAGCTATCTTCTATGACTGTACAGCCCAGTTTGTGTCGGACCTGGTCGGAACCCAAATTGTTGGTTTTCTCACGCACAGGTTCATTTTTTATTACACTTAATACATTACTTTGCTATTTTTGCAACCTTGAAGGAAATTCTGGGGAAACTTTTTGCGGTCCTGATAAATGCCAAATCTTAAGAAACAGTCAATACCAGTCAAAGTGTTTTCACAAGTTAGTTTTATGCACTAGTCATTTGTAACCACGGCCCTGCCAGGCAGGGGTAGGGCAGGGGATAGCTGTGGAAATGAGCAGGGCTTTGACCAAAGTTTTGCCACGGCAGTGCGGGGGAAATACACAGAGCTTGCTTTAAATAGGCAAAAAGGGCTGTGAAATGAAAAGATAGCAGGCTGCGGGGGAAAACAGCAGTGGTTTTACCAACGAGCAGTCCCCTCAGGTTGGTGCTTTTAGCAGGGATTTGCTGGACCAAAAATCAAAGTCCCCGCTATTCCCCATCCTGGGGGGACATGGTTACAAATGACTAGTGCATTAATCAGAGTGGAAACTATGAAAATCCTGGTTGCCACTAAAATCAAATGCTAAATGGTTAAGCCATGCTTTGTAACCACTTAGGGCCATGAGTTTGATCCCAGAATGCTCAAGTCAAAGGTCACTTTAAACTGAGGTCCTTTCTACATAATGGCCTTAGCCATTGAGCGGGACATAAAACATAAATTCAACCGAAAACCAATTTGCCCCATAATACACAACCAGGGTGCATGTACAGCTCAAGTCAAAAGTCACTTTAAACTGAGGTTCTTCTACATATGACCTTAGCCAATGAGCGGGACATAAAACAAATTCAACCAAAAACCAATCTGCCCTATAATACACATACAGGGTGCATGTACACATAATGTAAATGTACATAAAACATAATCTTCTAGCATGTGAACTGCAGTTCATATCATTCACAGTAGGTGTGATATTAATTGTTATTAATTAACTAATACCAGGTGTGAACTCTTCGGATGCTATGCAATGTGTTTCACATACCAACTCAGTGCAAGTATACCACCAGACAAGGAAATTGAGCCACCGCATAAAAAAAACAACAATTGCAAAGTTGATCTGTGCCGGGAAAAGTCTGGTTTTCTCACATCGCGGCTCATATGATGTAATGCACAAAAGCAAACTGTTCTTCCTAAGAAAACAAACAATAAAGGAAGAAAAAGCTTTGTTGCTGTTAATAGAATCCATTAATTGGCATAGGTGCTTCATCAGAACATACAAGGTCTTTGGCCCCCTGGATTCCAACTTGGTTGCTACCAATGGAATTTTTAAGACTAGCTGACACTTTGACATTTAGAGATATGGCGACTTGTACTAGCCTGCGGTCAAAACAGCCTAATCAGCCAGTTTTGTGGCACAGACTAACTTTTGACTTTTCAGTCCAAACAAATGACAGTTTTCACATGACCGAGACGGGTAAAGCTGCCTAAAGTGAGAAAATCACTTTCTGGTATTTGCCAACATAGACATGTGATTAAGCAGATTTAGCATAAAAACATAATAAGGTCTGGCAGATTATAAAACAGCATCAACCAGCTGGGAACAGGCATCTGTTATTATGCCCCCATATTATCTGTTACAGTAGCAGACATACTAATGTCTCTTACTGTTCGGTAAACAAAGTGAATTGGATAGATGTTTGATTTAAATGTAGTAATCTCTTTAAAGCCATCTGTACCAGAGCATCCTAAATAGTACTAAATACCTTCCTTCACAAAAATAATTATTTTCACTTGCAACTCATTGTGTCACGGTGCAACTCGCCGTCAACTCGCAGATTCCAAATTGCAACTCACAGTCTACTCAGATTCCAAATTGCAACTCATAGTCAACTCTCAGATTCCAAATCACAACTCACAGTCAACTCACAGATTCGAAATTGCAACTCACAGTCAACTCACAGATTCCAAAGCGCAACTCACAGTCAACTCACAGATTTGAAATTGCAAATCACAGTCAACTCGCAGATTCAAAATCGCAACTCACCGTCAACTCGCAGATTCCACATCGCAACTCACAGTTTTCAACCTTGCAACTCACTTTGCTGCAAAAAGCCTAGGAACTTGTAAACTGGCACATCACCTGACTTTCACAAGATAGACTAGCCTTCGCATGAGAAAACCATCAATTTGAGTTTCTGAACAGGTATGACACAAACCAAGCTGTACAAGCACTGAAGATGGCTAAAGGCTGGAAATTTAGGATTTAGAAAGGAGAGGAATTGCACTATCCGTGTAGCGAAAACAAAGGCGTTGATCAGCTTCGCAGTAACTGCAAAGCTGATATGCGCCATCTTTTTCACATATGCAAAATGTTGGCTTTCTCATGACGTGGCTCATATATAATTATAATTAGCTTTATGCCACAAAACCCAAGTTTACCCAATTAAAGAAAATCTACGAAATGTATTTTTACCCATACTCTATGGCAGCAAAACAAACTTCTTCATAATTATGATTACCAACTTCAGTTTAATGTATCATCCAAAAGACCAGAGAAGTCTGGGATCAAGCCTCAGGGACCCTAGTTTACCAGCCGAATGCCTTAACCGAATGCTTTAACCGAATGCCTTAACCGAATGCCTTAACCGCTATATGCCACAGAATAACTGTAGTACTCTGTATTCAGATTAGCTGCTTCACTGCATAGTCACAAGACTGAAGATATGGAATGGTCTAGTATTCAGAGAGTTCAATGAGTATCTTGAAAGAACCGAATAATCTTACATGGGTGTGCCATATTTAAGTCTTTGAAAGTCTTTTAAAACCAATTAAAATGAAATCTAAACCAAGAATCTTTCAACGGCAACATGCATTTTGAGATTTTTCTTTGATGCATTCATAACAGATATAAGAGTTATGATGTTTCTTGAACTCTATCCTAACCTCAATCAGCTCCATCACTCAACAGAGCCATAAATTGAAAGAAAATGCCTCCAAAAACGAGGAACCAATAAGCAGAGGACTTGGTGTTAATTCTACAACAATATTCATCAGTAATGTAGAATATGCATTTTCAGTTACTGATACATTCCAGCTCTTTAATAGAGGAATATGAAAGCCTAACTATTTTTGAAGTTTTTATGAAAAATCATCCATGAAATATCACTGGCTAAGCATATTATCTACATTATTGATAACTGAGCATCCTCATCAAAAAATTTGGTTTTGGAGTTCCAACCAGGTCTGACACAAGCCGGCCTGTACAGTCACAGAAGAAGGCTAGAAGCTTGAACTTTCAGATTTAAACAGATTGTACTCGCTATGGAGCGAAAACAAAGGTGATGATCAGCTGTGCAGTGACTGCACAGCTCATCTGCATCTTTGTTTTTTGCCTATGTAAAATTAGGTTTTCTGGTACTTATAATATTTCTAGAAACTGCTTTTTTAAAGATCTGAACAATCTGTCTATAATGATGGATAGATTGCTATCTTGTCAATCAATGCTATCTACATAACCTTGGAAAAAAAAATAATTGAGCCGCCTCATGGGAAAACCAACAATCTGCATAGGCGAAAACAAAGACGCAGATCAGCTTCGAGGTAACCGCGAAGCTGATCAGTGCCTTTGTTTTCGCTACTCGGATAGTACAATTCCTCTTCTACTTAAATCCAAAATTTCAAGGTTCTAACCTGCTTCTGTGACTTTACAAATCAGTTTGTGTCAGACCTGGTTGGAAACCCAAATTGTTGGTTTTCTCATGCAAAATTAAGACTCTCATATTGTTCATCAGAACTTGAACCATTGAACATTCAATCAATGAAAGTTGGATACTAGGTGCTGTACAACAATAGTCAACATTATCTAAGGTAATATTGGAATGGTCAATAACCCTGGCCAAAAGCTGCCGACTACTGGGAAAGCCATCTAGACTTAGAGGCAGTTTACCAGAACTAAGTGCACAATTATTTCAGCACCAGGGATATAGGGGTTAATTATTTTAATTTTGATCTGTTATTTTTGTACAAAATCTTAACAGATGATTTGGTTTCTTCTTATGGTACATTACAGTATACTGTTGTATTTGCAAGCTTTCCTGGTATAGATCTAAGTGTTACTGAATTCCTGTAGCTCAGCTACTTAATACTACCATACTTAAATGACTGATGACTAAAAACTAATTACAACTAACAACTAAATGTCTTGGTACCTTAAAACTATTATTAGCTCGGATATGCTCCACTTGTTGCCTTGCGAAAATCTCTGAATTTACAGTAATAATACTGTCTTTTCTCAGTTCACCTGGATTATTCAGCAATATCTTCAATCACGCAAATAAATCTGACTTTAAATATTTATATAAAATATTGTCATGGCAACAACATCAGATTTAATGAAATTCTTTGAAAGACTCTTCAATTATTAGATGTTCTTTCCTCATTACTAAAATGATGTATGTCTTCAAATTGCCAGGAGCAAAACCTTGAGATGGCTCATGAGAATCAGACATTTTAACAAGGCAGAAAATGTCAACGCATCACGAAAACTTGCCCAAGCAATATACATGCAATATACAGAGAAATTTTTCAGAAGAAAAAAATGAAAATTTCAATGGAAAATTTTTGCTTTTTTTCAATACTTTCGCTCGAAACATACATTGTGGGTACAAGTTAGAACCGCCTCGGCAGCTCTACCAAGTACCCACAATGTATGTTTTGGATCGAAAATAAAAATATTAGGTATACCCCTGCGAAACCCAATTTTTCTATTTAAAAGTGGGGCTTAAGGAGGTATACATTTCACAGGCACGTTTTCCTGATGAGCTCCGACTACAGCTGAATTCTCTTCTCATAGACTTGGAATAATATGTTTCATAGACAATTAGAAAAGAAAACTTAATGCCAAAGGCTTTAATATCCTTAAACATGTCTGCTATACAAGATGAGATGATACAGAAGCAAATTAACTGTATTCCATTTTATTTCATAAGGTAACAGATGAAAATGAATGGTCCTTATACTAGGAAATATCGAAAGTTGACATCATTCTGAATCTTGTAGGAAATTCACTCAATTTCTGACAATATCTTAAGAGGGCATGTGCATTACAAAAACATGCCCATGCAATATGCAGAGATTTTTTTTCACCATTCGAAACTGAAAAATTTTATTGGTAAATTTTGATATTCTTAATATCTATGCTCAAAACATTGATTGTGGGTACACGTTATAATGATTCTAACACGTTAGAATGATTCTAACAAGTACCCACAATCTATGTTTTGGATCAAAAATAAGAAAACTAGGTATACCAGTGTATACTCCAATTTTACAATATATAAGTGGGGTTTAAGGGGGTATCTATTTCACGGACATGTTTTCCTGTTAGACATATCAACGTAGGTTCAGTACTTTTTGCTTTCTGTCGTAAACTCCTTACAGAAGTTGTTATGTACCAAATGCAGGACTAGTTCTCGGGGCCCCTTCAACATGTATCAGACAATAAGGCCTACTGCACCCCATCATTCAAGATCTGACCTTCCAGCTAAACTGTGGCCACACAACATTGCCGAGTTAACTGTTTGACTAGCAACTAGTTAGCATCAAGAAATATTTTGGCAAACATAATTTCGTACCTAAAAACCAGAAAAGACCAACACATTTTTGAGGCGTAGTAACATACCTATGCACCGTGTGAAGTCATGAGTGCTAATTGAGCGAGAAAACCGGTCGTCAGTGTTTCAAACCAGGTCTGACGCAAACTGGCCTGTGCAGCTACAGAAGATGGCTAGAAGCTTAAAATTTCGGATTTAGGAAGAAGAGGAATCGTACCATCAGTGTAGCGAAAACAAAGGCGCTGATCAGCCGTGCACTTACTGCACAGCTGATCTGCGTCTTTGTTTTCGCCTAGGCAAAATTATGTTTTTCTCACGAGTGCTAATTAGCTTCAAGGATGTGTTTTTCACCTTCCATGATCATCATCAACAGAAACTGTTGTACTCTTTGAGGCTGTTATTACTGAAACACCTCATGGCACAACTTGATTCTATCCTAATAATTTGTATTGTTTGTGTTTGTAGATTTTAAGGTCACCTTTAACCATTTTTCAGTCATGTCGGTACACAGAGCCACCAGTTTCTGAGCATTAGTCAGTACTGTGGGGAGTTAAGGTGTCTTGCTCGAGGACACAAAACAACGCCAGTGGGGTTTGAACCCAGGACCTCTCCATTCAGACTTTGATGCTATACCACTAGGCCTGCCACACTCCCACGGGCAGACTTTGGAAAAAAAAGAGCTTGCAAACTAAATGGACCAATTGTCCCTTGCCAACAAGTCTTTCACCTTGTGATGTCCTGGTGCCTACAGTTAAATGTTGCTTAAGAAACAGCTCTAGAAACATTGTCTCCCAAATGAGGGGTCCATGATTAAAAATAACGCAAGGGAAAACATTTTTCTTATCTGCTGACTGTGAGAGATGCCATGTTCAAAACACTACAAGATATTTCACAAAATCGTGATTATACGCAACATCAGGATTATGACATCACCCAATATTCCGATATCTTCAGAGATTCAATCATATTTCAATAAACCTCAGAGGATGAATATTCTATCATATCAAACCAAGCGCAATTTCTTCACGTTATTAATGGGAAAACAGCAAGAGGCGTTTAATTAATAGTGTTCCGAAAGAAATACAATATGGTGCAAAATAGCAGAATGCACAATTACACATGCTGCCATGCACCTCTGAGCATATTATGTTGATAAAAGAATATGCAACTGTTATCTTGCTAATTATTACTGGGAAAAAAATTGATATATTGGCAGTTCGCTAATTATGACAAATCAGCATATTCATCCAGACAAAATCGAAAGACATAAATCAAAGTAAGCAGCTTCTTGGTTCTATATGGAAAAAACGGATTTTTGCCTATGCGAAAACAAAGGCGCAGATCAGCTTCGCAGTAACTGCGAAGCTGATCAGCACCTTTGTTTTCGCTACAAGGATTGTACAGTTTCTCTTCTTCTTAAATCCAAAATTTCAAGCTTCTAGCCTACAGGCCGTTTTGTGTCGGACCTGATCGGAAACCGCGAAGACCGTTTTTCTCGCAGAGAGGCTCATATCATAGACAGGCTTTGGCTATCAATTAACATGTAAAAGGACGACAACAAAGATCTATGCGTTACACAATGGCTTAAGCCTGGTTTCCACGGACAATTTTTCTTTGACAGAGATTATTTGTCACAGAAACTTTGGAAATGAGTTTGCGTTCACAGCCAGGGATTTTTTTCGGGTGTCTCAGGGGCCGAAATAAGGCCCCATTCCCAATGAGATTTAGGTGACTTTTTTCCCAATTTGGAGAAAAAAATTCCCAATCTGACACAGCTGAAAATAATTTACTATAGGTCAATTCATTGTGAAACTCAAGTTCTGTTGTTTGAAATGCTGTTTAAATTTGATGTTATGCTATTATTAATGATTCTAAATGCATAAGCTTGATTAACTATGTCAACTCGGAAAATATTATCAACTTTGAATATTCTGAAAATTTCCCAAATTCGGGTATTATGTCGCTAATTTTCCCAATCAGAAAGGCCCTAGGCCCCTTCCCAAAATTGCCAAAAAAATCCCTGAACTGTCAGCAAAGATTACTTATATTACTTAGCTCGCTCACCTTTGTCAAATATATTTGACAATGACACTTCACCACAGAATTGAATTAACACGAGCATACTTTTCTGTGACAAATCTACTTTGTCAAAGAAAAATTGTCCGTGAAAACAAGGCCATAACATTCAAGCCAACAATTTTTTCCATATCAGTATAAACAAGTACTATGGTAATCTTAAGGTGCTTTGCTCATCAAACACACTACTGTACAAGTCAGAGCTGGCAGGTTTCGAACCCAGGACCTATCGCTCTGCAATCCTGTACTCTTGTTTTGTTTGTTTGTATTAAGGTTTAATGTCTCAGTCAACAATTTTTCAGGCATGTCGGGACAAAGCTTATCACTTGCTATGTATTAACCAAATTGCTCTTCAAAGTGAATGTATATCTTTCTCAGGGGGGATCGAACCCAGGACCTCTTGATTTGGAGTCTGACGCTCTACCACTAGCAGTCTTCGCGAAATCTGAGGCGGTTTTAACGAGTACCCACAATCTATGTTTTGGAACAAAAATAAGCCAAATAGGTATACCCCTGCAAACCCCAGTTTTTCTATATAAAAGTGGGGTTCAAGGGGGTATACTTTTCATGGACATGTGTTCATGATGCTAAGTCCAAGCAATACAAACTACACTGAGTATAGACCCTGACATTGTTCTCAGCTTCGCAACTTGAGTAAGAAAAACGCATTTTCAACATTTCATCTTCAATCTTGAAATAATTCAAACTATTAGCAGGATTACCCCTATGCTTGGAAATCACTAAATTAATGCAATGTAAAGTTATACTGAAAGTACACGGTTCCTACACCTAGAAAACATTACAAACATTCTGGTTTCCATGGCAATGATATAGGATGACGTCTGTTAGATGCAAAAACTATCTTGCAAATACTGACAGATACTTCTGCCACTGCTGTTCACAAACATTTGGATAACCTTGGCTAACACCTGAAGAGAAAGTTTCTGTTTGAGTCTGTTTGAGTTGGTGCTTTATGTCCACAGCCAACAGCTAAGGTCATATCAGGATGGTCAGTTATCCGAGCCACACTGTTCGTGGGCAAGCCTCCTGGAGGCAGGTTGAGGCAGGTTACCAAGACCCAGTACAAAATTCTTTTCACAACTAGCTGACAAATGCTCTAGGGCTCTTGCCTCGGGTAGGTTGCTCATTTGTTTTGTAGTTAAACATCAAGGTCAACAATTTTTCAGTCATGTTGAAGCTACCGCTTGTGGGCATTGGTCATTAATATGGGGAGAAAATGTGACATGCTCAAGGACACAACCCTGTACCCATGTGGTTCAAACCCAGACCCCTCAATCTGGATAAGGATGCTCTCACTAGGCACACTGAAAAGTGTGCCTGTGCATAAGAAAACCTACAATTTGGTTTCCGACCAGGTCCGACACAAACCTCACAGACTGTACAGTCACGGAATAAAGCTAGAAGCTTGAAACTTTGGATATAAGTAGAAGAGGGATTGAACTAACTGTAGCGAAAACAAAGGCGCTGATCAGCTTCGCAGTTACTGCGAAGCTGATCTGCACCTTTGTTTTCGCCTATGCAGATTGTTGGTTTTACCATGCAACGGCTCAAGTGAAAAGTCATTTTCCCCTGCTATATGCCCCCGTAAGTGAGGGGGTGGGGGGTGGGAGGTACAAATGACAAGTGAATAAGATAAGTGTCCGAATCTTTTGCATAGAAAATGTACATGTAGTTTCTTGAAGTGCAAGCACAGGTACTTATGTCCTGCAGACCAAATATTCTACATACCATAAACATTCTAATAAATGGACACTTAATTATTGCTCTACGATCAATGATGCATACAGAATAGCAACTAAGAAATAGTACAACTTCAGTGACCAATACCAGAATATACAGAGATTACTTTACTGTATCCTTTAACCATAATTTTTGGAGGAAATTTAGAAATTCATATAGCACATACACAATATCTCTTTCTGATTGTGTCAGAAATCCTATGTATGTATTACCTGTCTGGAAAAGTAAAGTGCTAATTGTTAGTATGTTTTGGCAATTTGGCAATCTGGTGTCATTGCCAGAGAAAATAGTGTAGGCAGTAGGAAATAAATTTCACATATCACATGCAAAAACATCCAAAAGTAGTATGTTGCACTTGAGATGAAATGTGTTTTATATGCTTTGAGGGCCTCGGGGAAGATTGGCATAGCCAAATGAGTTACCCTCGTTAAATACAGTAATTACTTATATTTGAAACGGATGACCATCCCCTTTACTGTTGCTTGGTGATGTACATGCTATTGTCACGTGGAATCGTAGATTGGTTTGTGATGATATGGGTTGTTGATGACGGAATGATGATGAATTCACTCAGTAACTGGACTTGAATCTTGTATTTTCAAAATTCCCTCACATTTACCAAAAATTCCAAATTTCCCTTACAGTTTGCAAAATTCCCTGACAATTTCCTGACCTTGAAAACAATTAAATTTCCCTGACTTTTCCCTGACGTGTGGCAGTCTTGCCTCTAGAAATTCAAAATGAATGAATGGATGATGATGGTCACTACAATGATGACAACAACAGCAGCGATGGTGACAACATCTTATCTTAAAGTGGAGAGGCACAAGATCAATTTTATAATATTAAACATTACAAAACACATTTACAGAAAAAAAACTGCACTATAGAGCAATCTAATCAAAAGTCACCAGACATGAAGCAATAAAATTATCCTGCCTTCATCTGTGCTTGTCAAAAGTGAGACATAGATATGAGCCGCCTCGTGGGAAAACCAACAATGTGGTTTTTGAACAGGTTTGACACAAACCGGTCTGTACAAGCACAGAAAATAGCTAGAAGCTTGAAATTTCGGATTTAAGTAGAAGAGGAACTGTACTATCCGAGTAGCGAAAACAAAGGCGCTGATCAGCTTCGCGGTTACCGCGAAGCTGATCTGCGTCTTTGTTTTCGCATATGCAGATTGTTGGTTTTCCAATAAGGCGGCTCATATTAGAATAAGAAATTTCCAAACAGCTATATTACAGTTCAACCTCATTATACTGTGCCATACTTTAGTGCGGTTTTCAAAACAACACGGCCATGTCATGGCTCCCAAAATGACTTTTTTGCAATATGTCTGTTATAAACAACCTCACAGTCTGTTTCCATGGACCCCAAAGCAGGGATATTTCTGGCAGCCATTTCCACAAAAAATTCTCATTAAGAAAATTTATGTTATCGCCTATCACATTACATTATAAAAATGGCTCATACTTGCAAAATTAAAGGGCAATTTTGCCCATAGCCCCTTCCAAAATATGGCTTGTACAATATTTGGGAGCATTCATATCATATACGCTAAAAGGTCCAACTTACAGAAAATGTGAATCTGGCATTTTTGTTCTTTTGATGGTTTACAACAACAAAATTTTAGGGACTACTCAGGTATACTAAATAGGGATGTCATTTGGTGTCAGATTTAAGGTTCGGACGTTCGGAAACAAACATCCGGATGGTTCTAACGTTCGCATTTTTCGGATCAGGTCATAACATTACATGTACATTTACATGTGTGTTAATCGAGTGCTCCCTTGAAAGAACATTCATAATCAAGAGTTACTGGTCTTGATGTTGTTTCCGTTGATATGACGCAGAAACAAAACGCCATATAATTTATGAAAATTCATTTACATTCACAAAAGTAACAAACATCACGCTAAAACAGCATTACTCAAAACTAACTCTATATTGCGAAAGTTAAATTATGCCATTATCAAAAATTCACGAACATTCACAGAGTTCCCATTTTGTCAAACTGGTGCATCAGCAAACGCATTCAATTTAGTCACATTATACATGTAGAAAATCGTAAAGTATTATGATATTTTTATTCTTTGAATTAACGGGGGGCAGCATAAGAATCCGCCTATTTGATTTGTCAAATTAAGATCATAGTAAGCATACTTGTTTTGCTTAACCCCAAAATATATCTGTCAATCATCTGACATGTTGTTTTGCTGTGCGACGGTCCGTATGATTATTATTTTTAAAACTTTATAAGCGTGAATCAAATCGTTTTCAAAAGGAAACAAAAGATGCTAATTATCATATTTAATCCTTTCTTTGTTCATTATCGCTTCCCCTTGACCTGAATTGTCCTGTTAATCTGTTACACCTTAGTGACCTTTGACACTACATGTTTAGAAATTCGTATTAATTACCTTGTTTCCTATTCTGCTACGTAGATATTGTGTATTTTTGTAATATATTAATGGAAATTTACCTAAATATGGGACAAGTTGATTTTTTTAGCGAACGTCCGGATGGTAAAATTTGGATCCGAACTTCGGTACGGGATCCGAAGTCCGAACGTTCGGACTCCGGTTGACATCCCCTAATACTAAATACAATTGCAGAGACTTTCTGATATGAGCCGTGTCATCAGAAAACCTGATTTTGCCTATGCGAAAACAAGGATGTGAATCAGCTGTGCAGATCAGCTTCTAGCCATTTTCTGTGACTGCACTGTCCAGTTTCTGTTGAACCTGAAAACCTGAAGACCGGTTTGCTCGCATCATGGCTCATATTTAATCAGTAGTTTTCATGATTACAGAACTGTTCAAATCGATAATCTGTTACTTATTAGCCAGAAACGAAATTGGTTATAAATTATATTTTAAGTGGGAATTCTAATTGAATTCTGCACCTCCAACTGCAAGTTCACACCATGAATTGAACAGATGCGCTACACATTGATGAGGCACCAGCCTCGGTAGCTCAGTAGGTAGAGTGTCCGCTCTGAGATCGGGAGGTACCGGGTTCGATCCCGGGCCGCGACATACCAAAGTCGTTAACAATGGTACTAGTTGCTCCCTGCTTGGCACTCGGATTTTCGGGGTAGGGCTAGGACTGGTAGCTCCGGTTTTAGTATAATGTGACTGAGGGCGGTATCAGGTAAAAGTGTCTGGGAGGTGATACCACAGTGAGGCAGCACTATTAAAGTGAGCATTGAGCTCCCTGTCACAACCAGACACCATCGTGATATGACTGATAATGTTGAAAGCGACGTTAAACCCGAACAAACAAACAAACAAACATATTGATGAGACTAGACATTGTGCTTTGTCAAAAGAGAATGTATCCTCACAAGTTTTCAATTACCACCCATTGAGGCCTAGGAGAAACAGACGGGCTGCTTGTGCCTCCAGGCAAAGCTTCTAATCTACTGACGGACCATCTAATTACTGGTTAACCGTCTAATTACTGGTTAACCGCTATGTCTGAGCCTGCCCATGAAAAGTGGTTTAGTCAAACCATCCATACACATGAGGCTTGTCGGCTTAGTTGGGTGGTTATATTTAAGAGGCATATTTTGAATGTCATGACATCCTAATGTTGGGTAAAAGTCCCATAAAATGGAAGCAACGTCCCCACATGACCATTGCTGTTGACTGGGATGAAAAGCATCAATTCAAACAAACCAACCAACTAGACCTAACTCAAAACCCACTATATATAGCAGAAAAAGATGGCTTTAAGTCTTAGGGCTTGATATTACTTATCATAATTAAGTCACTGAATTGAGGGAATGCTTAGTCGCTTACAACACAGCTGTTCTGTACATGCACTTCCACCCACGGAGTGCAGTCTCATGATGCACACAGACCAAATTAAGGCTGAAGGAAACAGGAAGTCAGTCTTTTACCCTGTTTAGACTAGAGTTTTAAATCGAATCGAATCCGAATTCGCTTCGAATTAACTGTTTACATTAGAAGTTCTAATTCGAATTAAAAAACTAATTCGAAGTACACTAATCCAGCTTAACACCTTGGATCGAAACCGAATTAACTTTTACTTCGGTATTAAAGTCATGTCTAAACAGTTAACCGCAGCGAATTCGCATCAAATGTTATTTTTATACTGACCTTTCGCATGTTGGGGTTATGTTTACATTTACACATGCTTCTTTTCCGCGAAATATTCTGAACAAATACAAAGGCTAGTCTTTGCTGCCTTTGTTTTCGAAACTCTGTTCTGTTTGTTAAATGTGTTACACGAAACATTATTCCGAGAATCCATACTTGATCAGACCTCTCGCGGGTAATTACACCTTTGTTGTCTAGACAAGTAAAAATAGAAATTCTATGTTAAAAAGAAACTCTGGGTGTTAAAAAGAAACTCTGGGTTTTCCAGAACCGGATTTGTATTCTTTGGGAACTTATATTTCTTCAGTTTTAACGGAGAATTTCAGATGTGTCTAAACAGACAAGTGGATTCGATCCGGATTACCTTACAGCGACGTAACTTGCATCGACTCGAAAACAGTTTAGTTCGTTTTAGTGTAAACAGGGTATTAGACAGTACCCCACAGCAGATGGCTCCACTAAACAGCTGATTTGCCATTCTTCCATTTATCACAGTTAATTAACATTTCTTGTCTCATACAACCTTTTTACATGAGCTGTGAATTTTTGGCATCAAACTCTAAAGAGAATAAGAATAGAACACAATTCCATGTTGATTACAAGATAAAATGCTATAAAAAGATTAAATCAGCAGGTCTATGGGCTTAGGAATCTTATCTTTCTAACTCACAACACAGTAAAATACAGTTAAACTGCTTTTTCTCTCACCCTTAGTATTAAATGATTGAGTCCCCGAGTGCCAAGTCTTTCAATTTTGGCTTATGAGCGCAACACCTATTGGCATTTTTCTTCTTCACTTTCACCATTAAAAAAACAACTTATCACCCTGTTCACCCCTCATGCCACCAAAGTTTTTACAGTGCAGATGGACAACAAGAACATACAGCAAAGTTATTTATTGATTTGGCAACAACCTACAGCAAGACAATTAACTCTTCCCTGTAGGTTTTTGCACAATCAATCAGGTTCTCAATCAAAGCACTCCACTTTGTAATGTGAGGTGTAATGTTGCATCAATTTGTGCTGTAAGATATTTGGTTGCATGAGGGGTATATAGGTTGCATGAGGGGTATATAGGGTGCATACCCCATCATTATGCAATATAGAGATTTTTTCACAAGTAAAAATTGAAATTTTTCATGGTATTATTTTTTATATTTTTCTTATTTTTGCTCAAAACATAGATTGTGGGTACACATCCACGAGGCGGTTCTAATGAGTATCCACAATCTATGTTTTGGAGCAAAAATAAGAAAATATAGGTATACCCCTGCATACCCCAGTTTTGCTATATAAAAGTGGGGTTCATAGGGGTGGTATACATTTCACAGACATGTTTTCCTGATAATACAGTGACTGCTTATCAGACTGGGCAGTGCCAATCCAGCAAAAGCCATCTGACACAAAATTTCAACATGTCATGTGACTTTGATGAACATATGATGCACAGACCTATTTAGAGTGATTATTTAAAGCCCCAGCTGTTACCACGCAATATGACATTCATTTGTAATACAAATTTCTATTGTTGTTCCAACTACAAAATGTAAATGCAGAGTTATTTGAGCAGTGTTGGCATTCTGGTACTTCAATTGTTGCAAGTTTATGATTACAACAAGATTGCATGTTCCTATCTTAAAATAAAACAAACTGTTCAAGAACTCCATTTCCAAGATGTTTAAAGCCATCTAAAATGTTATGAGAGCCACTTAGAAAGCAATGAAGCAACAAGATATAGCCAAGATCAGAAGCTTATCAGCCTGTATCATATTAGCCGCATTGAGAGAAAACTAGATTTTTGCCTATGCGAAAACAGACGCAGATCAGCTGTGCAGTAACTGCACAGCTGATCAGCGCCTTTGTTTTCACTACACCGATAATACAATCCCTCTTCTTTATAAATCTGAAATTTCAAGCTTCTAACCTATTTCTGTGAGTGTACAGGCTGGTTTATGTCAGACATTGCCGGAAACCCTGAAGACGGGTCTATCATGTCACTGCTCATAGATTTTACAACTTTAAATAGCAGTTATATAGATACTACTTTACAGATTCCTATCTGATACAAACAATAACAATTTCATAAAATTTAATAATATGCAGCCTATCAAAGGCAATAAGAATGTAATATCAAGAGGTTTCTACCATGGAACAATGGATGTGATGCATGAATCAGAGAGGGTTCAACCAAAATGGTAATTGCCTCAGCCCAGTGGGATGGGAGTGTCCAACACAAAAACCTGCCAAAATGACTTTTAGGAGGGGTGGGGGTTTAATCTTCCGATTCCACTGCCGAGTCCTGTATAAGCTCCCCTGGGTGGGCACATGGGAACAATACGTTGTTTAGATCTATAATGCAATTTAATTAAACCTCAAGTTTTAATTCATGTTTTCTTGTTTAACCTATCACATTTTTTATTATTATTATTATTCAGTTTTAACTTCCCTTTCCAAGATTATTTGAATTTTCACCTCATATGAGACAAGACCAATTAGTAGGTGGGCAAAAATGGGAGAACACCCCCCCCCCCTCCCCCCCAAGAAAAACCACCTGGCAGACCCGTAAGCAGAACTTGTCTTGTCTCACATGTGCCCCGTGTGGGGATCCAATCAGACACAGCGGTGAGGTGATAGAATGGTTAAGTGTGGTAATGAAATATCAGTCCACCAGGTGGCAAATGCCAGCTGGCCCTCTTAACCACTCGGCCATGGGCGCCGCTTAGGCTATTTGAAGACAGGTTTAACTATTTCTGAGCTTCAATTATGGCTTATTAAGCATGCTCAATCTGCGATGTTATGATGATGTCAATATTCTCAATTTGTTAGCTATGGAAACCATTTTCAGATTCTTTAATAATTCAATTAACTTCAACTATGAATAATCTCCAGTTTGATCTAAACCCAGCAAAACATTTATATTGGCTTCATAGCATGAACCTAGCTGCTTGCGATCAGAAGCATGTTTTTGCCATATGAGCTGCGACACGAGAAAAGCGGTCTTTGGGATTTCCGACCAGGTCTGACACAAAACGACCTGTACAATCACAGAAGCAGACTAGAAGCTTGAAATGTCGGATTTAAGAGGAGAAATTGTACTATTGGTGTAGCGAAAACAAAGGCGCTGATCAGCTTCGCAGTTACTGCGAAAGCTGATCTGCGCCTTTGTTTTCCCATAAGCAATAATGTGGTTTTCTCATTACACGGCTCATATAAAAGCAACATAGGTGTGGATCGCACCTTCTCTCAATCTTAACAGTAGAACACCTTATATAATTTCTGAATCATAAAGTTCCAATCCCTAGCCTGTCCCTATGACAGACAAGCCTCACCAAAAAAAATTATCAATTTGAAAAAGCCTTTTATTTAACAATCTCCACTCCCAAGTGCTAATAGTGCTTACATGGAACCCTCCCAATGGTCTAATCACCTCCTACAGCTCCAATCCTCATGTTAAAAAAAGTTACTGGACTAAGGTTCCCTCCCTTAAGTCTAGTTTTTCTAAAGTTAATACTTGTGGGACCCCATCAGAAAACCAGCAATCTGCACATGCGAGAACAAAGGAGCAGATCAGCTGTGCAGAAACTGTGCGGATAGTATAATCCCACTTCTCAAATTTCAAGCTTCTAGCCTTCTTCTGTGACTGTAGAGGCCAGTTTGAGTCAGACCTGGTCGGAATAGGAAATTTAAGGAAAACGTTGGTTTTCTCATGTGAAGTCTCAGTCTTACGAAACCTACAGGTCTGTCAGAACATGACAAGCCACGGTGTACTAACTAAACTTTCAATCCCATTACATGTACTGTATTTGTTCTGAACAGAACTTTTTTCAAACCTTATAACATGTATGTGATCTTGCCGGTTGGGACAGTTTTCGCTTACTAGAAATGCTAACGGGACAAAGAGAGGCCAGGACCTCTCCATTCAGTCAGATGCTCTACCACTAGGCCAGCATGCTCCATTTAACTTGCAAGTATGCCTCAAAGAGAGAGAGAGAGAGAGAGAGAGAAAGAGAGAGAGAGAGACAGAGAGAGAGAGAGAGAGAGCGATTGTGTTTAGCAATGCTGATCAACTATCGAAATCATTAATAATAATAATATTAACAAATTGGCTGCCAAAAACTGCTCTACTTAAGATGTCATCAACCTTGTGTATAATAATATCATGATTTATCATACTCCATCAACTTCAATTGAAGTTTGTATTATATAAAGCAAAGTGGGTTCCAAGAAAAACATAAGAGCCGCCCCATAGGAAAACCAACAATCTGCATAGGCGAAAACAAAGGCGCAGATCAGCTTCGCGGTAACCGCGAAGCTGATCAGCGCCTTTGTTTTCGCTTCTCGGATAGTACAATTCCTCTTCCACTTAAATCCGTAATTTCAAGCTTTTAGCTCTTTTCTGTGCTTGTACAGGCCGGTTTGTGTCGGACCTGTTCGGAAACCACATTGTTGGTTTTCCCACGAGGCGGCTCATAAATGAGAAATTATGGTTGGCAGGTATTGAAATTTCTCATTAGAACCTCCAGACTGGTGTCTGACATGTTTATTACCATAACACAAAATTCCCTACAAATATGATGGAATATTGGTAGTGTAAGTTTGAACCAGAGGACCATTGGTCCTGAGAACGCTCACCTGAAGCCTGATCCTGAAATGACCTTGACCTTGAATACTCACACACCTTTATTGAATTCATAAGTTGTCTGCATCTGCAAAGTTTCAGGTCTCAGGCTGCAATAGTTTCCAAACCCAGAGATTTATGAGAAAACCATAATTTTAATTATGATATTTAAATGACTTTGGGTCAAGGTCAAGAAATGCATCTAGCAACTTCCAAGTCTCAGACTGCAACAGTTTCCAAAATATCCATTGTTTTCGCCTTTTCCCATGTAAAAGCCTATATTTCCAAAATTGACCTTGCCGTAAAATAGGTCAAGGTCATCCTATGGTCATCATTTGATCAAACTATGATGGGCTGTAGTCCCAAATGCTACATACCAAGTTTCGCGAAAATTGGCCTGCCGGTTCTGGAGAAGAAAATTTTTGAGTGGTTTTTACCATATATGGGCGTGGTGGCCATCTTGGTAACGTGACCTGGATTTCGCGATCAAACTTTCGTCTCCCCTACCCATGGATGCTCCACATAAAATTTCACTTTGATTGGCCCAGCAGTTTCAGAGAAGAAGATCTTTGAACAGTGTGTATGGACGACAGACTGGCCAAGGTCAAAAGATGACCTTGACCTAAATTAATCACATACCTTCATCTACTCCATTAGTTTGTATCTACCACTTTTCAAGCATCAGGCTGCAATAGTTTTCAAAAAATCCATAGTTTTCACTTTTTCCCATGTAAAAGCCTATGTTCCCAAAATTGACCTTGCCGTAAAATAGGTCAAGGTCATCCTAGGGTCATCATTTTATCAAACTATGATGGGCTGAGTCCCAAATGCTACATACTATGTTTCATGAAAATCGGCCTGCCGGTTCTGGAGAAGAAGATTTTTGAGTGGTTTTTACCATATATCGGCGTGGCAGCCATCATGGTTATGTGACCTAGATCAAACTTTTGTCTCCCCTACCCATGGATGCTCCACATAAAATTTCACTTTGATTGGCCCAGCAGTTTCAGAGAAGAAGACCTTTGAAAAGTGTGTATGGACGACAGACTGGCCAAGGTCAAGAGATGACCTTGACCTACATTAATCACATACCTTCATCTACTCCATTAGTTGTTTGCATCTACCACTTTTCAGGCATCAGGCTGCAATAGTTTTCAAAAAATCCATAGTTTTCACTTTTTCCCATGTAAAAGCCTATGTTTCCAAATTTGACCTTGCCGTAAAATAGGTCAAGGTCATCCAAGGGTCATCATTTTATCAAACTATGATGGGCTGATGTCCCCGATGCTACATACCAAGTTTCGTGGAAATCGGCCCACCGGTTCTGGAGAAGAAGATTTTTGAAGGGTTTTTACCACATATGGGCGTGGCGGCCATCATGGTCATGTGACCTGGATTTCGCGATCAAACTTGAAATGCCACTACCCAAGGATGCTCCACATAAAATTTCAACTAGATCGGCCAAGCGGTTTCAGAGAAGAAGATCTTTGAAATTGTGGACGACGGACGGACGGACGACAGACGGACGGACGGACGCTGGATCGTGGCCATCCTATAAGCTCACCTTGTGAAGGCTCAGGTGAGCTAACAAAACTTCTACCAAATCATGTTTAGCCTGACTAGGCTGGGTTTCGACATAAATTGTGCATGCGGATGCAACATTTTCTCTCAATAGTCAATATGGAATCCAAACATTTATTTCTCAAATGAAGATTCAAACCCACTCAAAACGCTCAACATGACATTTGTGATAAAACTATCCCGATTCAAGAGGGGTTAAGACACCCCCTACCCCCCGCCCCCCTACAGACCCACACACAAAACTGCAGAATGTGTGCTTTGAACATTGAATCATGGTTAGTTTCCCAGCAGAAATGCCAACTATTTATTTCACATGATGTGTGCCTAATTTCTACATATTTTCCTGGATATTTCCCTATGATAAATTGTAGTTTACCTGAAACTTGTTAAGTTGTAGAAGCAAGAATGTGCTATATGCTTACTGAAGCTTATTCCTTGCCTGTTTTTCTTGTACAAAGTACATACAAAATGAAAACTAATAAATTCAGTTTGTCTGTTTGTTTGGTTCAATGTGCCATGTCTGTTTGGTAGGTTCAGCTTCCAAGTCAAAAGATTTTCAGTCAGGTCGAGATGAAGTCAGGCTAGGAATTGTTAGGCTTAAAACCCTGGAGCCTTCCATCGATCTGCTATTATCCTCTTCTAACAAAAGCAAAGTCACAATGTCCTTACACTGGCTGCAACTTTATTTAGTTCATTAATTCTTACAATGTGGGAATTTTCCCTCTCTCTTTGTTTCAATGAAGTTCTGAACAACATTAGGTGCAACATGATGGTAAAACAATCTTCTTTTTCTGTCTTTCAGTTGTTGCACCGATTTGAACATCTGTTTCAGTTTATTTGTTCCTAGACAACCCCATGTACTTTCCCCATGTACCCTTTTAATCTTGGATGATATAAATACTGATTATGATGTAAATAAATAGATCTGTCTTTAATAATAATGTTTCTGTTGCACTCAGGTGTACTTTCTGTTCATTCTATATCTTGTAGGAATTGGAAAACTGTAAAAATTAGAACAACCTTTACTTCCCAAAAAGTTGGGACACCCTCCAATTTCGGCAAAATAATTATTTTGACATGCTTCATGAGTTCGTACATGTCCCAAAAATTTGGAATAAAAAAAAAGTAAATAAGAAAAAAAACTGAAGTCTCTAACAATGACCTTCAGATAGCAGAGAAGTTTTGTCAGGCCCACAGACAAAAACAAAAACTGGCCAGTCTTCTCTTGAAACAGCTCTTAAGGAAAAGAATCATTGTAATCTTATCATTTAGCCAGAGGTTATTCCTGGCTATCTATATAATGAAACTGTTTATTACAGACAGTATCTATTTATTTATATCATAATCTGTCATAATCACCGGATATAATCATCTACATGATACTGCATGGTGATTGCTCTTTTGCTCTATAACCTTGGCTCAAAAACTGCAGCAAGAATCAAGCAAATCTGGGAAGAATTCAAAGATAGAGATTTAGATCTAGCTAACATCAGACTTTCCATAGGTTTGATGGATTCCATATTTTGGCTTATAGGGCAAGGGAAGATGGGACCTCTTTTTAAAGTTTTATCTGAAAGACTGGAGAAACTCATGATCAAGCCCACAACCCTTGGTTTACAAGACCAGTGGAGGTTTCTACATTGATATGCCAACTTTTGTTTTTTCTTTTATGGCTTTCCACCTCATCTGTCTAACCATATCCATCCTTCCAATTTGACCCATACACTTAAGAACTTTCCAGTGCTTAGAACTGGAAAACATAATTAAGTTGTCAATGTCATTAACCGTTCAAAGTCACCATGACCTCAATAGATGCATTTATAGTAGCTGAAAATCTGGCAAAGAAATCAGCATAATCAGTGATTATCTATGATAAGTTTTTACAAACAAAAACGAAAACTGGCTTCTGCATAACATTTCAATGCAGCTTAGTTTTTACAAAGAAAATGCACCAAATTTTTGCAAATTCTTAAGAACGATACTCCCTTAGTGGACCAATTCTGTATCTCTATACAACGTGAATTGATAGCAAATCTACAGCTACATAACAATATAACATTGATCTGCCTATTGTTTTGCTTCTACTTTCATTTTTTCGCCTCCCCGCTGAATATATTTTTGGTTTTCATATCAGCAGCTGTGTGAGGTATTTCTGATTAGATGTAGGTGATTTTTGTAAATTCTTTGCCTAAATAGTGGCTTACCAAGCTTGATTACAGAAATTTTCTCAAACTTTTTTTTTCCTTTTGTCTATCAAGTCTATTTGTTCTCTATGAAGTTTTGATGTTCCAGTACAATTTTTCAGTCATGTTTGGGTGGTGCCATCCCTTTCTGGGCTTTAACCAGTTCTTTTAACCCTTGCCGCGCGGTGAACGACTAAAGTCGTACCCGAATGTAAGGTCTGTCAACGGGGCAAACAACTGAGGTCGTTTTCTCCCTACTTTCGTTTTCGATCGAGTCTGACCGTGGAATACAATGGGAGGACCCATTTTATAATACAGACTTCATCAATAGGCCCTGTACTGAGCATATGTAAAATTTATACGGAACATATAATGGAATTTTTTGTTATGCGGAATGAAATCAATAAAATATTACTTTCCTTTTGGATTTCATTCATGAATTTGCAATGGCGGACACAGGAAATATTGCCGATACGGGGGTGATAAAAAGTTGAATATTACTTCAAAATAATGACTTTGACAAGGATTTCTTGTGTTTTGGATGTCAGAGGATATGAATAAGGTAAATTGAATTGGAAATATCTCCCGTCATCATCTTTTTTCGTACGAAATTAGCTTTCGTAACAGATTTGAAATGGAAATTTTGATTTTTTTCGGCGAAGTTGACTTGTTGTGTCATCGCTACAAGTATTATTCACAGACATCCATTTATAATTTTTGGTTTATTTGATAGATAATTCAATGGCCTTTCGATCTCTTATTTGGTTTTTCAATGTAGCTTGTTTGTGAAAAAAGTTATATGGGTTTAAACACAAACAGTAGAAAATCACAAAATGGCTCCGACTTTGTCAGCGGTGAGCACCCAATCGGTAAAATATTTTGACGCGCGGTAAGGGTTAATATGTTCTGTCTTGCTCACTCAAGGGGGCTGGAGGGTCACTCCAAGGACCTCACTAAATTAAATTTACAACTAGGTCACTGCCCTCCACATAGTATCATGCATTAAAACAAATTCTATAATATCAATTCTCTTCTTCAAAATCTGTTACTTTCAACACTGCACACTTTTGGCAAAGTGTTTGCACCTTTGTCTATCTTCAGTATCTAGACCCAGTGAACTTATCTGAGTAGAAATGAGCCATGACGCAAGAAAACCAGTCTTCAGAGTTTGCGACAAGGTCTGACACACACGGCTTGTACAGTCACACAAGCAGGCTAGGAGCTTGAAATTTTGGATTTAAGAAGAAGAGGAATTGTACAATCTGTGTAGCGAAAACAAAGGCGCTGATCAGCTGTGCAGTTACTGCACAGCTGATCTGCGCCTTTGTTTTTGCATAGGCAAAAATCCAGTTCTCTCAATGACGCGGCTCAAATCAGACCTGTTGTAATGTGGGTGTCTAAAAGAGAGTTTGCCAAACTATTTACAAACATGCTAAGAAAGTTGCTAATCTTGTCATTTCTATGCTGAGCTGATATAAGATTTAGCATCAACAACATGGAGAAGGCGAAAACTATTTGCAAGAGATTTGTTTGTTTTGTGGTTTACTGTTTCAGTCATATTGGGACCAAGCCACCACTTACAAGGCATAACCCAATACATTACGAAAACATGCCCATGCAATATATTGAGATTTTTTTCCGCTGTAGAAAATTGAAAATTTCATTGACAAAAAAGCGATATTTTTTAAACATTTTTGCTCAAAACATTGATTGTGGCTTGACGAGGCAGTTCTAACTAGTACCCACCACCTATGTTTTGGATCAAAATTATGAAGAAATGGTTTACCCCTGTAAACCCCAGTTTTACAAGATAAAAGTGGGGTATAAGGGGTATACATTACACGAACATGTTATCCTGATGCTATGGGGGGCTAACGTTTCTTGCCCAAGCACACAAGTGCCAGTTGGGTTAAGCATCCCCCCTCAGTCTCAATTTGGAATCTGGCACACTACCCACTAGGCCACAGCACTCCTCCTTAAATTGCAAGCTAAACTGCACCAGTGATCTAACTGAATATGTTCTTCAACAGAAAAGATGAGAAAACAATACCCAACCAAGTTGTATGAATGGAAAATGCTTGTTCTGAAAATGCTTTTTCATCTGTTTCCTTTCTTCAATTTCAAAACAACCACTGTAGACCTCAGTAAAACAGTAACAGTTGCACGTAGTTTGTCTAATGCAACCGTGTCCCCTTTACGATCAAAACAGAGCCTGAATTTGCAAAGATCCTGCACTGCGGGAGAGCTTAGTTTTTTTGTAAGACAGTCACAATCTAAGCTTGCTCAGGAATACTTGAGCCACATCATGAGAAAACCAGATTGATTTTTGCCTATGCAAAAACAAAGGTGCAGATCAGCTGTGCACTAAATGCACAGCTGATCAGCGCCTTTGTTTTCGCTACATGGATAGTGCAATGCATCATCTACTTACATCCAAAATTTCAAGCTTCTAGCCATTGTAACCTGTACAGGTTGATTTCTGTTGGACATCGTCAGAAACCCTGAAGACCAGTTTTCTTGTGTCACGGCTCATTTTCCAGATCGTCTTGTCAAACTAGTGATCCTGTCAATGTCATTAGATTTGTTGTTTAATATCCCAGTAAACAACTTTTCATTTGTGTTGGGATGGAGTTTCCAGGGTATTAACCAACATGCTAGGCACTAGGTCACCATGCCCCCTGATCTTATAAAGCACTGCAAAGAATAACAAAGAATAATATGTATGGAATAGCCATTTAAATTGGCCGTAGGTTTATAGGGATCAGTTTGACTTACCAATTTCAGTACTAATTCCAGTTCCTATGACGATTCCTTGGGCTTTTCCAGCAGCTATATTGGTACCCTAGAAAGATAGAGAAATAAGTACATGTAATGTCATAATAAAGCCTGTCAGTCAGATTTCATAGTGGGTGCAACACAAATCTATCCTGTGAATATAAGGCTTAAAATTTTGGATTCTAGATTGATGCCTTGCTAAATATTAATTTGACTCTGAGCATTACATCCTAAATTCGGAAAATTTTGAATAACTTTTATTTCGCCAAATTTCAATGTTGGAATTATTCGCTGGGTCTTGAATTTGCAAATGAGCAAGCTTGTACTCTTTATGGCTACAGTGATTCTTTATAAGCGAAAACTTATTCGCGAGGCAACAGATTCACGAATATTCACAAACATTAAGTTCTCGCCAACATTTCCAAACTTACAGTATTTAGCTACGGTCATGAGTGGACTGTCAGCTATCAAAGTTACACTGTTCCTGGATAAGCCACCCTGAGGACGATTACCAGTACTAAGTACAAATTTCTTTCACCTCCAACTAAAAACTTTTCTTCTTGAATGAATCAGGGGAGGAGAAGAAATGGCCTGGTTAGAAATTTTCATGACAAAATGATCATGCATTAAGTAATGTGTTGGATGTAGGGGATCAATCACATGTCTACTTCATTGCAAAACAGATATGCTACTGACCAAACTACCAAGCCCTGTAGCACTGCATTCCTTTTAACCCATATATGACAAATGTATTTGCCCATCATTATCTATTGGGAAAGTCCATTTCCGTTTATAGGGGCTTAGGAGTGATTTTGAATTTTTATCTCATTTTTCGATGAAATTCCTCCAAGAAGCAGAATAGCCCCAGATGGGACGCCGCGTTCTGCGGCGTCACATCTTGGGCTATGCTGTTTGCCTATGTCCCACAAAAGGGACGCCAGGCTTAAATATTTGAGTTATTAAAGACTTGTTCCCCCAAACGCATAATCACTCAAGTTACTGTCAATATGTAAGAACTCTGAGAAGTTAGCCTTCAGTTACAACTTTGATGGACATTGTTATGTCCCATTGCACCACTCATTCATTCGAAATTATCAATGATGCGTAGCTTCTATAAATAGCACAGCTATTCGATACAATGTATCACATATGTACAATCTCTGACATACTGCGTCAGGGAGTCGACTCTTTGGCTCAGTGGTTAGAGCATTGGATTTCTACCCCGGCGGTCCGGGTTCGAATCCCATCTGGGACGTGGGATTTTTTCAAGCTATGCATCACTTCTTAGTTACGAATTTTCATATTCGTAAGATGGGGGCTCGTCCGGGATGGACCATTTGAGTCATTTAGTCATTATAATGACATTCTCGTAATCATAAATGATTACTTCCTCGAAATGGGGGTGTGTTATGTCCCATTGCACCACTCATTCATTCGAAATTATCAATGATGCGTAGCTTCTATAAATAGCACAGCTATTCGATACAATGTATCACATATGTACAATCTCTGACATACTGCGTCAGGGAGTCGACTCTTTGGCTCAGTGGTTAGAGCATTGGATTTCTACCCCGGCGGTCCGGGTTCGAATCCCATCTGGGACGTGGGATTTTTTCAAGCTATGCATCACTTCTTAGTTACGAATTTTCATATTCGTAAGAACATGTCACTGCCAAGGATTGAACCTATGATGTCTATGACCTTGAGCTTCACTCAGCTTCACTCAGCTCAGCTTCGTATTGAGAGAGTGCATCCAAACTATGAGCTTGCATGAACCTGTTAAGTTTGGTATTTCATTTAATGAGCATGAATTAATCTGTCAGATTCTGGAGAGATCTAGAAAACTTCTTTATTATATGAGCCGCATCGTAAGAAAACCGGATTTTTGCATGTGCGAAAACAAAGACGCAGATCAGCTTCGCGGTAAACGCGAAGCTGATCAGCGCCTTTGTTTTCGCCACTCGGATAGTAAAATTCCTCTTCTACTTATAGCCAAAATTTCAAGCTTCTAGCCTTTTTCTGTGACTATACAGACCGGTTTATGTCGGACCTGGTCGGAAACCCCGAAGACCGGTTTTCTCGCGTCGCGGCTCATATGGAGCATGGGACAGAAAAAAAATCTGTTCAACAAATGCAAAATGTTCTAGCAACAGATCAGCCTGCACATTAATTTGAGCCTGTGTGTGAGAAAACCAACAATTTGGGTTTCCGACCAGGTCCGACACAAACCGGGCTGTACAGTCACAGAAGATGGCAAGAGGCTGGGAACTTTGGATTTAGAAAGTAGAGGAATCGTACTATCCGTGTAGCGAAAACAAAGGCGCTGATCAGCTTCGCAGTTACTGCGAAGCTGATCTGCGCCTTTGTTTTCGCCTATGCAGATTGTTGGTTTTCCCATGCGGTGGCTCATTTGATTTTTCCATTATAGAAGTATCTACATGCAAAAACTTCAAGTCCATAAAGTCTGTGGCTAGCCTTTTCTAGCTGCCGTCAGTTGGTTTGTGGCTTAAACTGTAGGAAAGACAAGAAACCGCCAATGAGTTGCGTTTTTCTTGTGTTAAAGCCCAATACAAAAAAATTCTGGATAATTAATGTTATCTTCTTTCTCTTTCTAAAATTGCATTCTTTTATTCCTGCTGCTGCCTGTTATATAACCAATTTGACATTTACCAACCTTCCTCATGAGAAAATATAACCTTTGCCTGTGCGAAAATAAAGGCACAGATCAGCTGCGCAGTGACTGCGCAGCTGATCAGCGCCTTTATTTTCGCTTTGTAGGTTGTACAATCCTTCTACTTCCTAAATCCAAAACTTCAACCCTGTAACCATCTGCTGTGGCAGTACAGGCTGGTTTGTGTCAGACGGGGTAGAAAACCCCGAAGACAGGTTTTCTCCTGATAGTAATCATTGACTGATCCTCCTCACAAGACACAAACCAGCCTGTTGAACCACAAATGCTTGTTTAACACTCAGAATTTAATATGTGAATATACTACCAATGTGGTGAACAGCAAAGGCACTGACCAACAGAACAAATTCACGGTAACAAGTCCAAGCTGAACTGCATCATTGTCTTTCTCAAATGCAATAAGCAGGTTTTATCATGTCTGGAGACTAGAGTTCCAAGGTATTGCCAAATGAGCCGCGATGCGAGAAAACCGGTCTTCGGGGTTTCCGACCAGGTCCGACACAAACCGGCCTGTACAAGCTCAGAAAAGAGCTAGAAGCTTGAAATTTCGGATTTAAGTAGAAGAGGAATTATACTATCCGAGTAGCGAAAACAAAGGCGCTGATCAGCTTCGCGGTTACCGCGAAGCTGATCTGCGCCTTTGTTTTCGCCTAGGCAAAAATCCGGTTTTCTCACGATGCGGCTCAAATATCAGGAGCAAAAACAGTTTCTGCTGACGCAAAAGCGGGGTTATTAAACACATGTGATCATCTATCTAAATCCATGTCTATTAAAGATAATGCACATCTCTTCAATATTACAGACTAAAAGTCTTTAAGCACCAAAGTTTTGTCCGTGAAGCTTCAAAACAGAAAAAAATAAATCTACAAAATACATTTACTGCGGCCTTTATGTACATCAACTTTTTTTCCCCCGGCAATTCAGCAAAATAAATGCTTGATTTGCAAATTTTGAAGAAAAAAAATGTGCTCAAGCTCAAATTTCCATCGAAGAGATCTTCGATCAAATATATTTTTCAAACTCTCAAAAATGCAATTAAACTGGAAAAATTGATTACTTCCTGAGAACCCTTAACTACCACTCAAGATTTGTTTTCAGGATAGGAAGTCATTAAGTGTTAATGACAATTTTCTGATCAAAATGCCAACTGAATTTGAATGTATCATTCTTAAACATCTCGATTCTTGGATAACAAAATGCAGTTTTGGGGATTACCTCGATTTGTAGTTATATTTTCAAGGCTATCTACTTTAGGCTAATTATAATGTCATGTTGATAATCAGAGGCAGTATTTCCTTGTTTTTGTAACAACTACACCCCCACCTATGGGGAATGGTGGAGATTATGACTTTCAGCTTTCAGTGCCCTGCTATGAGCCCCACTCCCAGGGGGCAAACTGGTGGTCAAAACTTTGCTCTTTGCCCAGCCTTTCACAACAGAAAACCCCCCTGGGGTAAGGATCCTAGTGGATGTCAAAACCTCGTCATTTCCCTTGCACTGCCTGGACACTTGAAAAGTAATTGCCCCACACTTTAGCCCGGCTATCCCCCACCCTTCCCCGTAGGTGGCAGTGGTTACAAATGACTGGTGCATAAGACAGGCCTAGATTAAAACAAGGTGCTTGATAGCGCATTTAGGTTTGTTTGTATTGAGGGTAGACTCAACTGTCAAATTTTTTTTTTTCAGTCTTGTCTGGACATGTTCAAAACTTCCATGATATAACCACTCCAGTTATATGGAGAGTAAATCAAAATATTTCTTGCTCAAGGACTCAGACAGTGGGGTTCAAGCACAAACTTCTGAGATACAAGTCAAATGCTCTACCACTAAGCCAACTAGGTCAACTAGGCCCTAGGCACATTAAACAAAATTAAAAGCAAATGCCGCGAAAAGAAATTTCACAATTTTTGGCAGTACTTACGGAGAACAGTGTGTTTTTCTTGTCTTGGTTGACAGCTCGTGGGTCGGGGATCGGATCTGTGTGTTTCATGACACTCACACTCTCACCTTCAAACATACAAATGAAATCATTTTACTATTTGGCAGATATCGTGCTGTAAACAATGTTTTGTTTGCTTGAAATGGTGCTTTATGTCCGTAGCCAACAGCTATGATCATGCTAGGACGGTCTATTACAATATGAGCCGCCTCGTGGGAAAACCAACAATGTGGTTCCGAACAGGCCCGACACAAACCGGCCTGTACAATCACAGAAGATGGCTAGAAGCTTGAAATTTAGGATTTAAGTAGAAGAGGAATTGTACTATCCGAGTAGCGAAAACAAAGGCGCTGATCAGCTTCGCGGTTACCGCGAAGCTGATCTGCGCCTTTGTTTTCGCCTATGCAGATTGTTGGCTTTCCCATGGGGCGGCTCATATCTTAATCATACCGTTCCTAGTCAAGCCTCACAGAGCTAGATTACCAGTTCTTTGTGCACATTTCTTTCAGGACTATCTGGCAAATACTGTACTTTGTCTTGAATCAGTGGAAGAGAAGAAATGGCTACAGAAATATCATAAGTATCTTCATGAAAGAAATGTGCCGGACATGATGATCAATCATGGGTCCGCTTCATTGCTATCGAACTATCAAACCCCAGACTTTACATCTGGAAAACATATCCGTGAAATGTTTACTCCCATATACCCCACTTGTATGTAGCAAAACTGGGGTATGCAGAGGTAAACCTATTTTTTCGTATTTTTGATCCAAAACATAGGTTGTGGGTACTCGATAGAACCGCCTCGGCAAGGCGAGGCAGTTCTAATGTGTACCCACAATCTATGTTTTGAGCAGGTTGTGGGTACTTGTTAGAACCACCTCGGGGAGGCGGTTCTAGCGTGTACCCACAATCTATGTTTTGAGCAAAAAGTAAGAAAAATATCAAAATTTTTAGCTGAAAATTTTCAATTGTTAAAGCTAAAAAATATCTGTTTATTATGTGGGCAAGTTTTTGTAATCAAAATTGAAATGATTATGTGTTCCAAAACAACATGTCATGGAAACAGCTGATGACTTAAAGCACATGCATTTAGCAAGGGTTATTTTAGTTCCGAAATATCATGAGAGAAAATCACTCGTATAACTAAAATTGGCATGATTTTCCTATCATTTGGCCAATTTCAATGAGATTCTTGGCAAAAAAAAAAAAGTGAAAATCTCTCATAATCTCCCCAGAAAATTATCACAAATTTAGAAGCAAAGATTCAGAAAGAATGTCCTTCTGTGTCATTTTAGATTCAGACAGATCAAAGTCTTTTCTGTTTCAGTTCGATAATGAGTCTTAATGACACACAAACTTTGAATTTTCTATGGCAAACTTATCTGATCTACTAGGAAATCACATGATCAAAGTTCCACCATTTGACATTTACAAAGCAATCACTCTTAAGTAGAAAATATCTACATTTAAATCTGAAAAGTCTTGCATCTTTGCAAGTGAAATTACAACAATTTCTGCAGTTCAATATCACAGAGATAAATTCTGAAGCCGAAGTCCCTGATTTTATTGCCTTGGAAATAGTGAGCAACAGCAGTAATTGAATAATTTTGTATGTAATCCACTTTAATGTCCCATTCAACAATTTTACAGTCTTGTAGGAATGGAGCCACCCCTTCCTGAGTTCTTAATATGGTACTATCTATCAAATGGGGAGTAAATGTACAAAATGGCCCCAGTAGAATTTCGAACCCAGGACAATGTGGACCTCTTATTCTTAAATCAGAGTCACATGCTATAACCACTGGGCCACCGTGATTCCCTTCTACCAAATCCCCATGAATGGTACGTACCAGTGAGGATAGACTGATCCACCCTGAGCGTTGTGGAATGAATGACTGTGAGCCGAACATCAGCCGGAACTTTGTCACCAACTGAAACATAAACAATTAAAATATGAGCCGTGAACGAGAAAACCGGTCTTCGGAGCTTCCGACCAGGTTTGAGACAAACTGGTCTGTACAATATCAGAAGAAAGCTAGAAGATTGAAATTTTGTGTTTAAGAAGAAGAGGGATTGTACTATCCGCGTAGCGAATACAAAGGCACTGATCAGCTTCGCAGTTGTACTGATCAGCTCATACAGTATTCATAGATTTTAAAAGAAAAGCTTTTCCTCATAGCCCTGAAACGCGTTGGCACAATTACAATCCTGTGTGCAATTGAAAACGTTTTAAGATGAAGCTGTACAAACCTTTTTGTTTAGGTTTAGTTTAGGATTGATTATTATTTTACATCCCTCCCAACATTTTTAAGTCATGTTCCGACAACGCCACCTAATCAGTACATGTACTATCGGGAGCTTAAAATGTCTTTACTCAAGGTCAATACACAATGTGAGTCCTTTACAACTATGCCACTACCCTGCCATGATATGTGTCAGGCCTGGTCAAAAAGTTTATCTCAATGTATGACCCATTAGTCTCCTCTACGTACCTGAGCATTCTACCAGATCTCCGGGAACCAGTAAGCTGGCTCTGATTCGCTGTACGCCTCGGTGATTTTTACGATATACTTTGGCGATTTCAGGCTCATACTCCTTCAAGGCTTCGATCGCACTCTCGGCATTTCTCTCCTATAAATAGAAAAGGACAGATTTTTTATGAACATAACTTTCAATTATATTGGCACAAAAAGTGAGCCGAAAAAAAGGGAAAATCATAGGAATGTAGAATTAAGTCGAGCATAGTAGCCTGTAAAGTAGTGTTGGGTATCGGTCGCGAAAATCACTATCGATTATCGGAGCACATTAGTCGATTGATTATCGATTGTACAATCGAAATGTATGTTCCCCTTACATTAACCAGTGAAGTGATTAAAAATGCTCAGTATTTGACAATGTAGTGACAAGTCACTGCATCATGCCCCTTCTCTGTATTTAAATTGAACATAGCCAATATATTAAGGCCACATTTTCTACAAATGATAAAGTGACCATGTGATAGAATATTGCTGTAGCACATAGCATAGAAAAAACCTAACTATAAACAGTGAAGATTGTCAAGTGATGCTTTAATAAGTGAATATTAACAATGCATTCAAGTCTAAATGAAGGCAGACATAAGGAGGCATTATTGTGACAAATGAATTGAATTTGTAACAACATTTTATGTTAGTAAATGTTTTTACTATACACTCATGTATTTAATTTCGATTAATCGATAGTGGAAAATTCCAATCGATAGCTACCGATAGAAGCTAGATTCCGATAGTTATCGATTATTTCGATTAATCAGCACAACACTACTGTAAAGATGGAATTCCTTTTTTGTGCATTTGAAACCCTTTGAAGGCAAATCTGGATTTAATTAAATGAAACCCAGCCCCCCCCCCCCCCCTCTCTCACCCAGCCCCATCAACCCATAATCATTTTCTAATACATTTACCTAAATTGTGTACACAAAAGCCTAGTAAAAATTGAATCTTGGTCAAATAGAAGTCGTGCATCAAGGCGCGATGGTCCAATTTAGACTGGTACTATCAGTCCACTTAACAATTCGGATCAAAATATTTGTAGGTCATTTTGACCTACCACCTTACTTGGACAATCTGCAAACCTGAGAAAATATATCAATCTATATGCCTTAATAAAAATATCATATTCTAGCAGTTGAAACTGTAGCTAATAACCATAAAACATACTTTTCGTACCTTTCTGCACGCAACCTGCCAATCAAGATCTGTAAATAGTAGGTTTTATTCGACAAAAGAAAATTAAAAGCCAGACAGCATGCAATGCACAGTCATAATTTTTGTCTTTTTCGATAGGTTTAGGGCACCATTACAATGTCCGAAGATTAATAGCAGAACAACCAATATTTTCTCACTTTCTTATTAGTCTGAAATCAAAAATAGGATTTATACCTCTTGATACTCAGTCTTTGCGAAAAGTGACGGTCTGCCGCAAAACAGCAAAATTTCATTTTGTCAGACAACTGTGCGGCAAAATTTTCAATATAACAATTTTGATATACAGGCACTGTACTTGTAATTCTGCACTGACTGATTGATTAATTCAATTAGCTGACTGACTTATTGATTAAGGCCAGAATTAAAACACCCTTTAAAAACCAAAAGGTGGAATGATTTATTTAGCACAACAAATGGATATGACTTTCACTCAAGACTACAAGTCATGTACAATCCAAGGCCTAAAATAAATAGTTTGGTTGTTTCCAGTTACTCCTCCCCGACCCAACCTTTTTCAGGCAGTTTTGGGGATTTCCAAGGCATTCTCCCTGTCAGCTATTTTGTTTTCCTATCTCGTCCATGTAAAAAATATAATCAAAATAAAAACAATTTCCAACCTACTGACTCTAATGTATTTTAAAATTTCATGTTACCTGAAACGCATATATTTTTAGGCCTCATGTACAAAAGGAACTGCACCCAAAAAATATATTGGACACACTATTTTGCAAATCAGTACATGTTAAAGGGGATTATAAATGCAAAGTCAAAATAATCTGAAACATCATGCATTTATTCTATAAAAACATGATGAATATATTTATTCCTTTTTAAACTTTTAACCCTCTTTTATCATCTTTGTATACCAGAAGTGAAGGATCAACTATATTATTGATATATATTCCCCAATTCAAAAGGAGGTGCATGTGGCATAAATCATTGATTGATTATATATGGAGTGTGCCATGACAAAACCAGATTTTTGCCTAAGCGAAAGCAAAGGCGCAGATCAGCTGTATGTTAACTGCACAGCTGATTAGCCCCTTTGTTTTCGCTACATGGATAATACAATCCCTTTTCTACTTAAATTCAAATTTTCTAGCCAGCTTCTGAGGCTGTACAGCCAGGTTTATGACCAACCTGGTCAGAAACCGAAATTGTTGGTTTTCTCATGCATTGGCTCAATTCTCAATCATCTTTCACATAAGGTACATACATGTATTTACATAAAGATGTACAGAATGCAATGTAGAATGTGAGCCGCCTCGTGGGAAAACCAACAATGTGGTATTTGAACAGGTCCGACACAAACAGGCCTGTACAAGCACAGATAAGAGCTAGAAGCTTCAAATTTCGGATTTAAGTAGAAGAGGAATTGTACTATCCGAGTAGCGAAAACAAAGACGCTGATCAGCTTCGCGGTTACCGCGAAGCTGATCTGCGCCTTTGTTTTCGCATATGCAGATTGTTGGTTTTTGTAGCGAAAACAAAGACGCTCAGTGCTCCAGATAAGGATTGATGGTCAATGGGTATTTACCCACCTCTTTTTGGCTTAATTGGGTATTTCGGATTCCATTGGGTAAAAATATAATTTTGAAAATTTCAAATTGGGTACTTCATGTTTTTGTATTGGGTATCCTAATTGAGGATGAAAGTAAAAGTTAAAATTAAAAACAAAAATCATGTGTTTCATTAATACCTGATTTGCCTCTTTGTTTTGAGGATATCTCAGCTCATTTGCCAGAACTTGAAAAGTTATCCTCAATTATCACTGACTACAGGTCTATGTTATTCAGCTTTTTCAAAAAGCTAATACTTGTTAAATCTATTTTAAGCAACAAGAAAAGACAAAAATCCACATTTCAAATGACACAAAATATTTTAGAAGCTGCTTCCTGTTGTAAAAACAGTGTTTTGCTTAATGAGGTGATATCTGAAATTGTAAACTCATACTGAAACTAGATGCAGAGCCATTACGCTGTCTATAATACAAGCATAGTGGGTGGGGTACGGTTAACAAAGATCGTAAGTTGCGTAAAAGCGTAAGATTTTAGAATGCTCTTTAGCTTTTAATTGCAGAATCAGTGGATTGTTTGTGTGGATATAATGAAAAATAAAATTTTAACAAGTGTTCTTAACTTTACATACAAAAAATTGAATCTGATGGGTCATTAGGACCAATTACGTTCAGACTGATCCCGGTCCTTTATTCGGAAGAAGAAGAAGATTATTGAAAGAAATAAGCTAAAGAATTGGGCTTCCTTTTCTCCCAGTCAAACTGAAAGTACAATTCTTATTCTCTAGCGAAACCTGGCGGCGAAAATCGATTGGATGAAATTCTTGGCTCATAGTCGATATGAATGGTGAAACGGGAACCAAGTTCCAAAAATAGACACATGTGCTCGATTGTAACTACACGCATGTGCAAGCACAGTAAAAATCCTGTATTTTGACATGAATTGAAATAGGGCTGTACGCAGATACGCTGCTTATCTGTAGCACTGGACGCTGATCAGCTTCGCAGTTACCGCGAAGCTGATCTGCGCCTTTGTTTTCGCATATGCAGATTGTTGGTTTTCCCATGAGGCGGCTCAATGTGAATGGAGAAGTGAGACTCAAACATAAACTTCTGAGTGTGTTGTTTCAAAAGTGCTCCCAGCCAACAATTTTTCAGCCATGTCGATGCAGAGCCTGGTCTACAAGCACTACGGGAAGCTTTATTTGCCTTGCTCAAGGACACAACACTATTTTGGTGGGATTCGAAGCACAGTCCTCGCAGTCTGGATAGATCTGACACTTTTCCAAGAGGCCACCACAGTACCGCTCAAACGAAAAAGGATTAAAACAAAATTACTGTATATTCGAAATTATTACCCAACCCCCTGTATAAAAATAAATTGAACAGTTTTGACTATCTGCAAAAATCAGTGCTTAATTGGCACGCGATGTACGAAATGCATGTAATGCGACAAATGTGACGTCACAAGCCGGTCCATAGTTTTGACTATACCATGCTAGTGACGTCATCCATGCAAACGTAGTGGAAAAACGGGGTGGAATAGTTTTAACTATACCATGACCAATGACGTCAACGTCACGAGCACAATGTAGAATATCTCGAGCGTCAATAACTTCGCGCGGCAATTAGTAGTCAATTTTGTAACGCTAATGATTTCTGGTTTAGTTGGGTAATAAAGCAGTTATTTCATGGCTGTTTGGCAGAATAGTCAAAACTATGTCCCTCGGTGCCGTTGACAGTTCAATGCGCAATTGCCCTCGGCCTAGCCTCGGGCAATAATGCATTGAACTGTCAACGGCACCTCGGGACATAGTTTTGACTATTCCCCAACCAGGCATGAAATAACTGCTTAATATTCACTAGAACTTAATTTTCGCGAATTGAAAGTTCTCGCCAAAAACGAGTTTCTATAAGCTTTATAGACAAGAACTTGCTAATAAGTAGAAAATAGAAAATTCGTGAAAATTTTCGAATTTCTAGTATCTGACTTAGTAGCTTAGTAGGCTGAGTGTGAGAATAACAACAACAACAAAAAAAATGCAGTCTCCAGGCAAAAAAATCAACATCTGCAGGGATTTATCTGGGCTGCGCCATGTGCTAAATCGCGCATCAAATCCAGAAAAAAACGCACCTGATTCGTTGTAGTGCGCTAAAAGGGCGCACAGAATGCTGCAAAAGCGCATATAACTGTGGTTAATGCGTCTGTCAAAACTGCAGATTGAATGGGCGCAAGGATTTTCAAACAAAAGCCTCCTAGATCTGTGCATTCCAAACGCTTATCAAAAGAAAAAAAACGGAATAAAGCAGTTGTCCGACATGGAATAGAATATGGTGTGCTTCATTAGCACTGACTAAAATCCTGGTCAATTCTCCCCAGTTTCGTATGTCTTTGTAAATTAGTTGATCGATCAGTACAATGAAGCAATTTACTTCAAAGACAGTCATAAAATCATTTGAAACCATAGCAATATTCATTGGAAAATGAATTTAATTGGAGGAACATTTGAAAAAAGCAAAACTTTTATGCTTCTGGAACGAATTTTAAAATGTCATTAGTTTTCGCGACTTTATAGCATCGGGAATATATTTCTGTTTCAGTTGCTTCTAAATCATTATTTGTTGGTAAAACTTTGTTTAAAGTGTTCAAGTGAGGTTTAGTGTCAAAGTTAATAGTAATGAAGAATGCAAGTCAATCTCATGACATGACAGTAATTATTATTGGAAATTCAGCCTTTGAAGGGGTCACCCCTTATGGACTCCAAACTCACAACTGCACAGGTGAATGTTAATGCCATACATCTTACATTATATACTAGATAGATGTCATAGAAAGGCTATGGTTACAAAAAGGAGCTTATTTTGATTTGCATTACACACGTTTCTCAGTCTGGTATAGTAGATTAGACCCCCACCCACAGTATTAACCTATTCTACAATGGACAACATGTCACTTTATACCATCAGGTTTAAGTGTTATGAAAAGTGCCATGGTCAATATTATTTCTTTCGCCAAAAGTTTTTTTCTAAAATATGTTCCTGGAGTAAACTAAGACTGTTGATATATAAAAATAAAAAACAAGAAAAAAGGGTCTAAGGAGAGGCTGTCTAGGCACATGCAAAATGCTTAAATCTAATTTTGGCCGGGGAGCTTTGCTCCCCTGAAGCTCCCCTGGACCCCTCACCAGGGCGTTGCCCCTGGACCCCACTGGGAGCCTTGCGGCCCCCAGACCCCCGGCTAAAGTTAGGGCCCGTCCAACAAAAATTCCAGATAAATCCCTGCCTCTGCTATATATTTTTCTCTGGATCTATCCTTGAGATCAGCAATATCTTCCCAGCATGACAGTTTGTTGATTAATGAAGTAAACACTTGGCAATAGCCAATAATGTGATTTATGAAAATGTCAAAGGCTTGGTTCAAACAGTTTGGCTCCATTGCACTGGCGTTGGCTTTAGATGGTTTTAGATGGTCATTTGAAGAGTTTTTCAATGAATTTGTGCTTGCTGTTGACATGTATTTGTTGGTTTGTATAGAGGTTTAACGTCCCAGTCAACGATTTTTCAGTCATGTCGGGATGGAGCCAAAGATTCCTGGATTTTAACCAGTACTCTGAGGAGTGAATGTGTCTTGCTCAAGGACACAACATGGTACCGCCAGTGGGGATCAAACCCAGATTCAGAGTCCTATGCTCTACCTCTACGTCACCGCGCTCCCCTTTATCTGTATGAGACAGGACTTACATCCCATCCGACCATATGAGCCGCCTCAGGGGAAAGCCAACAAATTTGCATATGCGAAAACAAAGGCGCAGATCAGCTTCGCGGTAACCGCGAAGCTGATCAGCGCCTTTGTTTTCGCTACTCGGGTAGTACAATTCCTCTTCTACTTAAATCTGAAATTTCAAGCTTCTAGCTCTTTTCTGTGCTTGTACAGGTCGGTTTGTGTCAGACCTGTTCGAAAACCACATTGTTGGTTTTCCCACAAGGCAGCTCATATTTTAGACACTGTTGTTGCACACAGATTTTCAGCACAGTTACAGTTCTTTGACACATTTTTAAAAGCAATAATGAGGATGAAACATTAGCTTTTAAGATGGAGAAACATACTAACCTGCCAGACGCCGACCACGGCATTGCATATTAAAATGACTAATATCACAAAGGGTTCTACGAAGGCTGTTACTTGATCTTCATCTTCCTCAAACCAAGCTAATACCTGCAAAATAAAGAAATAAATCACAGTTTAAACCTTTTAGTTTCAAGAAGCACACAAGAAGATGCATGTTACATATAAAGCTTGAAACATTAATTTATAATATGTACCTCAGATACACAGAAAACTCTTGGAACTTTATATGAATAGTCATGGACTGCTTGTGCTTCCATGCAAAGCTTCTTCGTTACTGACTGACCATCTGATTACTGGTTAACCGCTCAGGTCAGAGCCTGCCCAGGAAAAGTGGTTCATGTCAAACTATATCCATACATATTAACCTTGTTGGTTTAGTTGGATGGTTATATATTCGAAGCACTTTTTGGATGTCATGAGTCATGACGTCCTAATTTTGGGTAAAAGTCCCATAAAATGGAGGCAGCGTCCCGACATGACCATTAGCTGTTGACTGGGGCGTTAAGCATCAATTCAATCAATCAATCACAGCAACATGTACTTGCACTAGTCTTGCAGGTATGCTGGTTTTGCTGTTTTCTGGTCATAGATGAAGGAAAATACCAGAAAACAGGGGAAAACCACCGACCTAAATTCAGAATCACATACTGGTCGCCCAAGACGAACATTCTGGGCGATTTTCAGATAGACATTTGTCGCCCATACGAATGCTTGTTTGGTCGCATTTGGCGACCATGCGACTGGCTATTTCCAGCACTGGCCTTGGACAGGCACGACCACTGACCTTGACCCAGATTCAAACTCTTATTGAAGACGTGGCAAAAAAGTGTGTTAATAACCACTACGGTAATGATCATGGCAGAATATATCTGTTTTATATGTGTACGTTTTTGTTAATGTTGACTTCATGTATTTTTTACATCGTACCAACAGCTTTAAGGTCAGAGATAGGACCTCTCTTCCAAAAGAACTAGAACTTGCACATGATGGCCAAATACTAGAACAGATGCACTTTATTCTACAGACACCTTATTATCGACAGAGGTTAAGCAATGTGACAGGCCCGATAGTAATTACTAAAAGCATTATTTCTATACTGTCATACTTATGGCGGTATAAAGCTCCCCGGGGAGTATGCTATTTCCTTGTATAAAAGCAATAAACAAAATCTGATATCGAGACTAAATGACTGTTCCGCGAGTCATTCTGATGCTAGATCTGTTCTATTCGAGGAAAAACATGATTTGAGCCGCGACTTGAGAAAAACAACATTTTGCATATGCGAAAACAAAGGCACAGATCAGCTTCGCAGCAACTGCGAAGCTGATCAGCGCCTTTGTTTTCGCTACACAGATAGTACAATTCCTCCACTGTCTAAATCCAAAATTTCCAGCATCTGAATGCTTCGGTGACTGTACAGCTCTGTTTTTGTAGGACCTGTTCGGAAACCAGATTGTTGGTTTTCTCATAACGCGGCTTATTTAAAAAAAGTGACATATCAAAACAAGCGCTCCCTCTGTTGTGTTTGACGTATTTGTTACATTTGAGCCGCATCGTGGGAAAACCGGATTTTTGCCTATGCGAAAACAAAGGCGCAGATCAGCTTCGCAGTAACTGCGAAGCTGATCAGCGCCTTTGTTTTCGCTATACGGATAGTATAATTCCTCTTCTTTCTAAATCCAAAATTTCAGGCCTCTAGCCATCTTCGGTGACTGTCCAGGTCGGTTTGTGTCAGAGCTGGTCGGAAACCCCGAAGACCGGTTTTCTCGCGTCGCGGCTCATTTTGTTTGCCTCCTCATGTCATTAGTTCTAATTGCAGGATGAGCTGCTTTATTTGGTCGTTGAATTTGGGATAGACAAATGGAGGAAGCTCTTCGGGATTGGTTGGGTTAAATTGAAACATTTTGTTTTGACACATGTATAGAAAAAGTGACTGAGTGAAAGGACTGAGAAAGGACTAAGAATTTAGAAATGACTGAAAACAACCAATTGCTTCATGAAGATGGTGTAAATGTAAGAAGATATTTTTGGGAAAATGGTGTTGAGGCAAAGGATTTTTCAGTTATTGATTTTTTTTTTTTTTTTTTTTTTTTTTTGGAATTTTTTTTTTTGTGTGTGTGTGTGTGTGTATGGGGGGGTGGGGGGTGGGGGGGGGGGGGCGTGTGTGTGTTTTACCCCCCGTTAAAGATTATTTCAACTCATATAACTTAACTCGTGGCAAATCGCGTGACAAGCTCCAACTTATAACTAATACCAACTTGTAGCATGTCGTAGCTTCAACTCGTGAGTGTGTGACAGGCAAAGTGTAAAGAACTGTAATTCGATCACTGAACCTTTCCATTCAGCAAAGTTTAAAAAATCAGCACTTTCAGTCTTAACCACTCAGCCGCAGGGACTGCCAGATCAATTCTGGCTCAGCTGCAGTGTATTTTTATATAATTAAAGAACTGTAATTTAACAAATTGCTTTCGATCACTGAACCTTTCCATTCATAAAAGTTTTAAAAAAATAAAATGAGCCGCCTCGTGGGAAAACCAACAATGTGGTTTCCGAACAGGTCCGACACAAACCGGGCTGTACAAGCACAGAAAAGAGCTAGAAGCTTGACATTTCGGATTTAAGTAGAAGAGGAATTGTACTATCCGAATAGCGAAAACAAAGGCGCTGATCAGCTTCGCGGTTACCGCGAAGCTGATCTGCGTCTTTGTTTTCGCCTATGCAGATTGTTGGTTTTCCCACGAGGTGGCTCAAATGTAATAAACACATTCATGTTTTCGAACAGTCCAGTCAGTTTTTGTAGTGTTCTGTTACATTTATAATTTGTAGTGGAAAATGAAGCAAGTTTTGCAAAGAAAATCTGCGCCCTTACGCAGGCTTGCGTTTCAATACTTCCGCAAAAAGCTGTGTTCATTTGGCTCCTGTATCCAAGACAGGTTTTCTGAGCAGCATCATGAGAAAACCGACATTTTGCATATGCGAAAACAAAGACGCAGATCTGCTTTGTAGTCACAGTGAAGTTGATCAGAGCATTTGTTTTCGCTACATGGATAGTACAATTCTTCTACATTCTAAATCCGAAATTTCAAGCATCTAGCCATCTTCAGTGCTTGTACAGCTTGATCTGTGTCGGACCTGTTCGGAAACCACATTTTTGGTTTTCTCATGACGCGGCTCATTTTTTTTGTTACTATTGGAATCAATTTCCTGACAGTCAAGATTGGATTTCTAGAATCAAATGAGCCCTGACGTGAGAAAACCTGTCTGTCGTTTCCGATTCCTTCCGACACAAACTGGTGGCCATAGAGTCACAGAAGAAGGTTAGAGGCTTGAAATTTCTGATTTAAGCAGAAGAGAGATTGTTCTATGCATGAAGCAAAAACAAAGGCGCTGATCAGCTGTGCAGTTACTGCACAGCTGATCTGTGTCTTTGTTTTTGCACAGGCGAAAATCTGGTTTTCTCGTATGCCACTCAAATGCAAAAATGACAAATTTCTACTCGGAAAGAAATGAGATTACTACATTGGAGTAAGATTAAATTAAGAGGCAACAACAGATTTTAAAAACTCTAAAGGGAAATTACAGTTGACATGAATATGCACCAATGCAGAAATTGCACCTGAAAATCATTAAACGGGTCAGAAAAGTAGGCCTAATATGGAATAGCTGGGAAATAGCTGCTCACTCGGCTTACGATATGTTTTCTTAGTATACATAACCAGTCCTGTTTGTTAATTTAGTTTTTTCCCCCCACCTCCGTTTTTGGAGTGGGAATTTCTTTCTAATTGCACCAATTCCTGATCATTGCCTACTTTTACCTAATTTTGGAATAGAGCGTATTTTATCAATGCAGCTCAGAGAGGATAGGCAAAATCAATGAGTGACAATCTTCGCAAACACATGTACAAATTAGTGTAGGAGTGTTCGATAACATCTCACTACAGGTTATAAAACTATTTCCATGCTGTACTCAGCTGAGCATAAAATTTAAATCAGGGATTTTTTTGGCAATTTTGGGAAGGGGCAATAGGGCCTTTCTGATTGGGAAAATTAGTGACATCAACCCTGAATTTGGGAAATTATCAGAATATTCAAAGTTGATATGTTCCAAGCTGACATAGTTCTTGAAGTTTATGCATATAGAATCATTTATCATGTTTATAATGACATAAAATCCCAGCTAAACAGCATTTCAAACAGCAGAACATGAATTTCACAGGACAATGAACTATTGAAAATAATTTTCAGCTGTGATTGGGAATATTTTTCTCCAAATTGGGAAAGAATTCACCTAAATCTCATTGGGAATGGGGCCTTATTTCGGCCCCTGAGACACTCGAAAAAAATCCCTGTAAATTGCTCAAAAATGACAAAATAGTCCAAATAAAGAAATTTCAGCTTTTGATCACCAAAGCCTGTAATTTATCCTGCTTATAAATGTTAAAATGCCAAAAACTGTTGGCATTTTAACATTTATGAGCAGGATAAATTTTAGTCTCAGCTGAGATGAGCATGAAAGTTTTATAACCTTGGGGCCAGGTCAAACCCAGGACTATTTACAACCTTGCCAATATCTAGAGCTGTCATTGATTGGGCATTTTACATATCGATATATCGGTGGGAAATATTGTGATATATCGATACAAATATCGATATACAATATCAATATACAAGTAATTTTTCAACAAAGTGTTTTGTAACTTTAATAGACCCATATTGTTTTCTTATGCTACTTTAAATTTGTATGTATACAATATAAAACTCCCTAGCCTTCTTCTCTCACCAAAACAAGTGGAAGATAAAGTTTAAACATCATTTTAAATTTTATTCGTAAAAGAGAAGAGACATTTATTACTTAAGTTTAATTTTAATGGACATGATCAAAGTGCATGCACATCATAACTAGCCTAATCTGAATGTCTGGCAATTTGGCAAATTGACATTGCTAAAAAGTAAGGATGGGTATTTGATGATATGGATGTATGTGCTGTTAAGAGCTAACCCCAACCCTTAGGTAATTAAACGTTTAAAAACATTGTGCAGTGGGTATTTAATAACACTGCCTCATGTTTTATGTAAATATATATACATGTAACAAGACATCTCTAATTTATACAATATAAACTATCATTTTATGAAAATATTTGGGAAAATTTACTTGAACTAGAAAAAGTGCCTTGAGAGGCACGTATACCCCCGGCTGGTAGCTCCCTCCAACGCCCCCACCCCTCAGCCCACCGCCACCAATCCAGACATGCTCACTGACAGTCACACATTAAACCTCAATTCCTGATGAAAGAGAGCGCCCTCAACAAGTAAATCTTATAAATTTGTATTTGCAAAAAATACTGTCTAAAACCATGGGGAGGGGGGGTGTAGTAGAATGACAGATCTATTTTAGAGCAGTATACAGAGCTGACTTGTATACTCAATCTAGGACTTGATCGCGGACATTGAGGGTCAGGTCCTCGGTCCTAGATGTAAAGTAGAATGTCATTCTTCAATAATATTTAAAAAAAAAAAAAAAAAAAAAAAAAAAAAAAAAGATGTCCTATATTTTGACCTCTAGCCCCACCCTCAGGGCACGGACCCTAGAGTTTAATGTCATTAGGAACAAGGCAAACCTTATAGTGCACCTTTGGTGCAAGTACAAATCATTTCTGAACATGGTGGTAAAGAAAAGTAAAGAAATACATTTTTTTAAAGAAGTTCTAGATTTTGACCTCTAGCCACACACCCCGCACATGGACCCTAGTGTCTGAACCTTACATGGTACCTATGGTCTAAGTATGAATGCTTTCTGATAAAACTTTGTGGATGTCAAGAAAACAGACTTACAGAAAATATTTATTATGATATTTATCATATTATAAATAAGTCCTAGATTTGACCTCTAGCCCCACCCCCTGGAGACGGTACCGAGCATGGAGTATGAAAGCAAACCCTATAGGGTATCTATGAACTAAATAAGAATACATCCCTATGATTGTTTGTTAAGATATGGACTTATAGAAGAAACATTAAAATTGTAAACAGCATATTTTAAAGGTGACCTAGATTTTGACCTCCAGCCCTACCCCTGGGGATGGGCCCTGGGGTCCGAACTCATGGAAACAAAGCAAACCCTATAGGGTACCTATGGTCCAAATATGAATGGTTTCTGACCATTGGTTCATGAGATATACACCTCTAGAGAAACTTTAACCAAAACTTTGACGTAAATTCCACGAACGTTCCGGAATTACGAACGAAGAAACGAACTAACTAACTAACTAACTAACTAACTAACATACGAACGGACGAATGGAAAAGCGAAAGCTATATACCCGTCGGCATAAATGCCGGGGGTATAAATACTATATGTCCTTGTCTGAATCAAACTATATACATGTACCACTTTTCAATATCGATATGTCTTTTTTCTGTATCGAATGAATATCGAAGCTCATTTTTATCGATACATCAATATCAGCGATATCAATGACAGCTCTACCAATATCATTACAGCTGAAACAATTTACTACATGGGGAAGTGGTCTTTGGTGGGGTGGGGAGTTAGGTGTAGGCTCTGACCATAGTCTCACACAGTCACAATGATGAGACTCACATGAGCCTTAAGATAGCATCTTCGTGTTATTTATGCCTGTTAATAATAATCATGTAACATAACAGTGATTTTTTTCACCTTTTTGGGAATGGTACCTGTACCGGTTCAATTGGGAAAAATAGCGTCGTTTCCCCCTCAAATTGGGAAAATAAGCGTTGTTTTCCAGTAGAATTGGGAAACACAATGTGTCACTCATATACCTAATATAAACACCTTGAACAGTTTATTTTTTCTTGATTTTCAATGTCAAAACACCAAAGCATGATAAAATATCTTAATTATGAACATTTTCAAAACACTGGGTTCAAGAAGGTTCAGAAATAAAGGTATTGTAAAGTTTTGACACTATGTTTAAAAGTTTACAAAAATATCTGACTCCATTATTTTTTATTCTCTCTCAAAATCATTACCCCCTCCACCCCCACCCCCCACCCCCCCCCCCCCCCACACACACACACAAAGTAAAGTTATTTTGTATTTTCCACACCCACACAAACTCATTGACATGTCTGCAAAAAGTTGTCCAGGTCGAGATGACTTTCATCAAAATTTTTGGACCGAGATGACCTGGAATTGAACTTCTTTTAGATAAACCAATCCACTGAATGTAAACAACAAAGATGGCCGCCTGCTTCGAGATGAAAACGATGTCATTTTATTGATTTCTAAGCTTTGTTTTCAAAAGATTTCCATTGAAATTTACCAGGAAACTTAAAGATAGACTTGGTTTACAAAAGACTAGAATGAACAGCAATCTAAATGGGAAAATGTCTCTCATTTTGGGAATTTTTCCGGCTGAGGCTATCCGCACGACGGTCGTGCCGATAAGCGGCGTTATCCGCACGACGGTCGTGCCGATAAGCGGCGTTATCGGCCCGACCGTCGTGCGGATAGCCAATGCTACAGGTATTGGCTATCGGCACGACGGGAGTATAAGATTTCCTAACAAGCTTACACAGGCATTGAACTATTAATTTGACATTAAATAGATTAATTATGTGTTTAGCTATTGAAATGCATTCGAAATTAACATTTTTTAATTATGAATAAGAAAACTAATCCAGCTGATGTAAACTGAATCACAGTAGATTTCTAACAGCGGAGAAAAATATAACCATTGCAATTTTTTTTTAATTGTGTAAGTGAAATGTTTCCATACTCCATTGTTAAAATATCAAAGGCTGTTTATTCTTTTGGATTACCAGATTATTTTTTTTTATTTAGGTTACGATCTTATTTACGCATACGCATGGCTGATTTTTACAGGTAAATTCACAGATAAGCCAATTTCAGCAAAATAACAATTTTGTTCATTAAAAAGTAAAAATTCCTGCATGTGTAATATTCTGTTTCAGTTTTGAAGCCAGTGTAATATATTTATCAACTTAAAATGTATTCATTTCTAAACATTCATAACATTTTGATATCGATTTCCCTGTCGTGCGGATAACGCCGCTTATCCGCACGACGGTCGTGCCGATAAGCAGCGTTATCGGCACGGCCGTCGTGCGGATAGCCAGTGTCAATTTTTCCAGCTTCAATTGGGAAAAAAACGTACTTTTTTGCATTGGGAACGATACCGGAAACCGGAGTCGGTTTTATAGGGAGAAAAATCACTGCATAATTATGCGATAAATGGATAGACCCTAAAAGTGTCTTCATTTGAATATATTGGCAACAGCTCAGAGCTTTTAAATTAAGTTTTAGTTCATTTTATTACCTATATCTACTAAATTTGGAAACAGGTACAAAATTATGCACCCTGATCTACGTCAAAGCAATAAATTGAGCCACCTCATGGGAAAACCAACAATCTGCATAGGCGAAAACAAAGGCGCAAATCAGCTTCGCGGTAACCGCGAAGCTGATCAGCGCCTTTGTTTTCGCTACTCGGATAGTACAATTCCTCTTCTACTTAAATCCGAAATTTCAAGTTTCTAGCTCTTTTCTTTGCTTGTACTGGCCGGTTTGTGTCGGACCTGTTCGGAAACCACATTGTTGGTTTCCCCACGAGGCGGCTCAAATTACAGGCATTAGTGACCTATGAATGTAAATGTTTACAAGCAAGTCCAAATTTAAAGGAGGACAGTTTTACAACATCAAACATTCAAGACTAACTTTAAATCTATGGTTGTAAATATTCATTAAGAAGAGAAATTGTTTTTATATCGTTTATAAATTGTAAAATACTGTATGTATGTTTTACTATTTTAGACAGAATCATCAGACTGAGCAAAACTACCAATTTCATCACAAAACAGCCACCATTCGTTGGTGTTGCTGTTGTTTTTGTTTCATTCTGTTTATTTCATTTCATTCTATTTTATAGTCAAAAATGCTTCAATCAAAAGTCATTTTGTTTGTTTGTTTGAATCGATGCTTAACATCCCAGTCAACAGCTAATGGTCATGTCGGGACGCTGCCTCCATTTTATGGGACTTTTATCCAAAATTAGGACGTCATAAAATCCAAAAAGTGCTTCGAATATAACCATCCTACTAAATCAACAAGGCTTATATGTATGGATAGTTTGACATGAACCACTTCTCCTGGGCAGGCTCAGACCAGAGCTGTTAATCAATAATCAGATGGTCAGTCAGTAGCAAAGAAACTTTGCCTGGAGGCACAAGCAGCCCATCTATTTCTCCCAATGTGCGGGGGCCCATATTCCCACCCGACCACCCAGGAAAAGAGTTCTTACATACAAGAAGTCTTTGATTACCTGACGAAAGACTCATAGACGGAACACTTTGTCAGTGCAACAAACAAACCTGGCTGTATATAATGACTACAATACTATAAAATACATGTATACAAATTACAAACAATAGAGCGAGAAATGCTGTTTCCGACACCTACCTGTACCTCACCATGCAGTGACCTTGAGCAAGCCACAAGTAGCTTCCTACATGGTTAATACCCAGGAAGTTACTCCGTCCCGACAGGACTGAAAAATTGTTGACTGCGATGTTAAACCATTACCAAACCAAAAGCACAGATTTTGCTATGACATGCCTTATTGTACAAGCTACTTAAGAGGAGAAAGAAGAAGAAGAGAAACTCTAAGGGTTAGTAATATACTTACAAAAGAAATCACAGCTGCTAATAATAAAATCTTCACCAGTAAGTCATCAAACTGCTCTAAAATTAGCTCCCACAGAGGTTTACCTGTAAAACAATCAAAGGTGAAAGGATGCAAGCCTGGTGCAGAGGTTATAAAACTTTTTCATGCTCAGCTCAGCTGAGACTAAAATTTATCCTGCTTATAAATATTAAAATGCCAACAACCATTGTTGGCATTTTAACAATCATTAGCAAGGTAAATTACTGGCTTTGATGGTCTCAACCAAAAATTTTAAATAATTCGAGCTATTTCAGTATTTATGAGGAAATGAAATTTTATGCTCAGCTGAGCTGAGCATGAAAAAAGTTTTATAACCTCAGGACCTGAGGTCTGGCTGTGAGATAAGATGGCATCAACATTTTTTTTAATTCAGTTTTACGTTCACATATGAGATGGTCCAATCAGTAGGCAGTGTTAGAAATAAGACCCGGCAAGCAACTTGTCCGGGGGGCAACCTGCAATCAAGCTGAACTTGCCCCCCATGGTTTGAACTTGCCCCCATAGAAACGTCATATAAATGTTACTAAATGAAGATTATTTATCATGTTTATGCATGAATTCAAAGGTACAGTCCAATTGACTCCTCCGCCAGCAAGGTATAGCCACGCCCACCCCTATTTCCTCAGACAAACATTGTGTTTTTGCACCTGTATTTACCTGTAAAAAGCATGTGTTGGTTTGTTTGTCTAACCCACGTGTTGGTCACCGTCATTGACCGTTAGCTAATGTGCAGATTTGAATGGTCAATATAAAATAAATATTAATGATGGGTGGTTTTACGGAGGACTCAATTGTCATTGCTTTGAATTTGTATTTTAGCTTATCTAAGAATGATGAGATTAAACACTTCTTGGAAAATTTCAGGTTGTCCTGGGGGCAACCTTTCAGTAAGATCAGGTTGCCCCCACCAAATTTGACCCGTGACGGGCAAGTGGGCAACTGCTTATTTCTAACCCTGAGTAGGTGGGGTGAAAACAGGAAAACCCCAAGAAAAACATTATGAAACACAAGCAGAACTTGACTAATGTGTCCCATGCGAGGCTCAAACCCACTCAGGACAGGCGGTGAGATGAATGATTAAGGGCCTTAATGGTATGAATTTACCAATATAATGAATTATCATATTATTATAGTATGATCTCTATACATATTGACCAGGGTATAAAAAGTGGTATTCAGAATCTAACAATGTCTCATTGGCACCTATGCAGTATACGTGACACATTTATTTACAAGTACATCATTACAACAATTATATCAAGTGTGTCAGTGTGACCAAATCATTCTTAGTTTACATAACTATATATTGAAAATGGCAACATACATCACAGGGATTTATCTGGAATTTTTGTTGGATGGGCCGAAGGCCCATCCAACAAAAATTTCATGGGCCCTAACTTTAGCCGGGGGTCTGGGGGCCGCAAGGCTCCCAGTGGGGTCCATGGGCAACGCTCTGGTGAGGGTCCAGGGGAGCGAAGCTCCCCGGCCGAAATTAGATTTAAGCATTTTGCATGTGCCTAGACAGCCTCTCCTTAGACCCTTTTTTCTTGTTTTTCATTTTAATATATCAACAGTCTTAGTTTACTCCAGGAACATATTTTAGAAAAAAACTTTTGGCGAAAGAAATAATATTGACCATGGCACTTTTCATAACACTTAAACCTGATGGTATAAAATGACATGTTGTCCATTGTAGAATAGGTTAATACTGTGGGTGGGGGTCTAATCTACTATACCAGACTGAGAAATGTGTGTAATGCAAATCAAAATAAGCTCCTTTTTGTAACCATAGCCTTTCTATGACATCTATCTAGTATATAATGTAAGATGTATGGCATTAACATTCACCTGTGCAGTTGTGAGTTTGGAGTCCATAAGGGGTGACCCCTTCAAAGGCTGAATTTCCAATAATAATTACTGTCATGTCATGAGATTGACTTGCATTCTTCATTACTATTAACTTTGACACTAAACCTCACTTGAACACTTTAAACAAAGTTTTACCAACAAATAATGATTTAGAAGCAACTGAAACAGAAATATATTCCCGATGCTATAAAGTCGCGAAAACTAATGACATTTCAAAATTCGTTCCAGAAGCATAAAAGTTTTGCTTTTTTCAAATGTTCCTCCAATTAAATTGATTTTCCAATGAAAATCGCTATGGTTTCAAATGATTTTATGACTGTCTTTGAAGTAAATTGCTTCATTGTACTGATCGATCAACTAATTTACAAAGACATACGAAACTGGGGAGAATTGACCAGGATTTTAGTCAGTGCTAATGAAGCACACCATATTCTATTCCATGTCGGACAACTGCTTTATTCCGTTTTTTTTCTTTTGATAAGCGTTTGGAATGCACAGATCTAGGACGCTTTTGTTTGAAAATCCTTGCGCCCATTCAATCTGCAGTTTTGACAGACGCATTAACCACAGTTATATGCGCTTTTGCAGCATTCTGTGCGCCCTTTTAGCGCACTACAACGAATCAGGTGCGTTTTTTCTGGATTTGATGCGCGATTTAGCACATGGCGCAGCCCAGATAAATCCCTGCATCAATACATTAATTGTACATTATCATTCTATTGATCATAATTCTGACAGGACAATGTATTTAATAACTCAATTGTATTGAACTAATCTAGATCATATGAGACAACTTGACAGTAAAACACAAAAATACCAGTAATTAAAGATCAATCATGACCCTTGCATGGAAGGTGCCAAGCTGTTCCAGTTACTGCCTCCCTTTAAGAGTGCATAATGTGCCTCAGCCAAATGCTTCATGGCCAACAAATGTCTTGTCTACCCAGACTTGCATGATCATACTGTTCAATAAACTAGCTGTTTTATTTTCTTTCCCCTCCCTGTATATCATCAAAGCATGCTTTGCTTCTAACTTAGCTATCACTTGTATGTTAATCCTGGGATGACTGAGTGACCATCAGTGTTTATAAAAATTGCATAGCTTTTGCAACAGGCCTAGAAATTTTTCTGAGGACCTACTCGTCCTGTGGGGCGAGTTGTAAACAATTTTCACTCGTCCTTACTGCTGGTGCACTCGTCCTTAAAATCTGGATTTCAAAAGAGACAAAAATCATCAAAAACTAATGTCGCCCTGCTTCGACATTTTTTGTCTACTTTCGATATCAAAATGGAAATGCTCGATTATTTGACTTTTGGTGTAAGCCGTTTTATCACATGGAGATAAAACCCGGGACGTCTTAAGTCTCGATAGTACGGCGCGACGTGAATAAAATGACCAATGCTTTCCGGTATTTGGACCATGTACCGGATTTTATTGAATTTCATTTACTGCGGACTTGTGACGTAGTGCAAACATCCCGTTGACAACCGGAAACGAAATCTTCAGCTGATTTTACATTTACGGACATTTGCTGCCTCGAGTCAGTCCCGAAAATGCTACTCGTCCTGTCGGGCGAGCCAGGGTAAATTTCCACTCGCCCGTATCGAACTTTCACTCGTAAATACGAGCGGACGTGTGGATTTTTCTAGGCCTGTGCAAGACCTTCAGTCAAACTGACTCTGAGATAAATCCAATTGCCTGACCTAAATTTTAACTGACCAACAACATGCGATCTCAATTCAGCCGAAATGTTGCAAAACTTTCATGCGACAGAAGCCTTGGTTTTGGTGTTGTTGTTTTGTTTTGGGTCTGACACATCAGATTGTCACTAAAGAAAAGGTCCATCCCTTCATGGCCAGGCGGTCACAGCATTCAGAGGAAACAGTAACAGTTTATTGCTCATATATGGCAACTTCAAAAATACAGATACAATTCATATGCGTGATTATCCCGTGTCCACCTTGGCCTGGGCTGGGGGTCTAAGTTTTGTGGTTACAGATAACAGGTCTATAAACATGATAAAGGCTCACAGTCACTAAGCATGTAAGTATGTAACAGTGTGCACACATACTTCAAAACATCCCACCAACCTAGTAGGGTAGGTATTGCAGCTGACTTCATATTCATGATTCATGAACATCTAAAATCAAACTGTAAGCATCTTCCTCCATCCATAGTCTACTATATCTACCCCTCCACCCCACTCCCCCTAAGTTTGCCTAACTCACAAACTCAAACATGCACAAAAAAGTTACATCATGTCAATGTAGGATATGTGACAATTCAATTGACCAGAAAACAATAGCTGATCATAATCACTGCATTGTATTTATCGCATGTATCGGATCATATCAGGCTAAAATGGGTTACTTAATTGAAATTCTAACACACCTCGCCTCATACATGTGATACCTCCCTCATCATCAGGGAGTCTCCAGGAAATGAGCCGTAAAATTGGATAAATTTTTTCTAAAATGAACCACTTTTTAACAAAAATTCAAAATCTCCCTGAAATGAATCAGAAATTTTCCTATATATTCTATACATTTTTCAAAAATCTCCCTGAAATGAAAGAAAAATCTCCCTGATTCCTCTTTCAAACTCATCACATGTATGTCGCCTATATAGCCAATGGTAAAAAAACGTGTTATATTGTGCAACAATTTCACTGGGCGAATAAGCGTGACGTTACTTTGCGGCATTTGTGACGTCAGCTATCCCACAAAGCAGCGTTAGACGGTGAAACGTCCTTTTAGCGCACAACAAACGTAATAAATGTGTGTAAATACCAGCATTACAGTCAAATATTTGGCGCCAGGCGGGATATCTGCAATGCAATGGCGGAAAGCTGAACGATATCGACGGTTTCAGCAACATTTATTCCGTTTATTGTGTGTTAGAATCGAAATAGATCAGCTCAAGTGCGTGAATTGTTGAGTAATAATTCACTGTTTGTCGGTCAGTTGTAAGAAGATAAATCACTCGCGCTACGCGCTCGTGATTTGATCTTCTTTACAACTGACCTCCAAACAGTGAATTATTACTCAACAATTCACTGCTAGAGCTGATCTATTTCTTAAATAAAAAGATAATAATCTCCACATATGTTTTCAAATGACAGCTTGTCACCACGTGTAAACTATCAACAAGAAAACCGGAAGTGGTCAATTTACATAAGAAAAATAACAAAATAAACGTTTCTTACCCTCTTCAGCTGGTAATTCTGAAAAATAAAAGTAGAAAAAATGATTTGGTTACTCAATAAATTGATGCACATAGGCTTTTATTTGAAATTATTCGAGATTTTCTCAATTGAAAATGACATTTCATTTTTTTCACATGGACACTTCCATTTTTTGGCACGCGAGAAGCACGTGATTAATTTACAAGAATGGAAAAGAAATATGAATAACAACATACCGTTTGGACCGTATTTATCCCTATTCTTTTTAATTTGTTCGTCGGTAAGTCCAGTTTCTAAATCCACACCAAAATAATCGGCCACATCTTCGACCGTTTTTGTGTACGCCTGCTCCATTTTGTTTCACAAAGTGTAAAATCCACTCTTTTTGTCACCGACGAATCATGAAAGAAAACTTAAATAATGGATCCTAAATCCTACCGATACCCCGGGTAGGAGTCGGAATCCACAGTTTCTAAACGAAAGTTCTTGGAGAAAAGGCTAGGAAAGCCTATTTCTTTCAAATCCAAACGTTGAGGAGGTTTTTTGAGATCAACAGCCGTATTACCGTGTAAGGAGTGGTCGATTCTATTCTGCTATCAGGGGGTACTTTCTATTTAGGTGTTTAAAACTTCTAATTGTAACCGTTAATTCGTCTTAAATTTTTTCAAAAACTGTTCATTATATTTTTATTTTCCTCACTGAGACTTATCGTTTAGCAAAACGAAGAAACTGAGTAATATGCGATCGATTTCGAAGTGTGTCATGTTGGGCTAGTCCATGTGATATGTACGGGAGAAAAGAATGTGTTGCAACCTGATTGGTTGAATCTTTGACCTTTCATCCATTGACGTCATTGACATAATTGAATCTTTTTATAGGACAACGGGTACCCCATGTACCGTATATACCCGTTTGTCATGTTTGTGTTTGTTTAAGAATTTCATCAGAATCGTTATCCAATATGCGAAACACACGTAGCACTTAGAGCATTCTTTTTAACATCAGAGTCTTTATTGAGAGACCCTTATTATTTTTTTCTTCTTTTTTGACGTATCACTTTGATCCGTTTCGCAAACGCCGGAGGGTACGAATAGCACTATGGCATCAGAATTTTACAAGGAACCACCGCATTGTAGTTGTAAACAAAATTTGATTGCTTATGTATCTACTAAAGTAAATAAAATGATATTCTATTTTTGGCATTGGTACTATCAATGGTTTTCCACATTTTTCGTGACAGTTTCTTGGTCAGATTCCCACCAGGACAACATGTCCGTGTAACATCCACTTTTTTTTCTTGTTAATAATGAAACTGGTGTTGACGATGTTATACATGTTTATTCTTGTTTCAAAACAGATTGTGGCCATATACTTATTTTGATTCATTTCGCCTAAGTTATTTATTTTGATCCATTTCGCAAACGCCGCAGGTTACGGATAACGCCGTTTATGACACTGCTATTTTCAGATAAAAACTGGGACTTTCATGGGTGGGTTTTCGCAATGTCCATTCAGGCAGAGACATCATGTGTATATTATAATTCTAGCATTTTTTTTTTTTTTTTTTTTTTTTTTTTTTTTTTAATTTTTCAGCACGATAAAAACACAAGCTGTACAAGGCACTGTAAGAATTTGGGATAGGCTAGCAGATAATGTGAAAATTGGTAATTTATTGACGGACGTATGGTTTCTACAGTCATTGATGCGTTTGTTACCAATTTGCGTAGTCTGTCAGAATCTGGTATTACCGCCAGCCTCATCTCAAGGAAGCATGTCTTGGACGTTTACAACAAGACATTCCTCAAACTGTTCCAAACTATTATGAAACTACAATCACATCAACACGACACCCAATTATAAACTTTTCGCAGACTGAATATATGAATTAAGCGATTTTGTTCGTCGCACATTCTTAAACTCGGTAAATTTTCTCTAAAAGTGGCTTGTTTGGCGACTGTAGCTAAATTTGAAAGACATATGAGGCAATTTGTCTGCAATTCGCTGTGCACAAAATTAATAAATGACTAAGATTGGATTTAGAATCAAATCTATTGTTACATTGTACGCACGTTTATGTCTATATCTGTCTTTTCATATGGTTTTATAGGATTCGATTCCAATTAAATTACATTGGCCACGGACACAAATAGTGGAAATGTCAGTCTGGCGAACGGTCACGGGTATGGCATACATGTGTATTGATACATCATCATCATCATCATCATCATCATCATCATCATCATCATCATCATCATCAATAATAATAATAATAATAATAATAATAATAATAATAATAATAATAATAATAAAATAATAATAAAAATGACGAGAAGAAGAAAAAAGAAGAAGAAGAATCACCGCCACGAATTTCAATTATTATTCCTATATGTGCTACTCCCTGGACATTTCTTTATATTTTTTGGCGATTTTTTAAAATTTTAAAAGGTGATTTCAATTGTATGTATTAGATCTAGCGTGTTTTGAATGTTCATTCAGAATCCTTCAGCATAGTTGCATCTTCCTAGCCCCCCACGATTCCCTTTGAGAATATCGAAAACCAATGCAACCTGGCGAACGGCCAAGTGGTATGACAAACGCTCGCTAACCTTTATCGGTGTTATTGAAATCACCCATGATCAGCTGGCTAATGTGGGCTTTGCTACACTTCGGACCACCGTTTCATCAACGAGACTACAATCCGTCTAGCTGTTTTAAAAACTACATGTAGAAATAGCAGCGACGTTTTGTATATGTTTGTTTGAAGTTGGCCCCTGTCTCTCCATATCACACCAACATCTTTAGTTTGCATAGCATAAGAACATGCAAGCTTTTTGGTATTAACGCGTTCAGCAATTTAAGCAACTTATTGTGTACGGATGATAAAGCTCCTGGCTTATCGCATCGTACATACATACGGACGAACATACAATAAGTTACAAAAACACATGTTTAGGCGCCGCATGCTATTCGAAGAACATTCGCATGAAAAACAAAACATTTCATATACCGAAGTTGGAGATATAATAAACTGAATCCGACATTTTTTTCAGTCTTAAACAAAAATAGAAATTTAGGTAAGCTATTCGTAGACTGTAGCTGCAATTAATCTGATTTCGACCTTGAACAAAAGGTCAACAGCCTTCAAAAACCGTATCACCCATAGGTTCCAATTTATTTGTCATTATTCATCATCATTTATGCAGATTTTAGGGTCTAATTGCGGTCCCATCCCTTTCCAAATTTATAATGTGATCGACTATGCTGTACACAAGTCTCGCAACAAGTGCTGTCGTCCAGTCTTTGACTTGCTGTCCAATTCTTTGATTTGCTGTCCAATTTTGCCGAGTATTACAGCAACAGACAGGTAAAAAGTGTAGACTTTCTCAGGTAAAAGCTGCTAGATGAGAAAAACAGGTGTTCGGAGGAATGATAATAATATCGTAACCATTAATAATTGCACCAGTAGAAAAAAGATGGATCATCTTTCCAGGACGGAGAATGAAATAATTTCTGAATATTAGTATTCTTTGACCACCAACGATTATGATAAAAATTCTGCATTCTGTTTTATGTACATTTATTTATTTATTTATTTATTTATTTATTTATTTATTTATTTATTTATTTATTTATTTATTAAACTTCAGCGCCACAGAAATCCAATGACCAATGGTGATTATTAATGCGCCTTGGAGTGTTAATCAGAATTTTGTATGCGTCAAACAGAATACTTCTGATGCACCCATCTGCTTTATATGATTTTACCAAAGGTACGGTCATTGGATTGCAAACATTGGGTTTCCAAAGAAGTCGCGACTATTTGAATTGGCACCAAGAAAACGATAATTTGATTGCTGGTCATCATCAGATTCAAAGAAAACAATATAAGTTTTCTGTTAGTAAAGACATTTTAACCATCTCAATAACAACTGAGCGTAGCCCTCGGTTTTCAACGATCCCATCGGGACCTAGCGAATGTTAATGAATGGAAAATCATATTTGATCCCTATATTGAACAACTTTGCATACCACGTGCCAGATTTCGACCACCGCGTGCTACCAGACGTACACAATCATTACATGCGCAATATTACATACTGATATCAGGAAAACCCAGCTGATCCTGAGATACGACATTGTTTTTCCGTTAGAGTATGCATTACAAAACACAAGATTAACATGGAACCAATTAGCGAGCTAATTTGCTTTGATCCATATCAAATGATTGAGAAAATGATAATATAAGAACAAAGTCAGTCGCTAGTCTTTAATCTTTGTAGCGTTATGATTGGATTTTAAAATGAGGATATTGATAGTGGTGATACGTTCATGGACATTCTAAATTTTCTTACGTCGCGCGTCTAAAATAATTTAATAATAGTAATAATAAAGAAATAGCGGTCTGAAAGCAAGTTATTAATTTGACTGAGATCCTTTAAGAGCAGTAAATAAATCTGAAATCCTTTACGAGCAATGACATGAGAAAAAGGATGGCTACTCTCAAAGGACCAAAAGGAAAATACAATCTGCACTATGGATGTTGTACGGGGAGACTTTTTAGGACCGCTACACTGCACAATACCAGCTGCAGTAATAGCAAATGAAAATAAAACTGAGATCCTTTAAGATCAGTGAGCATATTAATGAGAAAAAGGATGGGCCATACCGCGGTTTCGGCAACTTAAGCCTCTTCAGTGACCCTGTAAAGGGCCTTTAGCAAAAATGGAGCCAAAGAGAAATACTGTAATTTTACAACGTTCAACAGGATAGTCGATACAAAGACTAGTATTATCCAAACAGAGCCAAATATATAAACGTTGGTTAGAAAATGAATCTAAATCGATAATTAATTTCTTATTTCTCAGAATACTCATACAGAAAAGCCTAAATGTGATTTGAAGGCGCCAGTCACGAAATTTTGGCGCCAGTCAAAATGTATTATATAGAGGATATTTGAAATATATTTGGTATTCCCCGAAAAAAAAGCAGCAAATTTTCTTTTTATTTTATACTTTTAAGTGAAAAAAGTAGTTCCCATTCTACAGTGAAGATATAGGCTGATATCAGTCACTAGTGACTTTTGATATCATATCAGTGAAATTTCACATCAACGAAAATACCAATTTTATCAAGTTTTGAAAATACCAATTTTATCAAGTTTTGATACACATTGGTTTTCACTGTAAAGTATAAAATAAAATACTATATCTATTGGCGTCAATTTATTTAGACCTGCATTAAACGTGACTTCTCGTGGACAGAATTTCTGACTGACATGACCACGTGATGATGACGCTTCCCCGAAAGAAGATCATATCGCCTTTGCCCCCGATCTGTGATCATTTCTTCAACAATATGACAGCAACTCCAGAGTTCTCCTCTCGATGGTGATGCGGTTTTATATTAAGACATGACAAAGTAATTTCTTTCCTGGAAAGTTCAGAGGAAGTGATTAGCTCGTTAGCATTATAGTTTCACTCTTTTTTCATCAGCTTTTATGACATTAATCGATTAGGGATCGTAAACATTTGAGCCGCCTCATGGGAAAACCAACAATCTGCATAGGCGAAAACAAAGACGCAGATCAGCTTCGCGGTAACCGCGAAGCTGATCAGCGCCTTTGTTTTCGCTACTCGGATAGTACAATTCCTCTTCTTCTTAATTCCGAAATTTCAAGCTTCTAGCTCTTTTCTGTGCTTGTACAGGCCGGTTTGTGTCGGACCTGGTCGGATACCACATTGTTGGTTTTCCCACGAGGCGGCTCATTTCCTTTGATGCTTCAATGCAGCAAACTACTTAACGAAAAGTGGCTGCCAATTTGACAGGTGCTGTCTGAAAAACCGATCTGTACTGTTAAACACGTGCAAAGACAAGATGACAGCCAAATGCGTACGAACTTTTTTGCAAGTTGCACAAACACACTAATTGTAGAAATTGGCTTTGATCAAGGAACCAACATTTTCACATTATTTTAAGCATTCTGACTTCAATTGCCTTTGCTTTTACAAGAAACTATCATCTTATCCAGAATCACATCAGGTAAAACAAACAAGCAAATAAATAAATAAATAAATAAATAAATAAATAAATAAATAAATAAATAAATAAATCAATTTCAGATATCACCTTTTAACTAGACAACTGCCCAATATTTATAGCATTTTTTTTTTTTTCAAGCTCACGCCTTGACTTCATACGAGGGTCATCCAATAGGTTCTGACAACGGTATCATAACATATAATCTATTACCCTATGGCGTGATTCAGTTATTATTCACATGTACCTGCATATGTATGGACCGACATCAACTGGAAAATTTAAACCATACAGCCACTGCAACGGTTGCTAGGCAACTAAAAACCAGAAGGCAAAAGGCCATGATCGCCCCATTTTGCGCCATTTTCATGACCCAATTTCAAAGACATAGTTAAGTCCTCTTTAAAAGGTTTTTATGTAAATTATTAAAGACCGTACGTATGTCAGATTTGACTGCCACAGTGAGTGAGTTTGCCTGCAATTGCAACTTTTGTAGGGTTTTGTTTTCGAAATTGGACATACGTACGGTAATGGAATTTTACCATAGAATTATGGTTGTACTACAAAGTGTAATATATTCTGTATACTACAATCATTGTAAATCGCTTTTTATTTGTGTTAAGAAGACCATACGACAACTTCATCAACAAATGTATCCATTATTATGTTAGCTGTTTTGGTATACAGTTACACTTACAGTGAGGAAAATTTTCATATTTCTGCTGTTGCCTAGAACCGTGCAAGCCGAAAGTTACCAAGTCAATTTTATTGCAATAGCTTTTTTTTGTGTGTGTACCAGTTGGGTATTCAAAATATATCACAAATCACTAATACAATTATTCTACCCATTCCGGATCAAGTTCATGAAAATTGCTGCGCGTGCGCATATGAATGATTTGAGTATAATAAACTTAGTATTATCTTGAAGCCAAATTTGTTCCTCATCATTTGTAATGCTTTTCATTTTTGATCAAGCACTCGACTGTGACCACTGGAGCGTGAAAGTATATGCATAATTGAAGTCAATGCGGATCAGTTGGAGGTAATCCGAATCATGGACTATATATCATCACCGATGGGTTTATTCTTCAAATTCTTTGCATGTAGTCATACAGTGAACCTTATTAAATATTCAGAGGACCAAAACAAGTGCCTTTTTTGACGTAATTTTCCCATAGCCATGTTTGCTCAACCCCACCCCCACCGAACACACGATTTTCCATGGATGATCTGTATAAGGTCGGAATAGTATATGATGCTCGTTAAAAACGCAGATTATTTCATAGTTTACACTTAATTTTATAATATTAATACCTAGAATGTAAAAATATAACTTTAGTTACAAATATCAAACAATACAAGTCCTTTGAGAGCATAAAATGACAGTATGCGGTTAAACGTGATTCGGAATAACTACAATGATACCATTTCAAAGTTTCTAATTAAATATGTCGTAATATTCGATTTTAGGACGGAAACTTCGTCAAAATGACAGAAAATAATTGGGGAAAATATTAGCAACCAATATCGAAAGATAACTTACAAGGTACCTTTCATTTTCGAGAAATTCGGCGAACCGCCGTGTGTAAAAGAAAGCTTTTTCCATCGTGTTTCTGTATATGAGCCGTGAACCATTGACGTGAACAAGATGTTGACGTCATTATCCACGATCATTGACCGATGGAATGAAACATAGTTGAATCAAGAGTCAAGTGGCCAAGTTCATTTTAAATAAATCTTGTTTTATGTTTTTGTAAAATTCTTTTGAAAATTATTTTGATCCGGATCATCTTCAGATCCGCTATGGCTACAACAAGTGTATGACTCAACAAAGTAACACAATGAAGCTTTTGCTTACTCTACCCCCGTAAAAAATAAAGGCAAAATCGCAATTTTGGCGGCCATGAACTCTTACAGCGCTGCATCATGTGACAAATTGTTACAGCATCGAATCAGGTTGTGATAAATGCTATACATGTATTTCACGAACCAGTAGGCAACGTCCATGTCCATATTTGGTTAGCAAAATCATTCTGATTTTATACATTGTTTGGTAGATACGAGACCACTGTCAGAGCTTATTGGATGACTCTCGTAACTTGAGTCGCGTCATGAGAAAACCGACGATGTAGTTTCCGAACAGGCCGACACAAACCGAGATGTACAAGCACAGAAAATGGCTAGAAGGCTAGGAAATTTTGTATTTAGAAAGTAGAGGCTGAATTGAACTATCCGTGTAGTGAAAACAAAGGCACTGATCAGCTTCGCAGTGTTTTGTTATGTTTTATGATGTATTTCCTTTCCCACATGGCATCTCTGTTGTGACTTTAAATTAAGTTGCATCGATTCCTGGTCCCTCTATTCTTACTTGGCCCATTAAAATGCCAAGTATATGCACGAGTATATATTACAACATACACTCAAAGCTTCTCCCATACATAGGATTGAGTCTATTTCTTGTGTCATATCTTTTCTTGTTCAAAAGGCTCACGTATTGACGTCATAGAAATTCCTGAAAATCACAAAAGTGTATGTTGTTACAGTATTAATCGTAGAAATGTAGACGTATGTTTACTGACAACGAAAGATTAGACAGGCAATGCTGATACTTTTAAATGAGCAATAATGCATGAGATTTAAAAGTAGAAAATTGTGCACTAGTTTTGGGTTAGTTACCGCTTAAACGTTCCAGTCAAAATGTTTTCAGTAATTTCTGGACAGACTGTGAATTATTACTAGGAACAGTTTCCCCAGCGGGCACATGACGTCAGAATGACGTCAGATTGACGTCGATGCGACGTCGTGACGTCGCACGACGTTGATATGACGTCATGATTCTGACGTCATGTGCCCGCTGGGATTATGTTTAAAGTGCTCGCTCATTCGGCAGCTCTTTTCCAGTGGTGTGAACACCCAGCCAGACTGAACGAAAATTATAGCTGTGAGCACTAGGGACCAGTTGTTCAAAAATTATCGATGCCGTTAGTTATTGATTCGTTAAAATTCCATTTCTTTTGAAACTATACAGATGTCTTGACCATAAATCCTCAGATTGATTTTGACACTTTTTTCGCAATTTGAACTTAGTTATTTTTAGGACATTTCTACAATGAAAATGAATGGACGGTGTTTTTGTCACTTTTTTTTCTAAACTTAACCTAAAGTAATTTTTCAGACATTTATGATTTTGATAATGAAAGTGAATGGATAGTGGGCCTTTGTGTGCACAACTCCTCCTCCTGATTCTTTTGAAACTTTACAGGCGTTTTGACCATGGTTTGAAGATACCTTTCAGACATTTTGATAGTGAATGGATAGGTCTTTGTTGGACACATTTTAGCAATTTGAACACCGTCCATTTTCGGACATTTACACTAAGAAAGTGCATGTGGTTTGAATATGCATTATTCTCAGATTATATTTCATTGTTGTATTTGTGTAATTAAACAATTAAGGCGTGGGGGGGATACATTCTCTGAATTTGCTTGTTTGTAATGTCTTTGCTCAAAACATAAATTGTGGGTACAGGTTCTAATGAGTACCCATAATCTGTGTTTTGGAGCAAAAATACCCATGCAAACCCCATTTTCCCTATATGAAAATTGAGGATAAAGATGATGAAAACCTAGTTTAGATCCTAAAATTGGTCCTGAGAACGCTCACCTGAAGCCTAATGGATCTGGGAGCATTTAGTCATGAAATGACATTGACCTTGAATACTCATACTTTCATCAACTTCATTAGTTGTCTGCATCTGCCAAGTTTCAGGTCTCAGGCTGCAATAGTTTCCACAAAAAATCCACTGTTTTCACTTTTCCCATGTAAAAGCCAAAGTTTCCAAAATTGACTTTCAAGATCATCATTGGGTTATCATTTGAACAAACTTTGATAGGATAAGGTCCCTGATGCTACGTACCAAGTTTCAGGAATATAGACCCACAGGTTCTGGTACAGAAGATGATTTTGTTTTACATTTTTTAGCATTTGTGAGCATGGCAGCCATGTTCAGCATGCAACCCCGATTTCACGAACAAACTTTCATTCTCCCTATGCAAGAATACTTCAAATAAAAAATCACATTCACAGGCTGAAAAATTACTGAGAAAAACAAGTCTTTAATTTCGATATTTCATTGACCTCGTTATTGGGCCCAGGTCATGAAATGACCTTGACCTTAATTAATCGCTTACTTTCATTAGTTGTCTGCTTCTGTCAACTCACAGGACTCAGGCTGCAATAGTTTCCAAAATATCCAATGTTTTCACCTGCTAACATGCACAAGCCTATGTTTCAAAAACTGTTCAAGGTCAGCCAAAGTTGTATTCCACATAAGCATGAATGCTCCTCCCCATAATCATAGAGGCTCCACATAATATTTCACTTTCATAGGCCCAGTGAGTTCTGAGAAAACCTTAATCTTAATTTTGATGCTTAATTAATTACAAACCTCCGTTACTTGTCTGCATCTAGCCATTTTCAAGGCTGCAATAGTTTCCAAATAGTTCCCACCGGTTCTGGAGAAGATTTTTTAAGCATTTTGACCATATATGGGCGTGGCAGCCAATCTTGGTCATGTGACCAAGATCCCGTGAACAGACTTTCATCGCCCCCCTTCCCATGGATGCTCAAAAAAAGTTGGCTTTCATCGGCCAAGCGGTTTCAGAGAAGAAGATCTTTGAAAATGTGGACGGACGGACAACGACGACGGATGGACGCTGGATCATGGCTATATTATAAGCTCACGAGAGCCTAAGGGCTCAGGTGAGCTAAAACATAATATTAAGTACATGAGGCAAGAAAATTTGCCAATGGGCGTGCCTGTAGCTGGTCATTGCGTACCTTTTATTCCAATACTCATTTTGATACAGATCTAGCGCCCCTCCCCCTATCCCATACAGTGGCACACTAATGTTGTGTAAAACATAAGGTAAAAGTAGGCAATGATTGGTGCACAATTAAACAGGGCCAGTTATAAATTTAATGCCGTGGCCTCTGTGATATGGATGGTCCTTTGAAACTGAATTTTAAGATTTTGCCCTTTAGTAAATTAACCTTTGTTGCAAGTAATGAATTTATTTACCACCCTTTAGTCAGGCAATGTAGACAGATGAGTATGGCATTTAAGAAAGTCTGTACGCACTCTTCTAGTAACTCTACTGACCGAAATTATTCAATTTCACCCAGTTAGAATATAACTGAATGTTGTTTGATATGGAACAAAGTTATAAATATCTACATTGGCTCTAAATCTGTTAAAATGTAAAATGTGCTGCCAAGATTCGAAGCAATAAGGCACGAATGACTTCAGATTTGACAGGCAATTGCGTCAGCGATAAAGGCTTACCAAAAACCTTTGCACATGGTAAATTGTGTCCGTTGATTAAATAGTGCATTGGAACTGAAAAAAATCATGCCTTTCCTTTCAGTTATCTATTTTATAATTTTTTTTTCGTTCATTCTTATTTTTGATCCAAAACATTGATCGTGGATACTCATGCCGATCCGGTTCTAACGTGTACACACAATCAATGTTTTTTGAGCCCCCCCCCCCCCCCCCCCCAAAAAAAAAGTAAAAAAAAAAAATTCAAAATTTCACAGCTTCAGAAATTTCTGTATATTGCATGGACATGTTTTCGTAATTTGGCAGTTTCTTATTAAATCGCATTGTGCTACTTGGTGTCAACCCAAACGGTAATTTTCTAACGATAGCTCATTTTACTTTGCCATTTTGCCAAATGACATTGTGTGGTGATTAGAATCTCACTTTCAGTAGAAGAGATACTTAGGACTTATGTGCGGTCACTGTACAGGCGCGTTCAGTTATTATTATGCCCCTGCGATATTCAGAAATAAATTGACAACTCTCCTTGTTTTTGAACAATCGTCACTGGTCAGAAATGGACAACTGAATGAATTTGTTTATATAAAGGTTAAGTATGTCTATAAATACTTACTCTGTATATAAAACTTCCAGATCTTGTGATGTTGTATGCCTAAATCGATTACATAACAAATGGAGCCAAATTTTTAACAAAAAATTCGCTGATATTCGAGTTTCAAGGATTCCTCAAGGAACCATGGCTAATGGTTTGTAATTTTGTTTGTAAATTATGAAAGAATAACCACTTTTGTACTACGGCTGAAAATTTTGTGTCTTACAGAGTTACACCCTGATTGTCAATTTCATGGTAAAGCGGTTCTTACAATATAAAACTAAGCATGTCAGTGTTATTTTGCAAGAAAACTAATATTATACCAGGACGATTTTACGACCAAAGCTTGCTAGTGGATTCCTTCATGAGATAAGCATGCAATAAAGCACTGTGGAGTCACCTATGGCTTTGAATCCTGCCAAAACGTGGAACCCACTAGCAACCTTTGGTCGTAAAACCGTCCTACACATGGATTTGTGTATACATGATTGTGAAATGAGTGGTCAGCTCAGAGCAAGTGAGTCATTTTTCAGTTACTTCCGGGTTGAAATCGTGGTACCCATTTTTCCTAGCTTTTTGAAAAAAAAATAATAAGCCAGATTTTTCGATGTAGTCATTGACTTCAGTCATAAGAACCTGAAACAAAAGGCATGTCATCTTTCAGCAAACAAAAAAGCGCACCCACTTTGAGAATTTTCCAGAAAAACGAGGATATCAGTTTTATTTTTATTTACACTAACTTTTACCAGAGAAATACATTTCCATGACCCCAAAATTTTCAGATTATGTATCCTAGACATGTAGGCTTTGTGTAATTTTTATTCAAATGCATTCCAATATCCAGGAAATGGGTCCCACGAAAACTAGTTACATTTTCAATTCTAAACCAAGCTATTTAAAATTTTAAATCTTTAAGAATAACTATATTGAGTCAATCCTTGTATCTGTGACGTCTATTAGCAATAAATGCACATCATCATTTGATCGACATATTAAAAAAACAGTAGATGTCTGTTTAACGTACCCCACCCACTCATGTCAATATTGATAAATTCTTAAATTAAATGACCGTTCCTATATAGTAATTCTTATTTGAAAAAAAAAAAGTCGCCTTCATCCTGGTAGAACAAACTGATGCGGCTACAGAAACGAAAAGCTCATATTTACGCCTCTCAATCAGGGACAATAAAACACTACCACCACCAACACCATTATCAGTAGGAGCAGCAGCAGGAAGTTCGACTCAAACAGAAAACTAAAACATATCAGACCTGGACTTACGAGCACCTACTCGCATGTGACAGAGATAAAATGAAATATTCGGCGAGCTGGTTTTGCATCTTCCTGCTCATATACCCTACTATGCATGAAAATTACGTTTCTTAGGTCACGGATCCCACTTTTACCAATCAGTATGTTAATGAAATTTCATAATATTGACAAAACATGGATTATTTTTAGACAATGTTGATGCCTCTTTTGATTTATCTTTATTGAAATGTCAGATTCAACAAATGTTTTGATAAGTGTTAATTACAATGTCTTGAAATAGACAAAGATTTGTTATTATCAGTGCCAAGTCTGAATGTTTTCTTTTTTTATTTGCCTTCATCAAAAATGATGTAAACTTCTTATTCCTCAGTCATTTCAGAAGGAAAATTTTCCAAGTTTTCTTCTGTTTGTTCTGTCTGCCACTCTGTTGTGCTCACTGTCTTTTTTTTTTCTTTTTTTTTTTAAATTCAGTTTTACGCGCCTTTCAAGATTATTTCAGCTCATATGAGACGGGCCAATCAGTAGATGGGCGAAAACGGGAGAACCCCGAGAAAGACCACCTGGCACACCCGCAAGCAGAAGGCTTGTCTCATATGTGGCCAGTGCGGGGCTCGAACCCGCACCAGACACAGCGGTTAGAAGGTTTTGGTTGTGGATGGTCGGGCCCTGACAGCCTTGTTTTGAGGGAATGGTCGTCCGGCTCTTCGATTGTGTTGTCGGAGGAGGTGTTCTGTGGTGTATTTTCTTCCCACCTGGTGTCTGTATTGGGGCTTTGGGTTTGGTTGCATCGATACCTGGTCATACCGGGTCCCTCTATTCTTATCAATAAAGAAGCTTAATAGACACCGTTTGGAGTAGCTACTCACTCGGTTTTAAATTCAGTTGTATCAATTCTTGATCAGTTTTTTCTTACTTTATCCCATGTTCTCTTTGCATCAGTATTTTTCAGTGGTATTTTTGTGATTTCGGTAGAGCCCACCTTGGATTTTAGTGAGTGCCGGCTATGGCTCTGATTTGTCCAATTCCTGGTCACTCCTTATATATCTTTTTACTTTAAAATAGGTACAGTCACATTGTTGTTCCCAGTCCATGCACTCAAAAAGACTCATGAATACAAGAGTACTCCACTTAAAATATCAAACACGATTATAAATCTATTGTAAAAATGCAATTATAATGCTTTCCCAGAACAAGTAGAAAACACATTTGCCATTGAACTAGTAAAACTACCACTTTGGAAAATATTTCTTTTATTTTTTTCGCATCAGTTCTCGATGGCTTGCCAGTTAGCCTTCACTGTGAATTTCAATAAATTGCGTGTGCATCGAGGTTTAAAAAGCGTTGTGCATTAAAAGCGAATGCCGGGCTGATCGAAGATGCCACATAATCGCAAAACTATTTTGATGTTTTATCATTACATACGGCAGCCCGGATGTCTGGTGATTAACTATGTGCCGACAGTCGGTATGTCCAGAATCCATGTTGATGTTGTTGTTGTCAAATTTGAGATGAGGCAAGTCCTGAGAAAACCTGGCTTTGCGATTCATGCTCTGGTAAGAAATAAACCAGGCTGTTGAGACACAAATTACAAGACAGCATGAGGTTAAATTTTTGGACGAAAGACACTATCTAGACTTATTAAAATGCTGCGTGACAGCAATAGAGTATTGGTCTGCACCTTTGTTTACACATAATTATACGCAAAAGCTGTTTTACATGATTCTGTTTTACGTGAGGCGGCTCAAAATCACGACATCACAATAAAACATAATTTCGTATAGTGCACAGACGGTCACTAGCCTGCACTGTTGAACAATTTGATCAGTCCCCTTCTTGCTTCACTGTTTTAGTATCTTATTAGATTTTGCCGTTGTGATACAAGCTCTGTTTTGTCGGAAACTTCAAAGAAAGTTTTTTTTTTTTCTTGAAACGAGGCTCACGTGAGAGACGTCAGATTGACCTAGTTACCTTAGATACCTCTCGTGAGTATGATTGGAATTACTGAAGAAATATATCTAACCGTTGCTCTGAACTGAACCAAGAACAAAATCTTAAAGGGAAGTATTACTGTATTAGATCCATGCACCTTATCATAATAAAGCTCGTGCACTATGCATTGTTTGACAAAACGTGAAATAAAATTTGGTGGTCGCGGGACTGCTTATCATGGTATACTTCCCTTTAAGATTTTATTCTTGGTTCAGTTCAGTGCAACGTTAGATATATCTCTACATTCTAACGCACCTCGCCTACATAGTCAATGATTAAAAATCATGTTATATTGTGCAACAATTCCACTGGGCGAATACGAATCTGTCACATGCGAGTACGTGCTCGTAAGTCCAGGTCTGACATATTTTAGTTTTCTGTTTTAGTAGAACGCTAAAGATGGTGGTGGTGGTGGTAGTGTTTTATTGTCCCAGATTGAGAGGCATAAATTTATATGAGCCTTTCATTTCTGTTGTCGCATCATTACGAAAACACGCCCAAGTGATATACAGATTTTTCTCAAGTTGTAAAAACTGAAAAAATCAGTAGAACATTTTTGATATTATTTCTTATTTTTGCTCAAAACATAGATTGTGGGTACTCGTTAGAACCGCATCGGCTGTGGGTACTCGTTAGAACCGCCTCGCCGAGTTCTAGAAGCTTGAAATTTCGGATTTAAGAGTACCCACAATCTATGTTTTGGAGCAAAAATAACAAAAATAGGTATACCCCTGCATACCCCAGTTTTGCTATGTAAAAGTGGGGTATAAGGGGGTATATATTACACAGACATGTTTTCGTGATGTTAGTTTGTTCTAGCCTATATATTTTTCCAAATGAATCACAAAAGGAACGGTCATTTAAGTTAAGTACTACTGAAAGTGAGATTCCCATCACTACGCAATGTCTTTTTAGCAAAATGGCAAAGCAAAAGAAAACAAGTAGCAATAGAAAAAAAATCAGCTATCGTTGGTAAATTACCGTTTTTGTTGACAACAATAAGTAGCAAAAATGCCATTCAATGTGTAATAAGGCAGGGTATGATGATTGTATTCATATAAGAATCTGCCAACTTACGAAAACATGTCCAAGCAATATACAATATAACTTTCTGAAGCTGAAAAAAAAAATCAGTTGAAAAATTATTTTGATTATTTTTTGGGCTCAAAAGATTGATTGAGGACTGAATCGGCGAGGTGATTCTAAAGAGTATCCACAATCTATGTTTTGGATCAAAAAAGTGTACCTGATAACGGGCTTTTACTATACATTAAAGTGTGCGGAAATGAACGAAAAAAAAAAAAAAAAAAAAAAAAAAAAAAAAAAAAAAAAAAAGGATGATAACTGAAAAGAAAGGCATGATGCTTTTCAGTTCCAGTGTTCTATTTAATCAACGGACACAATTTACCATGTGCAAAGGTTTTTGGTAAGCCTTTATCGCTGACGCAATTGCCTGTCAAATCTGAAGTCATTCCCCGGGAGTCATTCGTGCCATCTTGGCAGCATATTTTACATTTAAACAGGTTTAGAGCCAATGTGGATATTTATACATACATACATACATTTACTTTATTATAGTCTCACTTCCATATAAATTACATATAACATATGAAATAAAATGGAATCATTCTTTAAGAATTATGAGAGACTTCTTTGGATACATATATACAGTGCATTACTATTTAAAACAATCACTGTGTCCTAGTCGTAAAAAGTATGTCACATTTAGTTTATATACAGTTAAAAAGAGTTACCAGAATGTACAATAAAACTTAGATTAAGAGTATAAAAGTTGCCTTCGTCTTATTAAAATATCCGAGCAGATTTTGGCACTGATCCTAATTACCGGTATTGAGTCACAGCCTAAAATACAAGTTAAATTTCTCTGTGTTGCTTTTAGCTTCGAATCCAGGTAAAGTGCAAGATATCCTTGTGTAAAGTTCTCTCTTTAAATCGTTGTATAATGGACACTGAGTTAATACGTGTTCTTCTGATTCGATTTCTGATTCACAATTAAAACACACCCTTTGTTCTAAGTTTAAGCGCTCATATCGGCCAGCTTCCAAGCGCAAAGGGGCTACCCCCGTTCTGAATTTAGCATAAGCGCTCCGATGACTTCTCGGCAGATTTATACGGATATAGTTTTCAGTCTTGTATTCCAATTTAAATAATTTGTATGTCCTTAATTTATTGCGCCCTACTCCATTTCTAGCATCAATTCTACTTACAGCTTCCAACCAAGAATGCATATCTATCTCACTGTAAAAGTTCAAGAGAGTTCTTATCAAATATTTGCTATTAAAACGATGATCGTCAGAGCTCATATGAAAGTAGTCTAAGTTAGTATCATTTAAGATATCCTTAACGTGATGCGCCCAGTTTTTACTTCTTCCAGTATCACCGTGACGTATCGACCAATTATAAATCTTAAGCCCCGTTTACACATTCACGATTTTTGGCTACGGTGCCGCTATGATTCGCCACGATTTGTAAAATCGTCGTGTACCGTGGTGTACCGTGGTCATTCGTAGTAGAACCGTGGTGAATCGTGGTGAATCTTGATGAATCGTGATGATTCGGGAAACTCTACGGCAGCGCTACGGAAGTTTTAAACTGTTTAAAACATTCGTGGCGTACCGTGGCGAATATTGGTGGTAATTGGGCGTGGCCTAATTCGTAGCGCAACCGTAGCGGAATCGTACTTATTCGTACTGACACCGTAGCTATATTTGCGGCTATTCGTGAGAGATCGTAGCCAATCTTGGAGCTCCGTAGCGAAACCGTGGAATCTTTGACACCACGAACTCCCACGATTCACCACGAATTGTGTACGGTTGTCCTACGAATCATCCACGGTTTCGCTACGGAGCTCCACGACTGGCCACGACGGCTACCGCCGTGAATCGTACTAGTACCGTATCGAACCGTACAAGCACCGTGAGCATTCGTTGTGCCACCGTGGTTAATCGTCATTGACCGTAGCGTTGCCGTCATGAACCGTTATTGATTCGTAGCGATACCTTACAGACACCGTACTAATATCGTAGACATTCTTACTGGACTCGTAGTGACATTGAATATTTCCACTTTTCGCCACGATTCATCCCGGTCCACCCCGATTTTTCTGACCATGAGAAATCGGGGTGAATCGTGGTGAATCGTAGAGAAAACCATGAATGTGTAAACGGGACTTTAACGTTGATTCGTTGGCTATCCATCGATTTTATTCTGCACCATCGACCAATAACATTCTTCAGTTGCTTGAGATATGTAGATTTCCACCCCGTATCACCGGCAACGCCGGCATTTGGTGTGTAACGCCCTACTCCCATATAGAAATGAAGGGCTCGATTCTGAATGGCTGTAATGCATGAAAACGACCTGAAACCCCATACTGAGGCTCTAGTCTATAATGCTCCAAACCATGGAATCATAAAGCTTCGTAAAAGTCGAGAACGGAAGGCCACCAGCCGATTTAAACTTAGCTATGACAAGTCCTAGGGCTCTACCAGCTGAGTTAGCAACATGCTTTGCCATAACTGAATAATCCAAGAACTCTGTTAGCACTAACCCAAGGTATACATATTGGTTTACTTTTTCGAGCTCCTGGTCTCCACAGAAAAAATTTACTTGTGTAGTATTGAACGATTGTGGGCGAAAATGCATTATTTTTGACTTGGATGCATTCACTGACATTTCATTATTAAGACACCATGTGTTAAGCTCATTTAGTAATGATTGTAGGTCTTTTTCGTTTTCACTTAGAAGTACCAGCGTAGACAAGAATTCCAACTTTTTCATCGCCGATATCTATTCCTATATCCAAAGCGTTTATATTTTTAATTAGGTCATCTATGTACATGTTGAAAAGTATGCTGGACAACGAACACCCTTGCTTTAAACCACAAACAACATTAAACCAGTCAGTTAATTTCCCCTTAATGCGCACCGCACAGCTGACATTATCATATATGGTCTTTAGAGCGTTATACATTTTCCCATGTATACCGTTGTACCTCAGCTTTTCGAAAAGCTTATTTCTGTTCACACTATCGTACGCTTTTCTGAAGTCTATGAATGCTGCAAATGTCGACTTTGTCTGATTCTTCCTTGTTTCAATTAATGTCGTTAATGACGATATATGGTCCATCGTATTACGGTTTTTTCTAAATCCATTCTGATTGTCTGATATGATTGCATTTTCAGCTTCCCATTTATCAAGTCGAGTGTTTAGAATACTGCAATACAATTTATAACATGCTGGCGTCAGTGTGATTCCACGATAATTAAGCGGGTCCCTACGATCTGACGTTGACGTTTTGGGTATCGGATTAATAATTCCTTTTTTCCATATACTTGGAATTACACCTTTCATATAACATTCGTTGAACATAAGAAGTAAAAAGTTACACAGCGTTTTACTTTTTAAAACTTCATTAGGTATTTCATCAATACCACACGCTTTGTCCTTTTTAAGTTATTCACTGCTTTAAATAACTCGCTCAGATTTATGGGCTCATCAAATGTACCATTTTCGTTACTGTGAATATCATTTCCTAGCGGCTGAATATCTTCGTTTCCACTGTTTATAGTGTTTAATAATGAACTGAAACCATTTTTCCACACTCGTAAAACGTCCTCGCCTTTGGTACTTAGGCTTCCGTCCGGCAACAGGACTTCCATGGGAATACTTTGTCGTCTGTCTTTACCAATACCAAGCTTACCAATTTCTTTCCAGAACATTTTAGGATTATTCGTTTCAAGATTTTCTATTTCTGTTTGCTTATTTCGCCAGTATGAACGCTAAGCTTTCTGTACCTCTCTATTAAAAACTTTCCTATATTGCCTAAAGTTATCTCTAAGCTGCCGCCTATGATTTGCTTTACAGTTTATCATATCTTTTTCCTTTCTACAGAGCGTATTCCATATTTCCGACAGTTCATTGGTCCACCATGGCTTACGTGTTCTTCGCTGTTTATTGTCCTGTCCAGTTTTTATTGTAATTTTCCTAGGATTCAGCTTGTCTATCATCTCGTTTTTGACAGTGTCAACGAATTTAGAGTACAGTTGATCCATATCGTTTTGATTGTTTATGTTGCTCTGAAGTTGATTTTCTAGTGCTTCAATTTCAGAAATCTTATCACAAAGGAAATTATCTGGAATGTTCCTCTCGAAAACAGTAAAAGTACTTTTAGTGTCACTGCCGTTAGATCGTGTATGCAAACCGACTTGTACCTTCCATGCAAGCACCGAATGATCCGGCAAAGATGCTGAAGCAAATTCTGATTGACCATTAATTTCATTAACTATATCGGATATTGTGGAAACGGTAAAGTTTGAATATTTGCTCAAATCCTCATGAGGAATGATACAGTAATCGACAACTGACATTCCCTGTGGTTTTATGCACGTGTAGCCATTTTTAACATTATTTCGTCCATTTAACATACAACAATTTGTGTCTATCATAAATTCGCAAAGCAGTTCTCCATACTTGTTCGAGGTAAAATCAATGACATTGCGCTCAGGAATGAGATCTACACCAGCAATAAAATCTTCAAAATCCGCACAACGTGCATTAAAGTCACCAATAATGGTAAACATAGATTCTTTACAATACATGTGTATTTGGCATATGAGATTATCGAAAAACTCAGATGCATCTACGTTTCTCGAAGAGTCTTGTGGCGGCAAATAACACACACAAACATGAGACTTAGAGTTATCACTTTTTGATTTAAACTGTACCCATAAAATTCCTTCGACTGAGTCATCTTCGACACATACGTTGAAGCAATTTAAAATTTCATTTCTGACTAGTAGACCTACACCCCCTGATCCTTTCTTAGCCTTTCTATGAATGCTTGCCCTATTCTGTCCGAACCATTGGTACCCTGCTACGTCAAGTTTATCATCTCCTTGTAAGTGGGTTTCCGCTAATCCTAGCATGTCAAAGTTCATGTGTTTAACTATATTTTCCCGTAATTTAAAACTGTCCGACCCAATACGCTGCGCCCATCCATTCACGTTCCAAAACCCGCAACACCATTAATCTCTGTAAGAATAGCCGTGCCTAGTATATGCGGAATTTGAAGTCGTGCGACGTGTGGAGCGTTGATGCCGAGAGTCGTCTCGCCTATAGTACATCCCTTCATCATCTCGTTGACGCGATCTATGGCCACTGTCAGAATGTCTGATATCTCTGTCGTGTGTGTCTGCTTGTAGAACCCGGTTTCCTCTGAAATACAGTCTGTCCTGTTATAACTTTGTTCCATATCTTAAACAACATTCGGTTATATTCTAACTGGGTGAAATTGAATAATTTCGGTCAGTAAAATTACTAGAAGAGTGCGTACAGACCATACTCATTTGAGCCGCCTCGTGGGAAAACCAACAATGTGGTTTCCGAACAGGTCCGACACAAACCGACCTGTACAAGCACAGAAAAGAGCTAGAACCTTGAAATTTCGGATTTAAGTAGAAGAGGAATTCTACTATCCGAGTAGCGAAAACAGGCGCTGATCAGCTTCGCGGTTACCGCGAAGCTGATCTGCGTCTTTGTTTTCGCATATGCAGATTGTTGGTTTTCCCGTGAGGCGACTCATTTGTCTACATTGCCTGACTTTATTAAATAAAGGACGGTAAATAAATTCATAATTTTCAACAAAGGTAAATTTACTAAAGGGCAAAATTTTAAAATTTTATTCAAAGGGCAATCAGTAAAACAGAGGCCACGGAATTAAATTAAAAACTGGCCCTTTTTAATTGCGCCATTTCCTGATCATTGCGTACTTTTACCTTTTGATTTACACGTCATTAGTCTGGCTGCCAATGTTGAGCCGCCTCGTGGGAAAATCAACAATGTGACTTCCGAACAGGTCCGACACAAACCGACCTGTACAAGCACAGAAAAGAGCTAGAAGCTTGAAATTTCGGATTTAAGTAGAAGAGGAATTGTACCATCCGAGTAGCGAAAACAAAGGCGCTGATCAGCTTCGCGATTACCGCGAAGCTGATCTGCGTCTTTATATTCGCCAATGCAGATTGTTGGTTTTCCCACGAGGCGGCTCAATTATATCTGTATCAAAATGAGTATTGGAATAATAGGTACGCAAAGACCAGCTACTGGTAAGCTCATTGACAAGTCTTCTTGCTTCATGTACTTAATACAACTATGTTTTAGCTCATCTGAGCCGTTAGGCTCACGTGAGCTTAAAGTATAGCCATGATCCAGCGTCTGACTGTCGTCCGTCACATTTTCAAAGATCTTCTTCTCTGAACTTGGCCGATGAAAGCCAAATTTTATGTGGAGCATCCATGGGTAGGGGAAACGAAAGTTTGATCACGGGATCTTGGATGACCATGGCCTATTTTACGGCAAGGTCAATTTGGGAAACATATAGGCTTTTTCATGGGAAAAGGCGGAAACAATGGGTATTTTGAAAACTATTGCAGCCTGAGACCTGAGAGTTGACAGAAGCAGACAACTAATGAAGGTAAGCGGTTAATTAAGGTCAAGGTCATTTCTTGACCTGGGTCCAATAACAAGCTCAATGAAATACCGAAATGAAAGACTTGCTTTTCTCAGTAACCCCTGAGCCTGTGAATGTGAACTTTTATTTGAAGCCTTCATGCATAGGGGGAATGAAATTTTGTTCGTGAAATCGGGATTGCATGCTCAACACGGCTGCCATGCTCACAAATGCTCAAAAATGTTGAAAAAATATTATATACCAGAACCTGTGGGCCGATATTCCTGAAACTTGGTATGTAGCATCAGGGACCTTATCCCATCATAGTTTGTTCAAATGATGGCATTGAGCTATTTTACGGCAAGGTCAATTTTGGAAACTTTGGCTTTTACATGGGAAAAGTGAAAACAATGGAGTTTTTTTTAGAAACTATTGCAGCATGAGACCTGAAACATGGCAGATGCAGAGAACTAATGAAGTCGAAAAAAGTATGTGAGTATTCAAGGTCAAGAGCATTTCATGATGACTAAATGCTCCAAGAACAGGCTTCAAGTGAGCGTTCTCAGGACCAATGGTCCTCAGTTTTGTCTTTCTTTTAGGATCTAAAGTGTGAACTTTTATTTGAAAAGGTACAAGTAGGCAACGATCAGGAAAAGGCGCAATTAGAAAAAGATTTCCACTCCAAAAACCGAGGTGGGAAAAAAACCAAACTAACAATCAGGTACTTATACCATGAAAACATTTCGTAAGCCGAATGAGCAGCTATTTTCCCAATAGGTGGCCACTCAGTTACCTTAACTTAACTAAAAATATGAAAACATACATAAGGCGCCAACAGCACAAAAATATTTTGAAGCCTTCATGCACAGGGAGAATGAAATTTTGTTCGTGAAATCGGGGTTGCATGCTCAACATGGCTGCCATGCTCACAAATGCTCATAAATGTTAAAAACATCTTCTATACCACAACCTGTGGGCCGATATTCCTGAAACTTGGTATACAATTAAAAATCTCGAAGAAAACATTAACAGCGCAACTTTTTCAAGTGGTGCTCACAAACATATTGAAAAGATGCACACTTTTGTGAAGCATAACTATTTGAAAGTAATTCTATCGCAATTAGATTAATTGAAATTATCGTTATGGTAATCTACTGACACTTACAAGTCATTCAGATATAATGCAAGAATGCAACAATGTCCATATTTGACAGTGTTGCTGGTAAAAGATCTTAGTTTCTACTGAAAGTTCATACTATAGATAACAAAACAGGAAAGTTACCAGTTGATGCTGCTGATATTTTTCGAATTCAGTTAATGTAAAAAAGGAATAAGTATGAAACCCTAGTGGGTAAAAAGGATCAGGTATGAAACCCTAGTGTGTACCTAGTTTCCTCTAGTTTCAAAACCTGTATCTAAATTTAGAAACACATATTCATCAGGAAAACATGCCCATGAAATGTTTACCCCAGTAAACTCCACTTTTATATAGGGTTTGCATGGGTATACCTAATTTGCTTATTTTTGATCTAAAATATATTGTTTGTACTCGTTAGAACCGCCTCGGCCAAACTATTAAGCCAACATAAAATTCACCGCCTTGGAACGTTTACTTTGGGTGGCTGGCACATAACAAGAAAGATCAAATTCTAAAGAATTCTAAAGAATTCCATTTTCTCTACATTTATTTACAAATTAAATACATCAAGCAAATGTAGAGAATTTATGTCACCCGCTTTGATTGTTTAAATACACATATATCTGAGAATAATGTACATCCAAACCACATGCATTTTCTTAGTGTAAAAGCCTGAAAAACGACTAAGTTCAAATTCCGAAAAAAGTAATCAAACATGCTATTAGGATTATATTCAAACCACATGTACATCTTCAAAGCCTGATCAATACAATTGTAAAGTTTCAAAGGAATCGGAATAAAACTGTAGGACGCGTTGTGCACACAAGGTATTCACTGTCCATTCACCTTCATTGTCAAAATACCTGAAAAAGGACTAAGTTCAGATTGCGAAGAAAGTGTAAAAAATGAATATATCCAAACCACATGCACATTTTCAAAGCATGATCAAGATATCTGTAAAAGTTTCAATCGGAATAAAATTGTAAGAGGAGTTGTGCGCACAAGGTACCAACTGTCGTCAAAATGCCCGAAAAATTGCTAAAAAGTGTCAAAATTAAACTGAGGATTATTTTCATACTACATGCACATCTTCGAAGCATGGTCAAGACATCTGTAAAGTCTCAAAACAATCACCATGAAACTGTATGAGGAGTTGCGCACACATGGTACATACTTCTATAGGGGGACGGAAGTGGGGAACGATGGAAAGCCGAAAACTTTGTCCCTCCGCTTTTCTTCGAAAAGGTGGGGACAATAACTGACTACAAAACCTTTACATTATAAGGGACACTGAAAAAAGCAAACTGTAGGTTTGACTCGTATTACATCAGTATAATTATAATATATGTACGATTACATCATTCATATAAACTGATTTTTATATGATCTTATATGCTTATATCCAGATTAATTTCAGTGAAAATATTGAAAATGAAAGATAATGTCATCAAGTAATATTTGGCAATAATTGGCAGATCACAATATATACCGACATGATCTTGTAACAAAGGCTGACATACAAACTTTATTCTGACTGCTCCAGAGTTCAATATCTGCTGAAACCAAACTGCATACCGTTTGATAGTATTTGTGTTGGCCAACTATCAGTTGTAATATATTATATACGGTCCCTAGAGTGTCTATTTTAGCTTCATATGTCAGAGGGCGAGGGCCTAAGGCGTTCACTTGGTACATGTATTAAAATGCATACATGTACGTTTTTCTTTATTTTGATGTTGCTTAATTCATACATGTACCTAGGTGAACACAGTAACTATATATCATTATAAAACATCTTTGAGGGTGGGCATCCGTTTCAGGCATCGTACACGTATGTTATGAAGCAGATTCAATAGACTATATATGTGCACTTGAATCTAGTGTTGAGGTTGACATCATTTTCAGACACAATTTATTATGATACGGAATGCATACATATTTCTTGGTGCAGACGTCTACCACACGCTGTCAGAGGTGTACATAAATTATTTCTGAGGTGAGTGTCCTTTTCAAGCATCTGGTTCTATCAAAAGGAATGCAAATGTAACTGGGTTGTCCCAGAATACTGTAGACTTTTGTAATAACTCATGAGCTATTTCTTACAAAAATCTAGGATATTTTGCGACAGCCCACATAATTTCTTATTGCAGACGTGGATCACTCAATGTCAAACGTGTCCATCAATAGTTTTTGAGATGGGTGTCCTTTTCAGCCAGAATATGTTATGAAACGGAATACACACATAGCTTTTGTTGCGGACCAAGTCCGCAGGATAATCAGTCTTTTAATCGCGGTGACTGTGACATCAACTGTCATCAAAAGGGATGCATATATTTCCTGCGCCAATGCCAAACCGTTCAAGTCCGGTGATCCAATTACCCGTCAAACACTCAACGTGGTTAATCGCTCGATGTTTTCGGTAACCCTTATTGCACAGGTATGGGGCGTACATGCGTCCCGTTTCGCCATTATCTTTTAGGTAGGCGTCCGGGCTGTAGCCTACAGTGCCATTAGGAATTTCATAAGGGCAGGCGTAGCCACCTGAAATGTAAATTCAGGTTCATAATTTATGTAATTGTTTGTTTTGTTTATTAACGTCCCAGAAAATATTATATACTGATCAAAGCCTTCATGTTATTCCAATTCATACTTTCTTCAAACTGACATGAATAAAGTATTCCCTGATTCTCCCTGTTGCCCCCAAACGTATCAAATTTGAAAATATAGAGGAAAGAAAGAAAAAATCCCATAGCTATGTAACTCATATAAGCCTGGCGTCCTTTTTTATGGGACGTTGGCAAACAGTATCGCCACAGTGTGACGCCGCACAAAACGGCGCCCCATCTGGGGCTATTCTGTTCGCGTTGAGAAATTTTATCGAAAAATGAGACAAGAATTAAAAAAACCCTAAAAATGAAAGTGGGTTCGCCGAAATGATAATGATGCGGAAATCCACTTGTCAAAACTGATTGAAAGCCTTAATTTTACACGACTTACCACTGGGAAAGCAAATATTATCTCCAGTGTAGTGATGATACTCTGTGAGCCATGACCCTTTGTTGCATGTTGGGTAACGAATTCCTTCAGGGAAATAATACCCATCATTGCAATCTACCCGGCACTTTGTCTACAAATAAATTTAACAGAAAAAAACAACATTTGTATAAGAATATAACGCGCCTCTTAAAATGACCAGAAAGCCATAGAAAACTTTTTTTTTTCTAATTCTATAAACAGAGTAAATGTGGCTCAAAAATCTCTTTAAAATTCAAGCAATTATTGTATCAAAGCTAATGACAAAATGACTAAATATCACTAATGTTGAAATTATTTGTGCCCAGTTCCAATTGTTTATGTCCAAGAAAATGTGTAAAATATAATCTGATCGTCATTTTAGTCATTATTGATAAAAATAGATAACTTAAACAACCATGCATACATACCGTGCAAGTCGAATTAGAAATACGGCCATTTTTGATCTCACGTTGGCATTCATTATTCGTGCCTATATATAAAATGGTCGATTAATTAGGGCATATACACCAGTGTCACAAAATTTAACGTAGCAAAAATAATTGTACATCTATAAATCGGAGAATTTTTGAATCAAGCATGACCTGATTGGCTGCACAATTGCAATAAAATACGATGAGGATATTCCATATAGTGTGGCTTCCATATAGTGTGGCAAGATGTGTTCGAATAATTGTTTTCTGTAAATTATGCAAAACTACCAATTACGAATGAAGTTGTCATAAGATATGAGCCGTCTCGTGAGAAAACCAACAATTTGCATATGCGAAAACAAAGGCGCAGATCAGCTTCGCAGTGTAACTGCGAAGCTGATCAGCGCCTTTGATTTCGCTACACGGATAGTACAAATCCTCTACTTTCTAAATCCGAAATTTCAAGCTTCTAGCCCTTTTCTATGACTGTACAGACCGGTTTGTGTCGGACCTGGTCGGAAACCACATTGTTGGTTTTCTCACGAGGCGGCTCAAAAATACATACCATCAGCAATACACACGTTTTCTGGTGTAATTGTCTGGTCATACTTTGATTCTCGAAACAGCCATTCGCCTTCAACACAAATAGGCCATTTCGCGGACGCAAGCGCGTGTATGTGATAACCGGGATTACACTTAAATGAACAAGAGTGGCCCCCAGGACAAGGGAGGTAAGCATCTCCATTTGGAATCTCTTTAGTGCAGTACTGTTCTAAAATGAAATATAAGTTTTAGTAAAAAATCGTTCTACATCCATTCGGCATATAACACGAAATATTATATCTACTTATGTACGTCGCTTAATTTTGTTTTATTAATAAACATGTAGCTGTGATTGTGTTTAATGATGATGAGTTATCGTGGACGAAAACATATGCGCTTATTTAAAACGTCTTTCTCTCTAACATTGGCATAATAGTTCTGATTGATCAGGGAAGATAATCCATCATATATTCTTCATTACAAGTTGAACATATCTTAACAAACCCATTTAATGATAAACTCGCGAGCATATCCAAAAATAGATAGTTAAATAAGTACCTCTTGAAAAACAGACGCCTGTCACATTAAGACCAACATCTTCATAGCCCGTTTTCCAAACTCCTTGATCACAGTATAGCCTGTACCACTCACTTTGGTCCTCGATAGACCTGAGCCTACCAGACATGAATGGATGTTTCCGATAACCATCGTAGCACGTGAAATCACATAGCCAATCAGTCTCAGGTCCGCATCTCTTTTCTAGCTTTAACGGCTCCGACAGAATAAGTGGACACAGGCGGAAATCGGCTGAAGTTAGATAGAAGAAATAAGTAAAATACAGTGAGTTTTACTTATTTTTTCTACGAGGTCTTTTAACTAACTTGCAGAATTACAGTTCTAACGTAATTTGGCAAACCCGTACAGTAACGTCCTACATCGGGAAGTTAAAGTACAGCTTTAATACGCTTCCTTGTTCATTATTGGTAGGCAGGACTGTCCCATTTCATATTCACTTGTAATTGGGTTTAATGTTCTGTAAATTAAAAAAAAAACAAAAACAAAAAACAAAAAAAAAACAAACAAAAAAACAAAAAAAAACAAAAAAACAGAAAGTCATACTACAACTAAAGCCTATGATAAAGGTAAACGATTTTAGCAGTATATGGGCACATTTGTCGTTTTATTCTATATCGGTAGTTATATGTGCACGCTTTGATCATACGCATCATATGTGTGTTTTCCTCAACGTTCCAGCTGATACATTCCCTTGTTCTTATGTGTTTAAAACTTGTTGTTATGTGTTTAAAACATTATAAATGCTTTTATTGCTCTTAAAGGAACTCAGTTTTACTTTCACATCACATCAAAAGAGAAAATTTGTATCCCATTCAACCTCAGTAAAGGCATATATTAAAAGGTGTTTGTTTTATCAACCGCCATACATAACATTGTTTGCTGGTCAGGTCGGGTTTGGTAAAACATGTCTAGCTAAAGTCCTTTAAACAAAGTACTGTCAGTATGACAGTCATTAAAATAGATAGTTAAAATAAAATGTGATATGAATTAATTTTATAGCAAAGGCCGTGCGTACATTTTATAATTCAACATAAAACCACAAAACAATTAGAAACAGAACAAACGTTCTTCATTGAACTTATAATGAATCTCTTGCCAAAGCGTAAGGCTTATGTTCAGTAGGTAGCGGCATGATACTGAGCTGGAAAATTACCAATGGCAGAGGATGTTTTGGATGTAATAGAGGGGAACAATCTTTTTAAACCTTACCATAGGCACAGTTATTTGAACTAAATAGAAAAGATCGTTTGGAAGCAGTGAAAACGTTCAAAGGGAGATAGTATGTGCCATATTGCGCAATTTCGGGTAATGAACCCTCCTCAGCTGACGTATATTATACAAAGCGTGTCTATACAATGAAACTAATACTATACCTTCTGGTAAGCAAATGCTAGACACTCCATATCCGTACTCCGATTTGTACGTTGTCCATGTACCGTTGGAACAATAGATATACACGTCGTACAAATCTGCTTGCGGAGAATTGAGCTGGTATCCAGTCGTACACGTAACTTTACAATGCATTGCACTGTGATCGTCGATGCATTCAGGTTCCAGAATGGCATACTCATTCGGAATGCTTCGGGGACAGAATGTTGGTTGCTCTGATACTGAAGGTTTAAAATGGATAACTTTCACGAGAATTATACAAAGGTACACGTAGGCCAAGATCAGGAAAAGGCGCAATCAGAAAAATATTCCCACTCCAAAAACCGAGGTGGGAAAAAACCAAACTAACAATCAGGTACCTATACCATGAAAACACTTCGTAAGCCGAATGAGCAGCTATTTTCCCAATAGGTGGCCACTCAGTTAACTTAACTAAAAATATGAAAACATACATAAGGCGCCAACAGCACAAAAATATTTTAAACACCAAGACATAAAACAAAAAGAAAAATAGCTTCAGTCTGACCTCTCCATCGAATTTGGTATTAGATTTTTGCGTAATTCGGCTAATAGGTTACTGTATAGGCGTTACCTCATGAATACGTTATTGGGTATGGTCTAATTTTGACCTATGTGAAAGCTAAAGGTATACAGTTGAACGATTCAACTCACAAGTTTTCCGTTTGAAAATAAGTTTGTCTAATTCATTGGATTGGACAAAATACAGGTAACTGATCTCTAACGGTAAGTAAGTGACAGCACTCTAAGCTGACTGAGTTCGACTTTTCTATAATCTCCCTTCTTGAACAGGTGGACTAGCCGACCACGCCCAGATATGAATATTAAAGTTTCCGCCTATACAGTGACCTATTTGTCCAATTTGTTTTAATATAAATATAAGACAAAGGTTTAAACAGAATGATTAAAAATAATAAACAATAATTTAATTGTTAAAAGTTAAGTAGCATGGCGTTTAAAGATGCGACAGAATTACTTCAAATAAGGAAACATACTAATAAAATGCACTTATAACCGAGTTTGTTTACTTTTTTTCTCAATGATACAGCTTGGGTTATCTATTTGTCACAGGTTGTTAATGCATATGAGATTCGGACAGTCTAATCCCCTAAATCATTATGTATCTATTTGGAAACTTAACGTTACAAAATGACGAGGAGTCGGTGCAATGAGAAGCAAAATTCCACATAAAAGGATTGCAAGCGATCTCCTACGATTGGTAGTTAAGAGCAGTTCTTCGTTTAGTTATCAAATATTGCGCAATATTCAGAGCTAGACATGGTCGGTTTAAGGTTCGATGTAAACTCACGTAATTCACATTGGTCGTTGTTAAAGAAACGTGTTTTAGGATCACAAGTGCACTGACGATACAAACAGACGGACTCTGGGGTCTGGCATTCTCTGTCTAACCGGCATGGATACTCTCCGAAGCGTAGAACTGAAAGGACATTCATCGTTACAAGACTTATTATGCTAGACACCGAGTATATTTTATAGACATATCAGAAAGAAATGTCAAATTTCGCATATTCAGTTAAGAAATCTGAAAAGAATTCGTAAACACCTGTCTTACAAATCTACTGAATTTTTGGTTCATGGACTTGTTCACTCACATATTGATTTCTGCAATGGACTATTCACTGACATACCTGCATATCAGATAGATAGACTTCAAAAAATTCAGAATCAAGCAGCCAGAATAGTTGCTAATTCTTCATCTTACCGACCTAGTGTTGACATTTTAAAATCTCTACATTGGCTGCCAGTAAAAGCAAGAATAATGTTCAAAATACTGGTAACTGTTTTTCGTGTTGTCCAAGGAACAGCACCGATATATTTGAGCTCTATGTTCAAACGTGCTCAAGGACATTACAGGCTAAGGTCAACCAATGAAATTCGGTTTACTGTGCCTAGGACGAGAACTAGAACTGCTGACAGATCAACCCAAATGGTGGAATACATTACCAAATGACATTAAAGCATGTACAAATGAAACAAGTTTCAGAAGCAAACTGAAAACTTATGTTTGAAAAATTCTATAATTGACAGTATAAATTCTATAACTCAAGGAACTGTGTAAAGCGCAACAGAATATTTCATTATACAATTTTGCGCCATACAAATGCATTTGTATTTGTATTATATTTTACGGTACGTTCGGTTGATGCACCGAGTTTCTGTTGTTCGTTTACGTCTACTTTTGTTCTACCTATGGTACATTTTAACTCCAGGAAGAGTGGGAGATCTATTATGAAGCATGTTTCTTTGTCTTTGTTCACTTATATATAACCTTTTTTCGTTCTTATTTAATGCCTTCCAATTTTATTACCAGACACCCAGGATTTTAAGATGTAATTTAAACATACAGCTTGGTTTCAAAAATAACATACCCCTGCAATGTCGCAAAATAAATTGACCTCTTCATCTTCATTGCATCGATCATTGCTTGAGGACTGTTGACTTGGTTCGAATGAAACTTCTACATTTTGTGCATATGTTTGTGTGTGTTAAAATGGTATTAAATTTATATTGATCATGAGCAATCCGATCGGATAGGAAGCTGTATTTGGCATATACCAAAATTCTGACAGATTTAAAGTCAAGTTTTCAAGTTTGGGCGATTGGTATGATGTATGTACTGTGACTATTGCCACTTTCAGACCTCGATGCTATTCATGGACATCTATTTTAGATACATTAAAGCTTGCACCACATTCGCTTTACATTTTAAGTACTGAAATAATGATTAAATAGACGCGTATCCATTCATTACAGGCGTGTGTTAAGGAAGCAAAACTGCTCTTACTGTCCATTTACATCTTACTTTGTTCTCTTGTGCATGGTAGTTGTTTCGTTGGAGTTTCTCTGGGATGATTTTATTATATAAACCGTCTTGATAAGATGACCAGTTACAGTATTTCAATTAAATATATTCACATACCAACAAATGTCTTTGATTAATACATTATGTTTAATAAGGTCATGGCATTACTTTAACATTGACATAGGCATATGCGCATTGCATGGGACACAATTCCATATAAACTATCTATAAACAATCATTACGATTTACGATTATTACTGCTATTCTCAGATGCAAATTCACAAAATTGGATAACTTTGAAAAGAATTTTTGTGCTAAAAACATGCATTTGCAAGGTACTTGTATACAAGGTAGTGGGTACATTAAACTTCCACTTTCTGATTCAGTACTGTTTCGAGTGTGGTGCAAGTTTTAAGATGTCTCAAATAGGTGTCAATGCATAGCATTCAGGTCATAAAGTGGCAAAATTCACAGTACGTACACTATACCAATCACATAAACTTGAAAACTTGACTTTAAATCTGTCAGAATTTTGGTATATGCCAAAGGCAGCTTCCTGTCCAATCGGTCTGCTCATGATCAATATAAAATTGATACCATTTCAACACACATAGCCATATGCACAAAATGTAGAAGTTTCATTTGTACCAGCTTAATAACCCGCAAGCAATGATTGATTCAATGAAGGTGAAGAGGTCAATTTATTTTGCGACATTGCAGGGGTATGTTATTTTTGAAACCGAGCTGTATAATACTTACATTTTACACAGGTTCCTCCCGTGGAATTTACAAAATTGCTATCATGGTAACCATCAAGACATCGACAAATCAATGATGATGATGATGATGATAATGATGCTGGTGATGACACACATTGGGTGTTTCTATCAGAGCAATCACTGTCTATGGTGCAAGTCTCCCCAAGGCGTGCTATTCCAGTTCCTTCAAAGAAAAATAATTTCATTTTTAGGGTGGGACTTTGGTTCCTTTTGCACCAGCTCCTGGCCATTGCTTCATATAAGGCGCACATGCTATCTAAGATATTTGCATAGCGTTAGGCGCTTGTAAAATCGATTTAAGACCCCAGCATTTTTATATTACTGATCGTTCCAAGGCGATACTTCTGTTGTGGTTCCATTTGTTTAATGTTTTGGAGTCGAATTTTTGTGCTGTTTGAACCTTATGAACGTTTTCATATTTTCATTTAAGTTCGGGTAACTGAGTGGCCGCCTATTGGTAAATAGCTGCTCACTCGGCTTACGGTATGTTTTCTGAGTATAAGTACCTAATTGTCAATTTAGTTTTTCCCACCTCGGTTTTTGGAGTGGGAATTTCTTTCTGATTGCACCTTTTAAATGCCAAATATTTTAAATGCTGGCAAGAAAATACATCTAAACCGATAATAATTTTCTGATTTCTCAGAATGTCCTCGCTGCTCTAAATAAACCGAAAGGAAATATAAGCTGCACTATGGATGATGTAAGGGGAGAGTAAGACGCTAGTTTATTATTATTATTATTATTATTATTTGTCGAAGACATCTCAGATCATTTTTGACCTGCATCCGGGTTTTTCTCATATGGAAGATGAAAAAGGCAACAAACTGCATCTCTTTAAAAAGTACTTTAAGATGATGTTTTTTACTATACAAGCCATCATTGGTCCTTATTGTTATTCATTTTAATCGCTTTTTGTGTGACGAAAGCTTTTGCAAAGAAAAATTAAAATCTAAAATCTGTGGATTTTGAAATTTTATGATCCCTGCAGGCCATCGTAGATAAGATGCGTTCGGATTTTCTCCATTAAATATAGGCGTGTTCGGATCAAAGGCTCTGCTCAACAGAACGAGTCGTTTCGGTCCAGCGACTCTTAAGGACTCTCGCCGTAAGGACATTTGAAAAGCATTTCCTCTCAGTCATGTCTGGAGTTGGCTATGCAAGAGTCATACTGTCTGTCTGTCTGTCTGTCTGTCTGTCTGTCTCTCCTGCATCCTGTACCCTATTGCAGAACAGATATTAATCTTCGACAATTATCTTTTTTAAAGATGTTTCTTGTTATTATTTAGCTTATTAATATCATATAATATATTATATGCGGTTTCAGTTTTTATGCAAGCTCCTCTCTTCTACCCAACAGGCACATGACGTCAGATCGACGTCGATGTGACGTCACTCTGACGTCATGTGCCCGCTGCAAAACAATCCAATAATAGACTACTATCACACACAGATATCCAACTAATTACATACTTGATGTTTCAGTAACGGTGGTATCTCCAAGACGTATATGCAGAGCGTCAACTTCTGTCGTTCGGGTGGTGAGTCCGTGTTTCAATTTCATCAGCACTTCCTGTAGATAATAAACGGATGTGGAGGTAAGCCTATATCGCCAGCTGAGAGAAGACAAAAAGGTACAAGAAGGCAATGATCAGGAAATGACGCAATCAGGAACTTACGGAAAATCCCATTCCAAAAACCGAAGTGGGAAAAAACTGAATTGACACTAAGAAAACATATCGTTAGCCGAGTGAGCAGCTATTTCACAATAGGCAGCCACTCATTCCCCCAAACCTAACTAAAAATATGAAAACGCACATAAGGCGCAAACAGCATAAAATCAACACCAAGACATAAAACAATAAGAACCACCACAGAAGTATCGCCTTGGAAGGATCAGTAATATAAAGTTACTGGCGGGCTTGAACTAGTTTTACATGGCTATAACATCACCCCAAGCTTCTGCAGTGGTTCACAACATTTAGTTAGATGTTCGGTCCTCGTGGTGAATTTTTAACTAGTCAATGAATCATCAAGTACAAATGATAAATCAAAATAATCACCATGATGAATCAAAAACGATGACTCACAGATTCAGTAAGCTGCCCGACGATGGTGATCCCTGGTCGCCCAAAACTTACTGAAAATCCGGAGCAAAAGAAAAACACCAGTTGAACCGCGGTGGGCCAAGCAACAGACAAGAGGGTCCGATCCCAACCAACTAAAATGAATAGTTTTTAGTAGGGGCCATCATAGAGTCTGACGCCCGACCCACCGGCGTGCAATAAAAGAAGGCAGCATAGTTATCAACCATGATTGGGTTGAAAACTAAGCATGCAGGCTGTCGCATAACATTAAAGTTAAGGACAATATTAAAGACTATACACGTTTTTTTCTTCTTTCCCAGGACAGTAATACATAATTGAATCAACTCCAAAGACAAATCAAAGATGTTCAGAGGGTTTGCCCTCCTTGACTCTCTGGGTGTCAAATAACGAGGAGAATAATTGGATTGCTCTCTGGTTAACTGAGGATATATCCAAAAAGGAAGAGTTTTACCCTCGAAGTTTCCAATTGACAATGGAAGCCAAATAATAATGCAAGTTACTTTTGATCAATTTAAAACTGGCGAGTCTAAAGCAAAGACTTCATAAGTCAAAACAGGATCAAACGAGCGAAATAATTTTTAGAATATGATACTATACAAAAACATGCTGTCTAATATTCCATAACGAAAACTTGCCAGATTTTTTTAGCTTTAAAAATTAAAAAATTTCAGCTGAAAAATTTGATATTTTTCTTATTTTTGCTCAAAACACAGATTGTTTGAACATTTTTGAACCGCCTCGCCGAGGCGGTTCTAACGAGTACCCGCAATCTATGTTTAGGAAAAAATGAGAAAAAATGGCATACCCCAGTTTTACTATACAATTTAAACGTGTAGTCTTATTTTCAATTTTCAAACTATTCGTAATGATCCTACACGGCCAAACAAAATATAAAATCAAGACAACATGTCCGTGTAATGCATACCCCCTTAAACTCCACTTTTATATAGTTATAATGGGGTTTACAAGGGTATACCTATTTTTCTTAATTTTGATCCAAAACATGGGTACTCGTTAGCTTCGCTGAGTGTACCTACAATCAATGTTATGAGCAAATATATTAAAACTATCAAACTTTTTCTAAAGAAATTTTTAATTTTTACAGATGAAAAAATCTCCATATATATTGCATGGGTGTGTTTCCATTATATCTGGGTATAGGTGGTGTATGGTAAGCCGCTTTATGTGTAATAGTGAACATACTTCTTTTACAACTGATAACCCTAGTCTTTCTTTGAAATCAATTTTATCAACAGCTTTTACTGGCCCATTGCTGAAAAGAAAAAAAGAAAAACTTGATTACATTTTATACAATTTGATATTATATTTTAGACAATTTGATGGAAAAACTATTTTGCATGAAAAAAGTCACAAGGGGAGAGCTTAAAGTAAACAGTCAGAACATTATAAGACATGTACCTAAAGACTAAATAACTGGAGGGGTTGGGGACCGTGTTAAATTGCTTTTGGAAGGACAAAGTGTGCATACTACGTTCTGAGATTTACCAAGAAACATCTTTAAAAAGATAATTGTCGAAGATTAATATCTGTTCTGCAATAGGGTACAGGATGCATGATGTACATTTTATTTATGCTTTATTCTAAAATATAAATTGTTTTGATGTGGGACAGAAATCCATCTTTGACGGCCACAAGACTTGTTTGCTCTGTTGTTGAAATGACATCACTACCTTAGCCTGACAGCTAAACGCTCAGTGAAAAAAACTACCTATTCGTTTTAACGTTGACAGTTTTAATGCATATATACCTACCCCAAAATTCCTGGATATCAATCTGATGCAAAAAAAAAAAAAAAAAAAAAAAAAAAAAATGTAGTAAAAATATCGTTTTTTATCGTGCGGTGAGCCCTTACTGGCGGAAACAACTCGTTCTGTGAAGCAGAGCCTTTGATCCGAACACGCCTATATTCAATGGAGAAAATCCGAGGGCATCTTATCTACGATGGCCTGCATGGATAATAAAATTTCAAAATCCACAGATTTTTTATTTTAATTTTTCTTTGAAAAAGCTTTCGTCACACAAAAAGCGATTAAAATGAATGACAATAAGGATCAATGATGACTTGTATAGTAAAAAACATCATCTTAAAGAACCTTTTAAAGTGATGCAGTTTGTTGCCTTTTTCATCTTCCATATGGAAAAAACCCGGATGCAGGTCAAAAATGATCTGAGATGTCTTCGACAAATAAACAGTTGGCAATTTTGAAGTTAAATGCGTTTCCTGGTGTCTAATAATGCTTTTTCGCAGATATTTTATAACCTTTCAAATGTAGATGAAATATTTTCTTGGCACAATTGAGCATCTAGTCTGTCGCAGAATGTGCAGCACTAATTTTGAAAAAACGGTTGACAAATAAAAAGTTCTGGTTAAAAGCATTTCTAAATAGCGATTTCCTGTCCAAAAACCCCATGGAAAGGAGTTTTTTTTTTTTTTAATATTTTCCCGGAAAAAAAAATGAATTCTTTGCATTGCTCAGAATCATTATCAAAATGACAAAAATGACTTGCCTGAGATTCATGAGCATCGATTATCTTCTTTGCCAATGAAAAATCCCTATTAAAAATTCTTTTTGCGGAAATAAAAACATTATATGTTAACCGTTGTATTTTCAATGTTTTTGCAGGTCCTATTAGGACAAACTAAGATCAAGATTTTGGCCTGAAAATAATTTTCACCCCCATACAAAATTGTCTGCAAAAACGTTATCGCTAGCATGTGTTTAGACTTAAGTTTTAGCAATTATCAGCAGTAGTAACTGCATAGCTGATCAACGTCTTTGTTTCCGCTACACGGATAGAACAATTCCTCTTCTTTCTAAATTTAAAATTTCCAGCCTCTAGCCATCTTCTGTGCTTGTACAGATCCGTTTGTGTCGGACCTGTTCGGAAACCCAGATTGTTGGGTTTCTCATGATCAAATAAATATTTTATAGGAAATAACTATTCAAGGGACTATGCATTTCACATTATGTGGGAAATTCACGGAGAAATCACAATGGTAAAATTACCTGACGCCTGTATACTTAAAGCCTGTAACTGTGTTTCTTATATATTCTTCGAGATTACTCGCAGTCATGATGGTGTCGATCTATATAACACAGAAAACTAACATATTGAAAAGATATATGAAAAGCTTGAGTTTACAGTAGGTATGTATTAGTTTTTAAAATCGTAGATGGTGTTTGCATCATTATAAGTCTCACGAAGCGCCTTAATCAGGCGACTCTTCATAGGGCTCAGTGTAATGCACGGACCTTTTTTCGTGGAAATGTTACGCTTTATTCACAGTTTTATATCTGGTCATTTTAATCCCAAACTATCGAGGGGTTTTGAAGCCATAGCAATTTTTAAACAGTCTCAATGGGACGTTACATGTGTGGCGGCCCTATAAAGTCTCCCCGTACATCCATTTAATGCTCTTATTTTTCCAATCCTCAGGGATTGCTTGCAATCAGTTTGTACCTTTTTATATCAGAGTTCTTGTGGTTGTGCCGTGTGGCGGCCCTAAAAAGTCGCCCCGTACATCCATTTAATGCTCTTATTTTTCCAATCCTCAGGGATTGCTTGCAATCAGTTTGTACTCTATGATGGCCTCGACTTAAAGCTATTCATTTTAGTTGGTTGGGGCCGGAGCTTCTTGTCTGTTGCTTGGCCCACCGGGGTTCAACTGGTGTTTTTCTTTTGCTCCGGAGTTAGTAGGTTATTCGGCGCCCAGGGATCTAGATCGTCGGACAGCTTACTCTATCTGTGAGTCCTTGTTTTTGATTCATCAGGATGTTTATCATGATTTATTTGTTTGTTCTTGATGATTCATTGACTAGTTAGAGATTCACCACGAGGACCGAAGAACTTACTAAATGTTATGAACCACTGCAGAAGCTGAGGGTGAGGTTAGGATCCTGTAAAACCGGTTTAAGCCCGCCAGTAACTTTGTGTTACTGATCGTTCCAAGGCGATACTTCTGTGGTGGTTCTGTCTGTTTTATGTCTTGGTGTTTAAATTTTTTTTGTGCTGTTGGCGCCTTATGTATGTTTTCATATTTTTAATTAAGTTAATTAAGTTAATTAAGTGGCCGCCTATTGGGAAAATAGCTGCTCATTCGGCTTACGATATGTTTTATGGTATAAGTGCCTGATTGTTAGTTTGGTTTTTTCTCACCTCGGTTTTTGGAGTGGGAATCTTTTTCTGATTGCGCCTTTTCCTGATCTTTGCCTACTTGTACCTTTTCACTGACTAAACGTTTGCCTCTGAGCCTATATATATGGAGAAATTAACAGTAGAGTTCCCTGATCTTCTCCCCGTTTCAAATCTACAAACTCCTTACCAGACTTTCTATCTGATCTTTTAACGTTTGATATACTGCAGTGGTGGGGTCATCAAAGTCGTCAAGATACTCGGTATTCAGCACTAGGTGGATTTCAAAGGAGGAGTCAACTGCAAAAGAGTTTCTGTTTACTGTTTCTATCACTCGTTTTGTATTTTGACAAAAAATAAGCTTGCTGTAATACATGATTTTTTTCTTTATACGCACAAACACTTCATGGTGAGGCATATAAGCATCCAGACCTGATATTCTGCCGCTCTATTTCAATTTGCTACATCTTTTCGATCCTACTAAAATTGATAGAAATATGTAAATTATCAAGTTTCTGACATAGACGAAACTTGTTTTTATTTGAATGGCGATTTAAGAAAACCATTGCATGTCGAACGGGACTATTCTTGAAACATTGTGCAGTTTGATTATGTTTTAGTTCTCGTTCAAAACGACAACATTGTTGAAACATTTAAATTTTAAACGTATTATTGCTAAATGTATTTATGCTTCTTATACACGAACGTGTTAATTTGAGATTAAAGTGCCCCGTATACTACTCCTTATTTTTTCACGCTGCCTTTTAACAAAATCATCATCTGTAACAACCAATATGGCAATATGTATAGAACTCATTGCCCCAATAACCGAGATTCCATACTAAAATGCATTTTATAATCATCAGGAAAACATGTCCGTGAGATGTGTACCCCCTCAAACCCCACTTTTATAAAGCAAAACTGGGGTATGCAAGGGTATACCTATTTTTCTTATTATTTTTTTTTGCTCCCAAACGTAGATTGTGGGTACCCGTTAGAACCGCCTTGGTGAGGTGGTTCTAACGTGTACCCACAACCTATGTTTTGAGTAAAAATAAGAAAAACATCAAACAAAAATCTCTACTGAAATTTTCATTTTTTACAACTTTAAAATATCTCTATATTGATTTCAATATAGGCGTACTGATTTCAATATAGGCATGTTTTCGTAATGATAACCGGGCATATCGATTTGTATGCGATCGTCAGAACCCAGTTTCGGCATGTTTTCAAAGAGAAAGACTAAGTTTATCTTACCCTTAATAGGGGCTGGTGTAGGTGGAGACTCCGAAGGAAGAGTTTTGTCTTTATCATCATCACTGCGGACTGAAAATGAAAGAAGCCCTTTAAAATTTTTAACAAATTTTACTCGATTTCAATATAGGCGTACCGTAATTGAATGGGTCAGACTTACATGTATTTCCTGTGGATCAGCTTTTATATCTATTATATGCAGACTTTTAGCTGACGGCCATAACGATATATCTCCATCGTCTGCTGGACCAAAAATATTTGCAATGGTTAACAACAAATGAGCCGCCTCAGGGGAAAACCAACAATCTGCATAGGCGAAAACAAAGACGCAGATCAGCTTCGCGGTAACCGCGAAGCTGATCAGCGCCTTTGTTTTCGCTACACGGATAGTACAATTCCTCTTCTACTTAAATCCGAAATTTCAAGCTTCTAGCCTTTTTCTAAGCTTGTACAGGCCGGCTTGTGTCGGACCTGATAGGAAACCCCGAAGACCGGTTTTCTCGCGTCGAGGCTCAAATGATAATGACAAGTGCCGTGCCATATTAATCCAAGGTTTAACTGACATAATAGCAAACATGCATTTCATCAGGAAAACATGTCCGTGTAATGTGTACCCACTTTTATATATAGCAAAACTGGGGGATGCCGCAGGGTATACCTATTTTTCTTATTTTTGCTCCAAAACATAGACTGTGGGTACTCGATATCAAAAATTTTCCAATGATTTTTTTTTCTTAATTTTTACTGTTGAAAAAAAGAATCTTTGTATATTGCATGGGCAAGTTTTCGTAATGGACGACAGAAATCAGACACACGACACCGACTTACAAAACTAGATCCGTCGTCTCCTGTTAAGTTTGTCAAACTCTTAGCAATGGCTATTATAAGTAGGTGTCAACGAATAAATGCCTTACCTCCGAAATAGATACCCAGCGCCACAGCCACTGCGACGATGACAACCAAGCAGACGACAGCAACAATTATGTAGATACGTCGTCTGCTGGAAGAAGTAAATTTTGGATCCGATGGACTACCCCCTAAAATTAAAACCGCAATGACATTTGACGACAATATTTTTACTTAAGATGAATCATTTCAGATTCAATGACTAGGGAAACTTCATGTGCAAGCATCATGTGTTGGCTCCTACGACTTCTGAAATTGTTCATAGTGAAGATCTCTGAAAAAAGGGAATTCAAGATAGAGAGATGATTTGGTACAAAAGCAGCAAATGCTGTATGTGATTGGCTTACAATTTAGCTTGTTTGAGAAACTAAAGATGAGCCGCCGCATGGGAAAAAACAACAATCTGCATCTATAGGCGAAAACAAAGGCGCAGATCAGCTTCGCAGTAATTGCGAAGCTGATCAGGGCCTTTGTTTTCGCTCCAAGGATAGTACAATTTCTCTACAGTCTAAATCAAAAACTTCCAGCCTCTAACCATCTTCTGTTACTGTACAGCCTGGTTTGTGTCGGACCTGGTCGGAACCCAAATTGTTGGTTTCCTCACGCACAGGCTCAAATAATATTTTGCAGACCACAGAGCTAACTGTCACTCCGCTCCACTTCGTCACCTCGTTCCACTTCCCTAGAGAGGTTTAACGGAATACCGATTGTAATATTCCGTCTACACAGAGCCAAGATAGGCGTTTATTATTACCTTCATTTGTAGAGACCATTCTGTATTCTTCTTTTTCTCCCATTTACTCTTTGTGTAGCTGGACTTGGCTATCTACTTCTATAAACACAAACACCCCTTATAAACTAGGCAATGATCAGAAAATGGCGCAATCAGAAAGAAATTCCAACTCCATTCCGAGGTGGGAAAAACCTAAATAAACAAAACTAAATTGACAATATGGTTCTTATACTAAGGGAACATATCATGAGCCGAGTGAGCAGCTATTTCCCGAACGGTGGCCACTCAGTTACTTGAACTTAACAAAATATATAAAAACGTACATAAGGTGCAAACAGCAAAAAATTTAACGAGTACCCACAATCTATGTTTTGTAGCAAACTAAGAAAAATAGATATACCCCTGCATACCCCATATACTATATAACTTTAATGTATAAAAAGTGGGATATAAGAGGTTTATACATTACACGGACATGTTATCCTGATGTAAAGAATGGATGCTTAAAATTATCCGCAGGTTGTCATTTTGGAATTAAGAATACTCTCGGGAGAACCATACACTAGTTCTTTTCTTTTTATGCATTCTTTGAAATGATTTTCAGGCGTATTTGAAAGGCTGTCAACATGTGCGAACAGAATAACAAGCTAGAAGAATAAACAAGCCCGCAAAGAAAACATAGACTGCTCCACTGCGCATATGTCGGATTTGAAAATCCAATAACACAAGTGGACAGCTGCACGCCAATATTTACATCCAAGGATTCGTGGATGTATGCACTCAGAGCGCATTGACTGACTCATGAACATAAACAATATTCTATTGGCTGAAACTATGGCAACAAAGAATAAACAAGTTGGTGGCTGGCTGGCGTGTGATTGATAATGAACTCGCCAGAAAAGCAGGCCATGAAAAACAGTCATGGATATCCACTAGAGGGTATTACTGTTGTTCTTTTGGAAATGTTCAAGCTGACCATTACACAAAATGGACTTAAAGCTATCCCACATCGAATAATGGGCTAATATGATGGTAACAGTATACATTGCAGGGTATTGCTCACAATGATATTAGCTCTCCAGTGATTTCTTTACTGGTCATTCCAAGATGGCTTTGTTGTGGTTTATCATAATGTTTTCTTCTTCATTAATCCTGTTAAATGTTTTTCTTTAGTGGTGGCGCCAGGGAAGCTTCGTACCACCCTGTTTCTTCCTACATGATACAACGTTTTTATTTTATACTTTACAGTGAAAACCAATGTATATCAAAACTTGATAAAATTGGTATTTTCATTGATATGAAATTTTACTGATATCAAATCTCACTGATAGTGACTGATATCAGCCTATATCTTCACTGTAGATTTTGGATTACTTCTGACGTTTCCATTTACTTGACGTCATTGTGCCTCACTTCAGAAATTCAAACGCCTATAACTCTGTTATTTATGAACGAAAACATAAAGTATGGGTATCCATTTTCTTAGTTAGAATGTAAGGAACAATGTGGTACCAAAATTATTTGTGTTTTCAAAAATTTTTGGTTTTTGCATTTTGACCGCCTGCCTTGTGTATTGGAAAATGCCCATGTATTGTATAAAATAAAAAGAAAATTTGCATTTTTTTCGGTGAATACCAAATATCTTTCATCTCGTGAGTTGAAAACATAAAAATTTTCACTTGTGGTGCGCACTCGTGAAAATTCTGATGTTTTCAACTCACTCGATGAAATATATTTGGTATTCACCTCAAAAAAGCAAATATCCTCTATAAATCTCACGTTAGATAGATGCATGAACACATGTCACGTGACGAAACAGATTGCGGTGATTGGAGCAAGGTCGATTTGGCAACAACGTACAGCGAGCCTATGAACTCCTTCAACCTGCCCGGCTCTAGTTGGTTCCATTTTCCTTTCAGTTTAGGAAACTTATGAAGCGTTACAAACGTGATTATATGATATAACATTAATGAGATGCGACACTCTGCATGCTTGGTTTTAACCCAATCACGATTGCTTAATATGTCTTCTTTCACTGCATGTCCGTGGATCGGGCGTCAAACTCTATGATAGCCCCGAGTTTATCAGGATTTAAATGTTTGTCCATGATGATTCATTGACTAGTAAGAGATTCACCACGAGGACCGAACAACTAACTAATGTGAACCACTGCAAAGCTGAGGGTGAGGTTAGGTACCTGTAAAACCGGTTTAAGCCCGCCGTTAATTTTATATTACTAATCGATCCAAGGCAAAACTTCTGTGGTGGTTCTTATTGTTTTATGTCTTGGTGTTTAAATTTTTGTGCTGTTGGCGCCTTATAATATATGTTATCATTTTAGTTAAGTTTAGGTAGCTGAGTGGCCACCTATTGTGAAAATAGCTGCTCATTCGGCTTACGATATGTTTTAATGGTATAAGTACCTGATTGTTAATTTAGTTTTTTTCTCACCTCGGTTTTTGGAGTGGGAATCTTTTTCTGATTGCGCCTTTTCCTGATCGTTACCTACCTGTACCTCTTCATTTAGGTAGGGCCCTGTAAAACCGGTTTAACCCCCCCCCCCCCCCCAGTATTTTTTATTACTGATCGTTCCAAGGTAATACTTCTGTTGTGGTTCTAATTGTTTTATGTTGTGGTGTCGAATTTTCGTACTGTTTGAACCTTATGTACTTTTTGCCGTGATTTTTAGTTAAATTCGGGTAAGTAAATGGCCACCTTTTGGGAAATAGCTGCTCACTCGGCTAACGATATGTTTTCTAATTATAAGTACCTTATACTGGTTGGAACCAAAATTGTTGGTTTTCTCACGCACTGGCTCAAATAGTTCCTTATATATCGAGGTTTGTCAATGAAAATAAAAGTTCACGTACATGTATGATAACCGTACTATACATGATCATATGTTGTAGCGTTATAATATACACTGAAATAAAGATATAACATACCTTAGTTTGGATAATCGATTTCCGTTACACTTATATAACGCCTATATATGGTGTCATTTTTGGCGGTGAAATGACTTTTTTTTATTCTAAACTGCACACAGGGGACGAGCACACGATGAAATGACATTGATAGTCTTGGTCTGGGTCATTGCATGCATGGCATGACTTAAAATATTGTATTTTAGCAGTCAATAAAACCTTATCTGAGTAAAATAAAAAAAAAAATCATGTCTCCGACATATTTCAGATTTTATCATATTTCTCACTTACAAAATTATGCATGCGCCAGTACTCTTGACTTCAGTGTATTGCATGGCATAACTTTTACAAATTAAAAAATTTGTATTTTAGCAGTCATTAAAACCTTATCTGAGTAAAATATAAAAAAAATTCATGTCTCCGACATATTTTAGATTTTATCATATTCACACTGGTCTGTCTTTACGTACAGTCAACGAGGCCTACGAACAGTAAACGAGGTCTGGACACACAGTAAACGAGGAAAACGGCGGATTGTTGTTGGGGCGAATCGGTTTGTAAAATATGTTTATTTATCATAAGCCTCTGATTTTCTTTATCCGCGTGACGAACCAACACAGCTATCTTGGTTTTAGCTTAGATCGTTACTTTCTGCAGGAAAACAGGGATTTAATTATAATGCTGAATCTCCCGAGACCGGTGCTTGCAAAATCATGCATTTTGTATCAGACCGAGACGAGAAGCTTATTTTGTGGGTCTAGTTCGACTGCTAATGATTTGTTTTGATGTTGCAAACATAAATACTGACCGTCTAAGATGATTCTGCGAAAAAAATGAAAATTGCATTATTGCTGTGAAATAAATAACGGTTTCATTTCATCCTCTTGTTTGATACGATCGCTTTGTGCAGTGCAAGCATTTCATATTTATCTCAGAGAACTTTGACAAGGGTGGCAAGGTAGGACTTTGAACCCCGCCCATTGGGCCGCGAGGAATAGATGGACTGCTGTGCCTCCATACAAACTTATGACTGACTGACCGACCGCCAGATTACTGGTTTACCACTTGAAGGTCTGAGCCTACCTAGGAAAACTGGTTAAGACAAACCAGCCTTGCATATAAACGTATGTGTTTGCTTGAATTTATGAATGGATACACTATGTACAAAAGAAACGCAAACTGCATGCCAGTTAACATTTATGCATCAGTCATTTTGGACCGGGGAATAGCAGGGCGTTTTAACATTTCAATTGTCTGATTGTTGTTCTGATGTAAAAAAAAAATATTAAGAAGGGGTTTTTGCATGTTAGTGTACAGGTATATTTGCAAAAAAAAAAAAAAAAAAAAAAAAAAAAAAAAAAAAAAAAAAAAAAAAAAAAATGAATTAACGCGACATTTGGCGGGGGACATTTTAAAAAACCCCGGCACTCAGTGCAGGTATACATCGTCATTTCGATCCCATCCGTTGTGCACCAATATCCCAAGTCCCATAGGGACGGACCGCAGTTACAAACGACTTGTTCAATAAAACATGGCCATTTACACTTGTCTTTAAATTCCGACCTAGTCGTCCATGGATCAAACAGTTGATCATATGAAAACGGAGTGCAATCGTCAAAAATATTTTTCGTCACACGTTTGTTTTATTTGTTTTTGTGTCCCAGTCAACAGCTATGGTCATGTCGGGACGTGGCCTGCTACCTAAGATTGGGATGGAATTACATGCGAAATATACTTTTAATGTATATCCATTCAAGCAAACAGGCACGTTTATATGCAAGGCTGGTTCAGCTTAACCAGTTTTCCTAGGCAGCCTCAGACCTTCAATCGGTAAACCAGTAATCAAACGGTCGGTCAGAAAGTCACAAGTTTGTCTGAAGGCACAAGCAGTCCATCTATTTCTCACGGCCCAATGGGCCGGGTCCAAAATCCTACCTTGCCACTCTTGTCAAAGTTCTCTGAGATAAATATGAAATGCTTGTATTGCAAGAAGCGATCGTATCAAACAAGAGGATGAAATAGAATGTGAGTTTAACCCAAAATGCTATTTACATTATCGTATACTTGGATTTTTTTCAATGTGCAGGGCAGTGCTTAGCTAAGCCCAGCCTTGGATGATTTCATTGTTGAGATAGGGTCCCAGAGCTGACAATGTATAATTGAGGTAAAGATGACTATGCTTGTTGTCTTTGTGCTATACCTGTGTTTCACCTGAATGATTTCAAAATAGGTGAAGTGTATGGTAGACACACAAGAACATAAACATTTTGTTTCTAAAATATAACCATACTGCTACACTCAAATACATGTATTTCTATCAAGTTAGCCAATGTCTCTATTTTTGTAAACAACTCTTTGCTTTACTGATGGTACATGACCGCAGTAGAAGGTCAATAAAGTACCATTCGAAAAAATGAAACGATTCGTAGAACCAGCTGATTTGACTTATTTTTCCTACAAGGTCAGCTCGGTCAAATTAGCAGCAAATTTGCTGCATCAAAAACGGTCAAGTTAGCAGCAATTTTACTGCAGCAAAATCGGCCATGTTACACGTAGCAGCAATTTTGCTACAGCAAAAGCAGTCAGGTTAACAGCAACTTTGCTTGCAGCGTTAGAATTAAATTTGCAGCAGCAAAATACAGTCAAGTTAGCGGAAATTTTGCTGCAGCGAAATTGGTCAAGTAAGCAGCTATTTTGCTACAGCGAAAAACAGTCAAGTAAGCAGCAATTTCGCTTGCAGCAAATATTTTTGTCGCAGAATGTTTTGGCTTTAATCTAGGTGATAACACGTAAGAAAATGACATTTTTTGCCACAATCATATCTTTTCGACGTCACCTACGAAAAAAGTTCCATGTAAGTTGAAATGTTTGTCACCCTTTTTTTTATTATTTTATTCTTATTATTTTTTTTTTCTTTTTCGTCTGGCTGTGATCGCTATGTAGAAAATGATGATGAATGCTGCAACATAACTTTTCTATTCCTCATATTACCAACTTTACGGAAAATGTTGCTGATTTTTTACAGTTTCGTCTGGCTGTGAGTGCTATAGGACGCGAATACTTATGCTGCAAACAAGAATTTTCTATCCCACCCATAACATAGCTTAAGGACAAAAGTTTCCTGCCAACAGTAAAAGTGTCCATAGACTGGGTAATAGGTGGGATAAAAACATCTGTTTGTGATGACATTCATCATCTTATGGTGCTCATAGACAGACTTAAATGAAAACGAGAGACCGAATTGTGCCGTAGCTCACCTTAGTCATTTGCTCATCAGTGTAAGCTTCAAGATAGACGATGCTACTCTGGAGCCTTGTCTGTATGAACCATATTCAATAGGTGGCAAAAAGTTTCGCTACAGCTAACTTGACCTTTTTTTTTTTTTTTTTTTTTTTTTTGTTTTTTTTTGTTTTTTTTTTTTATTTTTTATTTCATTATTATTATTATTATTATTATTATTATTTGCTGCTGCTGCTGCTGCTGCAAACGAGAGACCGAATTGTGCCGTAGCTCACCTTAGTCATTTACTCATCAGTGTAAGCTTCAAGATAGACGATGCTACTCTGGGGCCTTGTCTGTATGAACCATACTCAATAGGTGGCTAAAAGTTTCGCTACAGCTAACTTGACCGTTTTTTTTTCATTATTATTATTATTATTATTATTATTATTATTATTATTTTTTGCTGCTGCTGCTGCAACAGATTCGCTGCTAACTTTACTGAGCTGTCAGTAGCACTTTACAGATCCGTACTGTAGTTATTGCACTTTTTTCTGCCGCCTTCATTAGTAAATTAGTAATTTAAAGTAAGCCTGCATCATTTGATATTTAATTGTATCAGAATTAAAGTTTTAAACTTGAAACGAAAAACAGAGAGTCATACAACAAGAATGTTTACCAGGCATTTACTAAGGGAATTTTCAATATGGTCATACATAAATACAGTCATGTAGTACAGAATATTTTTTTCTATGACAGTATGTGTTTACCCATCATTTTCAGTGCATGAGGTTTAATTTTGACACTGATTGTTTCAACAATAACAAGCGGGTCAAAGTAACAGTCCAAGTGAGACCTACCTATTTTTAAATGTAATGGTCAACTTTGTCATTGTCAATCAAAAATTGACAGGCTCCGCCCTGCACATTGAAAAAAATCAGACTATAATAAGATTTATTTTACCAAAAATAAAATGTGGTTGTACTGACCTCGGTGTCCGTTTCGTTGTAATAAAAAATCTTAAATAATTTCACAATAATAATGCAATTTTCATCTTTTTTTCTCAAAATCATCTTAGACGGTCAGCATCTATGTTCGCAATATCAAAACAAATCATTAGCAGTCGAACTAGACCCACAGAATAAGCTTTTCTTCTCGGTCTGATACAAAATGCATGATTTTGCAAGCACCGGTCTCGGGAGATTCAGCATTATAATAAAATCCGTTATTTCCTGCAGAAAGTAACAATCTAAGCAAAAACCACAATAGTTGCGTTGGTCCGTAAGGCATTTGTCATGCGGATAAACAAAATCAGAAGCTTATAATAAGTAAACAAATTTTTCAAACCGATTCGCCCCAACAACAATTCACCATTTTCCTCGTTTACTGTGTGTTCAGTTCGTAGGCCTCGTTGACTGTACGTAAAGACAGACCAGTGTGATATTTCTCTTATTAAATTATGCACGTGCCAATACTGTTCAGTGCATTGTATGCGCATGTCCATATTCTTTGAACACTGGATAGGTCATTTTTAGATAATCATAAGTTCTCTTCAGTGTCCTTAACTGGGGAGCAAATAGCCTTTGAAATATCGAATGAGCATTGAACGAGAGAAAATGGGCAGTCACATATTGATCAGTAATGAGCCGCGTCGCGTTTTCGATCAGGTCCGACACTAACCGGTCTGTTTAGCCACAGGAGAAGACTAGAGGCTTGAAAAGAAGAGAGGTTGTACTATCCCTGTAGCGAAAACAAAGGCACTGATCAGCTGAACTGCGCCTTTGTTTTCGCATAGACGAGGCTTAATTAACTGAAGCCGGAATTCCATACTTCGCTATTATTCCTGTTAGGGTCATTGTTAATGTATGCTGCGATATTACAACGTTGCTATATGCATTTTATATTAAGTCATACCTGTTATAATATACTTTCCATCTCTCAATTACACACATTAAGGATACACCGCCGTATTGAATCATGCTTGATAGCTCGCATAATACCTATTGAATACATAGCGACTGCACACATTTCATAAAATCAATACCGAAAAAAACCCACAAATTCTGTTTCCATTTTATTTGCGTTTATTTATTTAATAAACGGAACATGACAAAATCGAAAGTTCGCATCACTTCAAGGGTGGTGGTCGAATTTTCCTACAAGAAAATATAAACTGTTCAGTATTAAGACAATAAATACTCAAGATTTGGATATTTCGTACTGTTCGTCAGTTATACTGCTGATATGAGGCTTATCGGCGGATTATTCACCCATATTCAGTTGAATACGCTCATCATCTAAAATACAATTAAAACAATTTTCTATACCGCTACACACTCCCGCAAGGATTATGTGCAGATAATAATAATAATAATAATAATAATAATAATAATAATAATAATAACAACAATAACAACAACCGCTTATTGACTTAAATGGTCATCGAAACGTCATCACGAACTCGTGTTATCGAAACGTCGATTTTTTTTAATTTCTCTTTTTCAACATAAAATAAATAAAATGAAATAAAATGAATAGATAAATAAATTTATCGGTGATACGTTACCATAGCAACGTGCTATTCCATTGATACAGTGCTAGTATTTTAAAAAATGTAATAACTGAAGTAAGCTTTGATCGTTTTATATCAAACATTTAATTAATCATATTATAATTACGTAATAGATTACTTAATTAATGATACGTTACCATAGCAACGACATATTCCATTATGACAGTGCCAATGTTTACCGCCAGCACCGTGACAGAAGCCCCATCTTTCACACTGCTCGTTGTGGTTACCGTGGTCATTGACTGGGCCGGAACATTGCTGCCCGTGACCTGTACTGTTGGTCCCGGGGGCGTCTAAAATTAAACCCATACATTACGAAAACTTGCCCATAGAATATACAGAGATTTTTTTTGAATTTTGAAATTGAAAATTTTCCTCTGAAAAAGTTTGATATTTATCTTATTTTTGCTCCAAACATAGATTGTAGGTACACGTTAGAACCGCAAAAATAAGAAAAATAGGTACACCTCTGCAAACCCCCGTTTTTCTATATCAAAGTGGGGTTTGAGGGGGTATTCATTGCACAGGCATGTTTACTTGATGTTAACCCATATTTGACAAATGAGCCGCCACATGGGAAAACCAACAATCTGCATAGGCGAAAACAAAGACGCAGATCAGCTTCGCGGTAACCGCGAAGCTGATCAGCGCCTTTGTTTTCGCTACATAGATAGTACAATTCCTTTTCTTCTTAAACCCGAAATTTCAAGCTTCTAGCCTGCTTCTATGACTGCCCGGGCCGGTTTGTGTCAGACCTGTTCGGAAACCACATTGTTGGTTTTCCCACGAGGTGGCTCAAATGGACTTACCCATTCCAATCATTTTGACGATTCCACTTTGATTTTAGAGGCTCCATGAGTGACTTTTTTTTTTTTTTTTTTTTTTTTTTTTTTATCTCATATTGTGATGAACATGATGAAAGCAAACAGAATAGCCCCAGATGGGACGCCGTGTTTTGCGGCGTCACATCTGGGGCTATACTGTTTGCCTATGTCCCAGAGACAGAACGCTGTTGAAAACGAGTGAAATTGTAGCTTGTTTGAACCTTAGAATGACTGACAAAATATAACTTTATGAAAAGAGCATTTCACATCATCGGTAAATAGATTATAGATTTTTCAGGTATGACTATCAATAAATGCTTTTTATGTTTAATGTTCCCATTATTAGTAAAAAAAGCAACGGCAACATAAGTCGGTATCCGTTTAAAGAACCATTTTCTTCAAGCAAAGTTGACAAAAGTGTTCTAGGCATATGTATACTTTTGTTTATTTCAATCATTTCAAGTTTAAACAAAACTGAAAACTCGTACAACACGCTAACAACCTGAGAGAGAGAGAGAGAGAGAGAGAGAGAGAGAGAGAGAGAGAGAGAGAGAGAGAGAGAGAGAGAGAGAGAGAGAGAGAGAGAGAGAGAGAGAGAGAGAGAGAGAGAGAGGGGAGAGAGGAGAGAGAGAGAGAGAGAGAGAGAGAGAGAGAGAGAGAGAGAGAGAGAGAGAGAAGAGAGAGAGAGAGAGAGAGAGAGAGAGAGAGAGAGAGAGAGAGAGAGAGAGAGAGAGAGAGAGAGAGAGAGAGAGAGAGAGAGAGAGAGAGAGAGAGAGAGAGAGAGGAGAGAGAGAGAGAGAGAGAGAGAGAGAGAGAGAGAGAGAGAGAGAGAGAGAGAGAGAGAGAGAGAGAGGACTTACTTGTCAGTACGCATGTGCAGATATAACTATGATCAGGATGTAAGTGGCAGTCAATATGGGTGTTGTTAAGACAGATGGTATTGTTACAATCCGAGGCTAAGCCACTATAGCAATATTCACCATAGACGCCAAAAATGAGCACTGAAATTATTTAGATAAACCACGTCATCGTCATGAGAAAATATGTACGAAAAGGTCCGACATAAACCGGCCTGTACAAACATAAAATACAGAGAATAAGGCTAAGAACTAAACATTTCGAACAGGAAAAGGATAGATTGTATTATCCTACCAATAATTTATTTACAAACGTTTTTTTGCAAAATGGTCAATGCCATCCGCTTGTCAACTTTAGCGAAAAGACGTAAAAACGTTTGTTCAAAACGATTTACACGAATTTTTGTTTTTACAAGCGTTTGTCTTTAGCAAATCCGTTTAAAATACATGTATGCGAAATCCTCTAACATATGCTGCATTAAAGGCGACAATTCATAAAAAAGTGTTCTTAGCAAATGTAGTAATGAGGCCCTCCCAGGGGTTTTGGGGATTCAGGAGAAGGGCTATTTATTTTCAGGGATTTGGGGAGAAGGGTCATTTATTTTCAGGGATTTGGGGAGAAAGCAGGGTTTTAGGGAGCAGGGAGCAGGGGGCTGAGGAAAAATATTTTAGGGAGCTGGGGAGAAAGATCATTTTTCTTTCAGGGAGCAGGGAGCAAAGACCCCCCCCCCCCTGTGGGGGCCTCAGTAATAAGTGGAAAATCATAAGATCCCTTGAGGTTATCATGAAACATTTTTCATGCTCAATTCAGCCTGGGTCCTGTTGCATAAAACTCTTTTAACTCTTAGTTGCAGGTTTAAGTCCCTGTTAACTTAATGGCAGCTTTACTCCTGTTGCATTTTTTGTCTAAGCGTCTTCTTAAAACTGCCAGTAGCTAATGTAGCTCCGGAGGTACTTTAAAATTGTTTTATGCAGTAGAAAATCAATGCTATCTTCACGAAGAGAGTTCTTGAACTTAATGTCAGCTTAAGGTTTAATGATAGCTGAAGTTTATGCAACAGAGTCCATTATGGCATCAATATTTAAAAACATTTATTAGTCGGATACATGACAATTTTCGGCGATTTGAAGTTTCGCATCTCTTTAATTTTGATTTTTTTTTCGCTATTTTAAAAATGTTTTAATGCACTGCGGCAAATCCGACAAGCAGACCTGGGTTAATCTTAAGTCCAATTCGCATGCACCAAAAATACACGCGTGTAAATATACTCCGGTGTGCAAATTTTACTCGGGGTAAGTAAATGGCGTATGCGAACGCAAATACACACCGGAGTATATTTACATATGGGTAAATTTACTCCAGGGTCTGACCAGATGCAAATTTTATTTTTACAAATACACACGTGTAAATTTACTATTTTGTCCCATGTGAACGCAAAGTAAAATTTACCCATGAGTATTTTTATTTCAAGTCACTATTCTGCTTTAAGATAACAAATTTTCACATTTTTTGTTCTTAACTAATTCTTTGACAATTTCTGAAACTGTGGACATTGTTGCTAAATAAGAGTTTATTGCCATTCATCACATTTTAGATTATATGGAGTGTAAACAGCCACACAATTTCTTCATCATTCTTGGTGAAATTCTTTGGGCATTTTAACAGTAATTCCTTGTCAAAAGATAATTTAAGTGAACTGTCCTAACTGCTAAGGTTATGCCTGACCATTACATGATTCTCCTCTGCAGCCAAAGTCTACAAGAACACATTGAAGCAGCCTGTTCTTGTTTTACAAATACAGAAAACTGAAATGAACAGGTTTTAATTCAGAAATGATAAATTTACATACAAAAATACTCCTGGTGATAAAACCCATGCGAACGCAATTTAAATTTACTCTCAGGTTGATTTGCACACCGGAGTAGATATACACACCGGAGTATATTTACACGCGTGTATGTTTTGCGCATGCGAACTGGACTTTATTCGTTAATCATGATTACTTTTATTTGATTGAATTTTTTTTCAATCAAAAATTAATCTGTAATCGTAGATTTTTACGATTAAAATTAATCTTATTCTTATTCGAATACTTTTCAAAAATGCCTGTAATCGTGATTAATTTCAGGAATAAATTAGATTAAATTTAAAAATGTACTGAACATTCAGAAAGCAAGAACATTTATTGAAGTAATAAATTTGCCATTAATTGCCAATTATGAAATAGATTATTATTACAATGACAAAGGCACATTTTGAAAGCAAACTGGTAAACAAATTTAACACTGTTGTTTTATCTTTTCTAGTCCTATTTGCTTTTCACCAAACTTCTCCCCTCTGACATTTTCCATATCATTTCAGGATTCCTCTTAGAAAACTCACTTTTGCTTACATTACTTACATAGTGATCTCACCATGCTTATAACAGTTTTTTTTTAAATGCAAATGATTAAAGCTATAGTTACCAGCTTGTAACACCTTTACAGATAAAGTACTCAATAGGTCTCATTAGATGTGTATTTTGAGTATTTGTGTTGTCAAAACACTCTGGAGAAGTGACAATAAACAAAGGATTAAAGCAATTAACAACTGTGAGAGTCATATTGAAAAAATAATGTTCTTTGTTACTGCAGGATTCAAACAAAAATATATTGAAACTTCTTTTAAAAATTTTGGTCTGAATTTGACAAACTTTCACCAAATTATAGGGCACGAGGAAATACAAAATAATGTTTATAATTTACTTTAAACAAAAAAGTCTACAATCTGAAGATTCATATAAATTATGCCTAACTAGTATACTGAGTTAAAGCATAACCACATAAATCAAGACTGGCAAGACAATTAAGGCAAAAGTAATCGATTCATTATTCGATAAATTTTGCAAATTACTAGTAATTGTAATTGTAATCGATTACATTCAGCAAAAAAGTATTTTCAATTGTAATCGTTAATCGTAAGATTAAAAGTAATTGTAATCCTTAGTGATTAAATTTAAAGGTAATCGTTAACAGGTCTGCCGACAAGCGCTATACATTTTTTTTTTCAAAGAAAATATTTTAATATTTTTCTTGAATTTGCTCAAAACATTAATTGTAGGAACCCATTCGAACCGCCAAGCCGGTTTACCCATGTAAACCACATTTTCATTATATTAACGTGGGGTATACGTGGGTATTCATTACATGGACAAGTCTGCATCATTACTTACCCGCAGCAAATCCTACGAGCGAAGCGAACAATAACGTCTTCATTTTGGGGCACAATTGTTGGTTATGGCGGAATGCGACTGAATAAAAACGTTCAGTTTTGCCAGTCAGATAAGAAAACTGGTGCAAAACAGAATATATTTGTTCAGAGTTCAGAGGCTTTTGACCTATACTGACAAAACATGGCCTTATCAATGAGGCCCCTAAAAGGGACCCCAGTCTTAAACTTAACATCGTCACATCTCCACCAAAACATCCAATATCCCTGCTAATAGTATTCAGATAAAAACATGAAAATTCATATAATATCCCTGGACCCAACATCCTTCAAGGTCCTATTTCAGTATCCCTTATCCCTTTATTTTCCCCCAAATAAAGCAATAAACCCATGCCCCTAATGCCCATCCAGGCATCATTTTGATAAATATGATATCAATATAATAAATACGTATATGATCAGAGGACAGATGGTCATGAGAACGCTCACCTGAGATTTGGTCTTTGAAATTTTACATTAGACCAAGGTCATTTTGGTCAAGTTCAAAATAATCTCGACATTGAATACTAAAAAAAATCATTAACACAAGTTGTCTATCTATCAAGTTTCAGGTCTATGGGTACACACATTCTGAATATGCTAATTCCCATTGAAAAACCTATTATATGTGACCAAATTTGACATTTCAATAAAATAGGTCAGGGTCAACGAAAGGTTATAATTTATATGAATAATAATAGGCCTGATTCCCCAATCGTACATACCATGTTTTGTTGGTTCTGGAGCAGAACATTCCGAAAGGGTTTTGCAATTCATAGCTCTGGCGGCCATCTTAATCATGTGACTTGGACCATTTATATATATATATATATATATATATATGATTTTTATTGCCCTATCATAAGGATATTCTACATAAAGGTTGGCTTTGATTAGCTAAGCGATTTATGAGAAAATAAAGGTTTAATGGGCCAAGGAACTTGACCTTGAATACTCGCAAAACTTCATTATCTAGTTTCAGGTCACAGGCTACAACGAAACATCCTGAAAAAAATCCAATGTTTCCTATTTTTCCTATTGAAAAACCTATGTTAGACCTTAACGTAAAATAAGTCAAGGTCAGCCAAAGATAATGATTTATTCAAAATATAATGGACCTGCGCCCTTGATGCTACATACAACATTTCATTGAATGATTCTGACCTGGACCATTTACTCAAACTTTGTTTCTCCCTTCCTTAGGATACTCCAGATGAAATTTGACTTTGAGTGGCTAAGTGATTTCAGAGGAGATAATGATTAAATATTGTGGACAACGACGACGACGGATGTGTATAAATTGTAAGCTCACCTTATGAGCCTAACGGCTCGGGTGAGCTAAAAAGCGATCATTAAAGCCTGTATGTCAGTGTAGGTATTTAAAACATCACAAAGGCGTATCAGCAACTTTGGTCAAATCGTATGTTTTCCATAATAGTCTTTCATTACGAAAACTTGCCCATGCAATATACAGACGGATTTTTTTCAGTTGTAAAACATGAAAATTTTCATCAGAAAAAATTGCTATTTTCATATTTTTGCTCAAAACATAGATTGTGGTTATACGTCAGAACCGCCTCGCTGAGGCGGTTCTAACAAGTACCCACAATCTATGTTTTGGAGCAAAAATAAATAAAAATAGGTATACCACTGCATACCCCAGTTTTGCTATATAAAGCCTCATCCTGGCGATAGTCTCCAGGGCTGGGGTCGATTACATTGCAATGTAATAGATTAAATTACAGATTACTTAGTCCAAAAAATGTAATAAATTACAACTGATTACTATAGATTTTGAATGTAGTCTATTAAATTACGATTACTTTGACAAAGTAATCAGATTACTTTTGATTACTTTGGTTATATGACAATTAATATATCTTCTAAATTGGTTTCTTTTATGCAAATGTTTGCTTCTCACTGGTGGAAAAAAATAGCAACTCACTAAAAGTATAATTTGAACTCAATTTTATTAATTTAGAATTATCATATTATTTTCCTGGAAGCTGAACCAGACATGATTGGGCGAACCAGACACGTTTCCAGATTTTAAACCAAGGTCCCACCTCCATGACCATAGTTGTTGGATAAACCACCACATTCTCACCGCTGTGCCTGGTGTGAGTTCGAGCCCCACATGTGGCAGATGTGAGGCAAACCAAGCTCTGCTTGGGGGTGTACCCCCGAAGTAGTTTTTCTCGGGGGTTCTCCCGTTTTCGCCCCACCTACTGATTGGCCCGTCTCATATAAGCTGAAATAATCTTAAAAGGGACGTTAAAAAAGCTGCCACATATACTTGCTCAACCAAATTTTGTCCTTCATTGAGTTGTTGTTATTTTGCTGAATTTTATCAAGTAGGGAAGGATGATAAATTGCATATTCATGAATGTCCTTCAAAATGTAAACCTGCATAATTTTTCTAAAACACCGTCAGAAAGAAGGCCTTTCATGAGTAAAACAATAAGCAGTGACCAGGACACACTTAAAAACAAGCCCTTATTTTTGAAAACGAAACTGCAAGAAGCTAAACATTTGGTTAACTTCACTAACTTAATGATCTTTGGTTAACTTAACATGTCCCATTTGTAAAGAAAATATAGTTGTCTCATATAATTCATACCTTGATTGTTAACAATTTGTACAGGTGTGGTCACAAGTAACTCTCCCATTTGTTTGACTCAAATGCATAATCAAATTAATTCATCAGCATACAACAAAAGAAATTGTTCATACCCTGAACAACCTTTGTTTTCAATAGACTAACAAGCCAATTAAAGTGACACAGCCATATAAACCTAATTGGTGCATTAGACTGAGCTTTAGAAGAATCATTAAGTTGTATGCTGTTGAAATGCTTGAATATTGCTTCCTGTGATTCCTGTATTAAAATGATTTGTAGCTTAAGGTGTTAAAAAATGTAAATTTTCAATGAATATGCAGTTTCCATATCAGACTGCAAAAGGCATCAAAATAGTATATCAAATAAGTTTGTGATGTTCATTTCATTTTAAAACTGTAAAAGAAAGGCAGGTTTTGTAAATTATTTCCTTTTTTGTGGGGGTTTGGATTTTGCCTATATTCGTGTATACCATTGCTGCACATTAACATTGAGCATAAAACCTGTCAAAATCTATCTAATTGTAATCAGATGTAATCAGAATGTAATCATAATTACAAGCCAGTTTTTTTCAATTGTAATCGATTAAATTAAATTACTTGTAATCAGAAAAATGACTGATTACTGATTACAGCTGATTACTTCTAAGTCTGTAATCGATTTCAGCTTATTACGATTACAAATTACGATTACCCCAGCCCTGATAGTCTCATATGTTCGCGCCACTGAAAAATTAATGCGAGCATTATTCTGCTAACCGCATCACGTTCCGTATCATTTGTGTAAAAAGAAAAAGTTATATTGTGCTTTTGTCGATTATAAGAAGGCGTTTGACTCAGTGGACAGAATTGCTTTATGGCAGAAGTTACAAAAGTATAATTTGGATGGCAAATTTTTAGTTATTGTCAGGAATATGTATGGGCAAGCGAAATCATGTGTGAGATTAAATGGTAACTGTTCTCAATTTTTCAAAGCCAATGTTGGTGTGCGTCAAGGTGAAAATCTTTCACCTGTACTGTTTAGCATTTTCTTAAATGACCTGACAGACTTTCTGAGCAATGCCTATAATGGTATGGAACATATATCTAATCTAGCACAACAAACATTTCCAGATGATGATTTAATTGTTTATTTTAAGCTGTATGTATTGTTGTATGCAGATGATACAGTTGTTTTTGCAGAATCACGTGATGAATTACAAGCTGCCTTAAATGGTTTATTTCTATATTGTAAAACATGGAATTTAAATGTGAATTCATCAAAGACCAAAGTTGTTGTTTTCAGTAAAAATAAATGTACTGATACTCCTGTTTCTACTTTTGGTGATCAAGTCTTAGGAGTAGAAGAGGACTTTGTGTATTTAGGGATTAGCTTTGATTATAAAGGGCAGTTTTTTAAAGCGCGGAATCGTCTTATTGAACAGGCCAAAAAGGCACTGTTTGCAGTTGTAAATAAAATAAGGAAGCTTGGTTTACCATGTGATATACAATTAAAACTGTTTGATATGATGATAGCTCCTATTCTTTTGTATGGAGCAGAAGTATGGGGTTACGAAAATTGTGAAATTATTGAGGCATTTCATTTTAAATTCTGTAAAACAATGTTAGGTTTGAAAGCTGCCACACCAAAGGTGATGGTGTATGGTGAATTAGGTAGACTTCCGATGCAGGTCTCTATACAAACTAGAATGATTAATTTTTGGTCAAAGATTGTATGTGGGAAAGAGGATAAGTTATCATATAGATTATATAGAATTATGTACTATATGGATGAACATGGTTATTTTCATTCTCAATGGTTAAATAGTATTAGAACAATTTTACAGAATTGTAACTTAGATCTCTACTGGTATAATCAGTTTCAATATCCTAAGCTGGATTTTCTTAAACTTAAAGTTAAGCAAAAATTGAAAGAAATTTATTGTGACAAATAGTGTAAGGAAGTTGATAATTTAAGCAAATGTTTGAATTATAGGGTTTATAAGCAAGAGCACAAGTTAGAGAGCTATTTTGGTAAACTCTCGCAACCACTTTGTAAATTCTTTTGCAGATTTAGGTGTATGAACCACAGGCTACCGATTGAATTTGGCAGGTTCATTAATATTCAGAGAGCACGGCGCAAGTGTAAGCTTTGTAATAATGGGGATATAGGGGATGAATATCATTATATGTTTGTATGTTCTTTTTTTAAACGTGATAGAAAGAAACACATTGCTCCATATTTTTACAAGAAACCGAATACGCTTAAGTTTTCAGAACTTATGAATGTTGAAGATGTCACAATTATGACACAAACCGCAATTTTCTGTAAGAAAATTGTCTCATATTTTGATAGATTGCATAAATATTATTCTGTAGTATTGTTTATATGCTCTATATAATAAGTGTAGTTGTTTCACTTGTTATTGATTTCTAGTCAATTTTCATGCATAATATTCAGAGATTTTCAATGTTGGCATGATATATTATGTCTAAAGGGTAATTTTTATCAAGACATATACCTAGTTAATTTCCATGCATAATAGTTGGAGATTTCCTATGTTGCCACAATGTATTCTGATCTAAAGGGTATTTTTGTTAAACTACAGTTAGTAATTATCTACATGATACTCTAGTCAATATTGTTAGTGTTGTACAGGTGCGGGTTTTAGGAACAGCTAGTCTAGTTTAATACAGTAAGAGTGGGTCTACACTGTTTGCTTTAAGATGTTATTTGATAAAAGGTGGAATATGGAAGGTGGTGAATGATAAAGTAAATTTATCATAATGATTTGCTTTAATGGTATGCACATGTATTGTTTTGTTGTATGTTTGTTTCTTTAAATTGAGTTGTGTTACATACCCCTCCAGGGGTCTTAACTATTAAATAAACTTCAAACTTCAAACTTCAGACATGTTTTCTCGAGACAGGGTTTATTTTCGTTTCGATGGCACCATAGCCCTATTTTTGATAATGACCAGTAGACAACATGATTTTGACCTTTTATCAAAATACCACCACGATCTTATCTTGGTCTCCTTGCACTTCTGGTGGTCTACTTTGACAACAAAGCAATGATTAGTAAACGATAATAATTTGTTTGTGTTGAGGTTTAACGTTCCAGTCAAAAACCATTCAGTCATGTCGGGACGGAGCCAACGCTTTTTGGTTTAACAAGTACTGTGTCTTGCTCAAGGACACAACACGATGACTCCTGTGGGAATCGAACCCAGGACCTCTCGATTTGGAGTCCGACGCTCTACCACTACGCCACCGCGCTCCTCAAAACGATAATAACAGATACTCATAGAGACAAGAGAACTTGAAAACAATTGTTAATTATTCGCTTGTATTAAAGATTAACGTCCCATTCAACGATTTTACAGTCATATCGCTTTCTGGGTTTTAACTAGTACCCTGAAGAGTGAGTTATTGTTCCATTGTTCCCGGGTTATTGTGCCTTGCTCAAGGACAAAACACGGTTCCGTGACTTCATAACATTGTAGCACCACCCTAGAGAAAATGCCTTTTATATAAACACACGCCCATTCAATATACAGGAAATTTTTTGGTTGTAAAAATGAAAATTTTCCCTGGAAACATTAAATGATATTTTTCTTAAATTTGCTCCAAAACATGGATTGTGGGTACTCGTTAGAAACGCTCGGCGCGAGGCGGTTCTAACGAGTACCCACAATCTATGTTTTGGAGCAAAAATGAGAAAAAAAGTTTACCCCTGCATACCACAGTTTTTCTATATAAAAGTGGGGTTCAATGGGGTTTCATTACACGGACATGTTTTCGTGATGTACCAATTTTATATACTAAACAAGAAAAATAAAGCATGGCCTTAATTGTATTTAAGTGTTTCACACCATTAGGCTGATTTTAAGGATATTTTGGAAGGTACTGCAAGTGTCTTAGTAGTTAAGATAGCTGACCGTCATGGCATAACCTTAGTTTCCAGTCATGGATGTTGAGCAATAAAACAAACAAGGGAGTTAAACAAGCAACATTTTGTTTCATATCAGGAATGTGTCATTATCGAGCCATTACATCAAAATGTATAACTGGTCAGTATTAAATGAGCACAGCCATGGCAAATTCTGTGGCACAGAAAAAGAGAGAGACTTAATGCAGTTTAATCTGCGTCTTCAGTTCCAGATAAAACCAAAGAATATTGACAAGAAAGAAGGAAGACCCTCGGACGGGATGTGAAGGTCTTTGTCTTACTTGCACTAAAATTATGAAATTTTTATGCGAACGTAAGATGTGTAGAATCGATGTGTGGCTCAGATAAGCACTGGTCAGTGGCCACTCAGTTTTCAACGTTGAATCATTTAGACAGAATACAATAGTCTGGACATACACTCAACATGAAGATCATAATTTCATTTGTTGTTGTTGGTATGTAGAGGTTAATGTATTTGTTTCGTTTGTCTTAAAAATTCCCATCGCGTATTGCATCTTTACCTAAACCCATTGTCATAACATCTGACATTATTCTGTATACAATTCTACAAAACATCGTTTTATTTGCTGTATGCATTCTTACATAATATAGCTTAATATCAGTATACATTCCTAAAAACAAACTTTATTTCTGTATACATTCATGCCAAATATCATTTCCTTCTTTTTACATGCTGTAACATAACTTTTTAGGTTTACATAATCTTTCTGTGTATAGTCCTACAAAATATCGCTCTACATGATTTCAGTATCGATCAACACCCATAAAAATATTACTTTATTTCTGAAAACTATCTTACAGATATCGCTTTATTGTTACAGTATTGCATTATACCCAAATTATTTCGACATACAATCCTACAAAATATAGCTTTACTAAGAAAACATTCCAACAAAATATTGTTTATTCCATAAAACATTCCTATAAAATATCGATTTATTTTGGCATATAAGCCAACAAAATATCGCTTCATTTCTGTATACATTCCTACAAAATATCGCTTTATTTATATAAAAATAACTCTTTATTTCAGTATACATTCATACAAAACATCGCTTCATTTCTCTACACAATACGGCTGCATTCAGTTATTAATACCCCTGCAATATTTAGAAATAAAATGACAACTCTTCTTGTTTTTGAACAATCGTCACTGGCAAAAGTTGTCAACACAGGTGTATATTAATAACTGGACGCAGCTGTATTTCTGTATAGATTCCTACAAAATATAGTTTTATTTCTGTATAGATCACTACTAAATACCACTTCATTTCCGTATGCAGTAATAGAAAATATTACTTTATTTCTGTGTATATTCCTCATTTCCGTATACTATACAGTCCTAAAGCCGGGGTTATTGCATTGATGTCGGTGAATATTGTCTCGAGTTGGGATATCGAAGGACGCGAGCTTGCGAGCGCTTTTACTCGGCTTTTATCCCTGATATTTATAGCTATATAATAATACAAAATATCGCTTTATGTATACCGCCCTACTAAATACCATTTCATTTCTGTATACAGTTCTACAAAATATCGCTTTATTTATATATACCTTCCTACTACATACCACATGGAAGTATGAATCGCATTTCAGTTCTATACATTCATTAAGACTTTGCATCAGAAATGTATTTTTTTTGTACACATTCCTATAAAATATCGTTTCATTTCCGTATACATTCCTACAAAATATCGCTTTATTTATGGATACCGTCCTACTAAATACCACTTCATTTGTGTATACTGTACATTCTTACAAAATATCGCTTTATTTATGTATACCGTCCTACTAAATACCACTTTATTTCTGTATGCAGTCTTACAAAATATCGCTTTATTTATGTATACCTTCCTACTACATACCACATGGAAGTATGAATCGCATTTCAGTTCTATACATTCATTAAGACTTTGCATCAAAAATGTATTTTTTCTGTACACATTCCTATAAAATATCGTTTCATTTCCGTATACATTCCTACAAAATATCGCTTTATTTATGTATACCGTCCTACTAAATACCACTTCATTTCTGTATACAGTCTTACAAAATATCGTTTTATTTATGTATACTTTCCTACTAAATACCATATGGAACTATTAATCGCATTTCAGTTCTATAGATTCATTAAGAATTTGCATCAGAATTTTTTCTGTATACATCCTTATAAAATATCACTTTATTTCTGTATACAGTCCTACAAATATCGCTTTATTTCTGAATACAGTCCTACAAAATATCGCTTTATTACTGAATACAGTCCTACAAATATCGCTTTATTTCTGAATACATTCCTGCAAAATATCGCTTTATTTCTGTACACAGTCCTGCAAAATATCGTTTTATTTTCGTATTCATTCTTACAAAACATCGCTTTATTTCAGCTTGTGCCTACTACGTATTGGCAGAACGATGTCGAGATGCCGCTGCCGACTGCAAGGCGACTAGGTGCTCAGACAACTCGACAGCCCATGTGGAATGTATAAATGAGGACTGCACATGCGTTCTCAACCCAAACCGTAAGTCTATCCATACATCCATCCAATGATGTTGAGACCGTGTCTCGCATAGGTTTATTCCTAGCAACGCATTTAAATACGAGTCAAGTATTAGTAGTACTCTGTGTCACCATGACGGGGTCTCTTGAAATACTCATTTCATAAAGGGCCAGAATAGAGTTAAGTAATACATTTTACTACTAGTATCTGCCTTACATATTAACATCATTTTTATGCTTTGACCGTCAACAAATGCCTCGATAATGATCAACCTCATATCAAAATGAATCAACATTTAAAGTTTCAAAGTTTCAAAGTCAACATTTAGCTTGCTTGGATAAAGTTGGCTTAATCAAAAAGTTCTGTATCGACAAGCATGTTAACAGTTTATACAGGTATCGAGAAACTACATAAACCGATAATCGATTAGTTAAATCGATAGATATACCAGTAGGTATGATTCTAGAACATTTCCATTTTTTTCACCTTGTCACACGATCTCTGATTGTGCCAACAAAGGCTGTATCACTCAATCACTCAGCATTTTTTTTTTTTTTTTTTTTTTTTTTTTTAGGGAATCTTTTAACCAATACTCGATTAGTTATATCGATAGTTATGCCTTAATCTACATCAGGAAAACATGTCCGTGAAATAAATACCCCCTCATACCCCACTTTTATATAGAAAAACTGGGGTGTGCAGGGGTATACCTATTTTTAGCTCACCTGAGCCGAAGGCTCATAGGTGAACTTATAGTATACCCATGCTCCGGCGTCCGTCCGTCCGTCCGTCGTCGTTCACAATTTCAAAGATCTTCTTCTCTGAAACCGCTGGGCCGATTGTTCTCATATTACACATACACCATCTACAGGTAAGGGGAAAGAATAATTGTGTTTTTTGTTTTGATCGGATAAGGACTCTGGTTGCTATGGCAACTTATGCTTCCCATAGACTTATAATGGAAAAAAGTGAAAATTGCTAGTTTTTGCTGTCATGTTGGAGATATTTGAATTTTGTTTTTGCAGAAATGTTTATTGAGTAGTCCTCTACGTTTCGTGTGACTTTTGTCCTAATCCTTCATTTTGATTGGTTGCAGGGGCCGCATATAGGGCAAAATTTCGAAAAACATTCAAAAATCTTCTTCTCAGAAACTGTCAAGGGGATGATGCCTATACTTTGTATACATGTTCCTGACAGTGGCCTCTACATAATTTGTGTTTTTTATTCCAGGCGGATAAGAACTCTGGTTGCTATGGCAACTTAAAGTTTCCATAGACTTATAATGGGAAAAGTGGAAATCGGTTATTTTTCCGCTAAAATTGCAGACATTTGAATTTTGTTTTTACAGAAATGTTTATTGAGAAGTGTTTGACGTTTCTTGCGAGTTTTGTCCTAATCCTTTATTTTGATTGGTTGCTGGGTCCCCATAAAGGGCAAAATTTTGAAAAAAACATTCAAAAATCTTCTCCTCAGAAACTGTCAAGTGGATGAATCCTGTACTTTGTATACATGTTCCTGACAATAGCCTCTACATAATTTGTGTTTTTTATTCCAATCGGATAAGAACTCTGGTTGCTATGGTAACTTTAAGTTTCCATAGACTTATAATGGGAAAAGTGGAAATTAGCTATTTTTTGAAAACTATTGCAGCCTGAGATCTGAAAAGTGGTAGATGCAAACAACTAATGGATTAGATGAAGGTATATGATTAATTTAGGTCAAGGTCATCTCTTGAACTTGGCTGGTCTGTCGTCCATACACACTTTTCAAAGATTTTTTTCTCTGACACCACTTGGCCAATCAAAGCCAAATTTTATATGAAGCATCTGTAGGAAGTGGGAACCAATGTATATATAAATAATCCAGGTCACATGACCAAGATGGCCGCCATGCCCATATATGGTAAAAACCCTTAAAATATCTTCTTCTCCAGAACCGGTGAACCGATTTCAACGAAACTTTGCATGAAGTATGGATGACTCAAGTACTACAATGTATATATATAACATGACCCTGTGGTGACCTTGACCTATTTTATGGCAAAAGTCGTCAATGCATTTGAATGGGGAAAACTTTTAAAATGTCATTTTAAGTGAAAGTCTTGCAGGAAAAGGGCAGTAGGACTGAAATTTAATGATTCTAAAAAAAAATGGACCCCAGGGGCTCATCTGCTTTTAAAATGCTATTTGAAGGGGAAAATCAGCAGGAAATTGGCAAATGGACAGAATATTGATTATTCTGAAAAAAGAAAATGGCCCAAGGGCTTCATCTGCCCCTGCACTGGGGTTAAATACCATAATATTCAAATATGTTTATTGGTATATTAAGCAGATCTCAGGTGAGCGTTTACAGGACCATTGGTCCTCTGGTTCTTATTTTTCCTCCAAAACATAGATTGTGGGTTCTCGTTCGAACCGCCTCGGCGAGGCGGTTCTAACGTGTACCCACAATCTATGTTTTGAGCAAAAATAAGAAAAATTTATGTTTTGAGCAAAAATAAGAAAAATAACAAAATATTTCAGCTGAAAATTTTCAGTTTTTAAAGCCTAAAAATTCTCTGTTTATTGGATGGGCGTGTTTTCGTAATGTAATGCCATTTTTCTTCAGCTTGTCTTCAGATTGATGACTGTGCCACCAAGAGCTGTATTGACAAACACGGATTTACTGGGAAACTACATTGCCTGGACGGTTATTGCAAATGTGTAGATATATAAACCGATTATCGATTAATCGATTATTGCGTATCGATAGTTAAGTACAAAATTACTGTTCTTGTATTGTATTACTGAAATAAAGTATACATTGTTTGGATATGGTTTTGGTTTACTCTTTTAAAACACCACAAAGCCACTGCGAACTTAGGGGTTTTAAATGAGCCGCGACGCGAGAAAACCGGTCTTCGAGGCTTCGAGGAAGATGGCTAGAGGCTGGGAATTGTAGTGGAGGAATTGTACTATTCTTTTTTTTTTTAATTCAGTGTTACGTTCCTTTCAAGATTATTACAGCTCATATGAGACGGGCCAATCAGTAGGTGGGGCGAAAACGGGAGAACCCCGAGAAAAACCACCTGGCACACCCGCAAGCAGAACTTGGCTTGTCTCACATGTGGCCAGAGCGGGGCTCGAACCCACACCAGACACAGCGGTGAAATTGTACTATCCGTGTAGCGAAAACAAAGGCGCTGATCAGCTTCGCAGTCACTGGCTCAAATATCTATGTCTAAGGCAAACTATCTCCGTTAGTAAGTTGTATAGGTACAACCAAAAATATGTCTTTTCGTTCTGATCGCAAATATACTGAACACACACACACAGAAAAAAAAAAACAACAAAAAAAAAACGCAACAATAGGTCACCGGAGATTTACGAGTTTAAGGTTAAAACGAGTTTGTTGCTGTATCATTCCTATTCATGGGATGTTTGGGTATAACATGAAAAAAAAAAAAAAAAAAAAAAAAAAAAAATAGAGTTTCATTTTGATAAAAATTGAATAAGAAAGTTTTATCATTTTCAATAATGCAAATCGGGATTGAAGATTTGTTCTGCGCTTGCGCATATTTATTAATCACAAAATAGTCAAGAAGCAATGTCAGCTGTCACCTGTCTTAAATTCATGAAAAAGAAATAAAGTTAAGCTCGTAACTAAAACCATCGAAATTCCTTTATATTTAACTGAACGGGGATGATTTTAATTTGATTCTTTTTTTTTTTCCTTAACGTGTGAGTTATCTGCTGAGCGGTACATGGTGATTTTGAATGGGGCCTTATAGCCAATTTAAATCGTACCATTATGTTAATGTCTGCGCATGCGCACTGTATGTTTTTACTACTTTCAGCATGGCTGTGGTCGGCATCGAATAACTCCGGAAATACTCATGAAAATGAAAATCGGGTTCTTGCATTTGGATACAGAAGTAGAAAATGCAATGATTTCTGATTATATCATACTTTGCTAAAAATATAGTGGAATATTCAGTATTTTTGCGTTTCTTTTTTGTTCAGCATATTTTGCAAAATGCAAAGTGTGATTTGCCGTAAATTTATTCCTCCATAGAAAAATCTTCGGATTCCCCGGTACTTGAAATCTTCCCATTATCATCGGTAAAATTTTAAGTGGCATTCTAAGAAGTTCTTCGGTTACAATGGTTACTTGTGTAAGTGAGCCTGTGCTTGAAATTATGGTTTTCATTACGAATGCATGCCCCTGAAAATTTTAAAACTGTAGAAAGTGAAAGTTTTCATGAGCCAACTTTCGATATCTTTATAACTTTTGCTAAAAAAACAAAACACAAACATAGAATTTTGGTACCCCCAGTCTATGTTTTGGACAAAAAAAAGAACTTATATCCCAGTTTAACTTCAAGTTAAAATGGGGTATAACGGGGTATTCATTTCAAGGACATGTTATCCTGCTGGACGTTTGCGCCTTTGTTTCTTACTGTAAATGCTGAAGAAGAAGAAGAAGAACAAGAACAAGAAGAAGAAGAAGAAGAAGAAGATGATGATGATGATGAAGAAAGCAGAAAAAGAGAAAAAGAAGAAAATGAGGACATCCAAAACAAGGTTGACATGGCAAACCGAAAAGAATTGAGAGAGAGAGAGAGAGAGAGAGAGAGAAAGAGAGAGAGAGAGAGATCTGTCATCGCAATATATGAGGTGATGATCAGAAATTGATCGACCCAGTATCAGAAGATAGATATGTGCTACCCTTTACGCCGCTGGAATTATTCGAAATTATGTAATCACAAGACGGGCCAAAATGTCTTCTGCGCCAACGGTTAGGTGTGTACACAAACGCTGCAATGTCATGCTATACACTGAACGGTGCAATAAAGTCGTGTGAAATTGAACATTAGAGTCCAAACATCACGAGATGGCATAGTCTGATATCACCCCAAGACATTAAGAGATATTTTTCTCGTTCATTGTCCTGTTCGTGATAATAGACAAACAAAAGAACGCATGTAAAACACGATTAGAGTTCCAATAGATAAGACCTGATTTTGAAAAATTTCTTCAGTCCAGAAGCTAAACAGCAAAATGAAGCTTATTATTGCTTTAGGTGCCATAGGTAAGTGGGCTATTATTCTCAAATTCTTCTTACGAAGTTCTTAAAATTACAGGGGCTCGCTTTGTTCAGTGCATCTTTTTACAGAGTTCTCTCATTTCTGGTTTTGTTTCACTTTAGAAGTGAAAGGCTGTACGTTTACTCCTGTGTAAAATCCTTGAAAAAAAAAAATCCTATGTCGCTCAGTTATAAGAATATTAATCACTCGCGCTTCGCGCTCGTGATTTGATCTTCTTTACAACTGACCGCGAAACAGTGAATATTTACTCATATCTTCCTATACTATGGCACCGTATCACCATGGAAAGGCAAGTACAATGTAAGGAAAACTCGGCAACCGGAACAATAGTCGTATTTCTATATAGGCACATAAGCAAGCAATCGATTTTACTAGCGCTAAGGTAAATTTACGGAGACTTTCCGATAATATCCGATATTGGCCGGCGATATTCGATTATCATTCGGCTAATCTGTCCAGGTAATGTCAGTGTTGCCTGGGGACAGTTGTTGTAGGGATTTTAACAGCTTTCTCTGCAGCTTTCTCTGCGTGAAAACTTGATTTTAATTAAGCGCAGTTGACATGTTAAAAGACAAAATGCATGACGCAGAGACCGAGGGTATTCATCTGCTACCCCCATGTCACTTCTGATGATTTTATATAGGATATAACAGAGAACCAACGTAAACAAAATCATTCGTCTTGCAGACACGGACACGCGTTTGCATTTTCAAGATGATTTAAGAAGCTGCATATATATTATTTTAATAGACTTCAGTAGTTGTTTGTAACCTTATATGGAGAATAAACGTGTTGTTCCCCTTTTGAAAATATTTGCGCAGTACTGATCATATTGTTAAAAATAAATTTAGTCATATTGTTAAAAATAAATTTAGAAGGCTATCAGGATCCGAATGTGAAAGACACATATAAAATATTAAATAAATACGTTTTTCTTTATATAGAAATTAAATGTAATTCGCGCCAAATAAATGAATTTAGAATGTTTATACATTTTTGCTGGGTAAAATTTTTTAGATATTCACAGTCTATATATCACTCGAAGCAATATGTACTCCTTCGAGATATATCATGAAAGATTCTTCACAACTATACTCAACCGTGCGGTGTAAAGGCGGTGATGACCTGCACAGCGCTGAAACACCATTTTCCATAAGACCGGTTATTCTTATCCAAGTATGCAGTTTAACATTGATACAGTTTTAATGATAACCAATCTGGTCTTTGTCTGACATGGTCAGAAATGCCGACCAGAAAGTAGGTTTTCACGCTTTGCTGATTATAAGGTAGTTAATAGATCGGGGGATTACACCTGACATCCAGCGTATTTAGGCTGTCGCCGCAAGGTATTAAAGTCACGCTTCTTATAAAAACATTCTCACGTGATAATTTGGCAGCGTCATAGGAAAGCTGTTTTGACAGATAAAACTGATTCTGCATATCAGGCATATCCAGTGGAGGAGTAAGTTTAGCCTTTTTATTATTTAACGGTACACGGAAACAACCAAAGAATTACACTGCACTGTTGAAAAATGAATGAATCCACGTTGTCATATAAGCAAAGTTGGGATCCTATGGTTAACATAATTTCAGTTTACACTAAGAAAAAGTCTCATCAATGACGTGTGCGCAGCAATGGCTGGCAGTGTGGTCAGAGGGACCGCCTTAATGCCATAAAATATTGTCCTAAACAACTCGGATCCAAAATAACGGATTTATTGGATCCGAGTAAACAATGAATCCATTTGCATGATGTAAAATTACTTAGTCTCCGCCCATGGCCACCCCCGAGTGTGATTCTAAAGGACAGGGTGTACTCACAAAAATAGTCATATACCAACAATAGCATGCTCTAGAATACTAGAACTGGTCTGATAGTGATGCCTGGACCTAACAATTTAACTTAAATACCTATTTAGTATTCAATATTAGTCAAATCGTTGAATTTGCTGATTATTATTATTATTATTTGAATGTATTATCCTCCAACCACTGGGAGCACCTCGGTCATCACCGAGTAATGTCAAGATAACCACAATGACAGAACTACACTGCCCACCACCAACCATCACCTTATTATATTTACTGTATTTCCATCACTGGAGTTATCTTTGTTATCTTTTGGGGAGAAGAGAAGCCAGTGCTAGCCTTATGAATGCTGAGCGCCAAGCAAGGTAGCCACTGGTACCATTTTTAATGTCTTTGGTATGACGCGGCCCGGATTCGAACCCGCGACCTCCCGCTTCCGAAGCGGACGCTCTTACCATTACGCTATCGGGACCGGATTCATGAAATTGTCCTGGGGGTAACAAAGTAGGTCAAATTAGCTCTCGGGGTACTCATGATACCTTCTCCGTATTGTCATAACAATTACGCAATTTATTCGTTTCACGGCTTCCATATTTTTCATCAGGAAAACATGTCCGTGTGATGTATACCCCCTTGAACCCCACTTTTATATAGCAAAACTGGGGTATGCAGGGGTATACCTATATTTTTCTTATTTTTGCTCCAAACAATAGATTGTGGGTACTCGTTAGAACCGCCTCGTCGAGGGAGGCGGGTCTAACGTGTACCCACAATCTATGTTTTGAGCAAAAATAAGAAAAATATCAAATTTTTTCTGCTGAAAATTTTCATTTTTTTTTTAAGCTCAAACAATTTCTGTTTATTACATGGGCAAGTTTTCGTAATGTGTTTTCGAATTGAACACTGGTGAGCTGTGTCAAACCTAAGCCCAGTTAAATGCAAAAATAAACGAAAAAGTGATTATTGAGGCTTGGTTAGGGGGGTAGGCAATATCCCATATCCCAAAATAAACCGTCCAATATATCCCATATCCCAAAATTAATTTAACTCGTATCCCAAAATAAATTCCAATATCCCATATCCCAAAATTCCTGAATATCCCATATCCCCAAAAAAAAAAAAAAAAAACACAAATATCCCAGTATCCTTTAAAAAATAGGCCCAGTATCCCGTATCCCAAATACCATATACAAGCCCCCCCGGGGGGGGGGGGGCACTCCCTGGTAAGCAGTGTACCGATGCGTGATCAAAGGATTGTTGAACATACCCTAAACAGTGTGATCGACATTTAAAATTTGACCCCCCTTTTCACTGTGTTTGCTTTAAAATGTGACCCTTTCCACTGTGTCCCGTCAAAAAGTACCCCTTTCCACTGTAGTCAACTAAAACACTGGAATGCAATAATTCTTTTATAACCACGTGAAGATGCTATACATGTATGTGTAATATGAAAACAATCTGCCTGATGGCTTCAGAGAAGTAATTTTAAAATATAGACAGACTACAGTAACGGAAGATGGATGCCAGGTACCTGCCTATCCTATAAGATCACCTTTGAGACTTTGGCTCTGTTGGGTTAAAATGCTTAAAAATGTGGAACTGATATGATCATAAACAAACATTTGGTCATGCAATCAACACATGAAATAGCTAAAGCATACAGGTACAATAAGAAAAGATGGTAAACCTTAAAATGCACATACAAAAGAAATTGTCATCACTGAAACGAGAAACAGACTAACCACAGAGGAAGTATCGCCTTGGAACTGTCAGTAATAAAGTATTGGGGGTTTAAATTGTTTCAGCGCTTTCAAGCTTTGCCCTCAGCATCTGAATCTGTTCAAATGTACACAGAAAATTGACACAAATATATATGAAATAATGGTTGGTTGGTTAATTTTGTGTTTTGTCCCACTAAACAGCTTAGGTAATATGGCGATAGGAAATTAGTTTAAGTCTTGTACGAAAAACTGGAGAAGCCTGGAATTGACCCCTGGTTTACAAGGCAAGCAGCTTTCCCACTACACCACTAGGCTTCTATACATACTTGAAATAAATCTTGATATAGTAGATAAATACCAAGCACTTACATATAGCAAGCATTATGGAGAGCAGGGTACAAAAGACAAGATTTAATACAAACCATTTTTATTTGTATGAACTACTCAATTAGCAGAAGCAATAATTTCTATTGAAGCAACACACATTGTTGAACAGAAAGGGAAAATCATATCTTATCCCTTAGGTTTTAGACATTTTAGTCATTTCGGCCCAAAACATATCGGCCAAGGACGCCTCGGTCCACCCCTTTTCTGACAGCGTTTTAGCAGAATTGTAAAAAAACATACCCTTTTTCCACAAAAACGACATTTTGCCTACCCTAAATGATGTCAGCGCTGCGCACTGCCCTTCTTGAAAAAAAGTACCCTTTCTCATCGTTTTTTTGATCACGCATCGGTACACTGCTTACCAGGGAGTGCCCCCCCCCCCCCTCCCCCCGGGGGTACAAGCCTCATTATTGTCTCGATCCCACAGGATTCAGAGTTTGTTTTCTCAAATTACAAGGTACAAGATTTATTGCATCCGGTTGAATCATGGAATAGCTCACCGCGCACTGAAGGTCTCCTCGGCCTAGTAGTGTGTTTAGATGTGCAAACATAGATACATGTCACGCATGTTACTACCGGTCCTAGCTGGGACTCATGAATAGAATACTTTTTCTTCAAAATGTGGAAATTTTTTTGATAATCTAATTTTTATAAAGCCTAATAATTTTTCATTATTGTAATGTACAGCGACTAGGCGGATTTATTGACTAATGGGGTTGCACTTGATTTATCGTTACATAAAAGTATACAAGACAAGAGCATACAAAAATGACGAGTCGTTTCGACCCTAGCGATAAGCATAAAACATTACCTCGCTCTTTGTTTGGAATGAGCAAAACTGAAATACTGCATCAAATAACTTTCAGACATGACCATGTGCAAATGTCTAACATAATTTTGTAACATATTTTTTTGTTATGCACTGTAAATTATACTGACTTTAACGTCATGAACATTTTAAGTAGTTAAGTATACATGACTTTATGCATATAAAATGTGAAGATCAAATAAACTTTAAACCGTAAACTGTCTTGGTTTGCTCACTGCCGATTGACTGTCACTGTAACACGCTTACTGTCTGTATGGTACCGTAGCTCTTAGTCTGTATTCTGTAGCTGTGGACCTCAGTTGAATGAATGTTCCTGAATTGAGTTAAAATTGGTATTTTTTATGAAATTTATTTTGAACTTAAAGTTGAACAGAACTCGTGCTCTGTAAGAGTGCACTGGAGATTATTGTGCTTAAAACTGTGTATCTCTTGGTATAATGCAACTTAAAACGAACACATAAAATACTCAGTCTGAATCACAACTCTTGTTCTGAAAGAGTGCACTGGAGATTATTGTGCTCCTTAACACTGTGTTACTGACCCATATGAAAAATATGGGTTGTCCGTTGCTGACCCAAGGTTATAAACAAGGACATGTATGGAAGTATTTGAGTATTTACCAAATCTTAGATGAACGTTTACAAGACCATTGGTCATCTGGTAAATAAAATCCTTCAAACATACACTCTAACACACTGCCCATGTCTATTTAACAGTTTGTTTATAATGCAAAGATAACATTGCGTTAGGTACATGGAACCCAATCAATTTAATATTTACACTTCTGGTATAACTCCCTACAAATTAGTCAACATGGGCGAGACGATAAAATTAAGTTAATTAAAATAAATTCCTTTTCGGAATCCGCGAAAAAACATCAGGAAAACATGTCCGTGCAATGTATACCCCCTCAAACCCCACTTTTATATAGTAAAACTGGGGTATGCATGGGTATACCTATTTTTTTTTTTTTTTTTTTTTTTTTTTTTTTTTTTTTTTTTTTACTTTTGCTCCAAAACATAGATTGTGGGTACTCGTTAGAATTGCCTCGGCGAGGCGGTTCTAACGTGTACCCGCAATCTATGTTTTGAGCAAAAATAAGAAAAATATCCAATTTTTTCTAATGAAATTTTCAAATTTACAAGTGAAAAAATCCCTGTTTATTGCATGGGCAAGTTTTCGTAATGACAATAGTAAGAGGTTCCCTCGAATCCAGGATAAATGCAACGCATCGCGTGGTACGGGAAGCGGTGTACCATATCAACGTGGACACACACACACACACACACACACACACACACACACACACACACACACACACACACACACATGTAGATGGTATCTTAATGAGACTATAACTGTGCGTGAGCTTGTCTAGGTCTAGAATTACCACCCCAACATTGAAGATAAGGAAGGCTATCACACAGTATATGGCAGAAGTGCACCATGCCGGGGATTTTGTAGACATATATTTTCTGAAAGCCAGTACCCTAAGCTACTAAATGCCGCTTGTTAGCACTCTGACTGCTGGGGCTTTATCGTGCCAGAGCGTGTTACGTACGTTACCGATGTATGATTTTTAAATTCAAGCTGCTGAGGGAATCACCAAGATTGATGACAAAAAGCAAATATTTGACGAGAACTTTACCTTTAAATATGTAACAGAGATGTTACCTAACCTAACAGGACCAAATTCAATAACATTTAGATTTCATGACTACTGGTACAACAGAAGTAACGTAAATAACCCGTGTAATTTGGCATATCCACCGTGTTTTGTTTCTTATAGAATATAGCTTTAATCAAATACCAAAATACAATTTCTATTATAGTTATCTACAGTCCTTGCCCTTTAAAATGACATAAAGTAGAGCTTTCTGTGACCTTCCATCACTCCACGGATGCTGATTTTCTTCCCCTACCCCCATTTAGATAGTATGCCCATAAATAACAACGTCCCAGCAGAAACAGAACAAAGACTCTTCCTTTCCTGAACAACATCCTAGTTTTCGAAATAAAACCTCCATAAGTATTAAAAGCACACAAAAAATCAACTACAGACCTTGCTTCATGTTAATGGTAACATATTTAACGTAATGTCATGGTAACGTATGTAACAATTTTGTATTTTCACTATTGAATCATATACTTATGATTAATTGCAGATTATCAGTTTTCTCTCACAGTTATTTTAATTAGGAAATTGAATTTATTGAATATCTGTCCTCAAAGGTATTAAAATCACACATAAATCAACTACATACCATGCTTCATGATAACGGTAACATTTTTACGTAATGGCATGGTAACGTACGTTTCAATTTTGTATCTTATCTATAGAATCAAATACTTATAATTTATAGCAGATTATCATTCTTCTCCCATAATTGTTTCAATTAGTAAATTAAATTTACTGAATATCTGTCCTAAAAATGAAAGAAATGAGAGCCAAAAGGGCAACAATCGCTCACCTGATGTAAATTAAGTCTGAAAAGGATTAAATCAGTAACAGGAATGAAATAAAATTTATTTATTGCGGTTCTATTCTGCTAAAATACAAATTTGCACATTATTGTATAGTTCTATTATGATCGTAGACTCACGTCACGTATTTATCGTTATGAAACTGAATGACTCGCCTATTGCGATTGGTCAAATACACTCACTTCCTTCATAATGTTAATGATAAAGCTGTGACGTCAGTCTACTACGATCGGTATAATATATCACACGTATCAAATGGACCATAAAGTGAAGACTCTAAAGAACATTATATTAGCTGAGTGAGCAGCTATTTCACTAAAGGTGGCCATACATCTACCTGAACTTAACTACTTCCGTGTGACTTCACTCGAAAATCGACACAAAAACCTAAAACAAATACATATAGGACCACAAAAGAAATACAACTTTGGGACGTTTGTGAAGAAATGTAAAATTGTGTATTCATGTGGATTTGCTCATAAAATGCATCCATTCTTTCACAATAAAACTAAAACTACACCACAGATACAGCCTGTATATGCTTTCTGAGTATTAGTGCCTAATTGTCAATTTAGTTTTTTCCCCACCTCGGAGTGTGAATTTCTTTCTGATTGCGCCTTTTCCTGACCATTGCCTACGTATACCTTTTTAGGATCACAGATAACACAACTGAAACTACTGACTGACTGACCATCTGATTACTGGTTAACCGCTCTGGTCTGAGCCTGTCCAGGAAAAGTGGTTTAAGTCAAGCCATTCATACATATAAGTCTCAATGGTTTAGTTGGGTGGTTATATTTGAAGCAATTTTTGGATGTCATGACGTCCTAATGTTGGGTATAAGTCCCATAAAATGGAGGCAACGTCCCGACATGACCATAGCTGTTGAAGGGGACGCTGAGCATCAATTCAAACAAACAAAGAAACTTTGGAACAAAAGAAAACTTCCATATGAACCTCAGTGGACTGAGCAAGACACACGAAAGGTCTGGCCCCAGCCCAGTCTTCTTAAACAATATTTCCAGACACGCCAGTAATGTGAATTTTCATCCCTAACTTATATTACATATGAACATGTACTTCTTACAGAAGTTTAAATAAGATATTGAAGGTGCTATAGAATGGCCACACTTACAAATTCACAATTTTACGTGTAACGTTTTGTCTTGTTCTCAAGGGCAGCTTATGAGATGCGATCAAAGATATAACCGATAGAGTGACCATAGTACTTTCATCCATTAATATTACACATTGTCATGGAAACCGGAGTTCTGTTCTGATCTGGTTCTTCCTTATGCATTTAAACTGCAGAACTGTATCCGTCTAAATTAAATACATGTAGCTTGCGGTATCGCAGACAGTAAATGCGCAAAATGACAAATTTTCGTGATAAAAGAGGGCAGCTATTAAGTGTACCATCATTGTTGCTTGCTACAGATTGTTGTAAAGTGATTCTTACTTGATGTTCGATGGAGTAGATATTTACGTTGCAAGTATCCATCTTTCACTAACCATTCAATGCATGTAAGGTGTATAAACAATCAAAAGGAACACAACCTCAAGGAGTCGCGCTTAATTTTGTTCCCAATGGAGAAGAGCGCTCATTTTATAGCACTGCCACTCTCTGTCTTACCACATCGGTTCGGTATAATTACATGTACGAGTATAATCATTTATAATTTCACTATAGCAAAGTACATTTTGCCAACATTTTTTCAGCAGTCACATTTAAACAAACATATGAGAGTTTCTTTTCTGTGTAATACAAAACACATTATGGTCTAATATTACAATCCTGCAGAAAATACCAATTTAGAATGCAATAGTTTTGCCATAATAGAAGTAAATAAAGATATCTTGCCAGCCCCACAAAAATCCACCATTTTGTCGATCCCTTGAATTATGGTATGACGTTTGAATTGGCTATAGCACACTCACTCAAAAGCCTTGATGACATCAATGTTGGCGTCAATAGACATATCTGCAAGGCTCATTTTTATGTAGCTTCAACAAGATTAGCCCTATAGTGTCTTGTTACACATTGGCTGTAAGGCTATGTCACAAATCCATGGCTAAAGTTAATCAATCCACCTTCACATTTTGCTTGCATAAATATGACGAAGATTGATTGTTCTATTGTAATATCTAGTGAATTTCATGAAAGATGTGTTTTATTTTTGTTCAGATTCATAAGCGTTTAAGAATCTCAGCCCTTTTTGTATGAGTGGAAATGACTTTACGACACGTTACCATATAACAAGACACTAGGCGACATGCATTAAGGTGGTCTGTGTTAGTATTAAGCTTGTAACCATTAAATCAATGGCGAATTTAAACTAAAAATGCGTCATTGAATTGAGTTGTTCCCCAAATACCTTTCAAGAAAGTTCAAGAAAGTATATTATGTATTTTCAAATATGTATATGTCAAATACATGTATATGTCAAGCAAGAACGATGCAAGTTTCACTCAACAGGATACAGTTGCAAACAAAGTCCAAACATTGTTGGTTAAATACTTTGGACAGCAGATTTACTTGCAAACACTAAATTCATTATTTCGAAGCAAATCCTCACAACTTATTTCACCTCAGCCCTCTGTATGCAGGGAATGTTCTTACGATATCTTGCCGTTATCTACGTTACCAATGACAAACCACTCGGTAACAATCAATAGATGTCATTGATTTATGATAAGTTTACCATTTAGACAATGTCATGTTTAAACTAGAATATATCGCTGAATTGTACTATTCCCCAGTATCCCTTTGAGAATGACTAAGTATGATTTAGTTTTACACGTAAATATATGTATACTGGCAAGTGGGGACGACACAAGTTTCAATATATGACATGCAGCTGCAAACAAAGTACAAACTTTTGAGTGGACTAATTCGGATAACTGACTTTTTTCAAAATATTTCCACACAATCAGTTTGTTTATTTGCGTTAGAAATTCGACGTACTATTTGATCATATGGAACTTCCACTGCATATATTGTTACATACGTTACCATACGTGGTACAATGAATTATGTTCATAGAAAAGCATCTGTTTTAGCATATTTTTCATATTTGCTAATTTTTGTGTTTGTTTTAACACAAAACTTCATAAAAATATACCAAACGTTGATTTTATGGCGATTCTCATGAAATTGGCAACATGTCACGTACGTAACGCATTCAAAAGGCCGCTACGTCCAAACGCCCCAACGGTCAGAGTGCTAACAAGTGTCATTTTGAAGGGAATTGGATGTGCTTTCAGAACATTATACCCTACAAAAATCCCCGGCATGGTGCACCAGGGTCTATTGGCTCCTCAAAGTCTATTAGTTTAGGTGACGAATTTCAGCATCCAAAAAATATGCATGTAAAATAACACACTTAATGGTTTTATAATATAAGTCCAATTCGCATACGCCAAAAATACACGTGTGTAAATATACTCTGGTGTGCAAATTTTACTCGGGGTAAGCAAATGGCGCATGCGAACGCAAATACACACCGGAGTAAATTTACATATGTGTAAATTTACTCCTGTGTCTGACCAGATGCAAATTTTAATTTTACAAATACACACGTGTAAAAATTCACTATAATGTCCCATGTGAACGCAAAATAAAATTTTCATTTCAAATCAATATTCTATTTTAGATAATGAATTGTCACATTTATTTTTTGCTTCTTAACTGATTATATGACAGTTGCTGAAACTCTGGAAATTGTTGCTAAATACATGAAATAAGAGTTTATTGCCATTCAACACATTTTAGATCATATGGAGTGCAAACAGCCACACTATTTCTTCATCATTCTTGGTGAGGATTCTTGGGGCATTTTACAGTAACTTCTTGTGAAAGAATGATGATAGGGAACTGTATAAGGTTACGCCTGACCATTACATGATTCTCCTCTCCTGCCAAAGTTTACAAGAACACCTAGAAGCAGCCTCTTTTTGTTTTGCAAATACAGAAAACTTAAATGAACAGGTTTTAATCCAGAAATGATTTATTTACATACAAAAATACTCTTGGTGATAAAATCCATGCGAACGCAATTTAAATTTACTCACAGGTTGATTTGCACACCGGAGTATATTTACACGTGTATTTTTGCGCATGCGAATTGGACTATAGATAACTTTATATTTTTACACACACGTATATTGTCGTAATTTTTAGCAGAGTCAAATATAAAATGAAAGAGAGCGTCGTAATTCTGAGCCCTAGATATCAGTTGATAAGTTGGTTTTGAGTGGACTAATTCGGAAAACTGACTTTTTTCAAAATATTTCCACACAATCAGTTTGTTTATTTGCGTTAGAAATTCGACGTACTATTTGATCATATTACAGAATTACTATTACAGAATGTTATTATTGCTGCCTTTCCTCTCCGCAGTATGTGCCTACTATGTTCTGAGTGAAGACTGCAGATTGGACATCAACTGTCACTATACTAGTTGTACACAAAACACTACACTACACGTGGAGTGCGTTGGTAAAGAATGTACCTGTGTGGAGAACCCACTCCGTAAGATCCACTTTTTTCCATTTTATTTTTTTCTTTTCTTTTTTTTTTTTTTTTTTTTTTAATTCAGTTTTACGTCCCTTTCAAGATTATTTCAGCTCATATGAGACGGGCCAATCAGTAGGTGGGTCGAAAAATGAGACGGGCCAATCAGTAGGTGGGGCGAAAACGGGAGAACCTCGAGAAAAACCACCTGGCACACACGCAAGCAGAGTGATTAAGAAACAGCGCTCTTAACCGCTCGGCCACGGGGCCGTCTTTTTTCCATTCGTGTATATTTAGATATAGCAAGGGAATCAGTGATCGATCAGGGACCAGTGATCGATCAGATAGTGATCGATCAGATTGTGGTAATCGGCTATTTATTCACAAACGAAAACTGTAGTAGATATTATGTTTATCTAACCAGAAACTACATTACATTACCTTGTTTCAGTAGCGTTTCTATCATGCGATTTCTAGCCCTTCGGGTAGAGGGGGTCTTAGTAGGACAGCTTAAATGCTATGAATGTTGAACAAATTTGCCGTGACTTGCATTCGTCCAGACTGGTTAAAATTTAACATCACTGCATACTAAACAAATACAGAGCACACTCCAAATTTTATCATCAGGAAAACATGCCCATAAAAAGTATACCCCTTAAACCCCACTTTTATATAGCAAAACTGGGGTATGCAGGGGTAAACTTATTTTTGCTCCAAAACATAGACTGTGGGTACTGATATGCATCAGAATATTGTCCATAACTCGCATTGCTGGCAACTGTTAATGAGAGAAAAGAGCGGTGATCGATCACCGGTACACCTGACACTGATTTACGCTACATGATGGCGTGTGTATTAAAATGACATCACTGAGAAGGTAACGCAACTACTTCATACAGTGGCGCATTGTAAAACATGGAGAAGGTTCCAGCAAAGAAATGGTATGCAACAATGCATACTCGAATGCATGTGTGATCCACAAATATCAAACATGCATCTTTTTGATCGATCACTGGTCCCCTTATTTTATTATAGTTTAGAAAATTAATTATATTAATATGTAAAGTGGGCGCGTGATAAGCATGCCTAAAACGATGTGTGTATATAGTTTTTCTAATCACATAACTTCTACATGTGATGACTGTTTAGGTCTAGCCTTAAATATATCCTCCCTTCTTTATTTTCTTACTTTTAATTACAAAAAGGCTGAAAAAGATTAAGAAAAAGAAGCCTATAAGCTTATTCTATAAGAGATTAGAGGATGCCTCATTTGAAAATTATTCCATCAGGAAAACATGTCCGTGTAAAGTATATCCCCTCATACCCCACATTTATATAGCAAAACTGGGGTATGCAGGGGTATTCCTATTTTTCTTATTTTTGCTCCAAAACATAGATTGTGGGTACTCGTTAGAACCGCCTCGTCGAGGCGGTTCTAACGTGTACCCACAATCTATGTTTTGAGCAAAAATAAGAAAAAATATCAAAATTTTTCCGCTGAAAATTTTCAATTTTTAAAGCACAAAAAATCTCTGTATATTGCATGGGCAAGTTTTCGTAATGTAAATACAAAATCCAGCTGTAGAGAAGCCGGTTGCGTTTAAATATATTTTGAACTTTTTTTTTATATTTCATTTTGTTTTCTTTCTTTTCTTTTTTTTTTTTTTTTTTTTTTTCATTTTGCACACAATGAAAACCCGCTGTACTTAGAACATTTTGGTAATGGAGAATATAGAAGCTTAAACCGACCAGGTCTGACGCAAACCGGCCTGAGTAATATGTGGAGAATTGCATAAATCAGTCGGTTGAAATAAGACTTGTCACAAGTCTTAAGGGCGGCCCCCGTGGCCGAGCGGTTAAGAGCGCTGTTTCTTAATCACTCGATCATCTCACCGCTGTGTCTGGAGTGGGTTCGAGCCCCGCTCTGGCCACATGTGAAACAAGCCAAGTTCTGCTTGCGGGTGTGCCAGGTTTTTCTCGGGGTTCTCCCGTTTTCGCCCCACCTACTGATTGGCCCGTCTCATATGAGCTGAAATAATCTTGAAAGGAACGTTAAACTAAGTCAAACTTAAGTCTTAAGAGTCTTAAGCAAACAATGTGGTACACTAGGAATGTGGCGGAGCCAATGTCCTGACAGAAATATTTTAGATAGGCAGGCTGACTAATAATTTCTATCATTTCAGCATGTGTGGATATAAGTGACTGCAAAAATACAACATGCCTCGACCCAAAGGGACGTCTCAAAAAGTTTCACTGTGTAGATAACAATTGCAGGTGTGGTCTTGGTGGTGACGCCTAACCAACAGCTTTCTGCATTTAATGTATTGTCGAGTAAAAGAGCCACCATTATAATTCAGAGTTGTTGTTTTTTAGACGCATTTAGGCTTTTAGGTTATTCTTAGCGTTTAAGGTTTGTATCCCCTACCATCAGGAAAACATGTCCGTGTAATGAATACCCCCTTGAACCCCATTTTTATATATAGCAAAACTGGGGTATGCGGGGGTATACCTATTTTTCTTAATTTTGCTCCAAAACATAGATTGTGGGTACTCGTTAGAACCGCCTCGGCGAGGCGGTTCTAACGTGTACCCGCAATCTATGTTTTGAGCAAAAATAAGAAAAATATCAAAATTTTTCAGCTGAAAAAATTTTCAATTTTTAAAGCTAAAAAAATCTCTGTGTATTGCATGGGCAAGTTTTTGTAATGCCTACCCTATCTCACATTATCTGGTGCTTCAGAAATAAGCAAGTTCTAACTGTTTCAATTATGCTTTTCTGCTACTTTGGTAACAAGAACATTTTGCTTACTTGGGTACTTGTTTTGCGTCCTCGACCAACAGCTAAAGTCATGTCGGGATGGGCAGATTTCATAGCCACACTTTTCATGAGCAAGTATCCCAAAGGCAGTCTACCGACACGAAGTGCACATTTCTTTCGCCACTAACTGACTATCACCAATACTGACAAATGCTCAGCGGAGGAGGAACAATTCATGACAGTGAAACTAATAATTTCAAGACCAGATATTCTTGAAAGAAATGTGCTTCTCCGATGCATTAACCGTCATCATATAGCGGTGGCGTAGTTGTAGAGCATCGAACTCCGACTCGAGAGGTCCTGGATTCGATTTCCATAGGCGCATCGTTTTGTGTCCTTGAACAAGACACATGGACTCCCTAGAGTACTGCTTAAATCCCAGGAAGCGGTGTGTCCGTCCCGACAAGACTGAAACAGGGGACCAATGGTCCTGTGAACGCTCGCTTGATCTGGACAAGTTTACTTGCATAAGAACGAAACAAAAATGGGTAATGTTTTCCTATAGTAGTAAGTTTATGGAGACTAATGACCCCCAGTGCATAGCCAAATTTGACCCAGGGGCATGATTGGCACAATTTATGTAGAGGACCATTAGCCATTGCCACATACCAAATATCAAAGCTGTCAGCCCTGTGGTTTCAGAGAAGATTTTTTTTTATATTTTTTTCCATTATAGCATATATGCTTCCATGGCAACCAGAGTTCCAGTCCGAGCTGCCCAAAAACAATATGCAAACTTTTCTACTACCAAGTGATGCTGTGTGTGTAATTTGATCAAGATCTGCCAACTGGCTTTGGAGATTATTGATGTGTTTCTATAGTACGTCTATGAAGACTCCCGAGACTTGGCCATTTTTGACCCCCAGGGGCATGATTAGCACCACTTTCAATGGGGACTACCAAACATTGCAGAAGCTCTAGACCTTGTGGTTTGAGAGAAGAAGATTGTTTTTTTTTTTTTTTTTTTTTTTTTTTTTTTTTTTTTTTTTTCATTGTTAGTCTATTGGAGCTATATGTTGCCATGGAAACCACAATTTTGATACAATGTGCTCCAAATCCTAATGCAATCAATCCCTCAACCCAGTGATGATTCACATTAAACTTGATCAAGATCGGCCCTCCATCAAGCTCTTTGTGGACGGCCGGACGCCGGATGCCTACCTAACCTATAATCTCACCTGTGAGCTTTCGGCTCAGGTGAGCCAAACATTATTGACTGGTCATAATTCTGTTAATAATGCAAATATTTCTTGTGCAAACGGGGGCATATGCACAATAAAATGACGAACACGCTGATTTAAACTTTGTATAGATAAACAGAAAATAAATATAGCGCTTTTGATATGCAAGCAAGCAACCCATTCCAGTTTTATTATGCTTTATCAATTATCACAATTATTTTTGTAAAGAAAAATAAGAACGACAGTTCATTAATGATACAATAACAGACCTGAAAAATGTAGTTCATCTCATAGAGTTTTAAAATGCGCTGATCTTGTGATAGAACATCGTGGACTATCACGGTAGCCACTGATTGTAGCACGCGTGTCTGTTTATTTATGACACCCATATATTGTCCTTTCGTTTTATCTGTTGTTTAGATATAGACCACCATCATTTAGTCCTGGATTTGCGCAAGAATGGTTATTCGGCTTAACTAACATGTAGATCAACTGTCTAATCTAAATCGCGTCACACTTTTATACCTCGTTCTCTCCATTTGTTTGGAGGGGTGTTATGGGACACCAACGCATCAGGAAAACATGTCCGTGAAATAAATACCCCCGTATACGCCACTGTTATATAGTAAAACTGGGGTATACAGGGGTATACCTATTTTTCTTATTTTTGCTCCAAAACATAGATTGTGGCTACTCGTTAGAACCGCCTCGGCGAGGCGGTTCTAACGTGTACCCACAACCTATGTTTTGAGCAAAAATAAGAAAAATATCATTTTTTTTTCTGATGAAATTTTCAATTTTTACAGGTGAAAAAAATCTCTATATATTGCATGGACAAGTTTTCGTAATGGGAAATGTTCTGTTCAAAGTGCTGCCTAATCAAAATACAGAAACCGAAATTGTGTAACCAGGAGACGAAACGACTTGCAAAACAACTGCGTACACTGGAGGTATTATGGCCATGTTTTCCTGGTGTAATTCACCCTCACATCTTTTGGTAGAAGTTGAATCTGCATCCTCTTTTATTAGCACGACAGCAACACCAGCAACAACATATGAAAATAATCAGCACAATGGCACCGGCAGCAATGGCGACGATCGTTGTCATAGGGAACGAAGTGGTATCCTTGACTGAAAGCATAACATACACACCTATTTGATTACAGATAGCATCGTTACTTTTTGTTGTTAGAGCTTCTTGTGCCACCTATCCCAAAATAATTGAAAATTTGTCGTATTCTATTTTTGTCGTGAAAATAGTTCTTAACCGCTAGCTGTTTGATCCTCATATGTCATATTATATGGCCTGAGAGAAATTAAGTTTATATCCTGTTCTTATCTATTCTATAGAAAGAATTTAATTATCAAACGAGGATAAACACAATCAATGTGCTACCAGAAAAACTGTAAAACTATCTTCGGGGAATCCAACCACAAACAGATACAACCACAGAAGACTTGTGGAGGTTTAAAACATCAGGAAAACATGCCCGTGACATATATACCCCCTTAAACTCCACTTTTATATAGTAAAACTGGGGTATGCTGGGGTAGACCTATTTTTCTTATTTTTGCTCCAAAACATAGATTGTGGGTACTCGTTAGAACCGCCTCGGCGAGGCGGTTCTAACGTGTACCCACAGTCTATGTTTTGAGCAATAAGAAAAATATCAAACATTTTTCAGCTGAAAATTTTCAATTTTCAAAGCTAAAAAATCTCTGTTTATTGCATGGGCAAGTTTTCGTAATGATTTGGAATTAGAAAGTAGAATGGTTGAAAATAGTTATCTTTCTTTTTTCTGAATATTTGAATATTTTATCTAGCCCGGAATATTTCGGAAATTTATGCGCTCACCCAAATGTTGACAAAATGATAACATTCGACAAAAATGGGTCAAGACTATCGCATTACGGAAGAAAGAAACTTCAGTAATCATGCCTGGTAATATATATCACAAGGAAAACAAAATTTAATCAAGATTTTACCTTATGTGATACGCATATGTATCAGAGAGTACTCACCACACTCATTCAATATCTGATATACAAGTTCAGATATATTCCCATCCTCCAGAGTAAAAGCCACGCCCTATTTTGTCCCACCGAAAGCTGTCGCAAGCTGTAAGTTGTTGATGGTGATTTTGTACTCCTTCGTCACATTGTTGCAGTGAAACTTGGTCCGCTTAATAGGGAATCCGCCATCAACACTATCGCTGCTACAGTTACCACTGTACTTCGCCACTAAACAAGAACTTGCCGCGAGACTACAGGAGCACTCGTCCGTCTGGTAATGCCACGTTATATTCCGTACCGCGGATTTGCCGGAATACTTAGCGGTAAGTTCAGCAGTACCGGCATTCTCGTAACATCCTTTATCCGACGTTAGACTCACAGACGAGGAAAGGGAGGAAGTGAAAGTCACGGTTAACACAGACAATATGTAAAAGGGTTTTCCGTACATTTTAAAGCAGCGATCGTAGGCGAGACGCTAGATTCTGTATCTACCGTATTTAACGAAATCGCACAACACCCTCCACATACTTTGTTTGCAGTATGCAATTGGTCCATTGGTTATCCTAGATGAGTTCTAGGCACGTTGTCGCCCCGGCAAGTGGTGCACAATATTTCTGTAGCTCGTTACATAATTTACATGTTCAAAATATATTTGTACCAACAAAATAGCGAAACCTACTATGCTCCACTCACTTTAATCATGCAACAACACTAATTATATCACGTACTAGACCAATTTAACGGACATGCTTTATGATCTTTAAAAGTTGAAATAGACATTATACGGTGTTACAAACGTTACTTCTATATCTATGGCGTGAAAATAGAGGTTTGGGTTCAAAAACGTTTTTGTTTTTGGCATTTCTTTCTTCATATTCCAAAAACGATAGGTCCTTTCTTACTGACCAATAGTTCAACTTGGCTATTACACAAAATCATATATTTATATTAAATTTTTAATTTATTTTATCTAAATAATTTAACATTTCCTAAGGGTACCGCCGTATGCTGTAACATTTGAAAAGTAGGCGTTTCAACAAAAAAAAATCAAAAATGAATAACTGTTATATGTTTCTGTAAATTATTTAGTTCTATTTTACACACCCTATGATAAATACATGTTTAGTGTGCTAAAATACACAGCCTGTGACTTGCATGTATGCTCATGGTAACGTTTGTAACACCTTAATGTTCACACATGGGTAGAATTCATTTTGTTGATATAGTGAGCCGCTTCATGCGAAAACCAGATTCTTCCTATATATATGAAAACAAAGATGCAGTTACTGCACAGCTGATCAGCACACTTGTTTACTCTACACAGATAATTCAAACTTCTTCTTAAATCCGAAATTTCAAGCGTCTAAATTCTGTGACTGTGTAGAAGGAATATTGTCGGAAGAGGGGTTTTCGCGCGCTGCGGCTCACATGAAAGTGGTCTCACATAATTATCTGCAAAGGTTTTCGCATAGAACACAGTAAGGTGTTTGGAATATGTTGACCCACTGTTGACTTGTCAGTATGCTCATGGTAACGTATGTAACACCATTTTCATATAAGGCACTGTAAGGTATATATTATGAGTTGGTGACCCATCGTTAAAGCGTCCGCTCCTGATTGTTAGCTTGTGTTGTTCGACCTCTTCGGTGCCATGTTGTGTCCTTGAACAAGATCCACGATCCACGATGAATCTTTCACATGTGTGAACTTAATGACTTAGGAAGACAAAGACTTCGCAAATATCACACTGACAGTTGCATCCAACTAGATGCGGATATTATCCTAAAACTCCTGGGCCCATTTATTTTATAATATATGTGGTATTCCTTACAGCTTGTGTGCACTTTTCGAAACTATTGGTTTGATGTAGTGTTTGATATATACCTGTAGAGTATATCCATCAGATCGGATGAACGAGAAAGGGCATTATCTAGCCCTGCGACACCAGTTCCCCGGGAGTGGCAAAATCCAATGTAAAACAGTAATAACACAAAATGTGAATTTCTTGAGGGCCCCCGGTGTGAAATCCGAACATAGAACAGGATGTGCAAACAACGTGTATGCGTTTTAAACAACGTGTATGCGTTTTTACACGAAAATACTTTCTTGCCAGGGATGACGTAACTGCACTTTCGGCATTGAAGACACAAATACGCGGATTTTCATAACAACCACGATGCTTCTGACGGTACAATCATCTGAATCAGATGTCTTGGTTTTATGCTGCTGTCTATTCTAGCCAAATGATTGCAATACATTATGGTTCCACGCTGGAAATCCTGAAAAAGCACGATACTAGCAGTCTGTCGTTTTGAGCAAGCCATGATGCCCTGGTGAGACTCTCGACCATTCCATATCTTCAAGAAAATAGAAGTTATGACTACACAATAAGACAGTTTAGGTGAGACTCCACACAATGGCATTGGTAAAACGAAAGCTTGGAATGTTGCTGAGAAAAGCGATCAATCACAAACTACCTTGTGCAAACAGACGATAACACTCCCCACAGCACATAAGAAGGTGTACGAAAAACATTTTGCCGATTCTGTTAATCTGCTGGGCAATCTGTTTCAAGTCTAAATAGTGTCCGTCACTTGTTCTGTTGCCATTAGCGCTACACAAATGAAAATGTACCACCACATCATGATCGTTTGATGACACATTTATTTTATAACGTGAAAACTTCAAAAACATGTTTTCAGCCTTAGCAGAAACAGCCTAAGCAGAATCCCTCAGAAGGTTGGTCAGGTGGGAATATGGGCCCCGCTCATCGGGTCCTTAAGAAATAGATGGGCTTCTTTTGCCTGCAGGCATAGCTTACACGCTACTTACTGACCATCTTATTACTGGTTAACCGCTCAGATATGAGCCTGACCAGGAAAAGTGTTTTAAAATCAAACCATCCATACGTATAAGCCGTAGTGGCTTATTGGGTGGTTATATTTAAAGCATTGTTTGGATGTCATGGCATCCGATTTTCGGGCAAAAGTCCCATAAAATGGAGTCAACGTCTCAATATGACAATAGCCGTTGACTAGGCTGTTAAGCATCAACTCAAAATCAAACAAAACAACCGCATCAGGCAATGTCTGGAACATCAATGGTACTTATATTGAAGCAGTGCTCATGACCAAGGACTGAACAATTTTTGTTCCGTTTAACGTCCCTTTCAATATTATTTCAGCTCATATGAGACGGGCCAACCGGTAGGTGGGGCAAAAACGGGAGAACCCCGAGAAAAAAACCACCTGGCACACGCGCAAGCAGAACTTGGCTTGTCTCACATGTGCCCCGAACCCAGACAAAATGAACTAGCATGCGCAGAATTGTGCTTTTGTATGGCCGGCGAGTCATTTCAATGTCCGGAAATCGGAAAACAAGCTTAAGGTGACGATTATTATATCTTATTACTATTTGTTTTCCTTATATTTTAACACCTAAAATTTTAAGTGAAAAATGAAATGTGTTACATACGTTACCATTAAATCGCCCGTCACCCGCATTGATATTGCGATATATGACCGACGGTGTTGATAATGTCATTTCATAACACTGAATACTAACAATGGTGTAAAACATGTTTTGGGGTTTGTGGTTTGGGTGTGCGCGCTTTAAGTTCACTGACAACCGGATTACACTCTTGAATATTTGCTTTATCTTACATGATTTCTACATTAGTGCTAAATCATAATTACATACAGCGATGAGCATTTTATCGGCATTAAAATCACTAAAACTGTTTTTTTTTATATTTAATAGTTATGTGTTACATACGTTACCATATTTACCAACCAAAAGTACACATTTCTGGCAAAGCAGTGAGCATTCGACTTCAAGAAGCCATATATGTTATTGATCTACAACAAGATGAGTGTATATATTTTTCTTCCTTTCTTCAAACTTGTCTGTACATAGTTGACTTTAAACACATTATTCTTTCATAATCTGAAGTGAGTTACTGTGGACTATATACAATAACTTTCGACTAAGGAATAGTTTTTTTCATGATTAGTTTTTTTCAGGTTTGTAAAAGAAAAGGAATACGTGTCTTTAAGACAAGTGTATCTAAAGTATAAATGTGCAAAGAAAAGTATATTAAAATAGCTTACTGTTCTGTGATTAAACTCTGAACAGTCTGTTTTGAAAATGTAACATACGTAACACCATCGATGCATATATGTGATTAAAAGTATCAAGATATGTGCCAGTAACATTCTTTCATCAGATGACATTAATATATTTAAGTTTGGAATTTATTTTAGAGATTCATAGTGCATTTTTCAAACTTAGAGTATATTTCTGTTTTGAATGGGTAACATACGACGTGCGTAACGGCTTCTGGAGGGCAAATGCACCATACCATTGGGCGACAAAGTGCATAGAAAATCTTTATATTGATCAACGAAGTCACCCGTAGTGTATTAAAAGTGAAATTCGTAAAGAGAAGTACATGTATATTAAAATACCTTACTGTTCTGTAATTAACATTTACACAAGCTGTTTTGAAAATGTAACATACGTAACACCATCGATGCATGAAAATGAATATGCAAATGAGATAATTTTCATATAGGACCAGGTCATCAATAAATTCGTCATATGATATTACTGGTTCAATAACAAAGTGTCACAACGACAGCTTGGGCCTGAAATTATTTCACTTATGGATTTTTAAAGATTTTTCTGCCATATGTTTTCATGAAAATTGATGAGTATGCTAATTAGAAAATTTGCTATACTTACCATAAAAAGACAGGGCTATGTCTAAGCTTTAAAATAAGACCATGTTCAATAATCTAAGATAAGTAACAGTGGAGATAGGATCAGTTTTGTATGTTTACCCACATCCTCAAGAATCACGTTAATGGTAGCCATGGAAACCGTGTATTTTTCCATAGTGCATTTGAGTTTATCTTTGGAGACATTTTTTTTTGCATTTCTGGGGTGCCAGTAAATGATTTGACACCCATAAAAATGTTTTGGGGGATGCAAGCTAGGTCAAATTAGCTCCCGGTGTACTATGCATAGTTTGGCACTTTGTATGCAGATTTTGTCGTGACGTGGCTCATATTTTCAGTGCTATGCTCCTTGTGAGAGATACTTTTGTGCTAAAATAGCTTTTATAAATACAATTGGTAAAATCCACCCATTTAAAAACAGCGAGAAGCTGAAAATCATTTTTATCTGACAAGCATAGTATGAAAATGGTTGTTTAAAATGCATATTATGAGTGCGTTGGTCGCCATTTTGATGACGTCATATCTCGGCCCCTACGCGGGTCTCAGGGCGACGAACTGGTTTAAATTGTTGCATATGCCCCAAAGTTTGATTTAAGGTAGGTCGTCACAAATCGTCATGAAATTCCCACGGGACGATTTTTTTGCCCATTCGACATTGACCACTAGGGCCGCCACACGACACAACACCAGCTGCAGTAATAGCAAATAAAATAAACTCAGTGAATCGCGCGAAAACTATTAATAACAGGAAACGCCCAAAATTATCACCGGATATAATTCATCGTCTTTACGTTGATCACCGACTGTGGTCAATTTACAGTTTGTCTAAATTATTACTAAGACAAGACGTCCATTTATATAATTGTGCATGTGGCCCTATCTAGTGACCAAAGGCAACACCGAAAACAGTTAAATTTTAATGAATAAATATAAAAGCCTATGTAAGGCCTATGAAGAGTAAAACATACCACAAATTTCGCTGCTAACATTTGACATTTCGGAACTTCCGGTTTTTATTTTGTTAAATATATCGGGTTGCATTTTATATTTGAATACATATTGATGATATGCATTGAACGAGTCATGAAAATTGTCAAACTAAGAAACTAAGTAAGTATAAGTATAAGTATTCTTTATTTCCTCCATAGACAGGAGAGTTACATATGACAATGAACAAACACATAGGCAATAAACATATAGACATGGAGTACATATATACAATTTACAGCATAAAATGACAATACAAACAGAAGCAATCATGAAAGACGTACGAGGCGTAAGATAACATATAATTGTATCTACATGTACCATATTTCGCATACGAGTGCCATATCTAGCATATGAAATTTTCACCTTTACAGCTCGATACCAAATCCTCACGGGCCCAAGTCAGTTAACCTTACCGAAACGAAATGTAAGATATCTAGAGAGAGGCCAGGCTAGAGGCATGTTGACAATATTGTATAACTAACACAATGATCGGCATTACAAGAATGCAGAAAATAGTGTTAAAGCTCTATATGAGCCCCAACGTGAACAGAACGGACCATGGACCCTATGAACAAGGGCAAGGATCAAAAAGCACATATGCACAAGCTGATCACCCCCTTGTTACACCAGGTTGTAGTTGATATGTTATATCTTTAATTTACATTCAATGTGTGAGTGTCAATAGGTTGGTTTGTGCAAGACAGGGCCGAAAATACCGTAGCCAAGATTTCACAGGGGCTCACCTGGCTTTATAAATACACCACAACTTATGTAAATTAGATATGCATATCCTTTTAAAAGTTTCTGATCTATCAGATAGTATCTGTAAAAATTCAGGTACCATAACACCAAGTAGAAGATTAGTTTGTGTCTGCCTGTCTTGCCAATTTAGGTACATGTATACATCAACATCAAGATAGAATATTTCCTGTAAAAGTAGTGCTCTTGGCCTATTTAGGTAACTACATTCATGTATACAATGGTCCAACAGATTAACATAGATTTTTTGACAATGGTTACAAATTGTTGTTAAAAAAGGTAAACTGGAGGCACGTGATAGAAGCTGCACAACGGAGATGCAAGGCTTTAACATTTTCCTATTATCTTTAGAGAACTGCCATAGCCAGTGCGGGCTGAAGTCATGATGTAAAGCACCGAATCTTAAAAATTCTGGACCCGAGACTCGCTCGAACCAAGACAACCTTGCACTTTCGTGTGCTTTGGATTTTATCAAACGCTTCCAAGCTAGTTTTCCTGGAAAAATTCCATCTTGCAAATATGCATGCAAAATATAATCAAGTTGATATTTTCTAAGTAATCGATGAATTTCTACTATAAAACCAGTTTGTCTATTGGGATTAATATTGAATGACGTAAGTCTATACAAAAACAAAGTCTTAACCCAACAGTTTAGATTAAGTCTACAAAATTGACCAAACAATATCAGTTTGCGTATATCTAATTCAACTTCTATAGGAAATATAGCTAACAAGCCAAGGGCTATGTCGCTTCTGGTATACAAAGGTAAAGACTGCATCTTCTTTATGCAGAATCTATGAGCACGTTCTAGTGTGAGCAATTCAGTAGACGACAGAGCAAACCAATTTTCACAGCCATACAAGGCCTTGGGTATCACTACAGCATTGTAAATTTTCTTACACGTTAATGGGTGCAGTGAATTATCATGAAATATACCACTGTTCATTAGGCTAAAAAATGTACTTTTCATCTTATCAGACGCATCTTTGATATTTGGTTTCAAACTTAAGTATTTATTGCTTATAACACCAAGGTGTTTATAATTTTCATCCTCTTCTACTGGACTATTACCTATAACCCAAGATCTGTTGGACCGAATGTACTCGTATTTAGATTCATTATAAACAATTACACAACACTTTGTAGGCATATAACTAAAATGCCATTTGCAAGAGTTACTAAAACAAATGCGCATCAATTCATCAAGCCCACGTTTTGAAAGCGAGGCAAGCAACAAGTCATCGCAAACAGCCGGGCAACCAATTACATGATTTGAAATTTTCAAGCTAGCAGAACATCTGCAGAGTTCCTCCAATAGGTCATCTGTAAAACATAAAAATAAAAAGGGAGACAAGACTCCGCCTTGGCGGGTGCCTTGCAAAATATCAAACCAATCAGAAGTATATCCCTTAAAAATAACACAACTTCGCATATTTGTGTGAAGTTCAATGATGATTCTTAATAACTCGGACTGGATGCCGAAATGCTCATGAAGCTTGAAAAATAAGCTACAATGCCAAACCCTGTCGAATGCCTTCTCTACGTCAAGGTAGCAAACATACAATCTACTATGGTTCTCCTTGGCGTACAGAATGCATTCTCTGAGCATTACAGATGACATATTGCAACCAATGTTTGGTCGGAACCCACCTTGGAGCCAATTTAACTGCTTTGTGATTGTATTCTGAACTTTTTCAAGCAAGATTCTTTCAAATAATTTCAATATTGCTGAAGACAAAGTAATTGCCCTATAGCAGTTTGGGTCAGTTTTTGACTTCCTGCCACCTTTATGTAGAGTTATAATAATACCATACTTTAGGCTCTGGGGCACATGTCCATGTGCATACATATTACTGAACAAAGAAGAAAGTTGTTCATAGAGAGGAGTACCTCCAAAAATCAGATGTTCATTATAAACCTTATCTGGCCCACATGCTTTTTTCGATTTCAGGCATTTAACGGCATTAATAACTTCATATGTAGATATGTTTGCAGTGTCTCTGTTCCGACAGGAGATGGGAAAATTGTTAATGATTCTCTGCACGCTCTCTTCGATGCCAGACTGAAATTCAGTATCATAATGATCGCGCTGTGTATCGGAATATAGATTGGAAAAGTACTGTCCCCATCCTTGGACAATGTCCGATGGGTCACGGCAAACAGTTCCGCTAAAATTGATCTCAGAACCTGCGGAAGTATGAGACGTCTTGCGCCTATTATTCACCTTTTTCCAGAACACTGCACTATCAATTTCGGCAGCCTTATCTATTTCCAGGTTAAGTTCAGTCAAATAATTTTCAGCACAGCGCCGATGATGTGCACGAAATAAAGTTTTAGCGGTTTTGTATTCCTTATATGATATATTTTGCATTCCACGAGGACGCCCATTGCGTATCCATTCGCGTCGCTTTCCGCGCATAACAGCGTGTAAATGTTTTAGAATACTATCCCAATATGGCTTAAGAAACGGTTTGAATCTTGTTTTCGGCAATTTATCTGATGCCCGCAATATGCTATTCACAATATGAGAATACTGCCTATCAATAGAATCATTGCAACTGAGCCCAGTGCTGTCACAAGAACTAAGAAGTAAAGCTTCTAGATCAGCTCTGTAAGACGTTTTTGACGCATCATCTAGTTTCTCCCATTTCACATGCGCTGGAAAATCAAAATTTTGAACGTTAAGATTTGCTGTCGGAATAGAGACACTGCATACAACTGGAAGGTGACGCGAGACATTTAAAACATCGTCGTCAAGTATCTCACATGATAACACCGTGTCTAACCTTTCAGATGGTATCAAAATATGATCAATTAAAGATTCATAAAGATCACCGTATGACCGGAAACTGAAATCGGACCCTATACAATTTGGAAGGGTATTTATTGCCAACAAATTAAGATTATGCATCAAGTCAAGTAGAGATCTGCCACGGGCATCGGTGTTCTTTATGAACCTCTTCCCTTGTAAATGAGCGTTAAAGTCTCCTAATATCAACACAATGCCATTATTTGAGTACATACTGATTGTAACATGTAATAGGTCTATAAAATCTCTATAAGTGTTAATAGAATGACTACTACATGGAGCATAGACTTGTAAAATATAAATAAAAAGATTGTCATTCATTCTAAATTGAAGTCCACAAATACGATCACTATCTATGTCAAGGAGAGTTACTTTATCATTTAAGGACCTGTGCCACAATAATGCCACTCCACCTTTACCCACTTTACGTCGGCTTATTGACAATAAATCGTTATCACAAACAGCAAATCCTGTATAATCTCTATGAATAGATTCTATAAAATGAAGATTTTGGGGACAAAGCCAATGCTCTGATATTCCGAGAAAATGCAACGACTTCTTGTCCAGTAGACTGCCCGTATAAGCAGCACTAGACATGATGCCAGTGGCATTCCAAGAACCAAGATTCAAGCAAGCCATTATACTGAGTAAAAGTATGAACTACCGAGCAGTGTCTTCGTCCCGACCGTAGAGGTCATCTTCATAGTTATCAACAGGGTGATAGCCACGATTGGCATAGTTTGATGCCTTATTTTTTAGTTGATTTTTAGTCAGCCATGGTTTGCATGTAATACCGCGAGGCCAGAATCCATGTTCTAGTAATTTATAGGACAAGTCAGAAACCACATTTAACCTAATAACAGCTTTGTTCTGTTTTTCATATCTACGAATACTAATCCACGTCACAGGGACACCTTTCTTGGTGACATAACGCGTAAGCTTTGGTCCAGATATGCTTGGTTTAAACCCTCCGATATAGAAACGCCTGCTTCTGCGTCGTATGTGCATCTCAAAGTCATCGTCTGAATCCTCTTCCCCGTACTGAGCAAACTCTGGCTCGGGATGGGAACGAGGATCGTAACGATCCTGACTAGAAGCAAGGCGTTTATCAGAGTTATTTGAAGTTACATGGTTTTCAGATCTGCTTGAAATATGCACCGGTATCGAGTCTTGTTGCGCATTTGCGCCACTGGGACGAAGGAAGGGGTTATTTACATTTAGTGTTTCACTGTACATTTTATCCTGCAGAACAGCATAACGATTGTATACAGGACACTCGTAGGAAGATTCGTTTTCAACCCGTTTGTCAGTTACAACAGTACCCATAGGAGTTATGACAGTATTAATTGGAAATATCCCAGACGTATTCCTGGTATCAGTCACAGCACCAGAACTGTGGTTCTGGTTATTCCCACCAGTACGGTCACCCTGTACGAGTGACTTTCGCGATGAAACATTTCCACGAGGAGGACTGATAGTGTATGGAGTCTGTCGACGACACGAAAAGTTGGTACCGGGTAATTTATCACGTGGCACCGCACCAGTCTCTTGATCGTCTGATTCCGAGAACATGTGTGGGCGAATACCATGGCCCACATCCTCGATGCTATCCGCTGGTTTGTGGGTCTTCGATGCCTTACTGCTCGGTGAAAAGCTTATGAGATCCCCATTCGTTGGTAGATGAGAAGGGGTTGGAGGGGGACTAGCATTCGGCACCATGTTCATATGAACTACGGTTTCAGCGCGTATATTGGATACAGGAATTCTCTTTAAATGCCCTGTAGTCGGTGACCGCACGAGGGCGTTCTTAATTTGAGGATCATTATAGCCGATATCCGTGTCACTAGCTGCTTTACAGTCACTGCTCATAGTTTGATTCCCATTATCTTTGGGTATATACATCTCTGCAGTAAAATCCTTACTATCAGTTCTATTTGAATTATTGCCATTCGTAAAAACACATTGCACACCTTGATCACAGTTACCATCGGCCTTATCACAGGACACACTTTTACTATCCTGGATTTTATGTTCCAACTTTGAAACATTTACTGATTGGTTTCTGTAAAATAAAATGTTATATCGTCAACTATATTAGGTGGCGAAAAGAGAGCCCAAAGTTTCCAGTAAAACAATGGTACATGTATGTACATGTGAGCCCATGTTATTTAATTCATGTACCTTAACTCATTTGTTCAACTACTGTGTATAAAGCCATCGTGTATTCTGTATTTGTTTCTACACATTCAGTTCTCATTGACGATGCTATGGTGTTTAACCCAATCTGTTTCATTAATTACAATATTTTCTGCTTGAAATATCAGCTAGTGGCCATGCAAAATAATCAACAATTGGTGCTTATTAAACCAACATGCAATAAATTTAAACGGAACATTTCAAAATGCCTTCACAAACTTCCAGTTTCCGCAATTCGGTTAAGGTGTTCTAATAACAGTCCATTCTTCCCAAACACTTTCTGAATCAGTAAAAAGACCGTAAATCAGGTTAATCACTTAAATCTGTGCTTGTTTGTTCGAGTTTTGGCTTAGCGTTTCAGTCAACAGCCATGATCATGTCGGGACATGCCTCCATTCTATGGGACTTTTACCCAAAATTAAAATGTAATGACATCCAATATTCGAATTATAAAATAATTAAGTTAATGCTTTATAAAATTAAGGAGGATTCCTAATAGCCCGAAGACCACTAGTAGGTTTCCTCAAACGAAAAAGGCTTATACATCTGGATGCTTTGACTTGAGCCACTTTTCTTGGACGTGCTAAGGCCTTCTGTGCGGCTAACCAGAAATAAGGTATATAAGCTTTGCCTGATTGAACAAGCAGCCCGTCTATTTCTCAGGGCCCCAATTTATAGTCGGGGTCTTCACTTAAATATGTAGATGACAAAGACGCCTTTGTGCACCGCTTAGCTGCAATAATATTTAAAGGGATAAAGAAAATAAATCAAAGCGACTAAAAGACAACTAAAAAAGACAACATACTTGACGTAGATATAAATAATACGCCTTGAACAAACAAAATGATCTTCAAATTTTTATTATCGTCGCCCCAGTCATGTTATGTTACGATAAATAACGAGTCAATCCACCGACATCAAATCGCGTATCTTGCAAAATGACAGAAAAAATGCACCCGAGCGCCCTATGGTTAAAGTTTCGTCTACCGGTAGCCTGAAAAATGCTGTGGCTTGGTTCGGCTGTGCGTTACATTTGGTGGCAGCGGTGGGATAATGACAACTGCCAGACCGGAGTTGCCTTACCCATGCAGTAATTGATAGGTAGGATCTCTGATAAAATCAACGTTATCTGGATCTTACATATTATGCCGGTAATGGTTACATTTGATATACATTAGATACTGGGTTTAAGAACAATATTACCTCGACTCACAGCTAGTGTTGAATCACTTAAGTATAGGAGGCTAGGAATGACATATTATGGTGTCAGATTGGACATGCCCGTCTGAACGCCCAGTTAGGTCTGCAGATTAAATAACCCTAATTTGCGAACCCAGTCTGTATAACAGGATTAACTTTGTATTCAAGTAGTGTTGAACAATGAACAGCTATAACTTATAGTCTCTTATAACTAAATTTTGAGTGGTTTCATACTTCTTAAAACAGTACATTATTTTAAATCTATATACAGTAGTATAATGTTAATATGTATGAAAATGAGACTTAAATAAACATATTGTCTGTCTGTCTGTCTGTCTGTCTGTCTGCTATTTGATTATCATATAAGGCATTGGCAGCACTGCAATATAGCTGTTGTAGTAGTTACCGCTTGGATTTACTTCTCTCTTTGACATTTAGGTATATTTTGGTGGCAACTGGTGGATGTTTTTTTATCCGTTGCCAGTTATCATATTGGAGCATGCTTTTCCACCGATGGGGTTTGCGGTGGCTTGGTTCGGCTGTACGTTACATTTGGTGGCAGCGGTGGGATAATGACAACTGCCAGACCGGATTTGCCTTACCCATGCAGTAATTGATTGGTAGGATCTCTGATAAAATCAATTTAGATTTAGATTTAGGTACATTTTGGTGGCAGCGGGTGGATGGTTTTATCCGTTGCCAGTTATCATATTAGAGCATGCTTTTCCACTGACGGGGTTTAGCTGTCGTCTGGGCTCGGCTACACGTTGCAAAGCCAGTCAATATTTAGTTTCACTTTAATTTCCGGCTAAATTACAACTGAGGCCTGGCTAGATATTTTAAGCTCAGCAAGCAAGTTGATGACTAAGCGCCTCTGAGGCAATGATGCAGCTTGCACAAAAGCACAAAAGTTTGGCATGTTTAAACACCGGTTTTAAATATTACCCACATTTAAACTTAAAGCAAACGGGGATTTTTTTTTTTTTTTTTTTTTTTTTTTAATATAATTCCTACGTTAATTAACAACAATCCAATAATCCAACAAAGCTTGAAATTCAATTACGTTTTGTGTGAATTTAATAAAATTAAACGCGGTTTTTCATGCACTGATATTTATTGCATCTCTTTTTGTAGTTTGCAAATTTTATGATTTATCTTATAGTCATTGAGACTCGACATCACTCGAGACACACATAAATCGTAGTCTGTTTATAAGCGGTTGTTTTCTAGTATCCCTCAATAGTCAACGATCTGTTTAGTTATTTGCTCCTATTTCTTTGTTGGACAAAAAAATAACGTCAAACTTCATACACAGCCCTGTAAAGAAGAGAGGCTACAGTACAGGTGAAAAACATTTATCATATATCATGTTTAAATATCATTTAGCATATTATTAATATAATGTGTGACTGTTAATATTAAGTCGCTTAAACTACTTGTCTGGTTTTCATTTGATATCATGTTATGGAGTAACAGTTTCTGGTGTTTGCTCACTTTGCTTACTTTAAACAAATATTACAAATAGCATAGGATGCTTTATTATAAAGGATTACTTTTCCAAATACATGTACAAGTGTTCAGAAATATCATTATATTAATATTTTTATTTATTAATTTTATCTATTATTTTCAATGCTCTCCATCATTTGAAATCTACACTGGTTTAAAACACTGTAAGAGTGTCTTTCTTGTCATTCCAAGATATCTCCAAGCGGCACATGTATTTTTATGACTCAAAGCTCTTCACTCCACATAACCAATTATAGATGTCATTATGTATTGCAAAACTTACTATAGATATTCGTCCGAGGGACAAAATAGTCCGTTTTTGAAAGACTGTTTATTTGTCGAAATTATTATTTGTTTTATTGGCGAAAAGCATTGTAATATGTTTCATGTCAATAATCTTAATTGTATTGTATTGTATTGTTGTATTTTTTGGAAATAAAATTATAACCCTATTAATGAAAATCAATTGTTTGGTCAATTGTGCTACTTAACAATTTGAATGGTATTGAAGTTTTGAATTGAAAAGTGAGATTATTGGCCATAATGCGTAAATTGTCCAGCCATTTCAGTTCACGGTCTGTGGGAGACTTATATTTTTCGCCCCTATCTATTTCGATACAGATTGTTGTTTTTGCTTTCTAAAGTATAATCATAGAATGCCCAAAACATTATTTTTAGCTATTTTATAATGTTTACATTGACTGTCTATTCGTGAGAATAGTTATTCATAATGGTTGTTTTTCGTGAAGCACTGTTGGCTTCATTAATTTGTCCTTTTGTGATATTCTTTATTTTAAATTGGGTCGAAACGACTCAATGCTCTGCTTTAGTACAGATTCGCGGATTAGTCGATATCTATTTTTAAGACGAGGAATCATGCATTCATATCTATTTTTAGAACATTACGTCACGGTTATCGATAAAAACCATAACCGGGCCGGGAAGCGACCAAATTTACGGAAATTTCCTAACATATTAGCGGCATCTGGAGTGCTAGTGAAATCACACATTAGCGTGTAAGTGAAACGCGCGCCGAGCGTGTTGAAAAAATTGCAAATACGCCAGACGCCCGTCGGAGACACGTTCAAAACGAGATACGGGTACGTTGGGTACCCTTGGTGTACGTCCGGTGCGCGACGCTGTATGTCGCTAAAAATTTGTGTGTGTTTCGTGCGCGTTTGGGATAAAAGATAAACATGCTTAAAATTTTCTAGAAGCTCTGCGTGTTTCGGACGTCTGACATATACGTTTCGAATAAGTTCCATGCGCGTTCCAGGCGCGTTGAACATGCTTGTTTGGTGCACGTTTAAGGCACGCCAGTGTACGCTACATGCGCGTTCCGATTTAATGAGATATTGCTTCAGTAGCGTGGCCTAAGCGTGTGTGAGACGCGCGTTGAACGTTTTTGCTGCGCGCCTACAGCTCGTGCTTGGCGGCGTGTTTGGGACGTAACACAAATGTACTCTAAACCTTTGAGATTTTTAGCTCACCTGAGCTTACATAAGTTATAAGAGGCCACTTTTCAAACCCATTTTTGGTTTCTTAGCGATGTTCAAAATTGCACGATTCTTTGCACGTGTCTTTTAAGTAAGTAAAGTTTCAAAGTTTTCGGAAATACTTTTCTTTAACTAAACGTGTTTTTGGAGTAAAAATGCAAAAATAATTGTTTTTAGATAAAAAAAAAAATTGGATAAAAAAGGTACAAGTAGGCAAAGATCAGGAAAAGGCGCAATCAGAAAAAGATTCCCACTCCAAAAACCGAGGTGGGAAAAAACCAAACTAACAATCAGGTACTTATACCATGAAACATATCGTAAGCTGAATGAGCAGCTATTTTCCCAATAGGTGGCCACTCAGTTACCTTAACTTAACTAAAACTATGGAAGCACACATAAGGCGCTAACAGCACAAAAATAACATTTATTGAAATTAGGAACGGATGTCATCAAAGGGGCCCTTGCGGCTTGGAAAAACACCCAACATTCGAATTTTTTCTACTGATAGATGTTTTACGCATTTCTAAAGATCGCTATTTTTGAGATCTTTTGGAAAATTCCTCAATGTGCCTCTTAAACATGTTAATCCCTGTTAAATTCACTTGTTGAGGCCTGGAAATGAGTTGTTTAAGACTATTTTCGAGGACAAACAGGTCACGGCTGCCGCACACTTCCTGTTTCAATGCCAACATTTAACGAACAAAATAACAAAATTTGTGGACGATTTTTTTAATTTTCAAAGTTAATCAGAGTCTAGTATTAGACTTTAATAATGGCTAAAAATTTCAATGGCATGCTGCTGATAATAACGCGACCGGAGAAGGACAAAGTTCGTATGCAAATTGCATGCAAAAGCTGAATTCCTGTTATTCATGTTGCTGTCTTCTTGCATGTACAAAACAGAACTTGACGAAGATTCTTATTGCAGCAACAAATCTGACTTCATTTTATCGGGCATCATGGCAGTCAGTAGCACTTTCAAGAAAATTCAAAGGTAAAAAATATCGTCATAATATGACATTTAATATTTGATAGTAATAAATTGTGACTTTATGAAAAGAGGGTACCTTTACTCATGCTTCGTCTGTGTGCAGAAACTCACAGAGCCACTGTTAGATATTAAATTATTCATATGATCATGCATTTTAATTGATCCTATTTTATTTTCCGAACTAGAAGAAAAAATATGAGGCGGCCTCTTAAAACTTTTTTAAGTGTAGTATACCTATTAGGCGAGACGCTAGATTCTGTATCTACCGTATTTAACGAAATCGCACAACACCCTCCACATACTTTGTTTGCAGTATACAATTGATCCATTGGTCGTCCTAGATGAGTTCTAGGCACGTTGTCGCCCCGGAAAGTGGTGCACAATATTTCTGTAGCTCGTTACATAAGTTACATGTTCAAAATATATTTGTACCAACAAAATAGCGAAACCTACTATGCTCCAACCACTTTAGTCATGCAACAACACTAATTATACCACGTACTAGAACAATTTAACGGCCATGCTTTATGATCTTTAAAAGTTGAAATTAGACATTATACGGTGTTACAAACGTTACTTCTACATCTATGGCGTAAAAATAGGGGTTTGGGTTCAAAAACGTTTTTGTTTTTGGCATAGGTCCTTTCTTACTGACCAATAGTTCAACTTGGCTATTACATAAAATCATATATTTATATTAAATATTTAATTTATTTTATTTAAATAATTTAACATTTCCTAAGGGTACCGCCGTATGCTGTAACATTTGAAAAGTAGGTGCTTCAACAAAAATATCAAAATGAATAGCTGTTATATGTTTGTGTAAATTATTTAGTTCTTTTATACACACCCTATGATAAAAACATGTATAGTGTGCTAAAATACACAGCCTGTGACTTGCAAGTATGCTCATGGTAACGTGTGTAACATCTTAATGTTCCAACATTGGTAGATTTCATTTTGGTGATTACAAATGTATATATAGTGAGCCGCTTCATGCGAAAACTATATGAAAACAAAGATACAGTTACTGCAAAGCTGATCAGCACACTTGTTTACTCTACACAGATAATTCAAACTTCCTCTTAAATCCGAAATTTCAAGCGTCTAAATTCTGTGACTGTGTAGAAGGAATATTGTCGGAAGAGGGGTTTTCGCGCGCTGCGGCTCACGTGAAAGTGGTCTCACATAACTATCTACAAAGTTTTCGCATAGAACACAGTAAGGTGTTTGGAATATGTTGACCCACTTGTGACTTGTAAGTATGCTCATGGTAACATATGTAACACCTTTTTCATATAGGGTACTGTAAGGTATATATTATGAGTTGGTGACCCATCGTTAAAGCGTCCGCTCCTGATTGCGAGTTTGTGTTTTTCGACCTCTTCGGTGCCATGTTGTGTCCTTGAACAAGATCCACGATCCACGATGAATCTTTCACACGAGCGAACATAATGACTTATGAAGACAAAGACTTCGCAAATATCACACTGACAGTCGCATCCAACTAGATGCGGATATTATCCTCAGACTCCTGGACCCATTTATTTTATACTATATGTGGTATTCCTTACAGCTTGTGTGCGCCTTTTGACGTAGTTTGATATACCTGTAGAGTAAATCCATCAGAACGGATGAACGAGAAAGAAGGACATTATCGAGCCCTGCGACACCAGTTCCCCGGGAGTGGCAAAATCCAATGTAAAGCAGTAATAACACAAAATGTGAATTTCTTGAGGGCCCTTGGTGTGAAATCCGAACATAGAACAGGATGTGCAAACAACGTGGATAACGAAAATGCTTTCTTGCCAGGGATGACGTAACTGCACTTTAGACAATGAAGACACAGATACGCGAATTTTCATAACAACCACGATGCTTCTGACGGTACAATCATCTGAATCAGATGTCTTTGTTTTATGCTGCTGTCTATTCTAGCCAAATGATTGCAATACATTATGGTTCCACGCTGGAAATCCTGAAAAAGCACGATACTAGCAGTCTGTCGTTTTGAGCAAGCCTTGATGTCCTGGTGAGACTCTCGACCATTCCATATCTTCACAAAAAATAGAAGTTATGACTACACAATAAGGCAGTTTAGGTGAGACTCCACACAATGGCATCAATTGGTAAAACGAAAGCTTGGAATGTTGCTGAGAAAAGCGATCAATCACAAACTACCTTGTGCGAACAGACGATAACACTCCCCACAGCACATAAGAAGGTGTACGAAAAACCGTTTGCCGATACTGTTCATCTGCTGGGCAATCTGGTTCAAGTGTTAATAGTGTCCGTCACTTATTCTGTTGCCATTAGCGCTGCGCAAATGAAAATGTTCCATCAAAGCACGATCGTTTGATGACACATTTATAACGTGAAAACTTCAAAAACATGTTTTCAGCCTTAGCAGAAACGCTCAACCGTATCAGACTCCCTATGAAGGTTGGTCGGGTGGGAATATGGGCCCCGCTCATCGGGTCCTTAAGAAATAGATGGGCTTCTTTTGCCTCCAGGCATAGCTTATACGCTACTTACTGACCATCTTATTACTGGTTAACCATCCATACGTATAAGCCGTAGTGGCTTACAAGCATTGTTTGGATGTCATATGGCATCAGATTTTCGGGCAAAAGTCCCAAAAAGTGGAATCAACGTCTCATTATGACAATAGCTGTTGACTAGGTTGTTAAGCATCAACTCAAAATCAAACAAAACAACCGCATCAGGCAACGTCTGGAACATCAATGGTACTTATATTGAAGCAGTGCTCATGACCAAGGACTGAACAATTTTCGTTCCGTTTAACGTCCCTTTCAATATTATTTCAGCTCATATGAGACGGGCCAACCGGTAGGTGGGGCGAAAACGGGAGAGCCCCGATAAAAAAAACCTAGCACACGCGCAAGCAGAACTTAGCTTGTCTCACATGTGCCCCGAACCCAGACAAAATGAACTAGCATGCGCAGAGTTGTGTTTTTGTATGGCCGGCGAGTCATTTCATAATCCGGAAGTCGGAAAACAATCTTAAGGTGACGATTATTAAATCTTATTACTATTTGTTTTCCTTAGGTTTTAACACCTAAAATTTTAAGAGGAAAATGTGTTACATACGTTACCATTAAATCGCCCGTCACCCGCATTGATAATTGCTTACTAATATTGGCAAGCTTTGTGAAAGGTAACTTAAGAAATAGTGACCGACGGTGTTGATAATGGCATTTGATAACACTGGATACTAACAATGGTGTAAAACATGCTTTGGGATTTTGTGGTTTGGCAGTGCGCGCTTTAAGTTCACTGACAACCGGATTACACTCTTGAATATTTGCTATATCTTATATGATGTCTAAATTAGTGCTAAATCATAATTACATACAACCATGAGCATTTTATCGGCATTAAAATCATTAAAACTGAGTTTTGATATTTTTATGATTATGTGTTACATACGTTACCATATTTACCAATCAAAAGTACACATTTCTGGCAAAGCAGTGAGCTTTCAACTTAAAGAAGGCATATATGTTTTTAATCTACAACAAGATGATTGTATATTTTTTTCTTCCTTTCTTCAAACTTGTCTGTTCATAATTGACTTTGAACACTTTATTCTTTCAAAATCTGAAGTGAGTTACTCTGGACTATATGCAATAACTTTCGACTAACGAATGACATGATGATTAGTGTTTTTCAGGTTTGTAAAAGAAAAGGAATAAGTGTCTTTTAGACCAGCGTATCTAAAATATAAATGTGCAAAGAAAAGTATATTAAAATAGCTTACTGTTATGTAATTAAACTCTGCACAGTCTGTTTTGAAAATGTAACATACGTAACACCATCGATGCATAGATGTGATTAAAAGTATCAACACATGTGCCAGTAACATTCTTTCATCAGATGACATTAATATATTTAGGTTTGAAATTTATTTTTGAGATTCATAGTGCATTTTTCAAACAGAGTATATTTCTGTTTTGAATGGGTAACATACGACGTGCGTAACGGCTTCTGGAGGGCAAATGCACCATACCATTGGGCGACAACGTGCATAGAAAATCTTTATATTGATCAACGAAGCCACCCGTAGTGTATTAAAAGTGAAATTCGCAAAGAGAAATATATTAATATAGCTTACTGTTCTGTAATTAACATTTACACAGGCTGTTTTGAGAATGTAACATACGTAACACCATCGATGCATGAAAATGATTAAATATATCAATATATGTGCCCGTAACATTCTTTCATCAGATGATATTGATACATTTAGGATTGGAATTTAGATTAGAGATTCATAGTGTATTTTACAAACTTAGAGCACATATCTTGTTTGAATGGGTAACATACGTAACGGCTTCTGGAGGACAAATGCACCATATCACAGGGCGACAACGTGCCTAGAAGCTCTTTATATTGATCAAAGAAGCCACCCATAGCATCAAACCTAGTATGTGGAGGGTGTTGTGCGAAACGAAAAATTTCCCTACCCACCGTCTCCTCTATGGGAAAAATAACAAAATACTGGTAAGAAAATGCCAATTTAAGCCATTTTCTTGCATTTTTGACCTTGACCTTGACCATTTTAAAGGTTATTTAAGGTCAGCAGGTAGATTGTCTGAATGATATTGAACTTTGCAACACATATATTTAAATGAAAAAGCATAATACGATAAAAATTAATCTGTGTACTTCTTCAACAAAAACTCCATTTTACCCCCTAAAAATTAATCTAATGGTGACCTTGACCTTGATCTTGAAGTCATCTGGTGGACCATACTATCTCAGCGTGAAAGACTTTGTGGTGGTGTGCATAAATATTCAATTAGGAAAGAAATTCCAGCCTCAATTATTGCAAAATCAACTTAAACATGGGCAAAAAAGCCAATTTTGTGTCATTTTTCTCTATTCTGTGACCTTGACCTTTAGATGGTCATTGAAGATTAAATGCCATATTTTCTAAAGACTAGTTCAATTGCAACATATTCCATAATTTACAATCAATTATGTCGTCACAGTAGAATTCTATGAGACCAAAAGGACATGCACTCATAAATTTGCGTTTTGCGACAGTACCCTCATTGTTGCTATGGTTACGCATATTCAGACCTAACTTCCCAATCATGTCTTTTCAGAAATTGGTTAACAAAACATTGTTGTATATCGTGATTATGCGTATATATCTGCAACCGACCGCACTCCCTATGAGAATTGTCATTGAAAATGCTTAAAAATCACATTTTTTCAAATCTTCGAAACCCCACCTACTTTGCAGAGCCATGATAAAATCAGAGGTTTTCCAAATCAATTTTTATTTTTGTATTTCTAATCAGGATGTGTTATATATTCATATAAGTGGATTATAAGTTGGATCTGTATTTGTATAAAGTAATGGTTTCAACTGGAAAATACCTAATTTTAGGTAATTTTGGACACACTTTTTGCCAAATATTTATTTGCCGTTTCCACGGCAACGGGTATGTAATTGGACCAAATGGGTGTTGATTAATTAGTTTTGTGTTCAAATGACCAAGCTAGGAAAGTTTCAGCAAAATCCGTGACTATGCGTGCCACGACCCTATGTAAAAATTTAACTGGTGCAGAGAATTGGTCTTAAAACTTACATAAGATGTACACATTATGAAAACATGCCCATGCAATATACAGAGATTTTTGCTCAAAACACTGACAGTGGGTACACGCTAGAACCGCCTCGACATGGCGGTTCTAACGAGTACAACCAATCTATATTTTGGATCAAAAAATAAGAAATTTAAATATACATGTACCCCTGTAAACCCCAGTTTTACTATACAAAATTGGGGTTCAATTGGGGTATGCTTTTGTTGGACTATTTTCCTGATAAAATTATAGTCAGTGGAGGTCAGACTTTGTTAAAACAGCTTTCGTATGTAGAATATGCATGCTGGATGCAGACTTTATGAGAAAGTTGAGTAAAATGATAAAGTTTTGTCAAAACATCTCTTATTCAACTAAGCTTGAGTTTTCTTTAAGAAAATGGTTTTCTTAATACTTCTGATGTGGTTCTAATTGTTTTGTGTTTTGGAGTCGAATTTTTGTGCTGTTTGAGCCTTATGTACGTTTTCGTATTTTTAGTTCAGTTCGGGTAACTGAGTGGCCGCCAATTGGGGAATAGCTGCTCACTCGGCTTACAACATGTTTTCATGGTATAAGTACTTAAGTGTCATTTTAGTTTTTTCCCACCCTTGGTTTATGGAGTGAGAATTTCTTTCTGATTGCACCATTTCCTGATCATTGCCTATTTGTACTTTTTTTCATATTGTCCAAAGACTGTACTCCACACCTGTCCCAGCACAAAATGGTACACAAAATGATGTTTTGATGATTTTTCTTCATTTTGAGCCTTAATTATTTATTGACATACTGTTATATACGTTTCATGCCACAACATGCTACAAAAAGTAGTCAAACACATAAATTTTGTAAAAATGAATATTATGATAGCTTTATTGCTGTAGATATTGGCTTTAAAAGTTTTTTAAAATGAATTTGACGGGACACGATAGAATGACGCAAATATAGGATTTTATTCTGTTTATAATCTTGCACTATCGACAATTGTTTACACTGTAAGGATCTATAGCCTACCATTATCTTAAAAATAGTATATTTCTCTCTAAAGTTTAATGCAGAACAAAACAATTAGGCGAAGTGAGCCATGTAAAACAAAAAAGACCTATACTTTTACAAACGAAAATAAAAACTTTTAGACATCTACGAAAGATGTAGTAGATCTAGTTACGTATTTAAAGCGTAACGTATGTAACGTATGTAACTTTTTGTTTTAAAAAGCAAAATCAAGTCTCACTAGCATGTATATGCAATAAGTAGCAGCTGTAATGAAAATATACAGCGTATACATGAAAAAAAAAAAAAAAAAAAAAAAAAAAAAAAACATCGTATGGTTTAGGAATCTACTGGTTGTCCTAGAAGTTACGGATCAAATAGGCTAGGGTGCGTCATTTTCACCCAGAATAAAAGTACTTTTGCCTCGAAAGTGTCAACCAGTCCCATTTTGTCTAGGATATTTGCCAAATCATATACATGTATCACTGTAGTCAACTGAGTTTCACAGCTATGCCATAAATTCCCTAAATGCATGTTGCCTGGCCGACAGGAGTTCATGTTCATCAAGATGGGCCATAATATTTGAATATACAATATGTTCAAGACGCTTACAAGAATCTGAATCTGAATCTGAATCTAAATATTTTACTGGTAAATAGTTTACTGGTGGCACGCCAAATGACATTATTTCACCAGGGGGTTCGGATGGTGGAGAAATTAGTCCCTTGAACGAACGAGTGAAGCGAACTTGGACACACAGTCATCAGACATTTCAGCAGAGGAGATAAGTGAATCAGGGAGGTCATTCCAGTCCCTGATAGTCTGTGGAAAGAAACTACTTTTGTACGTTTCTTTGCTAGCTGAAGATATCTGAAAAGCCAAAAAGTGTTGATTTCTACAACGCCTATTCTTTGGGATAAGGTCATCATAAGGATATTCTGGCTTTACCCTTTAGACCTTTGTATAGCATATAAGTCTACTATCCTTCCTCCTTTTCTTAAGAGATTCATTCAAGGAATGCATGTCAAAGAAATAGGGCGGTAATTGCGGGCAAGATACCTGTCGCCCTTCTTAAACAGGGGGCAAACATTAGCAAGAGACCATTCTTTAAGAATTTCACCTATATCAATTGACTGCTGGAAGAGATGGGCGAATACCGGACCTCATTTCATTGCCAGTTCGTTTAGGATATGGAAGGCCCGGGAGACATGCTCATTGCTATTTGCTAAATGCTTATTGTATTTTGGTGAATGCGAATTGCTAATTACCACATCATAATTGCAAATTTTGTGGCCAATCACGTTTTTGTTTAGTTACGACAACTATCAGGGGATGAAAAGGGGAAAAAATAAAGACCACGCTGATGAGTTTGTCTGCATTATAAATGATAAATGCTATTTGCTAAATGCTATTTGCAAAATTCTATTTGCTAAATGCTATTTGCTAGATGCTAAATGCTGAATGCAAAGTTAATTGACTATGCTTGCACATATTATATTTTTATATTGTTAATTAATCCAACATAGTATAAAATTATGAATTCTCTCAGTATTCTTCATCGACCCTTTACAAAATTCTAAGTTACAATATATCATTTTGAAATACGCATTTAGCAAATAGCAATTAGCATGTCGCCCTGGCCTTCCATATTAGGACTCTAGGATGAAGCTCATCAGGTCCTAAGGCTTTAGACGGGTAAAGGCCCAGGGGGGGGGGGGTACTCTCATTTTTTGTGGATACATAGGCGAGGCCCCAGCTTCTACCCCCAAACCCAAAAAATTACTGAGATTTACTGACCACCCCTCAAAAATACCAGTCCTATCAGGCATACCAAAAAAAAAAATACTTGAACTTTTAGCTTACCCCCCAAAAATATTCATCTTTTTTATGCCTATTGGTGAAATTTTATCACGTCCATATGATCTAAGCTGTTGGTGGGACGTTCAATTCCAAATCAACCAACCAACAGAACACGTCACACTACAGTTAGTATATGTAGGAACTAGGAAGTAAATACCAAGTTGGATAAAATTTAAAGATTTTATTTATTCTCAAAGTGTAAGTCTTATGATGGTTTTGATTCCATTTGGTTTGCAATCCAAACAACAAAACCCCCAAAAAATACTTAGAATTATAGATGACACCAAAAACATATTTCAGAAAAGGCATGACCCCAAAAAATATCCATAGAAAGTTCACTACCCTAAAAAATAACTAGTTTTTCTGAAAACCCCAAAAAATATGGAAATTCAAAATTTTGACCCCCAAAAAAGTCAGCCTCGCCTATGTATACAGAAAATTTCAGAGTACCCCCCCCCCCCCCCCCCTGGGGGGAACTGAGAGGTTTGGTCAACCCTTCCTTTGTGATCACAAGATCTTGCATGCATGTGGTAGATCTATCCAAAAAGGGACCTGTTTGTATTCTCTTTTAGAGAAAACATCCGAAAACTGACCATTAAATTCTCCCGCTTTCTCGAATTCAGACTAACATCTCCTACCAAGATGTTCACGTAAAGATCATGCTGCTTCCTTATATCAGCATTGATTTATCTCCGCGAAGATTCAAATTTAGATCTAATTTTTGCACTACCAGACTTTTTATCTTTTGCATAAGCGAATCAGGTGTGAGGACTTGCACGTAGAACAAATGAGCTGCGTCATGAGAAGGGTCTAATTTTGCATATTGCGAATACATGGTGGCAGATCAGCTGGACAGTAGCCATCTACTGTGCCTGTACCGACCGATTTTTGTAGAACCTGGTAGAGAAATCTACAGAAGAGCATACGTGCCAAGTTGATTCGATTTAAGTTTCGTTTTTGCAAGTTGTTCATCTTGTAATAACAGATTAACAATCTGCTTTTACAGATTGTGAACTTGTAATTTCAAATTGACATATTGTTTAAACAGATTGACAACTTGAAATAACAGATTAACAATCTGTTTTTACAGATTGAGAACTTGAAATTTCAAATTGACAACTTGTTAAAACAAATTGACATCTTGTTAAAACAGATTGACAATTTCAAGTTGTCAGTTTGTTTTAACAGATTGTTAATTTGTAATTTCAAGTTATCTATTTGTTTTAACAGATTGTAAATTTGGTATTTCAAGTTCCCAATCTGTTTTTACAGATTGGAAACTTGAAATTTCAAATTGACATTATGTTAAAACAGATTGACAACTTGAAATAACAGATTAACAATCTGTTAAAACAAATTGACAACTTGAAATTACAAATTTACAATCTGTTAAAACAAATTGATAACTTGAAATTACAAGTTCACAATCTGTAATAACAGATTGGGAACTTTAAATACCAAATTCACAATCTGTTAAAACAAATAGACAACTTGAAATTACAAATTAACAATCTGTTAAAACAAACTGACAACTTGAAATTACAAATTAAGAATTTGTTAAAACAAAGTGACAACTTGAAATTACAAATTAACAATCTGTTAAAACAAATTATCAACTTGAAATTACAAATTAATAATCTGTAAAAACAAATTGATAACTTGAAATTTCAAATTAACAATCTGTAAAAACAAATTGACAACTTTAAATTACAAGTTAACAATCTGTTAAAACAAATAGACAACTTGAAATTTCAAATTAACATTCTGTTAAAGCAAAGTGACAACTTGAAATTACAAATTAAGAATTTGTTAAAACAAAGTGACAACTTGAAATTATAAATTAAGAATTTGTTAAAACAAAGTGACAACTTAAAATTACAAATTAACAGTCTGTTAAAACAAATTTACAACTTAAATTTACAAATTAACAATCTATAAAAACAAATTGACAACTTGAAATTTCAAATTAACAATCTGTTAAAACAAATTGACAACTTGAAATAACAAGTTAACAATCTGTTAAAACAAATTGACAACTTGAAATTACAAATTAACAATTTGTTAAAACAAACTGACAACTTGAAATTACAAATTAACAATCTGTTAAAACAAAATAAAACTTGAAATTACAAATTAACAATCTTTAAAAACAAATTGACAACTTGAAATTTCAAATTAATAATCTGTTGAAACAAATTGACAACTTGAAATTACAAGTTCACAATCTGTAATAACAGATTTGGAACTTGAAATTACAAATTCACAAATTGTTAAAACTAATAGACAACTTGAAATTACAAATTAACAATCTGTTAAAACAAATTGACAACTTGAAATTACAAATTAAGAATCTGTTAAAACAAATTGATAACTTGAAATTTCAAGTTAACTATCTGTTTAAACAAATTGACAACTTGAAATTACAAATTAACAAACTGTTAAAACAAATTTACAACTTAAAATTACAAATTAACAATCTGTTAAAACAAATTCACAACTTGAGATTACAAATTAACAATCTGTAAAAACAAATTGACAACTTGAAATTACAAGTTCACAATCTGTAATAACAAATTGGGAACTTGAAATTACAAGTTCACAGTCTGTTAAAACAAATTGACAACTTGAAATTACAAATTAACAATCTGTTAAAACAATTTGATAACTTGAAATTTCAAGCTAACAATCTGTTAAAACAAATTGATAACTTGAAATTACAAATTAAAAATATGTTATAACAGATTTGGAATTTGAAATTACAAATTCACAACTTGTTAAGTGGGTGGGTGGATGGGTTGGTCGGTAGGTAGGAAGGTGGGTGGATGGGTAGGTAGGTAGGTAGGGTATCTCTGCCGGTGTTCCGTTGTACCTATCCACGGAACACCAAGGTAGGTAGGTAGGTAGGTAGGTATTCAAACAGAACTTCCATTTGGTAGTCCCTATGATAGAGAATTATGGAATTATCAAAACGCTGACTTCGATCAGTTGAATGATAAAAGTTTACAATATAACTGGGAACATATCATAAATGAGTCACTAACAGTTGATGAAGTCTGGCAACTCATGGGAAGATTAGTCGATAAAAATCCTAAAAGTAGCACGCTTCCACCACTGCACAATTCAGACGAACAATACGCTTTTTTTTTGATATTTAAAAGACAAACTTACTAAATGATTATTTCTGCTCTATATCATCACTTGATGATTCTAACATTCAACCCGAATTTGAAAAGAGAACTGATGTATGCTTATCTAATATAGTTATTGACACTGCGCAGATCATAGATGTTCTATGTTCATTGAAAGTAAACAAGGTATCCGGTCCTGATGGCATTAGTCACCGTATGTTAAAGAACACATCTCGTACTATAGCAAGTCCTTTGGGTAAATTGTTTAACAGCTCTCTGGAAACTTGCACATGTAATGCCCATATTTAAAAAAGGTGATAAGTCGCTGGTCAGTAACTACAAGCCCATATCACTTGTTAGTTGTGTCGGTAAAGTCTTTGAACGATGCGTTTTTAAACATGTATATAATCACTTAATTTCAAATTCACTCATATTCCAATACCAAAGCGGCTTTTTACCAGGACATTCGACCGTGCATCACTTAAGACAACTAATTCATCATACATGCTTAGCCTTAGAAAGGTATGAAACAAACTGTCAAATCTTCTGCGATATCTCGAAAGCGTTCGACAGAGTATGGCATCGAGGACTGCTTTTAAAACTAGCCAATTATGGCATAACTGGATATCTATTGCAATGGTTTCAAAGCTATCTCTAAAGTAAAAGACAAAAAGTATTTATAAATCAAACTTATTCATCTGATAAACCGCTGTCGGCTGGTGTCCCCCAAGGGTCCGTCCTTGGTCCCTTGCTATTCTTAATCTATATAAATTTCGGATGATCTAACCGGCCTAGCTAGACTATTCGCAGACGACACCTCCTTAAGCTTTTCTTCCTCAAGCTTGCAAAATATTGAAATAGTCCTGAATGAAGATCTACGAAAACTTAGTGAATGGGCAAAGAAATGGCTTATACTTTTTAACCCTCTAAAACCAGAAATAATGCTTATTTCAAATTTATTCAACGATTATAACTTTGAACTGGTAATGGACGGAACAGTATTAAAGATAGTTGAAATTTCACAAACACCTTGGAGTACACCTTTCGTCTACAAATAAATGGTCCAAACATATTGATTCCATTATAATGTCAGCTTCGAAGCAAATCTCCTATCTTAGAAAAATAAAATTCCGATTTTCTAAAGAGACACTTAACACACTGTACTGCACATACGTCAGACCACTACTTGAATATGCCAACGAAGTCTGGGATGGCTATAGTCAAACGGATACCAATAGACTAGAACAGGTCCAACTAAACGCAGCAAGAATTGTAACTGGATTACCGATATTCGCATCTCTGAATTGTCTATATTAAACTGCGAAAGAGGGTATCAAAGAAACCACATACAATGAAAATTGTGGTCATTAAAACTTCTCGTTGCGGTTGGAAGGGGTGGCGGCAGCGATTGAAGGCTAGAAAAACAACAGCGCTCCAAGCCCAGAGGAAAAAGTGTTCAATTTAATACCCAAAAAGGCGAAGAGGCAATTGCTGAGATTCTTTTATACATATTTCAGAGAAGCTGGGTGGATAAGATACTTCCTCAAGCATTTAAGCTGGATCCAAAAGTCATGTTACAATAGCCAGGTAAAGAAAACTACAAAACAGTCCGGTCCAACAGGTCTATCACTCTGGAGAGTGTGATTGGAAATGTGATGGAAAGGGTGGTTTGTAGTAGACTTGTATGGAAACTAGCAGCAGATGGTTTGGTGGCGAACACATAATATGCCTGCAGAAAGCAAAAATCCAGTGTTCAGACCATGTTTTGTAACTCAATAGCTGAGGCAAAAACAGAAAAAAACACACATCGTAATCACTGTGATGGATTATGAAAGCTGATATGGAAGAATTTGAAGAAAGCAAATGATAAAGGGATCGACGGAAGAATATGGGTATACATGATGAGCTTCATGGTGGACAGGCAGAACTATATCAAGGTGAATCTTCGCATCCTCAGTCTATACATCAACTGTAGGAATACAACGGGGATCAGTAATCAGTCCTGTGCTCTGCAACTTATACACCAGTGAAAAAATAAGAATAAACAAGGTTCTATGGTCGAGATTAAGGGAAAGCATGCAGAGTTTGCAGATGACACTACAATAGTAAACAGTGACAAGTCCATTTAGAATGCATGTGAGGCAACAAATGAAGATCCGGAGAAACATGAACGTTGGTGCAGAAAGTGGAACATGTCTGCAGCAGCAGAAAAGACTCTGGTGCTAGTATTATCGGGGGATGGCAAAGATTATAAGAAACATATCACTGTGAATTATGGAGGACAACGTCAAAGAGTAGTCAAGACCACGAAGAATTTGGGCATCACTTTGGATAGTAAATTATCATTCAAAGAGCACATTCAAGAAAAATCCAGAGCAAGGTTTGCGACATTAAGAAGTCTTGATATGTTTATACAGGGTCAAAATGGTTGCAGTCAGTCCATATATTTACGTTTATACAGAGCACTATTGTGACTAGTGCTGCCTGTGATGGAGTTTGGGGTTTGCACATTCGTATATTGCTTGCACATTCGTATATTGCTTGCACATTCGTATATTGCTGATGATAACGAAGTCTGCAAAGTAACTTTTCAATATCTCTATGTCTGTGATAAAAGATTCTTCTTACTGTGATCGTACAAGTCTTACGAGCTCTATCCTTGAAATCTATGAGATAAAATTATCCTTATTTGCCATAAAATCTTAATATCAAAGGCAATTCTACATGTTATACAATTTTAACTAGTCTAAGAGTCATATAAATTTTTAAAAAGGAAATGTGCATGATCTTATGTCGGAACTGTATATTGTCTTATTTGCCTTTTAACGTATGACTATCGGTTTAAACCATTCATTTAATCTAGGACTGTGTACATATGTTGATATTGTTCTTAGATTTATGATTGTAACTGCATTTAATACATGTATGTTTAGCATTGTTTTAATTGAGGACCATATGTCAGACTGGCATTCGTGCCAAATATTATCGGTCATTGGGGATTGTAGTAACGAGTTCGGTAAGGTACAAAAAAGCGCATTGGTGAAGGCATCAGGATGCTTGAATAGCAACAGCACAGAAGCCTTGGAGATTCTGACCAACAAACCACCAATAGAAATTTAGGCGAAGTTGCGTCAAGCTCAAGAATGGGTAAGAAATTGTGCCAAGCACCATGAAGAAGTTAGACAGCTGGCTGACGGGAGATTTGCTATATGGGATACAACCCATCATTGCTGTTCACAAGGTTTTAGAGATTTTTTATTGGTTGCGAACACCTTTTGTTTACCATCACATTTTTATATCATATTTTATTGTTCTCACTATGAACCTTAATTTTAACCCAACTTACCTACCCTAGCCATAATTATGCCCTACATTAGTCAAGCAAAAATACCCCCAAAACCCTTCCACTTGTGCAAATTCTGCATATATGCAAAGTTTGCACATGTAAGCAAATCTGTCCATATGTAAGCATTTACTCACGTAAGCAAAAAAATTGCCTCGCGCGATATATGCAAAAATAGGAAAATTTGCACCTGCCTCAGACCAAGTGCAAATATCATTTTGCGTAAATGCAAAATCTGCACATGTGCAAATCTGGTCATGTGAAATGGAAGCAAAAATTGCAAATTTGCACATTGCTAAAAATGGTCAAAAGTTAGACAATATCTTTGCTTGAGACCATATTACTAGAGTTTTCTAGTGTATATAAAGCATACATATATATGGTCATTGAATACTAAAATTCACAGCACTTTCAAAGATTATATTATGTACCTGAAACATTTAGTTGGTATTACCCAAGTATTCTAAAAGACATTTAGCATAAAATCTGTTGGATTAATTGGGTCATGTTCTTCTCAGAAAACCGCAAACAGGCCAGAGGTTGACACTCAGTTTTCACATGCCAATATCACGGCAATGAACTATTCCAACACGACGGGGTTTTCCACAAAAGATTCATCGTTTGTGTTAAACATTTGTTTTGTGTCGTTTCGGTTTCTTTCAGGAGTAAACGACTAAAATCTGTAAACTTTCGGTAACTGGCAGGACTTTTTTTCACCATATCATCTAGAAAAGGCGATTTCTGTGCGCGAAAAATATCTAAAAATAAGCATATCTCAAAATTACATCTTTTGCATAAAATTCCAGGAGCATTTCAAGGAAACAATTGTGACATTTCTGCCATGACCCCCAGTTTCTTTGACGCGCCGCCCTGGTTACGTATTGTATGCTACGCCATAAAGCTTTACAGTTTATGTAGCAGACATGTTGATCTGGGGATAGTCAAAATTATTTACCTGTCGAATCAGGGGTTAATTGTCTAGAATTTTTAGTAACGAAATACTCCCTACTTTTTGAAGACAGTATGTTTCAACCATGTAATAGCACATCTCATGCTGAGACAAAGCTATAATATTGTATGGTTTGAATATGATAAAAAGATAAGGTTAACGTTAATTAATGCGTTCAGATATGTTATACTTATAACCAAAGTACCATAGTTTCCCATTTTCTACCAGTGGGTTTATCATGTTGGTCCCAAATTGTAGTAATGTAATAAATACATAACTTTCTCTTCCTAACTGCTAGTGTTTCCTAACCTTTTCCTTTGTATAGTTTTATGAGAGAAGAGTAGCTATTTTACGGGCTACTGGGTCCATCAGGATAACAAGTATATACCGAATACCCCGGTAAATTCCGTTATAGAGGAAAGATGGGTTCAATACAGGGGTTAAGATAACAGTGTGACGTTTTTATTTTTGTGTAGTATACATTTCATTTAATGACATTAAATTTTGAAATGTTCAAACGTTTTTTTTTTTTTTCTATTCACGCGAGTTGGCCTTTATGCGCGCGCTTGCGTGTATGCGCGTGTGTGTGCGTGCATGCGTGCGTGTGTACAAGCGTGCGTAAACGAGTGTGTGCGTATTTTTGGAAACAATTATTTAATTTGTAATAACAGATACATTATTTGAAATAATAGGTTAACAACTTGTAATAACAGATTCCCAATTTGAAATTTCAAGTTCCCAATCTGTAAAAACAGATTGTTAATTTGTTATTTCAAGTTGTCAGTCTGTTTTAACAAGACGTAAATTTGTTTTTACAAGTTGTAGATTTGAAATTTCAAGTTCCCAATCTGTAAAAACAGATTGTAAATTTGTTATTTCATGTTGTCAATCTGTTTTAACAAGATGTGAATTTGTTTTTACAAGTTGTCAATTTGAAATTTCAAATTCCCATCTTGTAAAAACAGATTGTTAATTTGTTATTTCAAGTTGTCAATCTGTTTTAACAAGATGTGAATTTGTTTTAACAAGATGTAAATTTGTTTTTACAAGTTGTCAATTTGAAATTTCAAGTTCCCAATCTGTAAAAAACAGATTGTTAATTTGTTATTTCAAGTTGTCAATCTGTTTTAACAAGATGTGAATTTGTTTTTAACAAGTTGTCAATTTGAAATTTCAAGTTCCCAATCTGTAAAAACAGATTGTTAATTTGTTATTTCAAGTTGTCAATCTGTTTTAACAAGATGTGAATTTGTTTTCACAAGTTGTCAATTTGGAAGTTGTCAATCTGTTTTAACAAGTTGTGAAATTGTTTTACAAGATGACAATTTGTTTTAACAAGTTGTCAATTTGAAATTTCAAGTTCCCAAACTGTAAAAACAGATTGTTAATTTGTTATTTCAAGTTGTCAATCTGTTTTAACAAAATGTGAATTTGTTTTTACAAGTTGTCAATTTGAAATTTCAAGTTCCCAATCTGTAAAAACAGATTGTTAATTTGTTATTTCAAGTTGTCAATCTGTTTTAACAAGATGTGAATTTGTTTTTACAAGTTGTCAATTTGAAATTTCAAATTCCCATTCTGTAAAAACAGATTGTTAATTTGTTATTTCAAGTTGTCAATCTGTTTTAACAAGATGTGAATTTGTTTTTACAAGTTGTCAATTTGAAATTTCAAATTCCCAGTCTTTTAAAAACAGATTGTTGTTCTGTTATTACAAGATGAACAACTTGCAAAAACGAAACTTTCATCGAATCTACTTGGCACTAATGCTCATCCGTAGAAACCTGAATACCGGGGTTTAATCGTCACGCAGTGCAATATTACTTCAGACAATTACAACTCGTCCGTGTAGTCCGGCACAGAAACCTAGAATATCAGCTAAAGCGTGCAATAGCGTCTACAGAAAATGTTTTGCATTATTTATAAGAGGATACATAGTCCATTACAAAACCAAAAGATACCACTTTGGAATCCTTGGGTAACTCGCTGAAAACAAGATGGCGTCCAAGATGGCGGTCAGAAGTGTTATTTACATGAAATTAACCCATATACGTAACACTCATATTATTTCTAAATTGCTCTTTGATGGTTATTTTAAAAAACTGAGAAATTTAATGCTATGCATTACTTCATCATTGGTCAATTTGTTGGATACAAGATGGCGGCCATGATGGCGGCCAAACAGCTTTGTTTTACATGAAATTAATGAAAATACACTCGTGTTGTTTATGAATTGTTCTGAAGGTCACTTAAATGGGAAATTAAACCATATACATCATTGAACATAATATTACTGCATATCTTTTCATGCATACTTGAATGATAACTAAAGGGAGATAATCGTACTGTATAGAGCACTTTGTGCCATTGTCCTCTTTATAGTAACTGAACCATTGCGTCATGTGAAACAAGCTACTGCCATTTTATTTTTATAAAGATACATGGTAGACATGTTCGTAATAGAGAAAATTGTTGGTTAACTTTTGATTGTTGGGTGCCGAGATTGCTTAAGGTATGGTTCACGATTCATGAGTTACATACAGATATACCATTTCAGATACAGGTTCAATTATGTATTCACATCCTGTAGTGGTTCCACAGGCATATCCCGGAAAAAAAAACAAGATGTGTAATGTCTTTCCTCTGCCCAAAATTACAAATACAAATAATACAAAATTTTATTTGGCATCAAAACATTCTAACATACTATTGGCCATACAAAGTAGCAAGTGAAACAAACATTTAACAGAGGAGTATACAAAAAACATGGTGAAATACATACAACAAGAGGAACAGTAGAAATATATAGAGATATATAGGACATAAATCTTGGTTATAACACATATACGGTTTAATAGTAATCACCATATTGTCTCTGGAAAATGAGGTCTTAATATAACACGCAGTAACCCTGTTAAGTAAGGGTTGACCAGAAGTACAAACAATGCGGAGTCCGCCATACCCAGACGAAGCAAACCAGGAATAACAATATTACTCATATCGATACGCTTGTCAGACAACTGGGCATTCGTTCCATTCACTTCTTTTGTTTTGTTAGTCGTGAATGCTTTTTCAGACAAAGCTAGAGAGAATGATACCCGGTTCTGTGGTGGAGAACGATTTTTCGAAATGCAGTTACAAGAACCATATTATAATGTACTAAATGGGTCAAAACCAACGGTAGCGTTGGAACGCTAAAAAAGAATAGCGTTCGAACGCTAAATTTTAGCGTTCGAACGCTATATTTTAGCGTTCGAACGCTAAAAATATCAAATTAAGCGTTCGAAAGCTAAATTTACTGTTGCAACGCTAAAATTTAGCGTTATCATTGTGTTTTGTTTTCACGTATGCCTTTCTACAACGCATAACAACGCATACAACGCATGTGAAAACACCAACACTTTAAAATGGATAAGATTCATAACAGACGTTTCGTTAGGCTCCTAGTGAAAAATACTTATACAAGGTACAGGCACTACACACGATCAACCACACCAATAACTGAGGAGCTGTTCAAAAGTAACAGTGTGACTGCAATGATCGACAGTCCTGTGAAATTTTCCCACACAGATGACCACCATACAAAACAGAATGCGACATCTATATGTGTTGTACAAACCCTGTATACTAAAGGACTTTGTAAACGTCTCACTATAGATTGGCCGCAATGGTGTTTTCGATCAAAATAAGAAAACTTGTATACCCCGTCACACCCCAGTTTTACTATATAAAATTGGCGTTCACGGGGGTATTATTTTCATGGATATGTTTTTCTTGGTGAAATTCACCCTCACATCTTTTGGTAGAAGTTGAATCTGCATCCTCTTTTATTAGCACGACAGCAACACCAGCAACAAAATATGAAAATAATCAGCACAATGGCACCGGCAGCAATGGCGACGATCGTTGTTATAGGGAACGAAGTGGAATCCTTGACTGAAAGCATAACATTACGAAAACTTGCCCATGCAATAAACAGAAATTTTTGAGCATTAAAAATTGAAAATATTCAGCTGAAAAATTTTGATATTTTTCTTATTTTTGCTCAAAACATAGATTGTGGGTACACGTTAGAACCGCCTCGCCGAGTACCCACAATATATGTTTTGGATCAAAAATAAGAAAATTAGGTATACCCCTGCAAACCCCAGTTTTTCTATATAAAATTGGGGTTTAAGGGGGTATACATTGCACGGAAATGTTTTCCTGATGGAAAGCATAGCATACACATTTATTTGATTACAGATAGCATCGTTACTTTTTGTTGTTTTTTTTTTTTTTTTTTTTTTTTTTTTTTTTTTTTTTTTTTGAAAACTACATATATTTTTTTTCCACAAGTTTTGGTTTTCTTATTTAAGAGAACAGGAAAGAGAAAGGGTAGATAGACAGAAGATAATGTCAGAAAAACAACAACAGTTTATCAATTTCAGCATAATTAAGAGACTCTAATAAGATGTGTTTATACATTTCTATGTTGAAATTCTACAACAAATAACAAATGTAAAAAGAAACGTTGCTCATGTCCTCCGAGTACAGACCTTCAATCCTTTTCAAAAACTGTAGGGGTAGTTATATATAACTATTTATATTTTAAAAGGAATTACCCTCTGGCATTGGTGTTAAAATAATTATATAGGGGCGCCCATTTAGCGAAAAATTTAGTCATAGTATTGTTCATCAGAGCAATATATTTTTCACTTTGAAATTTTTTCTTCAGTAAGTTGATAAAATTATCGATACGTAAGGTTTTTTGAGTAAACTTGGTGGTATATATATAATGTTTTGCAATTATGGATAGATAATTTCTTATTGTATTTCTTCTATCTTGATTTGAGAATATAATTTGCTTCCCATCTAAATTTAATGTTAGTGTTGAGTGAGTATTTAACCAGAGTTGTAATTCGTTCCAAAATTGTTTAACTATTTCACATTCTACGAAAAGGTGATATATCGTTTCGGTTTGTTGATTGCAATATTCACAAATATTATTGTCGGTTTTGTTAATTCTATATAGAAAGGATTTTGTGACTAGTATTTTATTTATTACTTTGAATTGAAAGTCTTTAAGTTTTATTTCTTTAACGGACGCTATTATTTTATTATAGTGTTTGTACTCATCAGTATCAATAAATCCAAATTCTTGCATCCATTTATCATTTAATTCTATTTTCTTTGACTGTAGCATTAAATCATAAAATCGTCTACATCCTTTTTTATCTTTTAAAACAAACTGGAGATATATATTGCATGTAACATTGAATCTGTTTGTAATGCAAGTTGTTGTATTATCGTTTAGCGTATTTTTCCATCTATTTGGGATTTTATTCTTGAGAGCTTCATATTCTAAAAATGTTCCTCTTATTCCATAACGTGTTTTTAAAGCTTCAAAATCAAACATATTTCCTTGTTCATTAAGAAGATCCGATACTTGCCGAATACCTTTTTTATACCATTCGTTAATAAAGAAACTATGTCCGTTTATTAATTTTTTATTATACCATAAAGGTGCATTCAAAATATCTTGAACTTTTTCAATGTTAATACAGTCACAAAATGACCCCCAGTCTGTTAAAATATCTCTCCAAAATGGGTTTTGTATATCTGATAACACTACTCTTACATACCCAGGTCCGAAATTAAACAGTTTTTCAAAATTAATGTTTGCCATAGAGCACCATGAGATATTCTCAGATTGTTTAACTACTCTTCTTAACCATGAGATATGAAGCGCTTTTATAAAAGTTTTTGTATTTATCATTCTAAGTCCTCCTGCCGTAACATCCTTAATAATTATATTTCTTTTAATTCTATCAGGACCTGAATTCCACAAAAATTTATAAAATATTTTATCTAATTTTTTCATAAGTTCCCCTGGTGGATTTGGAAGTGCTAAAAATAAATGGACAAATTTAGCTAACGCCAATGATTTAATAATAGTAATTCTTCCAAACAGTGTTAACTTCCTTTTGGACCATACTTTACAGAGTGCTTCAATATTAGAATAAATTTGCCCTGTATTTAAATCCCATATATCAAACACCTCTACGCTAAAGGTAACCCCTAATATTTTAAACTCTCCTTGCGTCCAGTCGAGTTTATATTCTCTACAAAGTTGCCTATTTGAGTGACTTAGTGATCCTATCCAAATTGCTCTTGTTTTCTCGATGTTTATTTTTAGCCCTGACATGGAATAATATAGATTTAAAATTTTTAGTGTCTCTTTTAGAGACTGTTCTGTACCGTCAAGAAAAAGCTGAGTATCATCAGCATATTGACTTAGTCGAAATTCTTTTCCATTGATACGAATACCTTTTAAAACTTTATTATCTCTTATCATTTTTCCTAAGATTTCGGCACACAAAATAAATACATACGGTGAAATTGGATCGCCTTGTCTACATCCTCTTTTAAGGTTAAAAAAGTCTGACATAAATCCATTTTGTATTATACATGATTCCGATCCTTTTTGAAAAATATTTATCCATGAAATAATTGAAGGCCCAAAATTAAAATATTGTAAAACTCGTTTAATAAATTTCCACGATACTGTGTCAAATGCCTTTTCAAAATCAATTGAAAGAATCATTCCCGGTATATCTTGGTTTTTAGTTTCGAATAAAATATCATACATAAGCCTAACATTTTCTCCTATAAATCTGCCACTAATAAAACCTTTCTGATCGCCATTTATAAGTTTATCTAATGTAAGTTTTAATCTATTTGCTATTACAGATGAGGCTAATTTATAAATTACATTTAATAAAGATATTGGTCTCCAATTTTTCAAATAATGTCTTGATTTATTTGGTTTTGGTAAACACGTAATAAGTCCTTGTTTTTGTGTGACGGATAGAGTTCCTGTATGATAACCATAGTACAATGACCTTAATATAAAATATTTCAAATCGACCCAAAAGAATTTATAAAATTCTACGGTAAATCCGTCGAGCCCTGGGCTTTTTTCATTTTTCATATTCTTCAATGCATTTGATAATTCATCAATTTTAATGTCTCCTTCTAATTTTTCAGATTCCTCAATTGTAAGTTTATTTTCGTTCTCACCAATGATTTCTGTAATAGGTACATCATCTGCGTCTATTAAATTTTCATTGTAAAGGTTTTCATAAAACTTACGTTGACACTTTAATACTTCTTTTGTTTCGGTAACTTCTGTTCCATCATTTTCTATTAGTTTAGTCATAGTTTTATTAATAAAATTTCTGTTTTCCAAATTAAAAAAAATATTTTGAAGGTTTTTCTCCCAAATCTTGATATCTACTCCTCGACCTCAACATAACACCTTCAATTTTTTCTTTTCTGATATCAATTAAGCTTTGTTTCTTTTGTGAAAGTTCTAAAATTTTATTTTCCTCAGCATTCGAAAAGTCATTATTAAGCTCATCTTCTAGTTCCTTTATTTCTTGTAGTAATTTGTTTTCGTCTTCAAGTTTGACCTTTTTCTTGATTGAGCAGTATTTAATTGTATTACCCCTAATAGTCATTAATAAAGTTTCCAGAAACAGTTGATCATTAATATTAAACGCTACCTCATTTACATCATTAATGTTTTCATTATTCAGAGCGTATGTATTTATTACTTCACGTATAGTATTTTTAACCTCTTCAATGTATTTTTTATCTTTTAATAGTGTGTTATTAAACTTCCAATAACCTCTTCCCCTTTCTGCCTCTTGTAACTTTAATTTTAATATTATACCAGAATGATCAGTTCTGTAACCTGGGACTATGTCTGAATGCATAACATATGAGTTAATAGTTTCACTAACTAAAAAATAATCTAACCTTGCTTGTTTTTTGGTTGGGTTCAGTCTCCGCCATGTATATTTTTGTGTGTTTTCATTCATTTCACGCCATGCATCAATAAAATGTTCTTCTTCAATTAAAGATAAAACCACGTTTCTGGCCCTTGGATTATTGATATGTAAATAATTATAACAGTCCTTTTCAAAATCTAGAACCAGATTCCAGTCCCCACATATTATGACATTTTCATTTTCAAATTCTGCAATATTTCTCTTCAATGTTTCATAGAAATTAGGGTTATCTTCATTCGGTCCATAAATATTAGCCAGTGTAATTTCTTTTCCTTGAATGTCAATGTCTAATAAAATGTAATTACCATTTTTGTCAGTTTTAACTTTTTTTACTTTTTGTTCAAAGTTGTTGTTAAGCAAGATCATTGTTCCCCTACTCATGGTTGTATATGAACTGAAAAATATATCGAATCCCCATTCAGCTTTTATGAAATTTTCTAGATTTTCATTTATGTGTACATCTTGAAGACAGATAATATTATATTGTTTCGATCGAACATACTGGAATAGGTCACGTCGTTTTGAGGCAACTGAAAGCCCACCCCTACAATTTTGAGAAAAAATTGTTAGAGAGTCAGCCTCTGTATTGAATTATATTCATTTGTAATGAGACATTATTTTGCACTCGGAGGGACAAGCATACGTAAGGACAATACTCCCAATTATAATTTATGGATAGCTTCTGACAGACTGGATATAAAAGATAGAAACAGAGAAAGGAAAGATAACCTACCTTAAAATAAATCATTTTCCGGTAAAAATGTTGTGACTTGGTACAAACAGTTTTATCTCATAGTGACTTAATACTACATGTTAGATTTATGTGTTGTAGGAACATACAATGTACTTAAATTACTTGATAAAAACATATTAATGAACATATACTGAACAAAAAAAGAAACGCAACAATAGGCCACCAAAGATTTTCAAGTTTAACGACAAAACGTTGATAATTTCAGGTCTGTTGCTGTATGATTCACATTCATGGGATGTTAGGGTATATCATGCAAAAAAAAAAACTGATTTTCATTACGATAAAAATTGAACAAGATTTTTTTCTCGTCTAAAATAATGCAAATCGAGAAAGATTTGCTCTGCGCATGCGCACACTTTTGAACCTCCAGATCATCAAGAAACAATGTCAGCGATTTTGAATGGGGGTTCATAGCGGATTTAAATCATACCATAACTTTAATGCTTGCGCATGCGCACTGTGTGGTATACTACTTTCAGCATGTCTATGGTCGGCATCGAATAACTCCGTAAATACTCATCAAAATGAGTAGAAAATGCAATAATTTCTGATTGTATCATAGTTTGCTCAAAATTTAGTGGAATATATAATTGTTGCGTTTCCCCTTTTGTTCAGTATATATTTGGAAAGAATTGGGACACCATATGTATGATACAAGTCTCATCAGGACATAGGCATATTAAGTAAACATAAATTATAATTTACATTGATAATTGTGCCAGCTATGTACTGTGAATAATTCAGGTTTATTTTACTCAGTTGTAATTTGAACCCAAACGAGACATAATGTACCTTCGGACATTCTGACATTACTACTAGAGCTCAGCAAAATGTGGAAAAATGGTGTAATCCGCGTAAATAGAAATAACATTGTATTTATAATCTTTGAACACTGGGAAACCAAATGAATGACTTTTAAAACATATATTGTCAACATTTTGAGTTATCTGCCCTTGTTTTAGCCCATTATACACATAATTTTCCTGTATGTATCGTTAAACAGTAACCATAGCAACCGTGTCATCATTAAAATAGACAAAATAATTGTGACAGATTGTCTGTAAGGATGGTATGCTTCTATCTTAGCAATAGGTTCTGACTAGAAATATCATACATTCAGCGTACCTTTGTTTTTCTAATACTCAAATAATTGTGCGAAGGTACATTTCCACACGTTGTGGCCCAATTATGACCTTTCAATTTTCCAAAATATTAACAAGTCATTAGACCTGTGGTTCAATAATATATCAATCAGATAATGATAAATCAATATCCCACCACCTTTTTTGGTAAAATAGTACATTTCTAGTATGTTTCTCCATTATCTATTTTTTTGCCGTTAACATGTTTAACAAAGTTACACTGTAGTGAATAAAAACTTATCATCGAACATCACCTGCTGGTCACATAAACTGGTTTGTGTTATTACCTGGCTCATTTTATACACCAGAACAGTAATTTTGCAAGCTCACAGTTAACTTATATACACGTAACAACACCTTAAGTATATCAATGTTATTTTACCAAGAACCTAAGCCAACAAAATTTCAAGTATCGTAGGCTGGCTACTGTCTACAACAAAACTTCTCAGCATGGTCTTATTTCAAGAGATAGATACCCTTTTCTAAACAAACATGTATATAGGCGAGTGATGGACTTGTTGTGTACCAATTGACATATACATTTCACTTTAATTTAACTGAATGAATTTATATCTGAATGTTCAGATCTAATCCTATCATATGTCTAAATAAACCACCTCATTGTATATAAGGTCCTGGGTTCTGATTCCATATGGTTCAATATTGCATTTATTAACTTTACTCATTTCAATCAATTACAGTCATACAATCAAAAAGAAAAAGACAGGAATATCTCATGCTCTTGAATCCTGGGTTCTAATGCCATTGCAAATTTTGTGTTTAAAATTTTACTCTACCCATTTGTTTGAATTGAATTTCCTTGTTATCATTGCTCATGTATAGGGTCTAGTTCAATGGTTCCTTGAGTACTATTAGAGAATTCTCTGCCTTTTCCAACAATAAATCCCTACCACATTGCCCACCATACTTTACTACACTGAGAATTGACATTAAGTCTATGACATCTTATGAATTTAATTATTTTTTGGTTTAATGTCCCTATCAAGCATTTTTCAATCATGTCACAGCAATACCTATACATGTAGTACTCATAGATTTTGTGGTTTAACGTCTCAATCAGCATTTCAGTTATTAACTTGACTACTACTCTTTGAAACCTCACATATAATATGGGCCACCTCGTGGGAAAACAAACAATGTGGCCTCCGAACAGATCCGACACAAACCAGCCTGCACAAGCACAGAAAAGAGCCAGAAGCTTGAAATTTCGGATTAAAGTAGAAGAGGAATTGTACTATGGCGCCGGTAACCGCGAAGCTGATCCGCGTCTTTGTCTTCACCTATGTAGATTGTTAGCTCTTCCACGAGGTGGATCATATGGTTTTCACAACTCTGGAATGGTACCAGACATATCATTACGAAAACATGTCCATGCAATATATATAGGTTTTTGTCCGATGTAATTGAAAATTTCACCAGGAAAATTTTGATATCTTAAATATTTTCGCCCACAACACACACCGCAGGCACACGCTAGAACCGCCTCACCGAGGCGGTTACAACGAGCACCCACAATGCATGTCCCAGGTCAAAAATAAGAAATATAGGTATACCCCTGCAAACCCCAGTTATAGGAAAGTGTAGCCTACGGAAGCACACATTTCATGGACATGTTTTCCTGATGTAAACATTACATGAATCAATTCATATAAATCAACTATGGGTGTACAAATTCTTTATTTTTAGTCATTTATTCATTCTATTTCTCATTCAGTAGATACCTACGTAAGGCCACATTGCCATAACATTACCAAAAACATGTCCATGTAGTACAAATTTCTCCAAATTTAGAAAAAGTGAAAATTTCAGGCTAATAAAAGTCATTTTAATTTTACTCAAAATACCGGTTAGTAGTACATGCTACCCCAGTCTCATTGAGGGTGGCCTAGCAAGTACCCACAATCTATACACCGGATCAAAGTGAAAAAAAAATAAAAAAATTACCTCTGTACACCCCGGTTTAACTAAATAAATAGTACAAAGGGGTTTGATTTTAGGGACATGTTTTCCCAATGTTTCTTTACCTGTGCCCCACCCAGCTTAGACAAACATTGTCCTAATAACAAATGTCAAACTATAACATTTATTTGTACTAAAGATGATATGAGCCGCGACGCGAGAAAACCGGTCTTCGGGGTTTCCAACCAGTCTGACACAAACCGACATGTACAGTCCCAGAAGCAGCATAGACGCTTGAAATTTCGGATTTAATAAGAAGAGAAAGTGTACTATCCGTGTAGCGAAAACAAAGGCGCTGATCAGCTTCGCAGTTACTGCGAAGCTGATCTGCGCCTTCGTTTTCGCATAGGCAAAAATCCGGCCCTCTCATGACGCGGCTCATATGTCATACTGATTAAAGTTCACTATCAACAATTTGTTTCTTGTCTTTTTTCCTCCAAAGATTTAATGTGCCATTTAATCAGATTCACTTTTCAAGCTCAGCTGAGTTGAGCTCCTAAAAAAAAACCCACAGCCTCACAGGCAAGTCGTGGGTCTACACTTTTATTCCACAGATAAATAATATTAATGGCAATCAAGTTGGCCTAATTATCATTCAGCTATCGGTTGTAAAAACAGCTGACTACTATCAATTTGTTTTCATTCATTCTTGACCTAATTATTAACGTTAGCTTGTGCGAGGCTAAAATCCGGGACTTGCTTAGTTCTAAGACGTTTCGTTCCTCTTTTTTAAAGAGAAAGCTACCCACTCTTAAAGTGATACCTGGATCGAATTTTGTGTAAAACTGTCTAATTTCGATTCTAACTTAGCCTTCAGTAAAAAGAAAGTCCATGTAGAGTTATTTTATTACGTTTCACACCTTCATGTCCCTGATTTGTACACTGAGGACTCAATTCCGTTTCTTTTTCCGGTACCGATTTGTTAATTTTTTATCAGGCGCCGGGTTTTACCCCTGCACAATGCAAATAAAATTAGGTCATTTGGCCCCGTATTGTAAATATGCATATTCAAAACAAGCTGTCAGCTGTCATCTTAATTGTAGTAATTATTATATTCATTTTTATGGAATAGAAAGCTTGTAAATATGTAAACAATGTAAACAGAAAACAGAGACTCCTACTGAAGACAAACTAGATTATTATAACGCCTAGATGTAGTGATTTCATCTTTACTGTCCTCCAAATAATTCAATTCCTCACAAAAGCCTGCTCATGCAAAATACAAAGATTTTTTGGCTGTAAAAATGAAAATTCTCAACGTTGATACATTGAAAATCCTCAGTTCATTATCCAAAACACAAACCATGGGTACACGCTGATACCGCCTCGGTGAGGCGGTTCCAACGAGCATCCACCACCTGCACCCCAGAGCAAAAACAATAAAGATTAGATATAGCCTATTAAACCTCAATTCCACTACACATAAAAGAGGTGTTCAATGTGGTGTATAATGCATGGGCAAGCCAGAGTGATGAGTACTTTTATTATAAGAGTCCTTATTTAGAATTCTGAAAAACAGTCTGTAATAGATTCTTCACCTTCAGATCAAAGCCATAATACCGAGATATTGTTGTGTATATGTCTATGTTTTTTTACATACTGCTCTGGAGTCTTCATCACATGCTCTGGAAGTATAAGCATCTGTAATAATATGAGTAAGTTTCATTCACTCTTAGTTAAAGGTCCTGCAATTATGCTTCTTATGAGATTCGTTTATATATTTTGAAACAACTGTCAGAGTTTTCTCTTATGCTTGGCTTTAATACTTCAAATGGATTTTGTAGCTGTCTAAGTCATATGATATACATATTATTCACACATGATGTATGTTGTGTGTAATGTCAGCAGCTGTCTATATTCTATTGTCTAATCTTCAGCTGGGTCTTCGACTGGTACATCTCTTCTGACCCATGTATCATTTTCGTCTTTCCTAACCTGGAGATAGACCGTTAGCCCTTTTTCACGTATTCTAGTTTGGAATTTTTCACCTTTGAAGCCCTTTCGTATCTTAAATGCTTCTTTTGCAAGTCTGTTCCTTTCTTTTTTCATAGAGATAGGTAAGTCTGTGACTATTCTCCTCTTTGTGCCTCCAAGTTTGTAAGATTGCGAGAGAACCAGGTCTCTATCTGCATATGATGCGAATCTTAGAATTATGGGTTTTGGAGCACCAATAACCTCCGAGGGCATTCTATGACCATGGTTAAACATCATGCCTTCCACTCTAGATTGGTCTATTTTTAGATCTTTAATGAACATTGACTTAAGTTTTTCAACTACATTCTCATTTGGCCCCTCCGGAAATCCGTAGAAGATCAGATTATATTTCCTATCTTGTTTTTCTAATAGTAACAGTTTTTGATTCAATTGTTCTATCTTGGAGTCCATTTCTGACTTTACTTTCTCAAGGTCATCCGATTGTTTTTGCTCGTTATCACCCGTACGAAATTGTCCAACAGGAACACAGCAGTATTACCACAGGAAAATGAGACCAGATTCCTGGCAGGAATCCCTTTGACTATTTGATTTTTCTTATAAAGATTACGACAGGAGTCAGTGTGGACTCCCTGTGGAATCTGGAGCGAAATATTTAAATTAGCAGGAATCCTGCCAGGAATCTGAACCAGATTCCTGGCAGGAATCCTGCCAGGAATTTCGAGCAGATTCCTGGCAGGAATCCTGTTAGGAATATCGAGCCAATTCCTGCTATATGTCTGCATAGAAATGACCTCTTTGAAAACACGTGCATATGAAAGTTTTTGAACAAAGGAAATGTAAGGGGCTAGTGTATCATATATCCATAGACACAGCCATTATATTTTGTTATAAAAATGCTTGTATCAATGAGTAGTAATGATAAATGTCATTTTCAATTACAATTCTTAGAAACTTCCTTAAATAGACTGATTAAAAATTGTACATGATCAGAGGTGGGTGGGGAATATTTTGAAAACGAAAAGCATAAAGAATTTAGTTAATGATTACAAAGATCAATGAATGAATAAAATGGAAGAAAAACATACCTTACTTTTACTAAAAAGTGTTCCTCATTTATTTTTACCAAAATTTGATAGCAAACATAGTGTCAGTATCAAACAAATTGAATAATGACTATCTTGTTTAAAAAAGCCCAACCTCATGGCTTCCTGTGTGAACCACCTAATTGTTTACACATTTATGAAAGACAGATTTAGGTCGGCAGTATTTTTGCCAAGCAGGAATCCTAACAGGAATTTTGTTTATTTTCCACGTGGAAAAGTCAAAAATTCCACGTGGAAAATGCAAGCATCTCACTGTCCTGTTAGGAATCAGGCTGAAAATCAGATTCCACACTGACTCCTGTCTTTGTCCAACTGGACTACCAGTGGAATCCTGTTGAAGTTTTCGTACGGGCGAGTTATCTTGTCATTGTGGAAATCTATGTTTCTCTCCAATTCTTCGACTTTTTTCGCCACATCTGCTATGGTGGATTTTGACTCAGCAAGTTCTCCTTTTATATTGGCAAGTTCTTTACCAAAGTTCTCCCATATATTTGTAAACTTCCTGTCTAGTTCATCAATTCTGCCAGTCACCTTACTATCCAGGGATTGAAACATTTTTTTTATGTCAGACTTAAACCCATCAAAATCTGTATTCGACTTGATTCCGCCACTCGCTACTTCTGCCTTTGGATCTTTCACTTTTTTGGGGCTAGCTTTGGGACTGTCCACCTTTGGGGCCCTACTACTTTTTGACCCTGGTTGCTTTTCTGTTTCTGGCATTTTCTTTAATGTTTTAGATGTTTTGGGTGTTTCCACAGTCTCTGAATCTCTCAGCTGTAGATATCTCAACATGAGACAAGCGAGAATATAAATATGTATTTAGTATATGTAGTGTTTTTCAGTTTTTGAATAGACCAGCAGTGGGTGGGGTATTTGTTTACACTTTGCCGTCGTACGATTTCAGCTTTAATTACTGTCTGTCAGCACTGTATTCAACTTAATTACCGTCTTTTAACACTGTTCAAATTTTCTCATGGCTTTTTGTCACATGAATGTCACACTAATGTCTATTGTACCACAACATTTTATTTTTTCTTACTTTCAAAAAATTTTCATGTCCACCGCGGTGTAACGATTTACCGGAAGAGTTGTTGTTAGAGCTTCTTGTGCCAATCCCAAAAATAATTGAAAATATGTCGTATTCTATTTTTGTCGTGGAAATAGTTCTTAACCGCGAGCTGTTTGATCCGCATATGTCATATTATATGGCCTGAGAGAAATTAAGTTTATATCCTGTTCTTTTCTTTTCTATAGAAAGAATTTAATTATCAAACGAGGATAAACACAATCAATGTGCTACCAGAAAAACTGTAAAACTATCTTCGGGGAATCCAACCACAAACAGATACAACCACAGAAGACTTGTGGAGGTTTAAAACATCAGGAAAACATGCCCGTGACATATATACCCCCTTAAACCCCACTTTTATATAGTAAAACTGGGGTATGCAGGGGTAGACCTATTTTTCTTATTTTTGCTCCAAAACATAGATTGTGGGTACTCGTTAGAACCGCCTCGGCGAGGCGGTTCTAACGTGTACCCACAATCTATGTTTTGAGCAAAAATAAGAAAAATATCAAACATTTTTCAGCTGAAAATTTTCAATTTTCAAAGCTAAAAAATCTCTGTTTATTGCATGGACAAGTTTTCGTAATGATTTGGAATTAGAAAGTAGAATGGTTGAAAATAGTTATCTTTCTTTTTTCTGAATATTTGAATATTTTATCTAGCCCGGAATATTTCGGAAATTTATGCGCTCACCCAAATGTTGACAAAATGATAACAAAATGATAACATTCGACAAAAATGGGCCAAGACTATCGCATTACGGAAGAAAGAAACTTCAGTATTCATGCCTGGTAATATATATCACAAGGTAATCAAAATTTTACCGTATTTGAGACTTATATGTATATATAACTGAGTGGCCGCCTATTGGGGAAAAGCTGCCCACTCGGCTTACGATATGTTTACTTGGTATACGTATGTTGCAACCAGAAATGTAACAATTGTTACATTTTGGGCAGTTTGTTACATTTTTGGGCCGACAACGACGACCAGAAATGTAACAATCAAGTAACAATTTTTTTGTTACATTTTGAGTCGATAGAGTACATATCGACCCAAAATGTAACAATGTAACAACAGTTAAATTTTGGGCAGTTTGTCGCTGTCGACGCTGTCGGTCCAAAATGTAACAAAAATATTTTCTACAAAATGGGATATTCTAGCTGTCTACAACCCATTTTGTAATAAACAGTTTTAGTCGTATATGATTGACTGTAGACGTACTTATAAATGATCATTAACATGCATAATACGCAAAAATGATGTTCATTTCGAGTAGGGGAAAGTTTGTTGTAGTTGTCTAGCTTATTCTCTGTACTTATCAGGCTCGTCGACAAAACACATGTATAGACTTTTCCTTCCCAAGTGGTAACAAATGGCCAAAATCCCGGGCCAAAATCACGTACTATTTAGGTTAAGTCTTGGGTATTCAATATCTGATTATAGACTGGTTATCCCGATGTACCCCGCAGCCAGCAAAGTAGCTACTTTTCTTTTCAAAACTACAAAGGAAAAGGGTTAGGAAACGCTAGTAGTTTGGAAGAGAAAGTTTAGATTTTGTTACATTGTTACATTTTGGGTCGTATATGGAAAACCTAAATTGTAACAATGTAACAACACGAATGTCTTGAATAAGAAAAAATGATAGAATAATTTATTCTTTCATCATTTTTGGATATAACTGGAAAAGTTTCGACATGCGATGGTAGGGGATAGTACTCGTTGGGAAGTCATTTTCTAAGTTTTAGTTCAAAATATTAAGTCTTAATATTATATACTGAGTTCCACAGCCAACGCAACTTTATTTTTTCCTCTCTTCTTTTAAATTGGTCAATTATGTGAAAACTTTTGTGCCCAATCACCATTAAAATGACTCGAAAATCTTTGCGTGTTATCAAATCTGAGATTTTAGTGCGCATGCGCGGGAACACGCCCCAGGGTACAAAAATGCATTTTCCGTGCCCCGCGCGCGCGGGCTCGATTTTTTTTCGAAACAATTCACACGATTCAAATTTTGGACGATCGTCCGATGAGTGTATGGCAATACTAGTGTTGAAACCCCCGGCTGAAGGCCGGAAATTGGAATTGATTTTCAGTACCCGAACAACGCTTGTTTTAGGCGTTCAACGTCACTTGGTCACATGGTCGACGTCAAGGCAGATGTCAACCATATGCTTTATTTTGTGTTGGCAACTTAGCATTATTGAATAAAGTGTATTACAGCTATGGGAAAGTCGTTTTTCAATGTGTTTCGTTGCTTTAGATTAGGGTGGTGTGCACAGTTTAGCAAGAAATTCATTAAAATCGCTGATTTCCTTCATTTTTCAAAATGACCCCTTTGCCAGTTTTTACGCAATTGTAGGCGATTGAAAAAAGTCTAACGGCTGATTTTCACAGTACGTCTATGAAAATGGTTTGACTACATATATTCAGAATTTCGGATGAAACGACTAAAACCACAAAAAGTCATTATCAATCTAATGACGAGTTGCGTTGGCTGTGGAACTCAGTATAGTTTGTTGAAAATGTGGATTGAGTGAAGAAATTGAAAGATAAACGTGTTTCTCTTCATCGTCTTTGACGGATAATAGATGCTAAAGTGTTTGTTTAAGGCAGTGGCTATTTTGCCGGACCCGGCAAAATAGTCCCTAGGAGCTATTTTGCCGGACCCGGTAAAATAGCTATACTGGACTTATAGGCTATTTTGCCGGACCAAATACTTATTAAAAAATTTATTTTATATTTTGTAGGGTATTCTAATCTACATTTTTGTTTTATTTATCTATTTCTTTATTTGAGATATTTCTCAATCAACAGGTTGCTTTTTGTGCCTTTTTTGTGACCCAACTTTGGTAAAGTTGGAAGGTCTCTCTCTCTCTCTCTCTCTCTCTCTCTCTCTCTCTCTCTCTGTGTGTTAGGGAAGGTGTTTGCTGGTTGGGGTGTATGCCAGTGGGGTTGTGTGCAGAGGTGGCTGGCTGGCTGGGTCTGTTGGTCACTTTTTTGAAACTTCGAATGGTGAATGCTACAGTTTTGAAATTTTAAATAGACTTATAGCTGATCATGGATAGTTCCAGGAAAGTTAAAATGCCGACCCTGCTACCCTGGATTACCAGATGTTCTGGTTTTTTACCTTTAGCCCCACCCCCACACATCGACACAAGAGTCTGACACTTACAGGGTGCCTACTGTCTAAGTATGAATGCTTTCTTACAAGACTTTGTGGATGGCAAGATATAGACTAACAGAAAATTTATTGTGGCATCTATCATATTCTAAAGGTGTCCTAGATTTTGACCTCTAACTGCACCTTTGGGGACAGCACCCATGCAAACCCTACAGGGTATATATGATCTAAATAGGAATACATTCCTATGACCGTTGACTAAGATAACTTAGAGATTCAGAAGAAACATTAACATTGTAACAGGCACATTTTAAAGCTGATCTGGACTTTGACCTCCAGCCCCACCCCCGAGCATGGACTCTCTGATCCGAACTCATGGAAACAAAGCAATCCGTATAGGGTACCTATGGTTCAAATATGAAAGGTTTCTGATCATTGGTTCATGAGATATACATGACTAGAGAAACTTTAACCAAAAGTGACAAATTCTACGAACGTTTCGGAATTACAAATAAACATAAGAACTATCTAATGGACGAACGGAAAAGCAAAAGCTATATATACCTGTCGGCATAAATGGGGGTGGAGAGGGGGGTTATATTGACATTTTGAGAGAACTGAAAATTACCAGTACTGGGATAGTAAAATTTCTGACAGGCACACAAAGGAATATGTTACAGTCTGATGGGTGAAAAATTCCAGTCCTGATAGTCTGTGGGAAGAAACTGTTTTTGCAAGCTTCTTTGCTAGCTAAACATATCTGCAATGCCAATGAGTGTTGATTTCTACAATGCATATATTCTTGGGGATCATTTGTGTGTATTCTGGCTTTAGTCTTCAAACCTTTTCATTACAATTTTTCTCTTTTTCTTAAGAGATTCCCTTTTAAAGTGTCCCAGAATGCCAGCCATACTCCAATTAGTATCTGAATAAAGTCTTTTATCAACATTTTCAGTATGTGTATTTTTATCTTAAAAACTTAATAATCTCAAATAAATAGGTAAATAAGATAAAAAAATGTAGATAAAAAAAAGAGTATAAAATAAAAATTTTACTAAGTTTTTGGTCCGGCAAAATAGCCTATATGTATACTATAGCTATTTTGCCGGGTCCGGCAAAATAGCCTACAGACTATTTTGCCTTATTTTGCCGGGTCCGGCAAAATAGCCCCTAGGAGCTATTTTGCCGGGTCCGGCAAAATAGCCACTGCCTTTGTTTAAATATTCATTTTTTTTTTATTTTTCTTTCAAAAATATGCCATTCATCGACCCAAAATGTAACAAAATCTTTGCTACATGATTGTTACATTTCTGGTCGACGTTGTCGGCTCAAAATGTAACAAACAGCCCAAAATGTAACAATTGTTACATTGTTACATTGTTACATTTCTGGTTGCAACATACGTACCTAAGTGTCATTTTAGTTTTTTCCCACCCCTCGGTTTATGGAGTGGGAATATCCTTCTGATTGCGACATTTCCTGATCATTGCCTACTTGTACCCTTTTATATGTATCAGAATCTGATAGTTGCCTACTTGTACCTTTTTGTATGTATCAGAAAGTACTCACCACACTCATTCAATATCTGATATACAAATTCAGATATATGCCCATCCTCCAGAGTAAAAGCCACGCCCCATTTTGTCCCACCGGAAGCCGTCGCAAGCTGTAAATCGTTGATAGTGATTTTGTACTCCTTCGTCACATTGTTGCAGTGAAATTTGATCCGCTTAATAGGGAAACCGCCATCAACACCATCGCCGCTACAGTTACCACTGTACTTTGCCACTAAACAAGAACTTGCCGCGAGACTACAGGAGCACTCGTCCGTCTGGTAATGCCATGTTACATTCCGTACCGTGGATTTGCCGGAATACTTCGCGGTAAGTTCAGCAGTTCCGGCATTCTCGTAACATCCTTTATCCGACGTTAGACTCACAGACGAGGAAAGGGAGGAAGTGAAAGTCACGGTTAACACAGACAATACGTAAAAGAGTTTTCCGTACATTGTAAAGCAGCGATCGCATTAGGCAAACGATAAATGTAAAGAAATCCTTAACTTTGAAATAAAGGCCTATCAGTCTCATTATCAGTCTTATTTATATTTGAGCCGCGACGCGAGAAACCGGTCTTCGGATTTTCCGACCAGGTCTGACACAAATCGGCCTGTATATCCACAGAAGATGGCTAGAAGCTTGAAATTTCATTTTAGACAGAAGAGGAATTGCACTCTCCGTATAGCGAAAACAAATGCGCTGTTCAGCTTTGCAGTTACTGCGAATCTGATCTAGAGCTGCGCCTTTGTTTTCGCATAGCCAAAAAAACTGTTTTCTCATGATGTGGTTCAATGTTTTTATGTGATAACATTCATTTATGTTTTTGGCAAACGATTTACATTTTATCCTTATATTGATTTTATTCTCTGACTTATTAAGGATATTGCAAAGTCATGTTATATGACACTTCAAAACAACATGCAGAGAATCGTTAATGGTATTCAAGTAAGGGACATAAACACTATGCATTTTGGCTTGAATATAGCTTCCTAGCAGGCCAAATGCTCAGTGAAATGACTACCGACTTCACCCAAGATCATTACAAGGAAACCAATGAAAAAGTCAGTCGCAACCAGAACTACCAGTGAGGCTTGTTTGTTCTAGATTTTCAGTGCTGATGTTTCCCTAATTCGTCATTTATTTCGATTATTGTATGTTTCAGTTTCGTTTCATATTCGTTTCATTTTATGAAAAACAGACCAGTGTGTGTATCTTTGAAACCTTAATGTCCCGAAAAGGCATTTGTCAAGATTTCTGGTGTTACGGAATCAAAGTCAATCCTAAAGGGAAGATGATTTTAGGCAACCTGTCGATTTGTAGAAAACTAAATTAATATGCAGTACGGTGAATCTGTTACAGTGTTCTGAATTGTAACATGCCACCCCACTCTCGGACACAGACCCAAAGATTTGAAGTGATGAACTAAAATCCAGCCCTGTAAAGTACCTATAGTCCCCTACCCCACGCTGTGGTTCAGTCTTATATGCTGTATGATAAGAAGTCAAGCTCGAGACTGCTACAACAATCATATAACGCAGTTTGACAGAGAGTGTCAACAAGGGATAAATTAAATTGCTTACGGTGATTTGTCTTATTAATCGCTTCGTTTGACATAACGCGTAATAAGCTTAGAGCAGTCGGGCATGGGTACATTTCCTTCATATTCAAAGGCCGACTTCGATTGGGACTGTGCGAAGGACTATGGTACTACCATTGTTGTTCGATTTGTACTATAGTAAAGCTCTTCTGTATTGGAGATAAGAATGACCATTACCAAAGGAACCCGGCCCATAGGTTTGGTAGCTACAATGGTTAGTTTGGTAAAACACTTCTGTGATGGAGGCTTCTAACGATGGCTGTGATTGGTCAATCTCATTTGTTATGGAGGAGTCGGGTACCAGGCCACATCTCCCATGGTAACACCATAGTTAGAACAGTTCCAACCGAAGTCGTCCAACGTAAACACTGTGGAAAAGGTCCTGAATAATCGTTAACGACCGTTAGAAGGCGGTTCTGCTGCGCTAAATATCTTCAAATTACATCGTCTGATTATTCTGTTCGCATCTCTGTTGTACTCGCTTGCCATGTTTTTGTTTGATGCCAGAGGAACACGCGTGTTAAATTGAGCCATGTCATGAGAAAACCAACAAGTGGTTGCGGAACAGGTCCGACACAAACCGACCGGTACAAGCACAGAAGATGGCTAGAAGCTGGAAATTTTAGATTTAGAAAATAGGGGGAACTGTACTATCCGTGTAGCGAAAACAAATTGAAGGCCCTGAAATCAGCAGCACTGCGAAGCTGATCTGCGCCTTTGTTTTCGCATAAGCAGATTGTTGGTTGTGTATCGTGTTCATCAGGAAAACATGTCCGTACAATATATACCCCCTTATACCCCACTTTTATATAGTAAAACTGGGGTATCCATGGGTATACCTATTTTTCTTATTTTTGCTCCAAAACATAGATTGTGGGTACTCGTTAGAACGCAATCTATGTTTGGACCAAAAATAAGAAAAATATTAAAAAATATTCTGTTTGCCTATGTCCCATAAAAGGGACGCCAGGCTTACAGAACCGACGCTGGGGCCTTGCCCATGAGGCTAGAAAACACATCATGAAAACTTCACAATGAAATAATTTTACTGTCATTCGCTAATTCACGGTGTATCGGAAATAAACTTTTTGACAGCTAAAAAATCTTGACTCTTCGTTTGTTTGATTTTTTTTAATTGTCGCCTAGCGCCCCAGTCAACAGGTATGGTCATGTCGGGGCGTTGCCCCCATAAATTAACATTAGGATGGCATGGCACCAAAACGTGTGTGAAAATCTAACCACCCAAATACACATCTGGCTTATATGTATGTTTTTTCTTGAAACCACTTTTCCTGGGCATACCAAGGCCTTCTTAGCGGTTAATCAATAATCAGACGGTCAGTCAGTAGTGTAGTCAATAAACAAGCAGCTCGCCCGTTTTTTTCTTTCTCAAGACCCAAATGAGCGGGCCGGGTCCCATATTCTCACCTGGTCACCTTTGCTGATGCTTCTTCGAACAGAACTCAGTTTAAATTTCGAAATTTTGAGATATAGAATTTGAGTCTAGGACCAAGGAATCCGTACATAAACGGGTTTATAACATGATCCTGCAACATAAGAAAAATTCATTTCGAAAACTTGCCCATGCAATACACAGAGAATTTTTTCAGCTTAAAAAAGTGAAAATTTCATTGGAAAAATTTGGATATTTTTCTTATTTTTGCTCAGAACATAGATTGTGGGTACTCGTTAGAACCGCCTCGCCGAGGCGGTTCTAACGAGTACCCACAATCTATTTTTTGGAGCAAAAATAAGAAAAATAGGTATACCCCTGCATACCCCAGTTTTACTATATAAAAGTGGGGTTTGAGGGGGTATACTTTACACGGACATGTTTTCATGATGTATGGCTGCGAAGCTTTGGGATTCTAGCCCTAGAACATTCCAGTTGTCGTATACCAATATAAATGTGCAAAAATATACCGACTTTGTATTTGTAAATATTACAGTACTGAGCTGCAAGCATTATCAGACTTCTGGTCCTGATGTTTCTTTCCCGGATGACCCTTAGAGTTTTCAATCGCTAAAACTATCTCTCTGTGGACTGTTCTTTTCCGAAAGGAAGCATGTGTCGTCGGCGGGGAATGAAAAATTTGCTTGTGAAACCACTTAAGCTCAATAAATGTAAGTTTATGGAGGTTGTTGACTTTGTTTTCTCCTGTATTTCTTTTATCTTTAATATCTTAACGTACCACCCGCTTTTCTTGATAACTTCAGAATAAAATAATTTCATTGTTAAACTGCCAGTTCACTATGTATTGTTAATTAAGTTTCTGACTGCAAAAGTTTATAAGTTGATACTTCTTCGAACATAACTTAGTTTGAATTTCGAAATTCTGCGGTATAAATTTTGAGATGATCTTTTTATAGCTTTTCGAAATCTAGGATCAAGGAATCCATACACAAACGGGTTTATAACGTGATTAACAAAGTATATCCTCCAGCATAAGAAAAACATGGCTGCGAAGTCTGGGGTTACTAGGTCCAGAATATTCCCCTTGCCGTACACCACTGTGAATGTGCAAAAATATATCGAGGTTGTTATTATAAATATTAAAGTAACTACAAACATTATGAGACTTCTTGTTTTGATATTTCGCTTCCGGGAGACCCTTTGGCTTTTTAGTCGCTTAATCGTCTCTTTGCCGAATGTTCTTTTCCAAGGGGAATCATTTTTCATCGGCAGGGAATTAAAGTTTTGCCGGTGAAGCGACTTGAGTTCATTCAATACAAATTTATGGGGGTTGTTGGTTTTGTTTGCTCCTTTATTTACTTTTTCTTTAATTTCTTTATTTATCGCCCGATTTTCTTTGTTTTGTCCTTTTACATCAACGTTTGACACAGTCATGTTATGTTCATTAAGCTTTTTAGCTTGATCCTGGTTTCGTGTGTTGTTATTTTTCTTGGCAATCTCTGTTTTATCTATATTTATTTCCGCGGTTGTCACTGGGGCGTGTTTAATATTTCTTGTTTCTATAATAGCTTTGTCGTTCTCGTCATCATTTCTTATTAGTCTCTTTTCAGACACCTTCTTTCCTTCTATCGGTCTATCGATTTCGTTTGTCGAGATATTATCTAATTCTCTGTTCTCTACAAATTGAATCTCCATGTCTCTGCTTTGCCCATCTTCATTTTCGTTTACTTGTTTATCCATACTTTGTAACTCAATGGTATCTATTTGAATGTCTGATATTTCGTTAATATCTTCATCTGCATCGTGAGTCATATCTGCTTCGCTTGCAGACGCAACATCCTCCTCACTTGTATTTAGTTCACCGTCAACAGATGCCGTGATTTTGATTTTTGTTCTTGGAATTTTCTCCTCAAAATTCAGAAATGACCCACAGAATATTTTCCTGATCAACATCGCATATAAAACCATAGTGATAACCATAAACGTTACCACTGGTGAATAATAGGCAATTGCAACATAAATCGTCAATGCAGGTGAATCTTTAAATTCGTCATCTTTCATGCAAGAAGTAACTTCAAATTTTTCTCCCTCATATGTTATATTCGACGTCTGAATACCAAATAAAATCGGACACGGAATCACCACTATCATTCCTATTCCAAAGATCATCAGACATAGTCGTAAAGCTGTCTGAACTTTCATTTGCTCCCCGAGTGGTCGACAAACCTTTTTAAACCTATCGATTGCGATTAGAAGTAATACGAACGATGACATAAATACATCAGCACCAGACAATACAGTTTTCATTTTGCAAAACCATGCCGCTGATGGAGGATATGAAAACCAGATTTGGTGTCCGTATATTTCACTGGGAAATACAAACAAACAGCTTAAAAAGTCAACCAATGCGAGGCACAACACAAAAGTTCGGAAATTACACCTGGAATAGTTGTACTTGTAAACATAGAACACATAGGCGTTGGAAATAAGTCCAAAGCCTCCAAGAATACCGTAGAATACTGTTACTGGTAATAGACTATCAGCGAATTTCACAGATAGTTGTTTGGCGTCCATGTTCATTTCAATACTTGATTGATTCTCACTCGCCATATCTATTAAATCGAAATATTCATGAAATTGCGGTACACTCCGTTTCACATTTCTCATATAATATGAAATATCAGCTCCAAATTACCAAGACCATCGTTACATCATTATTGATACTGACATCGGTGTAGTTGTCAGCGATTCCGAAAGACAAGATCCATGATGTTGGATTTTAATTCCGTTCTTAGTTTTCATATTTACATTTATTTTTCTTTTTTCAGTGTAATACTTGCCGAAACAATTACACCACCATTATTGTATGGCTTAGATGTTGCAACTAGTGTCCCACTATTAGTCTATGAATAGGATGTAGAATTCACTAACACGCAATTTGAACATAAATTTTTAAGACACTTCCTAGTTGCATACATTAGTGACTGAAACAAATACGTTTTGCTACCATTACGAAAACTTGCCCATGCAATAAACGGAGATTTTTTGAGCTTTAAAAATTGAAAAATTTCCAGCTGAAAAATTTTGATATTTTTCTTATTTTTGCTCAAAACATAGATTGTGGGTACACGTTAGAACCGCCTCGTCGAGGCGGTTCTAACGAGTACCCACAATCTATGTTTTGGAGCAAAAATAAGAAAAATAGGTATACCCCTGCAAACCCCAGTTTGACTATATAAAAGTGGGGTTTACGGGGGTATTCATTGCACGGACATGTTTTCCTGATGGCTTGTTTCTTTTTATCCGCGTATCCATGAAATCTACACGCAATGTATTATCTTTTCAAACCTTTTGGTGGCTAAAATATTCGCTAATTTGTATCATTCACGAAAATCTCTGTGCTTTTAAGTTCTATAAAATTAATATCATTTCATTCGACTGTCGCCTATCCAGACAATGTTTTTATTTTGTTAAAGAAATGACTTTGTATCTTTTTAGTTATCTTTATTATTTTCCGTTTTCTAATTTTTGTTATCAATATGTTTACTTTGTTAAAGTTTCGACCATGCCATATCTTTGCTCATAAACTGCATGCTGTCTATAGAGTAAAAATGATTTATCGTAAACTATTTTAGTCGGAGAAAAGAGTACCAAACCTTCCAAAAAATGCGCATTATTGTGAATAGTACACCCACGTTACGGTGCTACGTAATTTGGTCTTAAGCATTCTTTTACGCCCAAGTAAAGAACGTCCCATTGAGTGGCTACGATCACATAGGGACGTCACCTCCATTTTATGGAACAACTCAATGGTTACGTCAGAACTATCCATTGTATTTATCTAGATTTCGTTGAACCGCAAATTTCACATTTCGTAAAAATTTCTACCACCATATCTTTATGGTGTGGCGTGTGAAAAATTGGTATTTACTCGATCTGTGAAGAACCGGTATGATTTTTTTTCATACGTGAAATTTCATACGTGAAAGATTGGTACTAAATCACATCTGTGAAATCTAGTATGATTTTTAATGTGAAAAATTGGTAGCAAATTTTAAGATATCATGCTGTGAAGAATGTGACTCGAAGGTAAAAACAGTTCAGATGGGTGGTTTTATCAATGCGGAAAATACGCACGAATGCTACATGAAATTTGATTACATGCACATTTCTCACATGTGTATGAAATATTGGAATGAAATCCCTGAACTACTGATACCAGTTCGTCACAAGCTGTAAGAATTTGGAACCAATAATTCACACTGTATAATAAGTGAAATTTGCGGTTCAACAAGGCTTCCTTTTCTATCTGACATTGTAATGAAATAATTATAATAATAATAATAATAATAATAATAATAATAATAATAATAATAATAATAATGATAATAATAATGTCTTTATTTAAAGAGGATGGCATATTTAGTACATAGACTAATCTCACTCATGGTCCTCTTAAGAGTTAAACATATCTACATAGTTATATACATATGTACAAAACAAGATGTCAAGGAGACCTATCAGACAAAATCATGTACAATTACAGTAGTGTTTTTCAATGAGACATGAAACTGAGATGAAAATGTACCTTAAGGACACTCGGAAATGATATCATTACAAATTTGAAGTTTTAAATATGATTTCTCAAAGAGAACGAGAGATGTTTGATCCATTTTTACTTTCTTTCTTATTGAGTGTCCTCAAGCATAGAAGGCTGTCCTGTTGCATTTCAGATACATATAAAAAAATGAAAGACCCATCGATGGCATGCGATAGGAATCGATGAATGATACCACACGCCCTGAACATATTGTTTCATTTCATACATTTTAAAGTGAATAATGAAGGAAGGATCCGATCTTATTAAAGTTGTTATGTTATTAAAGATTTGTGGTACAATAACAATACTTCTTGAAATATCAGCCAGTAGCCATTCGACGACAACATTATTGGTGTCATCAATTAAAAAGCCAGCCTACAATCATTTTAAACGATACAATTTCAATGCCTTCACAAATTTCCGGTTTCCGTGAGTGCTTTGTAGTTTCGGCTTACGTGCTTTGACAAAAGCCAATTTTACCCACGCACTTTCAGTGGTGACCATAAACAAGGCCATAAACAAAGTTGTAAAACTTTTATTCATGCTCAACTCAGCTGAGACTAACAATTATCCTGCTTATAAATGTTAAATTGTTGGCATTTTAACATTTATTAGCTGGATAAATTATTGGCTTTGGTGATCTATACCTAAATTGTGGAATGACTTTCAGTTTTTCCTTAGAAGTTTTTGCAACATTTAATCCAATACAAGCGAATATCAAAGGAGTCGGGCCTACAAATTAAAATTCAGGAACACCGCAATGTAATATTGGATATTGGGAGTATGGCAAGCCGTTTTACTATTTATTATGCTTATTAGATATCTTGAATAGTAAATAAGATATCTTAATTAGGATATAAGATATCTTATTTAGCAATAAAGATATCTTCTTTATCAAAAAAGATATCTTATATCCTAAATTAGATATCTTATATAGTAAAGAAGATATCTAATATGCTAAAGGAGATATCTTATTTGATCCCACAATTAAGATATCTTATATATCATATAAGATATCTTATTTGATAATTTAGATATCTAATATACTAAATAAGATATCTTATATACTAAATACGATATCTTATATACTAAATAAGATATCTACTATACCTAAATAAGATATCTTCTTTACAAGATTAATTAAGATATCTACATTGGTAAATAAGATATCTTCAATGCTAAACTAGATATCTTAATTAGCAAATAAGATATCTTATATAGCAAATTGGTAATTAAAATATCTTATTTATAGTGGTAAATAAGATATCTTATTTAGGTATAATAGATATCTTATTTAATATATATGAGATCATATTTAGTATATTAGATATCTAAATTATCAAATAAGATACCTTGATTAAGGCTATAAATAAGATATCTGTATTGGTATAGTAAATATCTTATATAAGTATCAGAAACCAATTGTGATTGGGTAAAACAAATAAGATATCTTATATACAAAATAAGATATCTGATTTGTTAAACCTTAATAAGATATCTAATATAGGATATAAGGTATCTATTTTTGTATATAAGATATCTTACTTTAGCATAGTAGATATCTTATTTGTGAATGTAATTAAGATATCTTATATGTTGAAGAAGATATCTTATTTGACAATAAGATAAGATATCTTATATGATAAAATAGATATCTTATATACTATTTTAGATATCTTATATGTTAATTTAGATATCTTATTTAGAAAAAAAACATTATAGATATCTAATTTATCATATTAGATTTCTAATTTGTTAAACAAGATATCTTAATTAACAAATAAGATATCTTAAATGCTATATCAAATATCTATATTAATAAACAAAGATATCTTATATATTTTTACAAATAAGATATCTAATATATCTATCAAGATATCTTATTTGTTAATTTAAATATCTAGATTAACGAATAAGATATCTTGTTTAGTTAAAAAGATATCTTATATACTATATACTTATATACTATATAAGATATCTTAATTGACAATTTAGATATCTTATATAACAAAACAGATATCTTATTTGCTATATCAGATATCTTCTTTATAATAGATATCTAATAAAATAAAGTAGATATCTTATTTATTAAAGAAGATATCTTATATACAATATAAGATATCTATTTGTTTGAATAAATAGTAAAACGGCTTGCCATATGGGAGTTCCAGTACAATATACTGAGCCGCGACGCGAGAAAACCGGTCTTCGGGGTTTCCGACCGGGTCTGGCACAAACCGACCTGTACAGTCACAGAAGCTGGCTAGAAGCTTGAAATTTCGGATTTAAGAAGAATAGAAATTGTACCATCCGTGTAGCGATAACAAAGGCGCTGATCAGCTTCGCAGTTACTGCGAAGCTGATCTGCGCCTTTGTTTTCGCATAGGCAAAAATTCGGTTTTCTCACGATGCGGCTCAATTATTACTACAAGTTAGTTAAAGACCTCGTAGAAAAATATTAAGTAAAAGCATCTCGTCTTCGACTCACTTTATTTTACTTATTTTTTTTTTCTACTCGGTACTTTAACTCTAACATGTCAATTTTTTTTTTTTTTTTTTTTTTTTTTTTGATTCAGTTTTACGTCCCTTTCAAGCTTTTTCACTCATATCGAGACGAATCAATCGGTAGGTGGGGCGAAACCCGGAGTACCCGGGGAAAAACCACCTGACACACCCGCAAGCAGAACATGGCTTGTCTCACATATGAATTCGTGCCCCGTGCGAGGCGCGAACCCACATCGGTGAGATGATCGAATGATCAAGAGCACTGAAGTCAGCGACCTTAACCACTCGGCCACGGGGGCCGCCAACATGTCAATTAATTTTGGCATTTTCAGTATTGATGAGCTGCTTTAATTCCATGCTCAGCTGGGTTGAGCATGAAACTTTTTTTATAATATTGATACCAGGGTATCACCTCTATCTTCTAATGGTGTGTGCTGATTCCCTCACGGGCATTCTGGAATGTACAACGAGCCATGGGCACATGCATTAAGATGAATAGTTGGTAGGCTGGATTTTTTTGTACATGAAAGATTAGATCTGAAAGTGTCTTGGTTAAGAAAAAATCGAACCTGGGGAACTCAATCACTGAGTGTTTTAAAGTAAAATACAGTGTGAAGCCAAAAACTTTACAATGACAATTCATAAAAGTCCAGAAAATTCCGAAAAGGTCCGACCCAAATAGGACTTTACTTCCAAAGAAGGGAGTTAGAGGCATACAATTAGGTGACCTACGCCTTTGTTAAAGTTTGTTGATGCATAAATGCAAACAAACTTGGTATAAAACAGGTTTATTTACGAATGTGCACCATTTCAACAATGTATCTGCTGAGGACAATGTTACAAAAACAAATAACTTCCTTATCTATAAATGCAGTTTGTGAATTTCTCCGCCCTACTTAAACAGGTAGATTGAAGCCGCTGATACCAAAATTGTGGTACCAAAATTATTTGTGTTTTCAAAACTGTTTGGTTTTTGCATTTTCACCGCCTGCCTTTTGAATTGGAAAATGCCCGTGTATTGTATAAAATAAAAAGAAAAGTGAATACCGAATATATTTCATCGAGTGAGTTGAAAACATAACAATTTTTACTCGTGCTGCGCACTCGTGAAAATTCTGATGTTTTCAACTCACTCGATGAAATATATTTGGTATTCACCTCAAAAAAGCAAATATCCTCTTTATAGGACTATATTACCGGTTGTCGATTTTACCTGTCTGATTATGTAATAGTTAGAGTATGGAGGAGAGGTCAATACGAAAATTATAGACCCGGCACGTGAACTTAAAGCCGACCGAGCGCAGCGAGGGAGGCTTTAAGTTCACATGCCGGGTCTATAATTTTCGTATTGACCGATACCGACATACTCTAACTGACTTATATACTGGCTGCTTTGTTTCTTTATAACAACTGCTATTAATCTTAAGACAGCAAGCCTGTTTGGCCAAACCTTGCGCAGCATATTTAGACCAATTATATTCCGCTTAACTTTCTTTTCTCGCGACATGGCATATTAGCCAAACTATCCCACGGACTTATCGAGGTAACTAACTGTGAACGATATTTACATTTCCTCGTGCAATCATGAACAAATAGAACCTTCACAGTAATTTCCCTTGTAAACGTCGTTAAACGTATTGCTTATGATTAACGCAAACAATTCAATACCATCTAAGTATGATTTTACATAACTACATAATGTCCTTAAATTGATGACTTAGTGTTTATGGATCTGTCAAGGGCTAATCTCCTTGCTGGAATGACAGAGGACCATTTTATGCCCGGCTGTTTTTGGGGAAAACAGCTGGTCAAAAATAACTGTGTGAAGCTCGTTCTACTGCCAGGTTTCTCATTCACATCACACTAACCCTAACCTTCGACTAACAATGGAACCAGGGAGCAAGAGCTAGCTATTTCACACAAATGTATGCGACAATTCGTTTAATATAACGTTTTGGGGGAATTGTAAATAAATGAAATCGGAAATTTCTTTTCTTTTCTTTCACCGTAAAGGATTTTAAATACTCTGTAGCGTTAGAAAGATTCTTAACCACGATTTGCTAAAAAAGCTTCCAATCAGCCTTGGCAATATTTAATGTCTCTGAACACGGCGAAAACATTTTTTGCGGTGCATCTGACCCATTACATAATGTACTTACATTTTATTGAGTCTAATATAAAAATCATAACTTATATCTACAGGAGGATTGATAAGTTTCCCGCCTGATGTTAGAGACCGGTGTATAAGTTTCCCGCCGGATATTATACACCGGTATATAATAAACGGCGGGAAACTTATACACCTCCCGCCAAAACTTCCTTTGTTGAGTAGGTGTATATGTTTGTTAAGGACCTGCTCGAAACAAAGGAGCCAGTATATAACTTCTCTTAGATACTTGACACTCTGTATCTACTTATACTGTATTATTGAATAATAAATCAAGCGACGCATAAAGTGATATTAGTCTTTTCTTTGCTTCGGCAACAAATCAAAACAACACCTTTAATGCATTTTTGCGCACTTTATTGTTAGTGAACAGTGAACATGAGAAAGTAAAGCATTTGGTTTGACGTCAAGGGTAGAAAAGGCAGAGTTTCTCGTGGAGAAAACAGGCCGTTTTGTAGGCGTTGAAATTTAACCCGAATTGCTTACAGTTAAGAGCTCGGTCACTCTCAGAGGTCTCCTGTGGATGATCTTGACCCCGTGCTGAATACCCGCCGCCCAGCAAAAACATCCAACTAGCCGTTATTTTTTCTAGCTGGTAAAAAGGCTGTATATTACATGCAATGCAGTATACTCCTTCTATAGGGAAGGTCGCAATCTAACACCTTAAGATCATCTAATCTATACAAATTTTGGTTCAAAATCGTAAAGGAAGTGTGTTATTTACCGTCTTATCCAAGCGCAACTTTTGCAGGGGGAGTCCAACTCGAGAATCTTCATCAGGAAGGGGCGTCAGGCAATGACAAGCTTCGATATAACGACAAGGATGATCAACAGGATGTTCTAGGTGTTCTTCATCGTTTAGAAAGTTGATTGAATCATTTGGAAGTATTTGTTAAGGAATCCCAAAGATCTGAAAGTAGTCCCACATGTTTCGTAGGCAAGCGCCATATTTAAAAGATCAACATTTAACCTTGACCGATTCACGCTTGAGTCAATCGCCATACCAGGCCACAGATAATTTAATACGTCGCCAAATCAGGCCACATCCTGACCAGGGTGCCACAGCTGGAAACACCGGATCCAGTGAGATGCAGGAGAGGTTCAACGCCTTAAAAAATCAGTTGAGATGTTCATTTTGCCCACTGGCTACAAATTGCATGATTCTAGAACTGGGGTAAAACGTGAGGACCAACAAACATTGAATGTTGTTTCAAAATGCGACTGCTTTAAAACTGATATTACAGTCTAATGAAAATGAAGCGTTAGACATTGGACCCATCATTATAACCCTGCTAGCAAATATCAATTATCTCCAGGATGAGTACGCTGCACTTTTGGTGAAGGGCAAATTTGATGACAATACCGCACAACTGTTTAGGTCGTTACAAAAGTCGAACTCTGGTTTTGATACTCAAAGTACCGGGGGTATTAACAATGTCAGAATAGCAGCTGAATTATCAAGCGTATCAACCAAATCTAACTACAGAGGAAATTACCGCCCTGTATATCGTGGGAATTAATACAATTATATTTCTCAACAGTACGGTTGCAACTGGTATTCGGGCAATTACAACAGGTATTCGGGCTATCGCGATAGACAGGACGACTTGATTCAGAATTTGCAAGGGCCAAGATTTCGCAATCCTGGAAGAGGCCAGTCACGGCAGAATAGGGATCAGGATCAGTAAATGAAAAATCAATTAGCTCAACACTTTGACAAATGGGTAGAAATTGGTGCTTCAGATGGGGTGCTAGACTAAATTAAAAACGGTGTATAATTCCCTATTCATGGTGACATTGAATCATTTGAAAGTCCAAATAAAAACTTTACGCAAGCAGAATCTGTGTTTATAAGGTCAGAACTCAAATGTTTACTGTTATTATAGGTCATACTGAAATATGTGAAAGCAAACCCTTTTGTGTATCACCCATAAACTGTATTCCAAAGAAGAAAAGTGATTATCGGTTAAAGAGCAGTCACACATCAGCGTATAAGTGAAACGCGCGCCGGGCGTGCTGAAAAAATAGCAAAATTCCTCACACGCCAGACGCACGTCGGAAACACGTTCAAAACTCGCTACAAGCGCGTTGGGTACGCTTGGTGTACGTCCGGCGCGCGTCGCTGTACGTCGCTAAAAGTCTCTGTGCGTTTCGCGCGCGTTTGGGCTAAAAAGAATTTTAAACATGCTTAAAAATTTTCTAAAAGCTCGGCGTGTCCCGGGCGTGTGACTTATACGTCCCGAATAAGTTCCACGCGCGCTACGGGCGCGTTGAATACGCTCTGAACGCGTTTGGCGCGCGTTTGAAGCACGCCAGTGTACGTTCCATGCGCGTTCCGATTTTATTAGATGTTGCTTCAGTAGCGTGCCCCAAGCGTGTGTGAAACGCGCGTTGAACGTTCGATGCGCGCATGTAGCGCGTGCTTAGCGTGTCTGGGACGTATCACAACCGTTCTCCAAAACTTTGAGATTTTTTATACGTCCGGCACACGCCCCAGTTGCGCGCTAATGTGTGACTGCTAAAGCGTGTTAAAGGAACAAATTAATTTTTATACGCCCAAAGTCTTCAGCGTGTTGAGATTTTTCATACGCCCGGCGCGCGTTTGGGTTATACGCTACAGTGTGACTGCTGTTTTAATTACAGACTTAAGATATATTAATAGGCGTTGCACCCCACCAAAATTTAAAAATGAAGACATCAACGCAATTATTGACCTTGATAAGCCTAATGATTTTATGTGCACTGCAGATTTGAAAAATGGATTTTTTCATATACCCGTCAATTCTGAGCATCAAGAACTGTTAGGATTTAGTTTTGAGCAGAAATACTATAAGTGGACTGTTTTGCCCTTTGATCATTATTGTAGCCCATCATTTTCACTAAGACTTTACGACCAGTTATATCTTATCTGAGATCCAGAGGAATACGAGTTGTTGTGTATGTTGATGACTTTATAGTGTTAGGTGCCAAATTTGAAATTTCTAGTCATAGTGACTTATTATTACAAACTCTAGATGAGTTAGGATGGACAGTTAATTTTGAGAAATCATCATTAGAACCTTCACAAGTAAAGCATTTTATTGGTTATATAATTGACAATACTGCTGCACAGACAGTGATAAGGATTGCGTAAGACAAAATTAGGAAATTGAAGAAAGACATAATTAAGTCGAGCATTGCGAGCTGACACAATTTCAGCTAGGGGTTTAGCGCGAATTGCAGGTCAGTGCATTTCGATGTGCAATTGTGTTTTTCCCGCGAAGTTGTTATTTAGGAATTTGTATAGACAATTAGCAAATAAATCGGGTTAGTATTGGACCCATTTACGCGTAATGAATGTTTTTGAACTCAGTTTCACAGTGGAATGCATTGCATATTGTACGTAAACATATTGGCATTCGGTTGGTGACAGACGCGCACATTACGCCTGGGGAGCATGGTTACCGAGGTTGACTATCAATGAAAAGTTGAAATTACAGAGAACTGTTTGCAGTGTTAATGGTAATTCTAACATTCAAAGAACATTTAAGGGGTCATCAAGTGCAAGTTTTATCGACAATGTTACAACAGTAGCCATGATCAATTGCATGGTAGGTTCATCGGTGCAGTTAGATATGATAGCCAGGACAATTCATATCGAGGCTATGGAGGCCAATATAACGTTAAGCGCGAAATATTTGGCAGGAACCTTAAATTGGAGGGCGGAGCATCTTTCACGCGTAAGGTCTACGTAAGAGTGGCATCTACACCCCAACCTATTCAAACTGTTAGACAGGGTCTGGGGACCCCATCATATAGACAGGTTTGGTTCAATCACATCGACACAGTTACCAGTGTACAATTCCCTGTATTGGGATCCGCATACGTCAGGAATAGACGCGTTATTTCAGACAGATTGGGGCCACATGAACAATTATGTAAATCCGCCGTCAAAAGTACTGAATATAGTCAAGGAGCAAAAGGCTGTAGCCACTTTAATCGCGCCCAAGTGGATAGGTCAACCGTGTTATCAACATTTAATAGAGTTGTTAGTTAGATCTACCAATAAGGTTGCCGGTGTCACACAGGACTATAATCGCACAGGGCCCTCATCAGGAACCTTTCAAAAACAAACACTGGGAAGTATGCGCTTAATTGGGCAAGGTTACGGTGTAGCGGGTGGGCCAGACGGGCCGCCAGACAGACTATAAGTTCTATAGCGGAATCTACATTACGCTCTTACAACGGTTATGTTTAGAAACGGGTGTTCTTTAATTCTTGTCATTTGCTTGATTACTTTTCCCGTGGACTAACAACGAAAGTGTTGTTTATATGTTGTGAAAGCCCAATCATTTCTGATCAGATTAGTATCAACATTGTTGCTGTCTGACGCAGGATCCTATAGTAATCACATTCTAAAACAGTGCACAGTAATGACACTGCGTTATTTTCCAATTTTAAAATAATTAACAGTATGCAATTTCGATCACAAGTATAGAAAATGCTATAACATTCGCAACACTAAATATAGGCCCAATTCCATTTTACAAATAAATTTGCTATTCATGTGAGCATCAGAGAACATTTTTGTAGAATGTTATGGAATTATTGGACCTGCTTTGTGACGTCATAATAATTTGAATATACGCCATTTAAAATCACTGCACAGGTAACGCATTTCAATATTTTCATATTTTTCAAATTGAATTGTCTGGTGAACATATCAAATTTATTGTTATCTTAATTTGGTCTAAAATGGCCTAAATGGATATTCGCTGTAAAATTTAACATTTACGACAGGTTTAAGCTAAAGCAGGCGCACAATTTCTATGGGAGCTGTTCGTCTCTATCGTGATACAATCCCAGTCAAATTTTCTGATTGAATACGTCTACCAAAACGCTTCTTACACATATCAAGTAAATAGATTTTGAGACGTTGTGGTGGTATTAGCACATGATTATATTGTGGTATGGACCACTCTTTCAAAGGAATTTTGTGTTATTTTTCAAAATGTTACAACTCATAAATCAAGGTTTTAGAGGATGAACAATCCAACACTTTTATCAATGGCATAAGCAAAGGTCTGCTACAAATCAGCATTAAAGGTTTTGGATCAGTCATAACCTGGAAATGAAATTATGAGGCTCTGAAACCTCTATACGAGCGTCTATCAACTAAAAAATCATAACAAACAGGTGTAGTGCTATGTTACAGTTCTCGTAAAAATTGCAATTTCTGTGTTAGGAAAATAACTTTTCGCCTATGTGTTAGCAAGGTAATGAAGACTTCGCAAGTATAAAATTGTTCTTTTAACCGTTCTAATTCAAACATTATTATGCCTTTTGTGACTGGCTGAAGTACGTGTATTCAGTGTCATAGAGGTGCCCTCTTCAGAGACTCAGTTTGCCATGATTTAATTGTATGTATCATCTTTAAATCGTTGGGTGATTTCAATATCGCAAAGAACCTATCTATAACTACCAAGTAGTTTTTTTTTCTGGTAAAGATGATGGTTTAGATGAAAACGAGTCGATGACAAGAATTATAGAACACCCCTCGTATGTCATTTTGTCAAACTAACAATCACGATTCCACAAATGAACATAATATATCAGTGACAGTGGATTTTATGTGCCGAATGGCGGATTCATCAACAAGGCCGGAGTCTACCATTAAATCAATTTAAGCCGCGTTGTCATTCTATTTTGAAGGCTTAGGCAAGCCGTCACCCACATACCAGTCAAACATTGAAAGACTGACTACTGCTTTAGTGAAATCATACAGGGACTGCTAAACCCATGTTGAGGCAAAAACCTATGTCAGTATCCGCATTCTATGTTATTTCAATCACTTGGAGAAAACGAACAGTTGTCGGTGAAATCGTTACGTATGAAGACTGTGACACTCTTAGCGCTCTTTTTAATGACACGCCCTTCAGATCGGGCACCAAAGGCAAAAATATTCGATCCACAAAGCATGTCATCGAAGGCGGTAGTTCTGTCAGTGGAAGATATTCAGTTCCATGAAAACGGTTCGATCACTATTACATTCTGGGCATAAAAATGACACAAATAGACAAGGTTTTGAAATTTCAATCCCAACATCATCAGATAAAGTGATGTGGACCCTGTGTGTTGTTTAAGAGTCATATATAAAACCGCTAAATTCCGCAAAGGACCTAAAACGCGTTGCTGCTTTCGCTAAAACACCGTATTTGGCAATAAGTGAAGATGTTGGAGGACAGTATTAAGATGGCGGGACTAGCTGATCAAGGTTTCACAGCAAAGTTGTTTAGGCCCACGGGGCGACAATCGCGGTATCGCAAGGAATTCTGCCAGAGACAGTTATGAAAGTCGGCCGTTGAAAGACGAAAGAAGTATTCCGCTGAACCATTACGTGTATGGTCAAGTGCCCAGTGGTTTTACCACTAATTTGTTGAGCAAGGACTCATAATTTTGCCTAGTCAGCATACACAAGACTGTTAAACAGCAGTGAAAGTACATGTACATATGTTTAACGAATTTGGAGTTCTGTTACCAGTTACAGTGTTATAAAGTTAGTTTAAAGTTAACTGTGTTGAATTAATATGAAAGTGATCTGTATGTATATAAGCATCTCTAAATGAAGCACGCTATATGGAAATTAACAAATACATGTGAGTATTAATGTAGGTTTACTGAAATCGTAGTTAAACGAACTATTTGTTTGCACGCAAGTACACACAGGAAGTGTGTTATTTACCGTCTTATCCATGCGCAACTTAAAAATGGAATCAGCAAGTTACAGTAACTCAAGGAAGCCGACAGTACCCTTAAAGCCACAAGATTACACAACAGACTCCCCTGTACCTGCGAAGACAAAGACAAACACACTATATGGAAATTAACAAAAACAATCATGTGAGTATTAACGTAGATTTACTGAAACTGTCCACTTCGAGCTGACCTTACAAGCTACAGTAAAATCGTTCACTCATGAAATCATGAAATTGCCCGTGCATAAATAACCAACACATCCTGCATATGACAAGTACACCGCTACTTTGTTGCGCTCTCAGAGTAGCGCAAAGACAACTATTTCGTACTATTCGAAGAAACGTCCGAAATATTAAATATTAGTACATACGAGAGTTGGAAAAACTGATAGGATGCAACGTTGTGCCGACCGGCATCTTTGCACCCATTTTGCAACGAGATTATAAAACATCCAAGTGTGCCTGAGAAAGGCTACATTAACTTTATATATATCTACACATGGAAAAAGTTAGGGAACATCCGATTTTCGAAGTGTTGCTTTTCATTTGGAATAAAAATAGCAAAAAATAATTAACTATACCCGAAAACCAGTGTGAAGCTGCATGTAAAATAATAACCAGGCATTGCAGATTACCGTATTTCATTTCATATACGCTGGATACATTCAAATGCTAAGTTTTATTAAAATACTATTGATATAAGTAATGAGTATATGAGACACAAAACTAGTAACATTGTAGGACTATACAATATCGGAATTATCCTTGTCGTCCGTGAGCATTGACCACGATTTGAATAAATCTCACCATATCACAAACCAGGCTGTATCTCTGCTGCTTTGATTATGCGGTCATGTATCTTGTGACCTCATCATGGCTGTAAAGGGTTCATCGACTATCAAAACTGGAAAGTAATAATTTCTCAAAACGAACATTACATTAAATCATTATAGGCATTTCTTAAGTTTTTTCCAAGTGTATATAATAACAATACAGGCACCCAACATGATTTCCATTCATTAATTAAAATTCTGCACAAACGAAAGACATAATGCTGCACTATATTTTACATTTTCATACGCGTAAAAACATGCATTCTTATGCTCGTTCCGGACGGAGTTCATTTTCTCATTATTAGCATGTGCTTTGCGTAATGAACCTAAATAAATGTGGTGTATTAAGAGCACGTGCGCATGCGAACTGCCTCATTGATACACGTCGTGCGCGTGCGAATTACCTCACTGATACACGTGCTTTATTTTTATTTCATTAATACGTACATGCATGTTAATATCGTGTATGCCTGTTAATGGTATTTTTATGCAATTATGTGAATTAAACTGACTTGAAAATACTTACTGTCTTTTTTACTTAATTGCTTACAATTATTACATTGTGTATGATTTTCACAATTGTATAAATACATGAAACCGGATCGGGAAGTAATTGTGTGAGATCGTCCATTAAATGAGTAAAATATATTTTGTTAAGTTATGAAAGATAATTATTTCAATCATCGGTTTCAAGGACTTTCAAACAGAAGTTTCTTTTTACCCAAGCTTTTCATAATAAGGACTTATACTCCTTTCTGTGAACATAGATGTAGAGTATGCAAGTTAACAAATAGCAAAAATATACCGTGCAGAATGTGTTCTTGACATATCAATCGTGAAATCTATGCATAACAAAAGTGATAAAAGTAAATAAAACAAGGAAGTACTCGATCAAACTATTTGTTTACCAGGATGGATGCTGATACTTTATCTGAAGAATTCGCAAACAGCGTACTACCAGTAACAATACTTATAGGTATTCTTGCTGTCTTTGGTTTAATAGGAAACTCTAGTGTAATATACGTTTATAAATGGAAATATTCAAAATGCAATTTTCGTACGTTCGTGCTTTGTTTGGCGATGGTGGACTTCATAAGTTGCCTATTTGTGTTTCCATCTGAGATGGTCGGGCACAGGATCTGGTTTTCCTATCCGAAATCAGCGGCATGGTTTTGTAAACTAAAGACATCAATATACGCAATTGCCGTATTCGTGTCATCGTATATTTTACTGTTGATTTCGATAGACAGATTCAGAAAAGTTTGCCGTCCCCTCGGATGGCAAATCAGTCAAAAGGTGGCGTTGCGATTGTGCCTGTTCATATTTGGGTTGTGTTTGATTCTCATTATACCATGCCCAATTTTATTTGGCATACAGACATCGAACATTACATATGAGGGAGAAAATATTGTTATAACATCATGCGGAAGAGACGATGAATATAAACATTCTGTATGGATAACGATATATGTTGCTATATTATATTACGCCACGGTCATAACGTTCATGGTGACAACAATGGTTTTGTACGGGATGATTCTTAGAAAACTTTTCTGTGGTAATTTCTTGAAGGAAATCGACCACACGGAAGAACTTAAAAGAAGAAGTAAACTTAAAATGGCCGAATTTAGCGAAGACGAAACGAGAGATGCTATTTTCAGTAGTGATACGTTTCTCGACCATAGCAGCACGTGTGCCGATGAACATAATCTTAAAGATGAACCAAAACTTATTAAAATAGAAAGTGGAGAGCGTCTTTGTATAGAATACACCGATAAAGATGGAAACGTTAGAACTGAAACAATCCAGTATACAAATAATTCGCATGAAGACGTTGACGAAAACCCTAGACCAATATCTAGTACGCGTGAATCGGCGGTCAGTGATATCACTACGTTAACGATAGGACAGGGGTCTGACGCCACAAGGCCACATTGTAATAACAGTAGCGTGTGCCAGTCGGAGTGTGACGATTTAAACCTCGGGTTAGATAAAGGCATCATCGACTCGATGGAAATGTTAAATGAAAGCAATTCAATCGTGACTGGGAGAATATTAGCTATGGACACTTTGAAAGGTGTTATCAATAAGGCTTACATTCCAGATCTTGAAAAAGGATCGAATTCTTCTAAGTCAAAAGTATCTAAAATGCAAAGTACCGATATGACTACAAACGTTTGTGAAGAATATGACACAGATCACGGTAAAACGAAGTTACCACAATCAGAAAGTTCTGATAAAGAAACAGCAACTTGCAAAGGGCTGGAGAATGAAGCAAAAAACCAAGATGCACCAGACACGGCCATCATAGACAGTGTTAATAAAACATCCAAAGATTTACAGACAACAAAACTATGTGATTCAACTGAAGATGTTTCCGAAGAAAGAAATGATAACAAAAATGATGAACATCCAGATGAATTTAATCTAAATGTCCAGAATCTAGCACAAGTCTTGCAAGGCGAATCAGCGGGAAAAGATTTGAAAGGAACAGTACATTTCGATAAACCTATTATCGAACAAGTTAATGGTGCGTCAATTGACACGACAATGGATAATACACTGAAAAAGAATAAAGTTCGCGAAAAGCATGAAATGAAACACAAGAACGCTAAACAGAGAATTAGAAACAAAAGCGTTATCATGTTTGTGGTTACTCTAATTTTTAATATAACGACTCTCATATATTTCTGCATATTCACTGTAGTGATACGGAAAGAGCACATTTTCGAGATCGTTACGCCGAAATCAACAGGGGTACTTTTCTTTTTCTGGAGGGTATACTTCCTTAACCACGTGATAAACCCTGTGGTGTATGGGAGTCTGGATCCCCGCTTTAGAAAAGTTCTCAAGAAATCGTGGAGAAAAATCAGAAGGAAGCAAAGCAAGCGGAAGCTTAGCTTACGAACGTGATAGGACAGACCATCTGTGAAACTTTGCCGAACAATTTGTCAAGATGATCATCGATTAGTTATTGCATGAAATGCTTTTTAAAAGGATTGCACTCACCAAGATGATCAAAGTTGATGAGACAAACATTTATACAAATTTTATTGCAAAATGTTCAGTTTTATCGATCATCATTGAGATCATTCTCTACATGTATCATTCCTACGTTTCCCTGTATGAATTAAACATTTGCTGTAACTTAATTGTCAGATTCATTCTCTGAATGAATTTAACCATAGTATAGAAACAGGGGCATTTTGAAGATTAACAACAGGTAAGCAATGATCTTGCGCAATCATTGCCAAAGTTCCATACTAAAACCAAGGAAATGAGCAAAACTACACATAAATATCGATACGAAGAGAACCGTAATCCGAGCGGTCAGCTATTGGCCCAAATACGTTAATTAAATATATAAAGCACATTCAACGCACGTGCATCACAAGAACATGCGCACACAGAAAAAAAAAAAAAGATTCCAATACATGGAAATCCAACAGAAATATCACCTAGGAATTTTCATTATGAATATAAATATTTGAGAGCTTTGGAATAAATTCTTTTAATTTGATTTTTTCCTAAGAATAATGAAGCATGAATAAATCTGGACCCTTATAAAAGCTACAGTTTACTAGACAATGGCGAATCACTAAGAGATCTAACGCTATTATTTTAAACACGACCATGGGAATGTTGATCTATTTGATACTAAGAACATCTAACATATCTCAGCTTTACAGGAAAATAATTTTAATTCATTCAATTTCTTAATGGGAGATAACTCTGTTGATATGATACCTCCTGCATTAGACAATGGCGAACCAAACTCGACAATGGCGAATCAATTAGCCTATAGCCCAAAAGAAACCATTTTAGAAGGGAATTTTGGCACACAAATGGTGCCATCAACATGTGAGACTAAATGGTGTTCGATAATATTGTGTTTATTTGCTTTTGTGCTTTACGTTAACTGTCAACAGCAAATGCCATATCAAAAAGGTCAATTTTACCGATTTAAGCATGTCTTATTGCTTTAACGAATCAATGTAAGCCTAAAAGCAAGATGGTTAAACCACGACTTGCACCAATATTAGTTACGCAATTGACCAAACCAAATGGTTCCAGGGCAAGCCTTCAATAGGTAGATTATCAGTACTTTGTGCACATTCTTTTCACCACACAAAGTATGATTCGCTATTGTCGAATTTACATGTACATCTTTCTCCGCTTATATCTACCTTCAATGTCAAAACTTTTATCAAAAACAGGCATATTGCACAACTAGGGATATTAGGCATTAAAGTCATGCAAAAGTGGCCATCGTCAAATGCTAAGAAACGAGGTATGAAACGCATTTTATCTGAATGTTACATTTTGTGGAACAATAAACTAGGCATCTTAGTTAAGGGGTCAAGCGTTTCAGCAACCCTGATTTTATTGTCCGGTGGAATTTTGACTCCATTCTTTTACCAAACCCCAAGGCTTAGATAAAAGTAAATGACTGAGTTATAAAATAAATAATATTTTGTCTAAGTTTCAAGAAATTCTGCAATATCTTTACGAGTGGTTCGCCATTGTCGATGATTCTCTATTGTCGAGTTCACTGTACAACACAGTCATTTACTTCCCCTTCCCCCCACCCACTATTCAGTTTACATACAAAATGGCCTGGATCCCTTACTTTGTCAAACTATAGAAAGTTACCTGCAAAACACCAGCTATTGACATCTGTCAGTATGCCACTTTCAAGAAAATCAACCACAAAGTGGGTCATAACCACCAAACTTTTTCAGTAATTCCCTTTGAAAACATCTTACTTTTAAAGCACAAAATCAGCTGTCACAAAATGAGCAATATGCATTATCTCCCTTGGACAAGCACAGCATCCGGAGTTCACTTTTAGATTCGAATTTCATTTCAACTGAACCTTTCATGTACGATAAAACTCAAAATTATGTCAAGAAGTACCAGTTTAAAAAAATATAGACACAAACCATCACACTTAAAGAGCATGGTATTCTATATTCTGAAAATCATCCATTCCCAATACGAAACTGGTCACTGATATCTTAGGTTCTCTGTTACTACACTAACACGCCTAAATAAACGATCAAATACTTAATGAAGTCAATATAACGTGGAATAGATAGTTCCTGCATGATGTCACAACATGCATACTTGACACATAAGATGGCTGATTTTCCAGGGTAAACCAGTTATGTACAGTTATGATTATCTGATCAAGTGAGTTGTTCTCAAACTAGTAAGAGGTTGACAAGAGAATAGTTGCACATAATTTCGTTCAAGCTTAACCTTACTGTATTAAGAAATACAGTTAAACCCAATGAATGCAAACAAAATCGGCCATTTTGTGTGGCAAAATCTTGATATTTGTCATGCAGGAACTATCTATAGTATTCCCTGATATTTTACTTTTATTTCCTGAAAATACATATTGCACAAAAAGACAATATGTAAAGGGTGTTTACCTTTTTGTGTCATCTAATCATTCACCGTGTTATGATCGAATCGAAATACCTATATGCACCGACGGAGAAGTATTTGATCGTTTGGTAGCCTGTAAGTTACAATGTTGACATTTCCCTGTATGAATTGCACTGCTTGACTCGACAATGATTGTCTGGTTTATCCTCTGTATGAGTGACCAAAAGCCTCAAGAAATAATTCGTTCCATGGGGTGGGGGAAAGGGGTACGTTATACTAATCACTAGTTTCTAATGCCTAGAACACATTCTTTTGGCATTAAAAGGCTGCTCTCATTGAATCATTGAAAGAAAGGAATATAACCACAAATCTTCACCTGGCCCCTAGGTTATTTTTTTTTTTTTTTCATACTCATCTCCTCTGAGTTTAGGTTATTTTGTTTTTGTTTTTTTTTTCATACTCAACTCCTCTGATTGTTGGCATTTTAACATTTATAAGCAGGAGAAATTACAGGTACTTGTATTTGTGGCCTTAAGCTGAAGTTTCAATATATTTGGGCTATTTTGTCATTTTTGAGCAGTTCAAATTTCATGCTCAGGTGAGTTGAGGATGAAAAAAGTTTTATAACCTCAGGTGGAAGTTTATATTTGTTCTTCATCACAGATCAGGCAGTTAACTGACTGAGCTACTGTACGCAGCTGGCAGCATTACGAAGACATGCCCATGCAATATGCAGAGATTTTTTTTTTCAGCTGTAAAAATTGAAAATTTCATTGGATTTTTTTTTTTTTATATTTTCAACACTTGCTCAAAACATAGATGGTGGGTACGTGTTAGAACTGCCTCGCCGAGGTGGTTCTAATGAGTACTCAAAATCTATGTTTTGTAGCAAAAATAAGAAAAATAGGTATACCCCTGCAAACCCCAGTTTTGCTATATAACAGTGGGGTGTACACTGGTAAGGGGGTATATATTACACGGACATGTTATCCTGATGAGTGCATGGGGGATTAACAGACTATAAAGTAGACAGCATTCCTTACAGTGTACATGGTATGTATACAAAGAAAAGAAATACATTTGTTTAAAATATAAGAATTTTATTCATATTAAAAATATACAAAAAGCAAGACAAAAATATATTCGTCAGAATGACACAGAAGTAACTAAGATAAAAATATTCAGCATTAGAAAAAAATATAGCGAGCTTTAAGCTGCACGAGCAACAGATCTGAATTAGCAACATATATGAGCCACATCATGAGAAAACAGGATTTTTGCCTTTGTAAAAACAAAAGGGGCAGATCAGCTGTGCAGTTACTGCACAGCTGATCAGCGACTTTGTTTTCGCTACTGGGATAGAACAATCCCTCTTCTTCTTAAATTTTATCTGAAATTCCAGGCTTCTAGAACTCTTTGTGACTGTACAGGCCGACTTGTGTCAGATCTGGACGGAAACCTGGGAGACCGGTTTTCTTGTGACGCAGCTCATATAATAATGAGACAAATCTTATGAAAACCAGGCACATATCAGCTGTATAGTAACGGACCACTTGATCGACACCTTTCGTTTTTCTATAAAGACAGTTTGATACCTTCTTTGGCAGATCAGAAGCATCTAGCCATCCATCTTCAGTAGATGTAAGGCCCAGTTTGTGATGAATCTAGTTGAAAAAAAAAAAAAAAAAAAAAATCAATGACAGGTTTTCATCAGAAGTGGCTCAGTAGCAGGCACACAATTTACATGGCTCTAAAAAGCAAGCGATGATGAGTATAACTGACATAATATATAGTGTATTTCTGTATTTTAACATTACACATGAGAATATCTTATGATACATGTACTAATATCTTATCATTTGAGCCGCCTCGTGGGAAAACCAACAATGTGGTTTCCGACCAGGTACGACACAAACCGACCTGTACAAGCACAGAAAAGAGCTAGAAGCTTGAAATTTAGGATTTAAGTAGAAGAGGAATTGTACTATCTGAGTAGCGAAAACAAAGGCGCTGATCAGCTTCGCAGTTACTGCGAAGCTGATCTGCGTCTTTGTTTTTGCCCATGCAAATTGTTGGTTTTCCCACGAGGCAGCTCATTTAAAGGTTCACTTTACGAAACATAACATGTTTTGATAGAACATATCACTGTTTTTGTTCATATGGTCACCATTATGCATATTTGTATTTCCATTAACTCATAATGTGCCAATGCACATAATAAGCAGTACATTATGGGTAAAATAAGTTCAGTTTAGCTGACTAACTTAACAACATTATGTGCTTGAGTGAAAGGTTGATTCTTATACATGTATATTAAACTAAAAATGATTTTCAATAAATCAAAAAAGTTTCTTGACCTTTGAATTTTAATATATATTTCAACATGAATGTATAAAATCATTAAAACCATGACAGATAGATATATTATTCTTCAAAACTTGACTATTCCAGGCAGAGAATGCTAGTTCTCATTGGCACAACCACATTTTCTACTTTACGTCCCAGCCAACAGCTATGGTCATGTCTGGATGCTGCCTCCATTTTACATGTACGTGACTTCCATCCAATATTTGAATGTTATTACATCTGAAATGTGCTAAAAAAACTCCTTACTTATTTCAGCAACTGTCCGCACATGACTGAAACACTGCTGACAGGGATGTTGAACCACAAAACATTTCAGCAGTTTTACATATTATGTAGGTCAACCTCATTATAACACTGTCCTTGGGGTCCATGACAACAGACCGTGTTATAAGTGAACCATGTTATAACGAGGTTATTTATAATAGACATATAGCAAAATAATTAATTTGGGATCCCTGACATGACCGTGTTATATTGAAAACTGCACTATAGTGAGGTGTGTTATAATGAGGTTGAACTGTACCCATAATCTATTGTCTTAGGAGGAAATAACATATCAATTTTATCAAAAAATGGACACTCATTTTTATCAAAAGAAAACTGAAGAGCTACTTGAATGTCTTCAGTAACATACTGATTGGTGTTATTATAGCATTTACCCATATTTGACAAATGGATTCTCCCATCATTATCATTTGGGCGAGTCCACTTTCATTTTTAGGGGCCGCAGGTGTAATTTTAAAATTTTATTCATTTTTATATGAAATTCCTGTAAGCAAACAGAATAGCCCCAGATGGGACGCCGCGTTCTGCGGCGTCACATCTGGGGCTATACTGTTTGCCTATGTCCCATAAAAGGGACGTCAGGCTTGAATGAGTTAAATTTAATAAGTTGATGACAAAAACTGGAAAAAGATTTTCCAGACATGACAAAAAGGTACTAAAGTGTATGGCAATTTACTCTTAAGGCTAACTACATTTTGGCACAAAATAGTATATCTAATTACATGAGCCAAGCCATAAGAAAATGTCTACTAACATATGCCAAACAAAATGGCATTTGAGAAGCCAGGCCCCAAGGTTATAAAACTTTTTTCATGCTCACCTTAGCTGAGACTAAAATTTATCCTGCTGATAAATGTTAAAATGCCAACAATTGTTGGCATTTTAACATTTATCAGCACGATAAATTACAGACTTTGATGATCTAAACCAGAAATTTCTATTTATTTGGGCTATTTTGGTATTTATGAGCAGGACAAATTTTAGTCTCAGCTGAGTTGAGCATGAAAAAAGTTTTATAACCTCCGGGCCTCATTATCAGCCTTCACTGTCACCACAGTATGATAGTATGATGCCTCCCGCCCAGTTTCCGGGGGGGGGGGGGGGGGGGGGGGGGGCAATTTTGAAAATGTTCTTTAAGGGTAGCTGTAATAGTAGGACACAACTTTCAAAACAAAAATTTGAAAACTTCCCGTGTTTAGGATATGCTGCCGTGATGAGAAAACCGGATTTTGTTGATGCAAAAACAAAGTGCCTTAGTTTTCGCTACTCAGACAGTACAATTAGCCTTCTACTTATCCAAAATTTCAAGCATCTAGCATTCATCTGTGACTGTACAATCCCTCTTCTTCTTTAATCCGAAATTTCAAGACTCCAGCTTTCTTTTGTAACTTTACAGGCCGGTTTATGTCAGATGTGGTTGGGAACCCCGAAGATGGGTTTTCTCCATTGAGGCTCATCGTAGCAGCTGCATGATGAGAAAGCCTGCTTATAGCATAAGGAAAACATGTCCATGAAAAGTATACCCCCTCATATCCCACTTTTATATAGCAAAACTGGGGTATGTAGTGGTATACCTATTTTTCTTATTTTTGCTCCAAAACATAGATTGTGGGTACTCGTTAGAATCGCCTTGGCAAGGCGGTTTTAACGTGTACCCACAATCTATGTTTTGAGCAAAAAGGTTAAAAATATCAGCATTTTTCCAATGAAAATTTTCAATTTTTACAAGTGAAAAAATCTCTTATATTGCATAGGCAAGTTTTCGAAATAGATCAGTTGCACTGTATCAATGCTTTTATCCAAATCTGCAAGTTGCTAGCCAACAAGTTGGTTTCTAACGTGGTCAGAAACCCTTAAGACATGTTTTGTCATGTTGCAAATCTTAATGACTAATTGAGCCTCCGCAAAGAAAACCACAATATGCATAGGTGAGAGCAAAGGCGCAGAACAGTTGTGCAGTAACTGCACAGCTGATAAGCGACTTTGTTTTCGCTACACAGATAGTAAAATCCATCTACTTCTTAAATCCAAAATTTCCAGCTTCTAGCCAATTTTTGCACAGGCCGAGTTGTGTAAGAACTGGTCAGAAACCAAATTGTTGGTTTTCTCATGTGAAGGTTCAATTTCCATATTCAAATATAGCTAATACATGTATGAGTCTATATTATGTCTATAAAACACAAGAAGTTAACTTGGAGCTCCTTTTTAATTGCCAAGCCAGTGTAAGCATATCACAAATTGTTTAGACACTACAAACTAGTTATTTAAGACATGTCAGTCATACGAACACAAAACTAGGTATTTTCACTTATATCTTGCAAAACACAATAAGTCATTGTTTAGACAAAGCACATTGTTTGAACACACATTAGGCATATTCACTTACTGTTATCTTGCATTACACAACATGTAACATCTTAACTTATTTATATCTTTGTTACACATTGTATGGACAAGCATTTTCACGTATTGTCTTGTATGACATTGTTTGGACGTACACAACACAGAGCATACCATTTGCTACGATGATTGCTGCCTGAGTGAAGCTTGGTGTTAAAGATGAAAGGCTGGGAGCGTTTAGGCGTTATGTTATACCACTGCAATGAAATAGTAACTTGATTAAGTAGGGTTATTGTGGTGAATGTTAAAAATTAACATCATTATTTAACGTTTCCTTAAAACTTTAAAAATGCTATTATTTATTTATTTATTTTGTTTATTTTTTTTTGTTTGTTTGTTGTTGTTTTTTTTTTTCATATCAAATTAGTAAGGCAAATTCTGTAATGTTAGCTAAAAATAAAGTTCTCGTAAACATTAGTCAGCATCTTTTTAACATCACAACAATGCTTCAAACAATTTGATCCAAATAACCTTGATTATTTGTGTTAGTGTACTCACTTTAAATAAATCTTCAAGACATTTTTGCAACCAACTTAATACATTTCATTGAGAAAAAAAATAATCTTGAATCATCACCAAATACCCTACTTTATTAGCTACTTTTTTCCAATTCAGATAGTAACCACACAGCCATCATTGCTGACTTAAGATTGAATCTCCCACCAACAGCTAAGGTCATATGAAGATAAGTCAAAAGTCTCATGCTTTAAGACTGGAAACAAGTGTGCGGCCACAGAGGCTTCTGTTTTACTTTTATATGTAACTACATGTACAATCATACTTGAAGTTTGTACAATGCCGGGGAAGTAACTCATGCAGCTATTTATTCCACAATAATTTAGGAGTAAGTCTGATTATTAAACTTATGTCCTTCTTCCTAATATGTGTTCACATATAATAGTAAATGGCTACACTGATAACACAGAAAGTTTGATGTTTAGTAGAGGAATATTAAAAAAGACACATGACATATTAATCTCAGTACAAAAACAACATTATGCAAAGAGTATAGACAAAGCCAAGCCATGATACTATTGCTTCTATAGAAAGAAACACATGCAAACCTGTAGTTGTATGAGGTATAAACCAACTAAATCTTTAAAAGAACCAAACAATTGACCTGACAAAAAAAAACAAAAAAAAACTGGTTTTGCATGAAAAAAATGCACATCAGTTGCACTTTTGCCACTTCCACTTTTGACACTGCCACTTCAGAATGGTTTTCTAATTCATTAAATGAAAATTTAAAACCATGGCTACATGTAGCTTCTTTAGCTGAAAAGTATGAACAGGTTAAAATCATCAGAACCAGGTCCCGAAGTCATAAAACTTTTTTCAAGCTCAACTCATCTGAGACTAAAATTTATCCTGCTCATAACTGTTAAACATTTATTAGCAGAATAAATTACTTAAGTGATCTAGTCCTGACATTAACATTGGTTTGGGCTATTTCAGTATTTTATGAGCAGATTAAATTTCATGCTCAGCTGAGGTGAGCATAAAAATATTTTATAACCTCGCAGCCGTGCCAGGTTTTCTCTTGCCGTGACATATTAACAACATGGAAAGCCAATAAGACTGATATTCTACAAACTTAACTAACAAAGAACAATGTATTATAAAATCTACCCAATGCTAAACAGAAAACAAGACATCACAAAAATGGAGAAAACAAATTTTGAGCATCATTCATACACACCTTCTCAATTATTGCAAAATACCCACCTTTCTAAGGTTATTGCAGCTGCATGTCTTGTAACAGCTTTTTACCTTTAGATTAGACCACTAAGCACAACTGCACCATCATCAGGAAAACATGTCCTTGCAATGAATACCCCCTTAAACCCCAGTTTTATATAGCAAAACTGAAGTATGCAGGGGTATAACTATTTTTCTTATTTTGCTCAAAAACATAAATTGTGGGTACTCGTTAGAATTGCCTCAGCGATGTTCTGAGCAAAAATAAGAAAAATATAAAAATGTTTCTACTGAAAATTTTCAATTTTTACAACTTAAAAATCTCTGTATATATTGCATGGACATGTTTTCATAATGAAAATGCCTTTTTTCCCACAAAAGACATGTAACATACCCTGTAACAATTCCTGAATGCCAGACTATAAGCAAACTACACTATAAAATGCCCATTAAAAAAGACGGTTATTTGCTATTGATTTTGAAAACTGCTAACTGCAGCTATCCAGTGCAATTTTTCATAAGCAAAGTGATGTTCATCAGATCTTCCACAAATACATGTATACGTTCAATGTGACATGCAAATATCTAGCTATATGACTTATACGCAATTTTCAAGCAAACAAAATTTTGACCCATACACAAGCTTTGTCTATTGCAAGATATATATAAACTAAGCAAAATCATGCCAAATGCATGTATCAGCAAAACAGTAACCATAGAGCTGTTAAGAAGCTTTTATTTCTTTTCAACAACTAGCGAGCTTGGTTGTGGGGGTGGGCAATATTCCATATCCCATAATAAATTGTCCAAAACATGCCATATCCCAAACCCATTATTAAAAATTTGTAAAGTAACCTAACCGATATACCAAAATAAATATAGGTCAGTATCTCATATCCCATAATATAAAACTGTCTAAAACATCCTATAGCCCAATTTATTTATTTATTTATATATATATTTTTTTGTTCAGTTTGACATCCCTTTAAAGATTATTTCAGCTCATATGAGATGGGCCAATCAGTAGGTGGGGCGAAAACGGGAGAACCCTGAGAAAAAGCACCTGACACACCCACAAGCAGAACTTGGCTTGTCTCACATATGCCCCGTGTGGGGATCGAACCCACACTAGACACAGAGGTGAGATGATCAAATGGTTAAGAGCAGTAATGAAGTTCAGCGCTCTTAACCAATAGGCCATGGGGGCCACCCATATCCCAAAATTAACTTGTTTAATATGTCAAACTCATATTTCGAAATTCATATGTATCCTATATCCCATTATAAATATGGGTCAATATCCCATATCCCAAAATTAGGACAAAATCCCATATCCCAAAATATAAAAAATGGGTGTATATCCCATACCCCAAAGTACCCCAAAACAGCCTCTTGTGCTGTACAGTCTGGTCTGTGGCAGACCTTGTCAGAAATACAGAGGAATGGTTTCTTCTGATACAGCACATACGATATGAGGCTGTGCGTGAGAAAACCAACAATTTGGGTTTCTGACCAGGTCCGACACAAACCGGGCTGTACAAGCACAGAAGATGGCTAGAGGCTTGAAATTTTGGATTTAAGAAGAAGAGGGACTGTACTATCCGTGTAGCGAAAACAAAGGCGCTGATCAGCTTCGCGGTTACCGCGAAGCTGATCTGCGTCTTTGTTTTCGCATAGGCAGATTGTTGGTTTTCTCACGCACAGGCTCATATATTAGTTAAACACTAAAATCTCCAATATGATCAAAGCTTAATGGTTTTGGCTGGTCTAAAGTTCTATAAATAGCACTACTTAAGGTTAAAATGACATAAAAACAGCCCAACAATTAACAATGGCATGTAGTAATCCTCTTAGTTTACTATATAAAGTTTACAATATAAAAGAATGTTCCAACATGAATCAGTTATACTGAAATCCTCTACATTTTACATGCAAGAATAAATTCTAAATGAATCTTAAGTTCTTGACCCATGAAAAGTTTAAAAAAACCTGCACAGCTGATCTGTGTTTTTGTTTTCGCATATGTAAATACCAGGTTTTCTAATGATGCGACTCAACTTTTTAATTTTTAAAAGAAAAAAAGATTATTTGAGCTGCGTAATGAGAAAACCAACATGGTTTCCGAACAGGTAAGACACAAACAGAGCCGTACAAGCACAGAAGATGGCTAGAACCTTGAAATTTCGGATTTAAGAAGAGGAAGTGTAAATCCGTGTAGCGAAAACAAAGGCGCTGATCAGCTTCGCGGTTATCGCGAAGCTGATCTGTGTCTTAGTTTTCGCAAATGCAAATTGTTGGTTTTCTCATGAGGCCGCTCAAATTCTAAATGAATCTTACAGTCATGACCCATGAAAAGTTTAAAACAACCTGCACAGCTGATCTGCGTCTTTGTTTTTGTTTTCACATATGTAACCAGAGGACCAATGGTCCTGAAAACGCTCATCTGAAGCCTGATCCTGGAGTATTAAGTCATCATGAAATGACCTTGACCTTGAATACTCACACACCTTTATTGAATTCATAAGTTGTCTGCATCTGCAAAGATTCAGGTCTCAGGCTGCAATAGTTTCCAAACCTAGTGATTTCTGAGAAAACTGATATTCAAATGACCTTGGGTCAAGGTCAAGAAATGACCCTGGCCTTCATTAATTACTTACCTTCATTGACTCCATCGGTTGTCTGCATCTAGCAACTTTCAGGTCTCAGACTGCAACAGTTTCCAAAATATCCATTGTTTTCGCCTTTTCCCATGTAAAAGCCTATGTTTCCAAAATTGACCTTGCCGTAAAATAGGTCAAGGTCATCCTAGGGTCATCACTTGATCAAACTATGATGGGTTACATCCCAAATGCTACATACCAAGTTTCACGAAAATTGGCCTGCCGGTTCTGGAGAAGATTTTTGAGTGGTTTTTACCATATATGGGCATGGCAGCCATCTTGGTCATGTGACCTGGATTTCACGATCAAACTTTTGTCTCCCCTACCCATGGATGCTCCACATAAAATTTCACTTTGATTGGCCCAGCAGTTTCAGAGAAGAAGATCTGTGAAAAGTGTGTATGGACAACAGACTGGCCAAGGTCAAGAGATGACCTTGACCTAAATTAATCACATACCTTCATCTACTGCATTAGTTGTTTGCATCCACCACTTTTCAGGCATCAGGCTGAATAGTTTTCAAAAAATCCATAGTTTTCACTTTTTCCCATGTAAAAGCCTATGTTTCCAAAATTGACCTTGCCGTAAAATAGGTCAAGGTCATCCTAGGGTCATCATTTTATCAAACTATGATGGGCTGGAGTCCCAAATGCTACATACCAAGTTTCATGAAAATCGGCCTGCCGGTTCTGGAGAAGAAGATTTTTGAGTGGTTTTTACCATATATGGGCGTGGCGGCCATCTTGGTCATGTGACCTGGATTTCACGATCAAACTTTCGTCTCCCCTACCCACGGATGCTCCACATAAAATTTCACTTTGATTGGCCCAGCAGTTTCAGAGAAGAAGATCTGTGAAAAGTGTGTATGGACGACAGACTGGCCAAGGTCAAGAGATGACCTTGACCTAAATTAATCACATACCTTCATCTACTCCATTAGTTGTTTGCATCTACCACTTTTCAGGCCTCAGGCTGCAATAGTTTTCAAAAAATCCATAGTTTTCACTTTTTCCCATGTAAAAGCCTATGTTTCCAAATTTGACCTTGCCGTAAAATAGGTCAAGGTCATCCAAGGGTCATCATTTTATCAAACTATGATGGGCTGAAGTCCCCGATGCTACATACCAAGTTTCGTGGAAATCGGCCCACCGGTTCTGGAGAAGAAGATTTTTTAGCGTTTTTTAACATATATGGGCGTGGCGGCCATCTTGGTCATGTGACCTGAATTTCGTGTTCAAACTTGAAATGCCACTACCCAAGGAGGCTCCACATAAAATTTCAACTAGATCGGCCAAGCGGTTTCAGAGAAGAAGATCTTTGAAATTGTGGACGACGGACGGACGCCGGATCATGGCCATCCTATAAGCTCACCTTGTGAGCCTTCGGCTCAGGTGAGCTAAAAAGCAGGTTTTCTACTGACGCAACTCAAGTGATTAATTTGTTAAAAAAAAATTAATTGAGCCACACCATGTGAAAACCAACAATGTGGTTTCCGAACAGGTAAGACACAAACCAAGCCGTACAAGCACAAAAGATTGCTAGAAGCTTGAAATTTCGGATTTAAGAAGAGGAATTGTACTATATGTGTAGCGAAAACAAAGGCGCTGATCAGCTGCCCAGTTACTGCACAGCTGATCTGCGTCTTTGTTTTCACATATGCAGATTGTTGGTTTTCTCATGAGGCGGCTCATTTATGGTCAAATATGATATTAGCCACACGGGCCTTGGTGCGAGATAACCATAATTGAGCCGATGCATGAGAAAACAAACAGTATGGGTTTCCGATCAGGTTTGACACAAACTGGTTTGTACAGTAACAGAAGATAGCGTGAAACTTTGGATAAAAGCAAAAGATGAATTGTACTATCCATGAGGCGCTGATCAGCTGTGCAGTTACTGCGTCTTTGTTTTGGCATAATATGCAAATTGTTGGTTTTCTCATGCTGCAGTTCATATCTGATCATCAGTCTAACACAACACTTGCCAAACTAGAACATGGAGGATAAATGAGCCGCCTCATGGGAAAACCAACAATCTGCATAGGCGAAAACAAAGAGGCAGATCAGCTTCGCGGTAACCGCGAAGCTGATCAGCGCCTTTGTTTTCGCCACACGGATAGTAAAATCCCTCTACTTCCTAAATACAAAATTTCATGCTTCTAGCCTGCTTCTGTGACGGTATAGATCAGTTTGTGTCGGACCTGTTCAAAAACCACATTGTTGGTTTTTCCATGAGATGGCCCAAATATTTCTTAAGCCTTGAAATTTCTGTCATTGAAGGAAGTAGGAAAATTGTAATATCCATATGGGAAAAAAAGGTGCAAATCAACTGCGCAATACTAGACTGAAGACTGTGGCTAGTCATTTGAATATATATATATCCTTGTAAAGTGGGTTTTCTCAACATGCAGATCTGATCATTAGTATGGCAAAAAAAGAGATTCTTGCCTATTCCTATTTGGAAGACATGATATACACACCATGCTTACACCAACCATGCATTTACATATGTGACATCACAACTCCATACTTATATGAGCCGCATAGTGAGAAAACCGGATTTTGGCCTACGTGAAAACAAAGCCGCAGATCAGCAGCTGATCAGCGCCTCTGTTTTCGCCACACGGATAGTACAATTCCTCTTCTTCCTAAATCTAAAATTTCAAGCTTCTATACATCTTTTGTATCTGCCCAGGCCAGTTTGTGTCAGACGTGGCCTGAGCCCCAGAAGCCAGTTTTATTTCACGTTGCGGCTCATATTGTAAACAGGGCTGGGGTAATCTTAATTTGTAATCGTAATCAGCTGTAATTGATTACAGATTTTGAAGTAATCAGTTGTAATCAGTAATCAGCCAAATTTCTGATTACAAGTAATGTTATTTAATCGATTACAATTGAAAAAGTGGCTTGTAATCATGATTACATTCTGATTACATCTGATTACAATTAGACAGATAGAAAATGCCTTTTTATACCCCAGGCTTTACAATTTGTAAAGCCTGGGGTATAAAAAGGCATTTTTTATACCCTAAAACATTCACTTTTCATGAGCGTTATTACTTATTAAGCTTTCTTTGTGGGGTACACTAATTATAAATCTTTTCAAATCTGTCTAGTATTAAGATACATTATGTAACATATACATTAAATGTGAAAAGTAAATATACTTCTGAAAAAAATCTGCACTTATGCACTTAATATTGAACTGTAGCTAATTAAGTGGGTATTTAGAGAATAAACCAAGTTTAATGTTCATAAATGAGCCAGCCACCTCATGAGAAAACCAACATTTTGTATATGCGAAATCAGCTTTGAAGTAACTACAAAGCTGATCAGTGCCTTTGTTTTCCCTACAGGGATAATCCCTTTTTTCTTAAATCCAAATTTTCAAGCCCCTAGCCATCTTCTGGTCTTGTACAGCTGGGTTTGTGTCGGACCTGCTCCGAAACCACATTGTTGGTTTTCTCATGACCCGGCTCAAATTTCTGTATAGACCCCATCAGCAGTGAACCTGAGACTCTATCAGAGCCTAAAAATGTATTATTACATTACCAGTAAGGTTTTCATTTTTAGCATGTCTAGATTTGAAGCTTAAAGCATCTAACTATATAGCTAGTCTGTAGTGCATACTGCATAGTTCTACATTATCACATTTGAGCCACGTCATGAAAAAAACAGATTTTTGCCTATGCAAAAACAAAGCCGCAGATCAGCTGTGCAGTAACTGCAAGGCTGATCAGTGCCTTTGTTTAGGCTATAAGGATAGTACAAGTTTCAAGCTTCCAGCCTTCCTTTGTAACTATACAGATCAGTTTCTATTAGACCTGGCCCCGAGGTTATAAAACTTTTTTCATGCTCAGCTCAGCTGAGACTAAAATTTATCCTGCTTATAAATGTTAAAATGCCAACATTTTAACATTTATGAGCAGGATAAATTACCAGTTTTTGAGGTTTGAACCTGAATTTTCCACTAATTTTGACTATTTCAGCATTTATGAGCAGTTGAAATTTCATGCTCAGCTGAGCTGAGCATGAAAAAAGTTTACTAACCTCGGGACCTGGTTGAAAACCCTGAAGACTGGTTTCCTCGCTTCACGGCTCATTTGTGCCTGAAGCCAAATTTTACAATGACGAGGTCCATATTAAGTAAAAATCAAGAAAAAGGTTGACGCTGACTTGCATGAGATGGAGAAAAGCCTGACCGTATACCATTCTTTATCAAATTATTATTACCATTATGCAGAATTTCTTTCTTTTCGACTGGCTGCTGCTGGCGAAAGCTTCGAAGGACGTCGTTTTTAAACAGTCTCCAAAACAGCACAGGGTTTATGCCATCCATAACAAACATAGAACAACAAATGGCTATGAAATATCCTGTCGGGACCATATACCCTTCTGTCAATATACTTATAGTAATTTTCATACATGACCAACCACGGCACACTAAAAACGTTGATAAGTTTAAATATATCACAATCTTGTAAAACCAGTGATCGTAAGGGAACTTAGTCATTTGCATCAGTTTCCGAGAATGAAGAAAGAAACTGTTGATTTCCGCCATAAGGGCTATCACGTTAAAGGCTATACACATCTTGGCATGGAAGTTGTACCAAAACATAGTACCAACCTAGAAAAGAAAAAAGCAAAATGAGCCGTCGCATGAGAAAACAAACAATTTGGGTTTCCAACCAGGTCCGACACAAACCGGCCTGTGCTGTGTCACAGCCCGGCAGCAGGCTAGAAGCTTGATATTTTGGATTAAGGAAGAAGAAGGATTGTACTATCTGTGTAGCGAAAACAAAGGCGCTGATCAGCTGTGCAGTTACTGCACAGCTGATCTGTGCCTTTGTTATCGCATATGCAGATTGTTGGTTTTCTGATGCAGCTGCTCAAATAATAAAATAGGTAAAACATGAGATTGAATGTGCACATGAAAAGTATGAGTATTTGATAGATTTCATAAAAGTGATTATCAAAAGCTGCAAATATTGATAAGCTCTCACATAACACCTCAGCTTGAATGCAATTGATTATGTCTGAAACAGACATTTGATACAAATACAAGTCAGCTGCAATGTAACGCCACCGTTTAGGGTCCACAGAAGCAATCTGTGTTATGAATTCTTGAGACCTTGTTATAATAAGTCTCCCTACGATGGCTTTACACAAACAAAATAGTAATTCTGGGAGCCACAGTTATGCTACTAAAAATTTGGTCATGTTTGCAAGAACTTAATTTTCACTAATATTCGCGAATTTGCTGCCTCACGAATACAAAGTTCTTGCTAATAAAAGAATTACTATAAGCTTTATGGACTGTATGAGAACTCGCTTGCAAATTCTAGAACTCTCTCATAATTCGGAAATAGAAAATTCGCTAAATAAAAGTCACACAAAAATTTCCTAATTTGCAGTATACTGAACTTTACATTCTAATTAAGCATGTGATATTTAAGAAAGAAAAACTTATCAGGTGCTTAACAATGAACTCAACTGCATACTCAGATTTGTTTATAAGTAAGTGTTTATAAGTAAGTGACTCATGGCTGAGTTGTGTTCATCCTTATTAATTAAAAATTAAAGAACTTACTGCTAAATGATGAAGCGTCACTTCCCAACATGTTATGAGATTATTGGTGAACAGCAGGTCTAGGAAGTCGTACGCAAAGTACCCTGCAAATAATTGGTCACAAGAAAGATCAGATAAGAATGAGTGATGGTGATTAAAGAATGATTTTGCTTCATTCTGCAAAAAAAAAAACCAAAAAACAATTGAATTATGTGCATCCTGATAAAAAAAAATCAAAAAAAAAAATCTAACAACAACAATATGGAAAATTAGCAAAGGATATTTTTCCTAGATGTACCATAAATAATTATGCATCTTGCTTTCTTCTATAGTTAACTGCTCTCAACAAATCTGGCCAATATAGCTCTATTTCCTTTCTTTATCTTGTTTTGTGGTTTAGCGTTAGTCACAATTTTTTAGTGATGTCCGCATGGAGCCACCACCGACCGCTTCCTGAATATTGAACAGTACTACTGGGAGTTAATGTGTCATGCACAATGGCATAAACCAGTGCCAGTGAGGTTCAACCATCCAACCTCTCATTCCAGACATCAGGAAAACTCATCCATGAAAAGTATACCCATTTGAATCCCCCTTTTATATACTGTTAAAACTGGGGTTTACAGGTGTTTATCTATTTAAAAAAAAACAACAACATAGATTATGGGTACTCGTTAGAACCATCTCCCTGAGGCCCAACAATCATTGTTTTGAACAAATATTAAAAACATTTTTTTTTTCCAACGAAATGTTTTTTACATGGGCAAGTGTTCTGATGGTCTGAGGCACTAACCACAATGACACTGTGCTCCACTACATTAAATGTGTGTAGAATCACTTAGTACTACATCCAAAGAGATTTCTCTGCTCTGGATTTGATATGAGTATAGAGTTCTTTTACTCAAAACAAAAGGACAGTCTCCTCACGTCATGTGAGCATTCACTGCTCACATGGCCTGTCTGTTTACCAGATGTGACACCTCCGAAAATTCCAAGTACGGAATAAAAACTTTTGCTCTGAGTAAAACAACTCTATACTCACACTTAGTACTAAGTCTTAGTTTTTATGAGACAATTACAATGTCAGATCAAACAGGATTCTGTCATCCATTTAATATTCACAAGATTCTACAAATAAGAAAAAAAAAAACGAAAAAAAAAAGTGAAGCCTTGTGAATTATTAATAATTGAAAATCATGTTAAAAAACTGATATGTATTTAATCAGTTCAGAACCCTGCTGATCTCTTCAAGAATGCAAACTTACCAGCTGAAAAGGCTACCATAAGATATGTAAAATAGTTCATGTGATAAAATAGATCATCCAACAGCTCAGGATATAAAACAAAACTGAAAAATAAAATAAAATAAGAGTTACCCGTATGTGACATTCTGTTCAATAAATCAGAAATGTGATCACAGGGTCACATTGTGACACAAGAAACAAGATTGATGTTTTTGTTTGCTTGTTTTGCTGCTTAACAGTCCACAGAAATATTCATGTCAGGACATCTCCATACTAACTGAACTTCTATCCAACATTGCCATATTGGGATTTCATGAGATCCGCAATGTGCTACAATATCAATGTATTATCACCAAAGTAAATAACTAAGGCTTATAAATTATTAAGTGATGGTATGACTAAACTACTTTTCCTGGGAAGGCTCAGACCTAAGCGGCTAGCCAATACTCAGGTGGTCAGTCAATCATAAGCAGCTTAGTCGGGAGGCGTCAAGCAGTCCACCCATGGGCGGGGCATTGATGTTCAGTTCTTTAAGTTGTAACAAGATTCTATCTATCTATCTTCTGATACTGAGTCGATCAATTTCTGATCATCACCTCAGGTGTGGGGTGGGTGGCTAAATTTAGAATTTAGTCAAGGGAAAATAAAACATTTGGGGTGGACCATTAAAACTATTTACAAGATATAGATGAGAGGCATACTAAAACGCATGCCTCTGGGCTAATGATTTAAATAGAAGCCTTAAATTCCTCAATGGTCTTAGATAGGACCACTGAAGAAGGGAGACTATTCCAAACCGGAATAGTTCTGGGGAAAAAGGAATTTTTCAGGGCATCACTATAGGCAAATGGTCTTGTGTATTGTGATTCATGTGATGCCCGAGTATGCCTTAGATTGGGTGCCGGGGTCAGGTATTTGTCTTTATCAAGAGACACTGTACCAGAGTGTATCTTGTAGAAGAAGGTTAAGGAGGACCGCTCCCTGCGAGACTCCAGGGATGGCCACTCAAGTTCGTCTAGCATTTCACCGACGCTACTGGTGTTCCTCCATCGCCTGCAGGTCCACCGGGCAGCAGTCCTCTGCACCTTCTCCACCTTCTCAATCTGAGTTTCATGATAGGGATGCCAAATAGGAGCTGCATACTCAAGTTGAGGCCGAACCAATGTTTTGTATGCAACTTCCTTAGTATGCCTAGGTGCCAGTGCCAAATTGCGCCGAAGAAAACCCAAAGTCTTAGTTGCCTTGCATGTAATTTCAGAAATGTGTTGACCCCAATCAAGATCATCTGTGATAGTTAAACCGAGGTATTTAGCGGACTGAACCTGTTCTAATGTTTGCTGATGCAGTGTGTAATTGAAATCTATATGCCTGCTTGGATGTAGCCGCGTCACCCTCATTGAATGACATTTGCTAACATTGAATTTCATTTGCCAATCCATTTCCCATTTGGCCAAGCTATCCAGGTCATCTTGTAAAATTTGACAATCCAATGGTGACTTGATATTTCTGTATAAAACACAATCATCAGCAAATAGCCGAACAGATGACCTGATTCTAGACACCAGTAGTCTGAATTGAAATGGTATTGGCACCGAAAGCCAATACATAGCGTACATGGCATTGCAAGACAATCTCACGTTAAGCAAAGAACACCAGAGTGCCAAGCTCTGCAGTCCTCATGACTCAGCCTGCCTAGTCATTTTTCAATGACATAAGCATCTCATCGTTCGACTGATTCAACAAGTGCGTGGGTGCGGTGGCCCAGTTCTAAAGTTTTAGCAAACTTATTGGAAATAGCAACGGATTTTCTGTGATCAAAATTATCAAGGGCAATATTTCAAACAAAATCATTACCAGAGAATATCCCATGACCCACAAATCAAAGCATGAATCCAGGAAATACTGATGTTTCGCCATCGCCATTCTTGATCGGTGACGGACTTCGGTTTTCCGATTTTGTAGACGATAAAATTCAATATGGTGAACAAAATAATACTTGAAAAGAACATGTAGTAGCCATGCTTTTGGTCTATTTTATTGTCCGGATCATAATTAAACTCCTTTTCGGTCATTTTGTTGAGCTTCCCATCCAGTTTGAGTTTCTATTTTGTCACATTTGTTGCCGAAGTCAAGAAGTCACGTGACTTGCCGCTTACATCTTAGAGCAATGTAAACAAAGGTTGTCAAGAAAACATTCGGTATATCGTAAGACTCGGGTACCGTATTCAATGTAATAATTGCACTGGCTCAGATGTAATATTGTTCATTTCTGATCCTTCTATTGCATCTTAGGATAAAGATTTTTTGTTTACGCCCCTTTCAAGATTTTTTGCAGCTCGTATGACAGACCAGTGAGCAGGTGGGTGGAAAACTGGAGACCCTGATAAAAAAAGCAGCACACATGCAAGGGTAACTGGACAACTCGGCCCATAACAAACTTGGCCCATGTCAAACTCGCTGTAACCCACACTGGAGACATGATGGAATGATTAAGAGCGGTGATGAAATCAGCGACCTTAGTAGCCACAGGGCCAGAAAAAAAGTCTAACGGTGTACATGTGTCATGTGAATGGGCCTTCATACCTCACTTCATTCAAAATGAAGTTCCGCACTATTCAAATCTACATCTGCTGCACATTGACACAATTTTTTTTTCTGATTCAGTTAAATATCCCTTTCAAGATAATTTCAGCTCATATGAGACGGGGACAACTAATCTACATCTGTTGTTACACTATCTTCTGATACTGAGTAGATCAATTTCTGAACACCTACTTGGGTGATTATGGCTATCCATAATACTGATGTTCTGCCTGGCCATATTAATGATATTATATTCCACCATCACACTGATCAATACAAACTTATACCCCATCACGGTGTGCTTTTTACAAACTTTGTGGTTTAACATCACAGTCAGCAAATTTTCAGTCACTTCCTAGGAATTAATGGTTAATAACCTATCTATCTTCTGATACTGAGTCGATCAATTTCTGATCATCACCTCAGGTGTGGGGTGGGTGGCTAAATTTAGAATTTAGTCAAGGGAAAATAAAACATTTGGGGTGGACCATTAAAACTATTTACAAGATATAGATGAGAGGCATACTAAAACGCATGCCTCTGGGCTAATGATTTAAATAGAAGCCTTAAATTCCTCAATGGTCTTAGATAGGACCACTGAAGAAGGGAGACTATTCCAAACCGGAATAGTTCTGGGGAAAAAGGAATTTTTCAGGGCATCACTATAGGCAAATGGTCTTGTGTATTGTGATTCATGTGATGCCCGAGTATGCCTTAGATTGGGTGCCGGGGTCAGGTATTTGTCTTTATCAAGAGACACTGTACCGGAGTGTATCTTGTAGAAGAAGGTTAAGGAGGACCGCTCCCTGCGAGACTCCAGGGATGGCCACTCAAGTTCGTCTAGCATTTCACCGACGCTACTGGTGTTCCTCCATCGCCTGCAGGTCCACCGGGCAGCAGTCCTCTGCACCTTCTCCACCATCTCAATCTGAGTTTCGTGATAGGGATGCCAAATAGGAGCTGCATACTCAAGTTGAGGCCGAACCAATGTTTTGTACGCAACTTCCTTAGTATGCCTAGGTGCCAGTGCCAAATTGCGCCGAAGAAAACCCAAAGTCTTAGTTGCCTTGCATGTAATTTCAGAAATGTGTTGACCCCAATCAAGATCATCTGTGATAGTTAAACCGAGGTATTTAGCGGACTGAACCTGTTCTAATGTTTGCTGATGCAGTGTGTAATTGAAATCTATATGCCTGCTTGGATGTAGCCGCGTCACCCTCATTGAATGACATTTGCTAACATTGAATTTCATTTGCCAATCCATTTCCCATTTGGCCAAGCTATTCAGGTCATCTTGTAAAATTTGACAATCCAGTGGTGACTTGACATTTCTGTATAAAACACAATCATCAGCAAATAGCCGAACAGATGACCTGATGTTGTCAGGAAGATCATTAATGAAAATAAGAAATAGGACCGGTCCTAAGACCGATCCTTGTGGAACACCAGAAAGAACCGGGACTGGATCTGAGGCACGGCCATCTAATACCACTTTTTGAGAGCGCTCAGAGAGCCACGAGTCGATCCACTTATGTGTAGATCCTCTAATCCCGTAGAAGTCAAGTTTGTATAATAACCTTTTATGTGGGACCTTGTCAAAGGCCTTAGCGAAATCCATGACAATCACATCCGTCTGCCTGTGGCCACGACCCACTGCTCGGTCCAGATTACTAACCAAATCATGATAAAACTGAACTAACTGGGTTTCGCAAGACCTTTGACTTCGGAACCCATGCTGACAGTCAGCAAGAATGTTTTCAAGAGCCAAGTGTTTGTTTATGTTGCTGACTATTATATGCTCTAGAGTTTTGCAACAGATACAAGTAAGCGACACCGGTCGATAATTAGCTGCATCGTATTTCTCACCTTTCTTAAATACCGGGGCTACATTTGCCTGTCGCCAATCGTCTGGTACAGCACCCTGAGCAAGCGACTCATTGAAGATATAGGTCAGTACAGGAGCAATTTCAGAACTACATTCCTTCAACACCCTAGCACTCAGGCCATCTGGCCCAGGCGCCTTATGTATATTCAAATTATTCAACAGTTTAATGACCCCATTGGGGTCAACTGTAATTTCACCCATAGCGGTGAAAGGACTTGTGCCTTTGGAGGGGATTTCATCATCTGATTCGCGAGTGAAGGCTGACTGAAACTGCCTATTACAAATATTAGCCTTATCCAAAGTGTCAGTCTTCAAGATACCATTTTCTCTAAGAGTATTGATCCCAGACGCGTCTTTCTTAAGGGACTTGACAAATGACCAAAACTTTTTTGCCTTTTCATTTTTTCGGGGACAATCGGGATCAGGGTTATCATTTTCAAAGGAGAAGATATTGGTAATATGCTTCCAATATGCATCTCTAATGCTCTTTTGAACATGTGCTCTGAACCGTTTGTAATGGTTCTTAATGTCAGGGCTGCTTGACTTGCGAGCACGAAAGTAAAGTTTATCACGTTTCCTTATCAAGCGTTTGATCGAGCTATCGATCCATGGTAAGCTATATTTTGTCTTGGTCATTTTTGATGGAATAAACCTTTCAATAGCCGAGAGAACCTCCGACTTAAAACTGACCCACATGTCATTGACTGACACCTGACTATGGTCAGTTGAAAGGAACGAATCCCTATAGCGCGCTAGATGGTCATGGAGACCGTCCATATCCGCTCATTTATATAGGAAAATCTTACGCCATCGACCAAAACTTATGACTGTCTTATCAATAATACACTTCTGAAGTGTCTTCACAAATGTTACAGTTGTACTGCTGGGCATTAACACTCTTACTGCCACATCTCTCGAAAAATCAATATCTCACTGCCAAACATATATTTTTATTTCTATTTTTACTGATTAATTATTTATTAAATATTTTATTTATTGATATATACTCATATCATACATATATCATTGAAAAGAAAGCTTTATGCTGAAAAATCTGATATACTATACATTAACCTCCCTTTAAAACTTCCAACTATAACCTGGGACATATCGGTATAACCGTAAAACGACTACAGTTGTCATTGGCAGTGAACGGTATAAATGTCTACAGTCGTCAGTGGCAGTGCATATGTTAATCAGTTACATTGTACTTAGGGAGTTATTGTATATTGCTCAAGGACACAGCTCTGTACCAGTGGGATTTGAACCACCCAACCTCTTGATGCAGGGTCTGACAACACTCCCAATAAGCATCACCCACTCCCCTTCGATCACATATGTCAGTACCTATTCCATTCTCATGCAGTGCCATGAATGATATAATCAATTTTGTAGGTACACATACATTATCCAGATTCACAAACAGGGTTACCATGCATTAGATTTGCATTTTATTGGTGCCAATATGTACCTAGAATTCGTTTTCTATGTGAAAACTGATGTGTCTCCCCTTTCTAAGTGCATGTCAAAAATATGCAAGCAAGAGTTATAGTTCTTGTGCATCACATTTCCTGTCATTCTGTTTTATAAGTGTATCAGGTTTCATTGAAATATCTCTTACTGTTTTTTAGTTACAGAGCAGACAAGAAATTGTATGGAAAATAATCAAAGGGAAATAACTCCAATAATACATAAGCAAGAGTTATAATTATTGTGCATGACACATCGTCTTATTGTACTTTATGAGTGTACCAAGTTTCATTGAAATATCTCTTACCGTTTTTAAGTTATAGAGCGGACACGAAATTGTATGGAAAATAAACAAAGAGAAATAACTAAAAAAAAAAAAAAAAAACCACAAGCAAGAGTTATAATTCTTGTACATGACACATCGTCTCATTGTGCTTTATAAGTGTATCAAGTTTCATTGAAATATCTATGATTTTGAGTTATAGAGCGGACACGAAATTGGTTCTTTAGCAACGCACATCAACTCATCGTGCTTTATAAGTGTACCAAGTTTCATTGAAATATCTCTTACAGTTTTTGAGTTATAGAGCCGACACAAATTTTGTACGGAAAATAATCAAAGAGAAATAACTCCAAAGATATGCAAGCAAGAGTTATGGTTCTTTAGCATGACACATCAACTCATCGTGCTTAATAATTGTACCAAGTTTCATTGAAATATCTCATTTCGTTTTCGAGTTATAGAGCCAGCACTAAATTGTATGGAAAATAAACAAAGGGAAATAACTCCAAAGATATGCAAGCAAGAGTTATGGTTCTTTAGCATGACACATCAACTCATCGTGCTTAATAAGTGTACCAAGTTTCATTGAAATATCTCTTCGTTTTCAAGTTATAAAGCGGACACAAAATTGTATGGAAAATAATCAAAGGCAAATAACTCAAAATAATTATGCAAGCATGAGTCATGGTTCTTTTGCATGACACATCAACTCACCGTGCTTTGTAAGTGTACCAAGTTTCATTGAAATAGCTCTTACAGTTTTTGAGTTTTAGAGCGGACACAAAATTGTATCGAAAATAATCAAAGGGAAATAACTTAAAGATATGAAAGTAAGAGTTATGGTTCTTGTGCATGACACATCCTCTCATCATGCTTTATCAGTGTACCAAGTTTCATTGAAATATCTTTGATGGTTTTTGAGTTATAGAGTGGACACGATTTGTGACAGACAGACAGGCGGATGGAGAGACGGATGCGCTGAGAAAAACAACATGTCTCCCGACCCTTCGGGGGGGAGACATAATTTAGCATCCTTGAGAAATCACCTTGATGTGGGGTTGCAAGGCAGGTCAAATTAGCCCCAACCCTGTGGGAACTTATAGCTACATTTGAGCCTCCTCATGAGAAAATCCTCTACTTTCTAAATCTAAAATTTCAATCCTCTAGCCTCCTTCTGTGACTGTACAAGCCAGTTTGCGTCAGACCTGTTCAGAAACCACATTGTTGGTTTTCCCACGAGACGGCTCATTTATTTAGTCATTTTTTAAGAGGAAACTGGTTGAGTATCAACAAACCAACACATGACTTAATATTTTTATTTGTTATAAAAGCACCACTATTTCATTCTAACAGGTTTGAATTTGTAACATGAAATTATGTAAAATACTAAATAATAACAAAGTTAACTGTTAATCAAATCTCTTAAAACACTTCTAACAGGGAACATTTTGTCAGAATTAACTAAATTAAGGTGAACTATATCTGCCATATAATTTGGATTGTTTCTCTATAATATGATACATTTTAGTTTCTCCATTTAAATACCATATGTTTTGATTCCATGAGGTTGTCTGCCCACGCTACAGGACAATCTAAAAGTACAAATTGTATGAAACTGAAATAGGGCTGGACCCAAATTATAGAAGATTTGGTGTGGCTTCAACTTTTATGAAGAATTAAAAAAAATATCCACCTTAAATAAGTTGCTGACTTCACACTTTAACAAATAAACATATCTTACACTCTACAGAAATATCATAAATGTAAAGTCCAATTCGCATGCGCAAAAAATACACGCGTGTAAATATACTCCGGTGTGTAAATATACTCCGGTGTGCAAACCAACCTGTGAGTAAATTTAAATTGTGTTCGCATTGGTTTTATCACCAGGAGTACTTTTGTTTGTAAATTTATCATTTCTGGATTACATTGTAAAACCTGTTCATTTAAGTTTTCTGTATTTGCAAAACAAGAAGAGGCTGGTTCAAGGTGTTCTTGAAGACATTGGCAGCAGAGAAGAATCATGTAATGGTCAGGCATAACCTTAAACAGCAGTCACATTGTTTTGTATAACCCAAACGCGCGCCGGGCGTATGAAAAATCTCAACACGCTGAAGATTTTGGACGGATAAAAATTAATTTGTTCCTTAACTTGCTTGAGCAGTCACACAGTAGCGCGTGACTGAGGCGTGTGCCGGACGTATAAAAAAATCTCAAAGTTTTGGAGTATGTTTGTGTTACGTCCAAAACACGCTAAGCACGCGCAGCAAACGTTCCAACGCGCATCCCACACACGCTTGGGGCACGCTACTGAAGCAAAATCTCGTAAAATCGGAACGCGCATGTAGCGTACACTGGCGTGCCTCAAACATGCGCCGAACGCGTTCGAAGCGTATTCAACGCGCCTGGAACGTATTCGAAATGTATAAGACACACGCCCGGGACACGCCAAGCTTCTAGAAAATTGTTAAGCATGTTTAAAAATTTTTTGAGCCCAAACCCGCCTGGAGCAAGCAGCGACTTACAGCGACATATATCAACGTGCACCAAGCGTACAAAACGTGCGTGGAATGCGCTTCTAACGTGTCTCCGACATGCTCCTGGCGTATGTTGAATTTTACATTTATGTCAACACCCCCAGTGCGCGTTTGGCTTATACGCTAATGTGTGACTGCTGTTTTAGCAGTTATACAGTTCCCTTTTATCATCCTTTCACAAGGAATTACTATTAAAATGCCCCAAGAATCCTCACCAAGAATGATGAAGAAATAGTGTGGCTGTTTGCACTCCATATGATCTAAAATGTGGTGAACAATGTCCACAGTTTCAGCAACTGTCATATAATCATTTATGAACAAAAAATGTGAAAATTTGTTATCTAAAAGCAGAATATTGACTTGAAATAAAAATACTCATGGGTAAATTTTACTTTGCGTTCACATGGGACAAAATAGTAAATTTACATGTGTGTATTTGTAAAAATAAAATTTGCATCTGGTCAGACCCAGGAGTAAATTTGCCCATATGTAAATATACTCCGGTGTGTATTTGCGTTCGCATGCACCATTTGCTTACCCCGAGTAAAATTTGCATACCAGAGTATATTTACTTGTGTGTATTTCTGGCGCATGCGAATTGGACTTAATACTGTACTGAGGGATTCTACATCCATCTGAACTACTGAGGTCACATCAAACTGTAACCTCCATTTCAAATCTCATCCAACAGACTGGAAAACCTAAGGATCAAACCTAAAACTTATGGTTTACATCAGGAAAACATGTCCGTGTAATGTATACCCCCTTGAACCCCACTTTTATATAGCAAAACTGGGGTATGCAGGGGTATATCTATTTTTCTTATTTTTGCTCCAAAACATAGATTGTGGGTACTCGTTAGAACCGCCTCGGCAAGGCGGTTCTAACGTGTGCCCACAATCTATGTTTTGAGCAAAAATAAGAAAAATATCTTAAAAATTCTACTGAAAATTTTCTATTTTTACAACTTTAGAAAAATTGTATATTACACGGGCGTGTTTTCGTAATGACAAGGCGAGTGGCTTAGCCACTAGTCTACAAAGGCTTCTCGTGTATTAAAGAAAAAGATACTGTGAGTAAATGGCATTAAGATGCCTAGAACGCAAAACACTGCAATTTTCATGGATTTTCAAGGTGTTTTGACAACATTTAATTAAAAACATGTAACAATAAATATTTTGGTATGAATGTCATGAAAATCAGATGACAATAAATAGTCATGACTGTCAGAAGAAAAGAACAACAAAAGACAAAACAAGCAAAAAAAAAAAGTAAGACTGTTACAACCTACCAATTCTCATCTCTAGACAAAACCTATCTTCATGTAATCTCATATCTTTATGCACCCATCAGTGACCCTCATCAGTTTTCAAGAGACAACCAACACGACTGAGAACAGCCAATGCAAGTGAAATCAATATAAGACTCAAGGATGTAAATACCAGTCTGAGAACAACTTACCACAGATCATTCAAAGATCTGCAAAAAGTTGTTCCCAGAAGCATATTTTCCACTTATATCACTTATTGAAATCATCTGTGTTGGTTGTTCTCAGCGGCATTGGTTGTCTCTAGATAATCAACGTGATGCAAAATACTGAGAGATTATCATCATGCTGCACTACAGCAAACTGATCAGCTTTGGATTTAAGGTCAGCTACACTATTTGAGCCACGTCATGAGAATACCAGATTTTTTGCTTTGGCAAAAACAAAGGCGCAGATCAGCTGTGCAGTAACTGCACAGCTGATCATACAGCTGATCATCCCTTTTGTTTTCGCTACACAAATAGTATAATTCCTCTTCTTCATAAATCCAAAATTTCAAGCCTCTAGCCATTTTCTGTAGCTGCACATGCCAGTTTGTGTCAGACCTAGTCTGAAACCCCGACAACCTGTTTTCTCATGCCGTGACTCATTTAAGGATATAGTTATAAACATGCTATAGAGGTAATAAAATAAATAAATAAAATGATTAATTTTGATTCTGCTTCTTTTTTCTGTACATGATCCATGTTCATGATGACTATACTTTGTTATGATATAAATAAGTATGTAAATGAAAATGAACAGCACCGTCACAATAACCTTGGTACATTATAACAAACTCTTGACAATCTACCCCGACTGAGCCAGGTGGAAAAAAGTCAGATTGTTTTTGTATGCATCAAAAGTCATTTTGGTTTAATAAAATATAGCTCGGATCCAAAACAACCCGGATAAGGCACTAAAGCAAGTGTCAATTTATGTTGTCTCTGCTTGATTTTAAGTATCACAGAACACATTAGGGTGGTCTAAAATGAGTTTAAGTGACAACCAAGGCTCTAATACGAGGTTTTAGTCATGTTTGATCAAAATTTATAAGTTACTATGAATGAAAATGGAGTTTTCTCCTTCATTTTTACCAAAATCTGGTGATTTTTTATCAAAAAAGCTGAAAACAGTGAAATTTGATACCTAACTTTTTAGACGATTTGTGCAGAACATGATGATTTCTCCAGAAATGAAATGATACTGTCTAAAAGTTTATATATTAAGCTATTGCTTTATGAAAAAAATACCTTGGATATTTGCTCAAATAATTAAATCATCTGTTTTTAAACGCTTTGACAATCTAGCCGAGACCACATATTTCCAATAAATACCATAAATATACCATAGTTACCTATCCGGGGTTTATTGGATCCGAGAATATAGGCAAGATAATCTCGGAGTTTATATTATAGCACTATTAAATATCATAAACATATTAATATGAAAATACAGCTAATACATGAATCATACACATACAAATATATTTTATGTCAAAAATAGAGAAAAAGTTGTCAGCCTGTATAGCAAACAAAGACAATTCATCAGGAAAACATGTCTGTGAAATGTGTACCCCCTCAAACCCCACTCTTATATAGCAAAACTGGGGTATGCAGGGGTATACCTATTTTTCTTATTTTTGCTCCAAAACATAGATTGTGGGTACTCGTTAGAACCGCCTCGGCGAGGCGAGGCGGTTCTAACGTGTACCCGCAATCTATGTTTTGAGCAAAAATAAGAAAAAAAATCCAAAAATTTCCACTGAAAATTTCCTTTTTTTACAACTTTAAATATCTCTGTATATCGCATGGGCATGTTTTCGTAATGTTTTTTGCCTGTATAATAGTTGTCATGCTACCACACTTAGCAATGTAACATCATGCAGCCAGTGGACACAGAAAAAGATACACGTACAAATGTACGGCATTGCCATCACAATATTGAAATTACGTATTTCTGGTCCATATTCAGCCAATCAGTCACTGTTGCTAATTCTAAAATATCTCGCCATAGAGAAAGGTTTTCTCATGTAACATCCATCCCCCCCCCCCCCCCCCCACACACAAAAAAAAAGAGAAGACATGAGCAGACCATTGAACTGGGGTTTGCAGGGGTATACCTATTTTTCTTATTTTTGCTCCAACACATGTATTGTGGGTACCCACAATCCATGTTTTAAGCAAAAATAAGAAAAATATCACAATTTTTCAGCTGAAAATTTTCAATTTCTAAAGCTCAAAAAATCTCTGTTTATCGCATGGGGGAGTTTTCGTAATGTCATAGTACATATCATGCTAACTTGGCACAGTAATGTCATTCAGCCAAAAGGCACAGAAAAAAAACTTACATGTATCAATCCAAACCATGACAGAATCTAAGAACACGATATTAGTATCAGACTTACTGGATATCTACCGGTAATAAAAGCGTTTTAAAAAGAAATCCAACTCCATGAAAACAAAGGGAGCAATAATAAGTAGTACAGGACCTGAACTTGTATGTGACATTGTCTGGCATTTTGGGTCTTGTGGAGTCAAAAGTCGGAAATTTGGTTTTTAACTTAGCCAGATGGAAAGAGCTAGTCATTATGCTCTTCGTATGTGTTTTGTCGGAAAAATGTTTTGCTATGTTTTATGTATTTTCTTTCACACCTGGTGTCTATGTTGAAACTAGTAACCGAGCGGCAAAAATCTAATTAATGTCGCATGCATTTTCATGATGTCAACTTTCATTCAGTTTGTGACAGCACTTTACCTCCACAAGGCCAAAAATCGCAGAAAACTTCACATATAAGCCTGACGTCCTTTTTATGGAACATAGACAAACAGCATAGCCCCAGATGAGACGCCGCAGAACATGGCGTCCCATCTGCGGTTATTCTGTTTTCTAAAAGTTATTTCATTGAAAATTGAGATAAAACTTTAAAACACATCTAATGTCTGGAGTTATTCTGTTTACTACAAGTTATTTCATTGAAAATTGAGATAAAACTTTAAAACACATCTCATGTCCCTAAAAATGAAAGTGGACTCACCCAAATGATAATGATGGGTCAATCCATTCATCATTAATGGGTTAACCAACGATTCTGTCATAATTCTGAAAGAACAAATGAGTCGCCCCATGGGAAAACCAACAATCTGCATAGGCGAAAACAAAGACGCAGATCAGCTTCGCGGTAACCGCGAAGCTGATCAGCGCCTTTGTTTTCGCTACTCAGATAGTACAATTCCTCCCCTACTTATATACAAAATTTCAAGATTCTAGCTTTCTTCTGTAGCTGTACAGGCCGGTTTGTGTCCGACCTGGTCGGAAACCACATTGTTGGTTTTCCCACGAGGCAGCTCAAATTCTACGTATTTCTAGTCCATAATCAGCCAATCGGTCACTGTCCCTTCCAATGTCTCTAAAACACAAGAACTCCGCGGGGGTCGATATTGCACCTGCATCAGGCAAAGTCAACAGACCGTGAAATATAGTTCAATGGCACCGGGTCAAGGTGCATGCTTGAAGGGCATGTCAAGGACAATTATCATGCAAGGTTTCAGATTCGCAGCTATCTCTGATGTCGAGAAAACCAAACTTCGATGTAAAAATTTTCAAAGTCAGTGGACCGTGAAATATAGGTCAAGGGCACCGGGTTAAGGTGCGTGCTTGAAGGGTATGTCAAGGACAATTACTATGCAAGGTTTCAGACTTGCAGCTATCTCTGATGTCGAGAAAACCAAACGTCGACGTAAAAAAAATCAAAGTCAGTGGACCGTGAAATATAGGTCAAGGGCTATGGGTTAAGGTGCGTGCTTGAGAGGTATGTCAAGGACAATAACTATGCAAGGTTTCAGACTCGCAGCTATCTCTGAAGTCGAGAAAACCAAACTTCGACGTAAAAATTTTCAAAGTCAGTGGACCGTGAAATATAGGTCAAGGGCACCGGGTTAAGGTGCATGCTTCAAGGGTATGTCAAGGACAATTACTATGCAAGGTTTCAGACTCGCAGCTATCTCTGATGTCGAGAAAACCAAACTTCGACGTAAATGTTGACAAAACTTCGACGTAAAAATTTTCAAAGTCATTGGACCGTGAAATATAGGTCAAAGCCACCGGGTTAAGGTGCATGCTTGAAGGGTATGTCAGGGACAATTACTATGCAAGGTTTCAGACTCGCAGCTATCTCTGATGTCAAGAAAACCAAACTTCGACGTAAATGTTGACGGACAGACGGACGGACGGACGAACGAACGGACGGACAGAAATTTGGACTCCTATATCGCACCCTGCTTTAAGCAGGTGCGATAAAAACAGTACTTCCATCAGGAAAACATGTCCGCAAGATAATCTCGGAGTTATTAAATATCATAAACATATTGATATGAAAATACAGCTAATACATGAATCATACACATACAAATATATTTTATGTCAAAAATAGAGAAAAAGTTATCAGCCTGTATAGCAATCAAAGATCAATTTTATGCTTGTATAATACATCAGGAAAACATATCCGTGCAATGAATACCCCCTTATACCCCACTTTTATATAACAAAACTGGGGTACGCAGGGGTATACCTATTTTTCTTATTTTTGCTCTAAAACATAGGTTGTGGGTACTCGTTAGAACCACCTCGCCGAGGCGGTTCTAACGTGTACCCACAATCTATGTTTTGAGCAAAAATAAAAAAATATCAAAAATTTTCTACTGAAAATTTGCAATTTTTACAACTTTAAATATCTGTTTATTGCATAGCCATGTTTTCGTAATGCTATACAACCTGTCATCACTCCCCTATAATTTGTAAGTGAAAGCTCAGTTTTAGACATTTTTCATGCACTTATATCCACTGAATCCAAGGGCATAACCAGAGAATTTCAAGTTATACGCACCAAGGGCAAAAAAAAACTAAGTTTGTATCCAAAAATGACAAAAACGCCATAATTTTAGCTACTTTTAACTTTTTACATTACGCACATGCGTACTGTGCGTATAGGGCGGTACGTCTATGGAATCAGCACTTATTGTCAACAATTTCATACAGTTTAGTTATAATTTGACAAAACATGTAACAGCAACCCAACTTTTTATGATAAGATAAACAAATTGTTTTGTTCATTATCTTCAAACTAACATCTTATCTACTCTTTGGCGTGTAGTCTGACATTTTACAGGGTTGGCTCACAACTTTTCAGGTTCAACTCAGTACAAATGAATAACAACTTCAAACACAATAGGAAAAGTGGCAAGATCAGCTGTGTAGTAATTGCACAGCTGATCTGCCCCTTTGCTTTTGCTACATGGGCAGTGCAATCCCTCTAATTTCTAGCTTCTAGACTTCTCTTGTGGGTTCAAAACCCATAAGATTTCTAGTTTGTGTTGGGCTTGGTCGCAAACCCAAAAGACAGGTTTTTTGCTACTCTCATTTAGATTTGAATCAGATTTCAAATGAAATAAACAAATACATTTTTGTAATATGAGCTGCGTCATGTGAAAACCAGATTTTTGCTTATGCGAAAACAAAGGCGCAAATCAGCTTCGCAGAAACTGCGAAGCTGATCAGCGCCTTTGTTTTCGCTACACGGATAGTACAATGCCTCTACTTTCTAAATCCAAAATTCTCCGCCTCTAGCCTATTTCTGTGACTGTATAGACCTATTTGTGTCGCACCTGGTTGCAACCCCCGAAGACCGGTTTTCTGGCGTCGCGGCTCATATAATACAACCTCCACTATCATCGAAAATCATTCAATAAACACATGTAGTACTTTTAATATGACTTTCATGAAACAAAACAACATGCTTTTGGTAGTCCTGGAATATAAAAATAATGTTGAGACCTAGCAGTTAAAAAGACAATAGTTGTCAATAGTTGATGATTTGAATCAATTTTCATTACATGTATTTTTTTTATTTTGTCGTAGGTAAAAATATTCAAGGCTCAAGAAAGCCTTCATCTATATTTTTATTATGTATGCATTATCACCTTTGTAATGTTACATGTAATTAAGTTTCTGTATCCACTATATACTATACAAGTATAAGTATAATCATATTACTTACTTTAAGTTCGGAAATGTTGGCGATAACCTGTCGTTGAAAGTCACACAAAAAATTCTGAATTTACAGTCAGTTATAAACAACATTTGGTATGTCACATAATGCCCTTAACACAAAGTAGGTTTATTTATTTTTGTTGTGTGTGTGATAAGCTTGATTTAAATTTTTTGTAGGAATAATAAATCTTACTTCTGAGTAAACTAACAGTATAAGCACCATTTTTTTCAACTGTAACGTTTTTCCGAGCGGTATATGAAGGTTCAAACTTGATAAAACAAAGATATATAAATTTTGCGTGAGACTACTGGTCTGATGATTGGCAATGCATATAAAGATACAAAATATTAGACTGCTTTGTCTTTCAATCTTTGATCAGGATTTCATTGGACATATATTAATCAAACAATAATCACTGTGGGACATATGTGGGTTCAACCTGAGCCCGTCTGATTCTTTGGCTTCACACTTAAAACTATTCCCTATAGTTCAACTGATCTCCCAGGTTCAGCCTACCCCTGGCTCAAACCCTATGGCTTGCAAGGCTGAACAATATCAGGCTATTCCTAAAGCCTATAGCTCTGGCTTCCCAGGAACCTGTGTCAGAAACCCCTATTCCAATTATCGCAATGATAATTTAGAACAAGGCCCAGCTATCGCAATGATCTCTGTGGCCAAAGATTCCAAACACTGGTTCAGCACTAAGAGTTACACACAATAGGACAACAGCTATCGCAATGATCTCTGTTTGTCCAAAGGCCTAACTCCGCACCACAAAGCCTTATTTATTTAATTACCTGCTTGTTAACTTTCGATCTTTTCGCACTGAAGCCTGAATTGCAGAATTCAATTTGCCGCCGCAAACACCTCCTTTTATACCAATGGACTAGTCCATTACAAGCGGCGAAAGGGGTGTGCAGGTTGAAACCAAATATGTAATAATTGCATTGATCGTATATATCTTCCTGATTTTTATATGAGATGATTTGTTACCTGCCAGAGTACTTTCTCAGGCTACTCGCTTCTTAGCGTAAAATGATTAATAGCTACTAATTTCCATGGTGATGGACCGATCTAACCCTTAAGCAAAATGTTGCGGTCCATTCCGGTGCATTGTGGTCAAATGTGTCTATGTGACCTTGTGAACTAAAGAAAATGGCTGCGCCCAGGAGAAAATATTTCCAGGTTGAAATCGAATTGATTTATGTGATTTCTAGCTCTGTTTATGACCAAATCGGATTAATTTATGGCTGATCATAGACAATGCGAGTAGCGGAGGCTGATCATACTTTTTGAAACAGGTGACAAGGCTGGTATTTTCATTTTTACAGCTTGTTTACATTCTTTGCCTGCATTTTCGTCACACAACTAAGGCTCAGAACAGCCTGAATGCAGCAAGTTAGCCAAAGTTATAAGTTTCAAAATACAAAGGTAGCAGCACAACCAGAGTGCCAATGGTCCTGTAAAAGCTCACCTGAAATTTGCTGTATATACCAATAAACTTTATGTTTGAATATTATGAAAAATAGCCCCAGTAGAGGGGCAGATGAAGCCCTTGGGCCATTTTTTCCAGGATAATCAATAATTCAATATCCAGTCCATTTGCCAATTTCTTGCAAGCTATTCCCTTCAAATGACATTTTGACAGTTTTAACCATTCAAATACAAAGGGGACCCATATATGGGCATGGCGGCCATCTTGATCATGGGACCTTGATTATTTATATACACACTGGTTCCCATTCCTGTAGATGTTTAATATAAAATTTGGCTTTGATTGGCCAAGTGGTTTCAGATGAGAAGATCTTTGAAATTGTGGATGGATGGACAGACGGATGACGGATGGATGCCGGAGCATGGGTATACTATACGGCTCAGGTGAGCTAAAAATGTAAGCCACAATTTGAGAAAACCTGCCTTTTGCAGTTTCCATTCATGCTAACTGCAATGCCAAGCAAGATGTGTGAAATTTCGAATTAAAGATGAAAATGAATTGTACCATCCATCTTTGAATCTGTTGCAGCTAGTGCTTTATGGCTCAACAATCAACAGCTAAGGTCATGTTGGGCCAGTCACTTATTCTAGCGTTATTGTTCCTGGGCAAGCTCCAAGAGGCAGATTACCAGAACTTAGTGTACATTTCACCACTAACTGGCAAATGCTGACCTTGAATAAGTAGAAGAAAGAATGGTTGTAGAAATATTCTTATGAACAAAGAAATCTATGAGGGTTGTTCGATGCTCTGCTTTGTCATGAATTAGTCTCCCAATCAAGCTATCACACCCGCCATCCATGTAGCAAATATGCTTATCTGTCTGACTACCATACAGACAATTGTAATGGTTGTTTTTAACATGAGCCTGTGCATGAGAAAACCAACAATTTGGGTTTATGACCAGGTCTGATACAAACCAGTCTGTACAGTTACACAATAAAACTGGAAGCTTGAAACTTTGGATATAAGTCGAAGAGGAATTATACTATCCGAGTGGCGAAAACAAAGACGCTGATCAGCTGTGCAGTTACTGCACAGCTGGTCTGCGTCTTTGTTTTCGCATAAACAAATTATTGGTTTTCTCATGCGAAGGCTCATGTATGCAAAAGGCATGGTTTCTCATGGTGTGATTCATTTGAAACAAAAAATGTTACGCATCAAATCAATTCTGGCAAGATACACAATCACTTACAGAGAAGACCAAACATAGGGTGTGTTCGATTATATCTAATGACAATGAAAGATATTTTCCTTAGTTCTTCATAAAAATGTTTAATGTCGATGCTCATTATAGAAACACCTCAGCCAGGCAATGCTAATGAGCACCCAGAACATAGCTTTGATTCTAATGTCCATTCAGACCATCAATAATCATCATTATCAAAATTTTGAGCCGTCGCATAAGAAAACCAGCATCATGCATAGGCGAAAACAAAGGTGCAGATCAGCTGTGCAGTGCCTGCACAGTTGATCAGCATCTTTGTTTTCGCTACACAGATAGTATAAGCCCTCTTCTTCTTAAATCTGAAATTTCAAGTTTCTTGCCTGCTTCTACAACCTTACAGGCCGGTTTGTGCCTGACCTGGTCGGAAATCCAGATTGTTGGTTTTCTCGTGCCAAGGCTAAAATAGTAAACAATCCCTTTATCAGGTAGAGCCGCCGCATGGGAAAACCAACAATCTGCATAGGCGAAAACAAAGGCGCAGATCAGCTTCGCAGTAACTGCGAAGCTGATCAGCGCCTTTGTTTTCGCTACACGGGTAGTACAATTACTCTACTTTCTAAATCCAAAAATCCAAGCTTATAGCCTGCTTCTGTGACTGTTCATCCTGGTTTGTATTGGACCTGGTCAGAACCCAAATCGTTGGTTTTCTCACACACAGGCTCAATATTAATTAACACAATTAATGCTGGTTTAAGGTAAAAAAATACAGAACAAACACAACAGCAACAATAATAACATAACAGCTTTTTAAAAGACCCCACCGGTATTATGCACCATAAACTAGAATTTTCAAAGAGTGAAAAACAGAGGCAATCAAAATCCATGGCAAGATACTCCAAAAACGGATAAAAAGTGTATGCAAAGTTTGGTTTTTGCATAATGTTTGAAAATCTTCATGCACAGAACATCAGTGGCTGGTTGCCACAGTATGATAACGGCTGCCTTAATTATGAGACTTCACTGTGGTATTAAATGTCAACCAAAGTGCTGCTCATTCAAACATCTCTCTTTGTGAACACTTGAGAATTTTCATTAATTACTATCATTTGATCATAAGATAGTTTTCCCCAAAAATTTTGTATTTTTCAAAAGAATAACTGTTTATCAGTCACTATACTTCACACTGAAAACTCTAGTTAAACCTCTTGTAACATATTCTTGACCTTTGAACTAAGACTATTTGAGGAGCATATGCTTGCGTAGTAATAACTCTCAGACTCTTGACCATGAGCCACGTCAACCAGATTTTTGCCTATGCGAAAACAAAGATGCAGATCAGCTTCGCAGAAACTGCGAAGCTAATCAGCGCCTTTGTTTTCGCTACTCGGATAGTACAATCCCTTTTCTACTTTTATCCAAAATTAAGCTTCTAGCCATCTTCTGTGACTGTACAGTTTGGTTTTTGTCAAACCTGGTCGGAAACCCCTTGCTTCGCGGATCATATGGTCCTTACCATTTAGAAGGGGAGTGCAGTGGCCTAGTGGTTAGTGAGTCAGACTCTGGAGGTTCAAACCCCCTAGGCCACACTTGGGTTAATTGAAATTGTTTAGGAAATGAACATTATAAGCAATCTGCTTCCGTTCAGATCCTTTCATTATGAATTTGTATTTGTTCTTGTATTTGTATTTTGTAAATTTGAAGAAATATGTTTACATTAAAATTGTAATTGTAATTAATTGCAATTTAATTACACTTGTGTCCTTGAGCAAGACACATTAACTCCCCATAGTACTGGTTAACCCCAGGAAGCAGTGGCTGCAATCTGAGATGACTAATATATTGCTGATTGGGACCGTAAATCTACAAATTTAACAAACAAACAATAACCATTTTGAAAGGATTTTTGGTGCTAACGAGCCATCAAACATCACACATCCAACCAAGTCTACCTATGATGATTTTACTTTACCCTTTGTTACGGCATTAATGGCAGAAGCATTAAAATAACCATTCATTTCTACTTTCTTTGTTTCCAATTTCCTCTTCTTATAGCGAAGAACGTCATTTTTCACCAACCTCCACAGTAGAACTGGATTCAAAATGTATGTCGCGAACATGATCAAGCTCAGCAATGTAAAACACACTAGAGTTAATCTTCCTCTCTGTGATTCCACTACAATGCCGTATCCTACATAAATGATCCCATAGAACCGAAACGTTATGAAGGTGACAAGGTTCAGAAACACAACCACTTTGTAAAACGAGTTTTCGTAAGAAAATTTGTGGAACTGGAGCACTTTTCGAGCGTGAAGGAAAATACTGTTGACCTCCGCCATCAGACAGATTACAGTGTAGCCTATGTTGATCCTGTACTGAATATTGTACCAGAATGACCAAATTGCCTGCAAAATAAGCAGTGTAAGCTTTCAGTATCAAAAAACAACACCTACTTTGTATTTTACTTGTACAACATAGGAATTAAAGTGACTGATGCACTGAATCAATATTGACTTCCCATTTTATAAACAATAAAACCTCCTTTGTCAGAATCTTAGATTGTTCTTGTCACAAAATACTTAATTGTTGTGTTAGGATTTTATATCTCGCCAACAAATAGGGTCATTTAAAGATGGTATCTTGGTTTAAAGATTCATTCAAAAAAACAAGAGCCCCACAGTCCTGTTTTAAAAGCTCACATGGGTTAAAAACTTTGCTACATGCATTGAAAATTATCAACTTTCAATTTTAAACTTTTAAAGCATGTGACAACTTCAGAGAAAAGTACATGTGTATCAGTGAGCAGCTACAAACTTACAAACACATGGTGTACAATGACCTCCCAGTCACTTATGGCTCTGTTGTTCTGGACATAGTCAAACGCATCATAGAGAAAATATCCTGGAAAAAGATACCACTCCATAAGAAAACTTGTTGCATCATGTGTCAATTAAAATCCAAATACACAGTGTTAATACATATACTTTTTGCTACAAAATATACATGTATGTCACTAGTATCTGTCCATCAAAATATAATGACATGTATGATGTTAAATTAATATATATTACATACATATTGTTTTGCATTTACTTAGGAAGTTGATCGCTAAGCATTCTTATTGCATGCTCTAAGTACTCGAAATGCACAAGGCACAGGGTGCTAAAAGTGCAATAAGCAACTTATTATATGGTTCATCCCTGTGTACGAACGATAATCACTCACAGCTCGTGACTCGCTTACAGCTCGTGGCTTATCGTCACATACACACGGATGAACCATACAATAAGTGTTAAAGTTGGATCTACAGACTTAAACCCAAAATAATGTATAATTTGCCTTACCGTTTGAGAAAGCTACAAGTAGATAGGTGAAGTAGTCAAGGTCTAATAGAGGATCATGAAACAGATCTCTGGTCATTAAGCTGAAAACAGAAAACAACATCACTCCATTTCATAAATAGATAAATCTAAGGTCTGGCACCACTATGAAAATGCGCCTATATTATATACAGATTTTTTTTAAGTTTTAAAAATCTTTTTTAATGTTTTTGCTTAAAACATTGAGCAGAGTTCTCCTTAACTCCAATATTGGAGTTTTAAACCCCGTAGTTTTAAACCCCAACTTTTTGATTCTGACTCCAACTTATTGGAAAGCCCCAATAGTAAAGTATAGAAAGAATCCAACATTTTAGGAAATACCTCATTTACTCCAATTTTCAAAATCCTAGTGAGAACTCTGTTGAGGTGGTTCTAACATGTACCGTCAATTTTTGTTTCGGAGCGAAACTGAGAAAAATATATACCCCTGTAAACACCTGTTTTACTATATAAAAGTGGGGTTTACTGGGGTACACATTACCCGAACATGTATTCTTGATGCATTTTCTTCGTACAAGTTGTCAGTAATTCATGGTAAGATAAGCAATATGTGAGCCGCCTCATGGGAAAACCAACAATCTGCATAGGCGAAAACAAAGGCGCAAATCAGCTTCGCGGTAACCGCGAAGCTGATCAGCACCTTTGTTTTCGCTGCTCGGATAGTACAATTCCTCTTCTACTTAAATCAAAAAATTTCAAGCTTCTAGCTCTTTTCTGTAGCTGCACAGGCCGGTTTGTGTCGGACCTGTTCGGAAACCACATTGTTGGTTTTCCCACGAGGCGGCTCATGTATTGAATAACTATGAAGGTTAACCAGGCACATGTAATGTTTTTTGTTGTTTTTAAATAAGAGCAATTTTTTAAATAAGAGCAAACTTTTAAATAAGAGCAAACTTTTAAATAAGAGCAAACTTTTAATTTTAATCGCAGAGCAACAGCTTGAGAAAACCTTCTGCATAAATGTAAAAGACAGTTATTGATGTAGATTAGATGTACCATTAACAACTGTGCAGCTGATCAGCACATTTACTTTTACAACAAAGAACAATCACACAGTGACACTATATTTCAAAATACAAAATTTTTGCCTCATAGCCACTTTTTGTCCCAGCAGGCACATGACGTCAAAATGACGTCAGATCAACGTCGATGCGACGTCATGACGTCGCATCGATGTTGATATGACGTCATTATGACATCATGTGCCCGCTGGGGTGGTTGTACAGCCCAGTTAGTGTCTGATCTGGCCACATTTTTTCTCTACTTGAGACGATTTTTCTTCATGATTGTACTTACCAGTATAATACAGCTGTGCCACAGAGTGAAGAGTGAATGCACGACACAAATGTATTTCTCCACCGCCACACGTCTCCCGTCACTTTAGATGGCGGCCCTACTCTCTGCAATATCACGTTCAAGCAGTAGAACAGTCCAAACCCAACGGCAATCATCAAGTAGCCATGTCCCACGTCTACTGCTGGGTGACCTTCATAGGTGTAGGGATCGAAAGACAGCGGATCAATGGAGTCAGTCATTTCTGAAAAATAACAAAACACTGAGTTGCCTTCAAAGAAATTCTGTAAAGTCTGTATCTGTATAGATGTTTAACCCTTTTTTGACAAATGGATTTTCCCATCATCATTTGGAAGAGTCCACTTTTATTTTTAAGGGGCGTTAGGAGTGATTTTTATCTCATTTTTTCGATAAAATTCCTATAAGCAAACAGAATAGCCCCAGAAGTGACGCCATGTTCTGCAGCATCACATCTGGGGCTATGCTGTTTGCCTATGTCCCATAAAGGGGATGGCAGCCAGGCTTAAATGAGTTAAGGTCGGGTACGGACATGCCTCCTTATACATTTGAACCTTGCCTGAATATGGCATGTCAGGGCATTTGTCCCCTTACTCCAACATGCAGGGTTCCCACTTAAATTTGAAACTGAGGGTACGCTTTCTTTATCTTCTCAAAGTTATACAACCTATGATAACGTATAGGCTTGTATAAGAATGTTTACAAAGTTAGGGGGCAAAAAACCCTCAAAAGAGGCCAGAGGGTAAATGGTTGCCCCCTTTACAAATATATTAAAAGGTGGTCATTTACATTTTGCCCTCTCTGGTAGCTTTTTTTTGTTTCTTTTCACAGGCATAAAGGCCCATCTGATCATCACCTCTAAAAACATTAAAAAGGAGAAAATTATCTCAATATATATGAGCCGCCTCGTGGGAAAACCAACAATGTGGTTTCCGAACAGGCCCGACACAAACCGGCCTGTACAAGCACAGAAAAGAGCTAGAAGCTTGAAATTTCGGATTTAAGTAGAAGAGGAATTGTACTATCCGAGTAGTGAAACCAAAGGCGCTGATCAGCTTCGCGGTTACCGCGAAGCTGATCTGCGTCTTTGTTTTCGCCTATGCAGATTGTTGGTTTTCCCATGAGGCGACTCATATATCATAAATCCTAATAGAATGTCCACTTAATATACAGAGGTTCAAAACTGTCATTGAATATCAATATTTTCCTCCGCTGTGTCCGACACGATTAAATGGGCAAAAAAGATTGATCTTTTTTATCTGCCACTGAATCTAATAATGAAAATAAATTGTTAAATTATCATTTAGTTCCTCATTTAATATCTATATAATAGTAGAAATATTTATATTTGGTTAATAGAGTTTCAAATTTCAGACAAATACCTTTGAAGAGAGAGAGAGAGAGAAAGAGACCTACACCTACTGACCCTATGGAAACTGGAGATAAAACCAGAATCACAACATTATTTTTCTAGGCCTAAATATCATCTTAACATAAACAAATAATAAGAGCTGTCGCAGGACAGCGTGCTCGACTGCTTCTGACCTTTGTCAAACATAAGGTCAAACCAGACCAGTAACCCAAAGCATTATGCTCATACATCTTTTTGCCTTGATGCAATAAGGCAAAATCACTGAACTATGAAAGTTAACTATAACTACCTAAGATTTAGAGGTCTCACTCATATTGTTCATATACCAACTGAGTGCCAAGACACAAGGCAAAATCACTGAACCGTGAAATAAGGTCACACTGACCTGTAAGGTCTAGTGATACTTACTCATAATGTGAAAGAAATATGATCATATACCCATTCAGTGTTGAGATATAAAGCAAAATCACTGAACCATGAAATTAGGTCATAGTGACCTATAAGTATGTTTGGGTTAAAGGTCTGGTCATACTCAATCATAATCAGAAAGAAGTATGAAAAAATACCAACTGAATGTCGAGATATAAGGCAAAATCACTGAACCATGAAATTAGGTCACAGTGACCCAGGAATACTTTACGGTCAAAGGTCTTGTCATACTCATACATATCGTGCAAGAAGTATGTCCATATACCAATTGAGTGCCGAGATATAAAGGAAAATCACTGAACTGTGAAATTAGGTCACAGTGACCTAGGACTACTTTAGGGTCAAAGGTCTTGCCATACGCAAACATAGTGTGAAAGAAGTATGTTCATAAACCACTTGCGTGCTGAGATATAAGGCAAAGTCACTGAACCGTGAAATTAGGTCACAGTGACCTATAAGTATATTGGGGTCAAAGGTCTGGTCGTACTCACTCATAATCTGAAAAAAGAATGAAAATATACTAATTGAGTGTCAAGATATAAGGCAAAATCACTGGACCGTGAAATTAGGTCACAGTGACCTAGGACTACTTCAGGGTCAAAGGTCTTGTCATATGCAAACATACTTTGAAAGAAGTTTGTTCATAAACCATTTGAGTACCGAGATATAAGGCAAAATCACTGAACTGTGAAATTAGGTCACAGTGACCTATAAGTATATTGGGGTCAAAGGTCTGGTCACACTCACTCATAATCTGAAAAAAGTATGAAAATATACTAATTGAGTGTCAAGATATAAGGCAAAATCACTGAACCGTGAAATTAGGTCACAGTGACCTATAAGTATATTGGGGTCAAGGCCTGGTCGTACTCACTAATAATCTGAAAGAAGTAAGAAAATATACTAATTGAGTGTAAAGATATAAGGCAAAATCACTGAACCATGGAAAGTAGGTCAAACGACCCTTACCGTCATGACACACAAGTCAGTGTCACAAAGTCAAAAGATGAATGACCAACCATCTTCCTAAGTTGTTTCTATTAAGAAATAAAAAGAAAAAAAAATTCGGGGAGTTCTAGATTTTGACCTCTAGCCCCGCCCCCCTGACTCCGACCCAGAGGTCTGATGTCATGGAACCTAAAGTGTATGAAGTATGAATGCTTTATGATAAGTTGTTGTCAAGATATGGACTCCTTGTAAAAGTTACACAGCAGTACATCTATTTTTACAGTGTTCTAGTTTTTAACCTCCAGCCCCACCCCCCAGGCATGGACCCAGAGATCCGATGCCATGAAATGAAACTCAACCTTACAGGGTACCTATGGTCCGAGTATGAAAGCCCTCTGATAAAAAGTTTTCAAGATATAGACTTCTAGAGTACTTTATCACAGAAAAGCCATTATTATTAATGGTGTTCTAGATTTTAACCTCTAGCCCAACCCCCTGGCATGGACCCAGGGATCTGATGCCATGGAATGAAAGCCGACCCTACAGGGTGTCAATGGCCCAAGTATCACTGCTTTCTGATGAGTGGTTGTCAAGATATGGACTTCTAGAAAACTTTAACACAAGAATTGCCATTTTTGAAGGTGTTCTAGATTTTAACCTCTGGCCCCACCCCCTGGCCTGGACCCAGGGGCCCGATGCCATGGAATGAAAGCTAACCCTACAGGGTATCTATGGTCCAAGTATGAATGCTTTCTGATGAGTGGTTGTCAAGATATGGACTTCTAGAAAACTTTAACGCAAGTGTGACGCGCACGGGAACGGGAACGCACACGGGAACGGGAACGTGGACGACCGGGGTGACTGCAATAGCTCTATGCACTTCGTGCAGTCAAGCTAAAAAACCAATAAAAACACAGTTTACAAAAATTTGGCTCATAGATATAAGTTAAAATGCTTAACGTTTTTAACGAATAAAATAAAATCCTATAAGATGTATAAAATCACAGATGGTGATGTTGATTTTGTAGTATTTTAGAGCTTTGAAACAATGGAGGACCAATAGGTGGTGCCACAGTAATCGACTCAGACCTTTAGCTGTTGTTTAAAATGTATATTGTAAACCATGTATATACAATAGCATTCCGAATGTGTCACACAGCCTCAGTGGAGTCAGTGCCATGCCTGTACTAACCAGGAAAAAATGTTTTACTTTACACATCACATTTTCAAACACGAAATTTACTGTGAAAAACTAAAAGCTGCTCACCCTCACTTTGCATACTCTTCGAAGAGATATTAAATTTTGTCTCCAGATGATGTTCCAGAAGAAAAGTCTCGGATTTCCTGCTGCAAATCCATAATTTCTCTGAGATTTACATATTCAGCTGCGCATTTGCGGCCACTTTTTGACCGCAATGCTAAGCCAATCAGAAAGCAGCTCTCCATGCTCACGCACCAAAGTGCGCCCCGTGACGTCAAGGCATCCCTGTGACGTCAAGACAATCAAAATAGAGTTTGGATGCACTCATGACGTGTTAACCATGTGTAATCCTGTTTTATTCAATCGGAAATTGTTTTGATCAAACAGAACCATCAAGGTCCACAACAGAACGTAGTGGAGTGAGGTTTCGCAACTACCACAGTAAGTGCCTGTATAGTTGCGAAACCGCACTCCACTACGTTCCGTTGTGGACCTTGATGGTTCTATTTGATCAAAACAATTTCGGATTGAATAAAACAGGATTACCATGGATTTTTTCGGGTGTCTCAGGGGCCGAAATAAGGCCCCATTCCAAATGCAATTTGGGTGACTTTTTTCCAAATTTGAAGAAAAAAATTCTCAATCAAAGCTGATTTTTTTTTTTTCAGCAGTTCCATACATTGTGAAATTCAAACTTTGCTGTTTGAAAGTGTTTAGCTTTGATTGTTGTAAGTTATTATTTAATGATTCTAAATGAAATACCTTAATAAGGTAAGTCACATTTGAAAATATCATCAATTGTGAATATTTTGAAAATTTCCCAAATTCAGTGTTTACGTCGCTAAAATTTCAAAGTAGAAAGGCCCTAGGGCCCCTTCCCAAAATTGCCAAAAAAATCCCTGATTACACATAATTGACACGAGGTGAGTACATCCGAACTCAACCTTGTTGACGTCATGGGGGTGCCTTGACGTGACGGCATGCGCTTTGTCGCATGAGCATGGAGAGCTTTTCTGATTGGCTTAGTGCTGCAGACCATATGACCAAGATGAATGTGTAAATCTCACAGAAATTATAGATGTAAAGCAGAAAATCAGTGACTTTTCTTATGGAACATCATCTGGAGACAAAATCTAATATCTCTATGAACAGTATGCGTAGTGAGGGTGAGCAGGATTCAGTTTTTTAAAGTGAATTTAGTATTTGAAAATTTGCTGTGTAAAGTAAATCATTTTTTCTGAGTTAGTACACGCTTCGCACTGAGGCTGTTTGACACATTTGGTATGCTTTTGCATAAACATGCATGGAGATTGTAAACAACAGCTGAAGGTCATTTTTTTCTTTCTTTCTTTCGATACTGAGTTGATCAATTTCTGATCATCACCTCAGATGTGGGGTGGGTGACTAAATTTTGAATTTAGCAAAATGGGGGAAGCATTCGGGATGGGCCATTAAAATTTTAATTTCAAGCGCCACAGGTACTTGCGTGTCAAAGAAAAAATGCCAATAGGTGGAGTTGCAAGTCTCTGTATATTATATGTCTCTGCATAACTTATTAAGCAAACCATACACGCCTACTTATATATATCAGTACGTACGAAACATGTGGGAGCGAATCTGTAAGACGATCTTTTTGGTAAAATCGCTTACCTACGTGTAATTTAATTACAAAAACAACCAGGAATCAATGGGAAAAGTGGTATGAATAGAAAGACTGAAGGATCAAGTTTTTATATCTTTGCAAAGATGTATTTCCCCAAAATTATCACAGGAGCCTGGTTGGCTGCTTTTGTCTACATAAATATAAGTTTTTCCCCACCCACAAGAATTCTTCTATAATCCGATTTCAAGTCTACTTTTTTAGTTGAACAAGCCGGTCTCCTACTTTCGTTTTACCTTTAAACCATGAACTAAGTCGCAAGCTTTTGTTCAATCATAAAAATCACTTCTAAAACTATAAATATATATATAAACAAATCCCGGTTTATAAAGAAAAAACACAAGGAAAGACGGCCGCCATCATCTACGCAACGGAAGTTCAATTTATGTCGCTTACGTGCGTAAAGATTTAGGTACAGCTAAACACTCCGTGCCGGTGTTCCGTGTTACCTCTCTAACAGTGAGACCTTACCAGAGAAGGTTCACCACTCACTTTTTTTCTAGCTAAGGAGAAAATTGTTTATATATAGTGAGAGACATTTTAGACGTTATTGTTATGATAGATCGAACGATTATCTATTAGTTCAATGACCAATGGTAAAAAAAATGTTGAAAAGGTGCAGATTGTACAAATAATTGAAGATATATTTTTGGATATACATGTTCGCAGTGGGAGGGGAAATACTGTATTGTTGATATACATGCAAACATATCCAACCAGGCTCCTGTGAAAATTATAGGCCAATTTTCTCTAACATAAAGTCGTGCTTGTTTAATAATAATGTAGAAAGTTGCACTATTTACCGAAATATTAGGCCACAGCGATTGTTGTTGTTCGTAAATCCCTCCTTTGCCAGGAGAACCACCTTGATGAATAACGTGTGAATCACTATTGCATCTTATTTTTAAATGTTTTCCCCCATAAACTTCACAAAACATGCAACTTAGTTCAAATATACAGCCGTATATATATATACATATTCATCAAGTTCAGTTTGAGGTGAGATGATGATCAGAAATTGATCGCCTCAGTATCTGAAGAAAAAGAAAGACGTATGGTGATGCGTTTCATCAGGGAAGTGTAAGAGAGGAGGAATAAGTACAGACTAATTGTATCAATTAGCACAAATTAGGCCACGTAGAAACTCAAGGGGGACTGCGTAGAGAGGTGCTAATCAATTTGATAACCTTGAACCCCATCATCGTAACCGCGCTACCTGGACAAAAGATAGAATCTTATCGCGTAGCCACTAATTTAACGAGTAAGGCACGTGTTAATTTTCTTAATTTTGTTAAAGTGGACAATTTATTAAGAATGCACATGATCATATTGAAAAGCGGGGTGTAAATCTGCGTCACGCAGACTTTTTATCGCCGAAATCGGCCGACAGATAGTGACGCAACAGCGTTTCAAAGTATTTGTTCATGTGCGCAAATGAAAATTTAACTCAATTTAATATCAAGTTTTGGAGGCTTTCCGGTTAAGTCCGGAAAATGAAAGTAGGCTTGTATTTAAGAAGAATATGTTACGTCAACAACAGTGATAGTGCCTTCAGTGCGCACAGATGCGCACATGCTGAAAATTTTAATTAAATTTGCGAGTTCATCAACGATAAAACCATTTGCCATGGTTTAACGATAGCACTTTTTTATAACAGCAAGCCCATTTGGTTGCTTCTGAAGCGAGAAAAATGCTAAAATTTAAATGTAACATAAAGTATAGTTTGCATGGGCAGTATAAACTTTTTGTCTTAAACCGCCACTATGAGACATGTGCTTGTAGCGGGAATCTCGTGCTTAAAACATTTTTCTCATGAAAATCTTCACTAAAAAACTAAGTTTGCAGTCAATAAGCGTCTTCGAGAAGGTATATTTGGTATGTTCTGTTAACATGTTAATCTAAATTGTTTCGTAGGATATTTGCTTTTCATATACTTATATTGTTTTACAGTTTAAACGTACCACATCAACGGTTATAGTCATGTCATGACGGCCAGTTTTCCTAGCCATACTGTTCCTGAATAGGCCTCCCAGACTCGGAATACTTGTAGTTAGCATGCACATTCCATTCATATTACATTGACAAAAACTCTAAACATGTACCATTTTAAGTGCAAGAATGACCTAAAATCGTGTATTTTCATGGATAATCTTCAAGGAATGCTTTCGGATCTGCCTTGATCAATACAAATGAAACCATACTGGGCAAACATGTTTTAAATATCGTAAATTCAAATTTATTTATTAAAATGAATATATAAATTATGCAAATAAAAGCGTGACAGGTTGCTGTTTCGGCCAGATAGGAGATTTTCGATACTGGATGACGGAAAACAATGCAATATTGCGCAATTATCGCAAGTACTTATCAATTTATGTCAAGTAGGTGATAAACTGGCGGTTACAATGATGGGGCGTTTGAAGTCGCTCTGAGCTTATTCCTTGTATATTACACTTCCCTGGTTTCATGTGGAGAGCAAAGCAGAGTCCTGTAGGAGCTGAGTCCACCACCTAATGCAAGAATTTTTGCAGGGGTTTGCACTGTCGGCACCAATAAGCAACGTGCGTACATGAAGAATAGCAATTAACTCTGCGCTATTTAATCTTTAATCTTATATTCAATACTTATAATTAACTTAAATACCTTTTGTTTTACAGCTGCTATATTATATGTTATTCTACTATCATGTTGGTCGGAGAATAGCTCATGTAGCTAATGTTTATTGTTATACTCATAACCGACGTTAAATAAAGTTTCTTGTATCTTGTATCTTGCCATTTATCCTAAAGTTATTCAACTTCGCCATATCCAAAGAATGCTAAATAAACCTAAATTTTTTGTCTTATTTGATTAGTGACTCAATATTTTCTGGTTCCTTAACAAGCACGTTGGATCTATTGATTAAACATCAAACGAGTGACATGCAACATAGTAAATTATACCAGACACTAACATAGCCTTCCAATCTGCCCTTTGGACCGACATGACATCAAAACCAGCATAACGTCAGACCAGATGAGCAAAAAAATAAATAAATAAATAAAAATCACACTGCCTTTTCCGAGATTTTGTCTGACTAGTATTCATTAACAGTCTGCTCGTACAAGCTCTTCCACTCTGCTTTGGAGTCACCAACGTCAAGTAGATCCATCGTGTTAAAAAAACTTGCCAAAGCGTGTTTTTACGTGAGCCATTACTTGTTCACAAGAAAAAGGCGTTTCCGCGCAAGGCAACTAAGACTTTGGGTTTTCTTCAGGGCAATTTGGCAGATTTCTATGATGGAGAAGGTGTAGAGGACTGCAACCAGGTGGACCTGCAGGCAATGGAGGAGCACCAGTAGCTTCGGCAATATGCTAGACGAACTTGAGTGGCCATCCATGGAGTCTCGCAGGCAGCGCTCCTCCTTAACTGTCTTTTACAAGATACAGTCCAGTACACTGTCTCTTGATAAAAACAAATACCTGACACCTGCACCCCAAAATTCATTTTTTCCAAGAAACATTCCGGTATGGAATAGTCTCCCTTCTTCAGTGGTCTCATCCAAGACCATCGAGGAATTTAAGGCTTTCGTTTAAGAGAAAAAGTAGGCAATGGTCAATAAATTATAGGCCCAGAGGCATGCGTTTCAACATGCCCCTTATCTGTATCTTGTAAATGGTTTAATGGGCATCCTAAAGGTTTTTCTCCCTCGACTAAATTTTAAATTTAGCCACCCACCCAACACCTGAGGTGGTGGTCAGAAATTGATCGACTCAGTATCAGAAGATTGATAGATAGAGCAGACTTTCGCTCCCAGCAATGCAGTATACTGACCACCGCCAGAGCCTGTTCCTCCACTATCAAGAACCCATACACATTGAAAGGGCACATCCTAGTTTTTCATGACAGGATACAGTACCTGGGAGAGGATCAGCAGTGTAACCTATCCCGGGAACCCCATACAGACAGGATATTCAAGAAAGCTAACAGTATGCTAGGGTTTCTACGGCGTAATCTTAGATCTTGCAGGACACTAAGGCCAAGGCAAACTTCAGTATGGTAAGATTGAACTTAGAATATTGCTTGCCTCTTTGGGATCTACATCACAAGTAACAAGTACAGAAGCTCGAGATGGTGCAAAGAGGAGCTGTCCGGTATACGAGTCCATAATTGAACGCCTGCAACAGGAGTCACTCGAGTTCAGGAGAACCACGATCCAGCTAACCTTATTCTACAAAGTGGTTAACAACTTGATTAACATCCCGGAAGCCAACTACTTGATTCCATCAACGAGCCGGGCAAGATCAGCATACAAGAAGAAATACAGACATTTCTACCCTGATTCATATTCAATTAAATTCAGCTTTTCCCCCGTACAGTACCCGTGTGGAACTCTTTAAGTACCACTGTCGCTGAGGCCACTTCTTTTTTTTTGTATTTTTCAAGGAGGGTTTATCCACCCTGTTATTCTAAGTGAAGCTAGGTAGAGGCTCAGATGTTGAGTAACTTGCCAATGTGGGGATCTATGCTGTCGGTGACGTTATGGTTCTGGTACCTGCAAGGAAGCCAGATTGGTCTTCGCCTGGTGAGCCAAACGCATCTTGTCATGATTTAACCAGTCTAATTATATATTCTTATAATGTTTGTATTGATCTACCTGACTTTATTCTCATTTTTCATCTTTCCTATCATTTCCACCTTCAGCTAGCAAAGAGGCGTACAAAAGTAGTTTCTTTCCACAGACTATCAGGTACTGGAATGACCTCCCTGATTCTTTGATCTCCTCTGTTGAAATGTCTGATGACTGTGTGTCCAAGTTCGCATCTCTTGTGAGAGCCAGGGACTAATTTCCCTCCTGGCGCACTCCGCCCCCCCCCCCCAAGTGAAATATTGTCAATTTGGCGTATCACCAGCGAACCATTCAGAAGTCATACCGTTGAGTTATAGTCAAAGGGTGACTGTTCCACGTACATATATAGATGTGAATGTAGACCATTATGTGCTTTTTTGTGTGTGTTTTTGCTCCGGATTTGGCGCCCAGGGATCTCCTTCGTCGGGCAGATTACTGAATCTGTTTTGAGTCTTCATTTTTGATACATCATGGTGGTTATTATGATTTATTTGTTTGTCCTTGATGATTCATTGACTAGTTAGAGAGTCACCAAGAGGACCGAACAACTAACTAAATGTTGTTAACCACTGCAGAAGCTGAGGGTGAGGTTAGGTACCCAGGTACCTGTAAAACTAGTTTATGCCCGCCAGTAATTTTATATTACGTTCCAAGGCGATACTTCTGTGGTAGTTCTTATTGTTTTATGTCTTGGTGTTGAATTTTTGTGCTGTTAGCATCTTATGTACGTTTCCATATTTTTAGTTAAGTAACTGGGTGGCCACCTATTGGAAAAATAGCTGATCAGTCGGCTTACGATATGTTTTCTTGGTAATTACCTGATTGTTAATTTAGTTTTTTTTTCCGATCTCGGTTTTTGGAGTGAGAATTTCTTTCTGACTGTGTCATTTCTTGGTGATTGCCTACTTTTACCCACTAATGGATTTTGGGCGCCACAGATTTGCCCCTATGCATTGCATAGTCTTTCCCCTTATAACATCTTAGGGGCTGTTCTGTGTGAAGCAGCGGGGGACAAGAATTACTGTAGAAATTATTTAATGGCCGAATCTTTATGAAGGAAATATGCCGAACGCGAGGGTCGATTCTAAGTACGTTTCGTTTCGTTGTTGATATTTGTTGTGGAATGCACCCATTTTTGACTATTCAATATATTATTCACTATATAGAAGAAATGTGGATATTACTTTGTAGTGAGGGTGTGGCAGTATCTAAAGCATAGAACATTCGTTGTTTTATGAAGTCTTTTGCAGAACTAGCAGGTTGAGACTCATCATTCCACAACTTCGGAAATTCCAAAGACTTCGATGTTGTTTTATGCTCACATGCCAATTCAATTTGCAAAGTATTACTCGTCGCCATACTTTTAATGCTTATTGTATCATTCGAAAATAAAATAAATAAAGTTATATTAAACTTATTTGATTTTATTAATGCATTTGGAGCTACAGTTTAAAGATATTGGCAAGCTTTTTGTCATTGTCTTAAGGGACAACCATACCAAATACGCCAATGTAAAAGGTGTTGTTTTATCTCAAAGTTTGGAGTGTTGTATATGCAATGTCGAAATTCCATCCAGCAGCAATCTAAACCACCTGGCTTTAAATATTTCTACTGCAAAACATTGAGTTTTTAAAGCGTGAATATGCATCAGAACCTATGAGAAGCAAATTGTGGAGTTGCTTTCGATCCGTTATCGTAGTTTTAGAAATGATAGAATACATTCTGACGAAATTCTTGGGCTTCTTAAAGAAACAGAATTTGCACAAGGCACATGAAGATGATACTAGCTCATTATATACGAAAGCAGCCTAGTTGTGAACACATAGGACTCCTTGCCCGAGCGTGTAGGACTCCTTGCCCGAGCGTGTAGTAAACGCATCATCTCTCAATACATTCAAGAGCTCTTAAACAAATACTGGCATGGGCAACCCCAGCTAATTTGAAGCAAGATGCTACCAAGCAGGTCCCATCAATAGGTCCATGCTTCAGCGGGAACAAATAGATTACCATGTATAGACCGGAACCTCTCAAGAATAATCAGAATTTGCGGTAAGTCGTTCGGTAAGTAGTTATACTACAATAGAACCGATCATAAAAACAAATGCAACTCCTGTCAAAGCTCCAGCAAGTTGTCACGGTTCCCATTCTTAGCCTTTGCCAGTGCTACAAAACATTAGGGCACAGGGTTGAAATAACGTTTCGAATGCAAAGCAGCCAAATTTCCAACCAAAAAGCTCTTTGTTGCAAAAATGACCATCCTGTGCCTGTAAGTTTTGCTTACCTCCCTTTGACCTGAATGTTGCGACAGAGATTATACTGTGTTGCTTCCCTTGATTGTTACCTGTATTTATCTTTGGTGACAGGTAATTTACACACCTGAGAGCAGCGTGTGTATGTAATGGTTATGAATCGATATTAAAATAATAAGATAAGATGTTATTATAGGTTGATCAAGGAGAAATATGGTTTAAAATTGTAGAATAAACAAGTTTCTTTTAAGGAGTGCCTAAAAGTGTGAGATTATTCTGTTGGAATTTCGGAAATATTAATTTTTTGTATTTTTTATGTGATATATGGAATTGTTAAATATTTTCAAGATGGCTGAAATATGACACCTTGTATTTGAAAAGATTTACAGACTATAACGGGATAATTTTAGAATTTTCTGTCTCATAATGCAACAATGGATACACCTGGAGTTAAAAAGAAAGAAAAGGTGTGTATGTCCAAATAATTGATTTAATTATTTGTTAATTGATTAATTGCTATTATTCAGATTCTGTCAGATATTATACCTAGCCAGAGGACCTGTATAAGTCACATCTCAAGTGTGACCCAGGGGTTGAGAGTTTGATCCTGGACTTCTTTCGTCTTGCGGATGAGAATTTAAATATTAGGTTCCATCTCCGTATGACCTTGGCTAAACCCTACTCAACAACTGTACAGATGTATGAGTCTCTTCTTAATCCTATTCAGATTTTTGGATGCAAGAAGTTAACTATATATATATATATAGAACTGTGTAATATTGGAATGTTGCAAAATATATCCGAGTCCACAAAATATATCCGAGGCCACATTTAAAATCATTTCTGCTTGCTCTCTCCCTACTGTCTCTGGAAAAGTTGGGTAGAAAGATGGAGAGGCAAACAAACATCTTATTATTTTTGTCCAGAATGATGATATTTGTGCCAACTTGAAGTATGCATTACTGTCATTTAGACTTTTAGTTTTATTACTTGGCAAGTTTTAGGGAACTTTAAGGGCTAGTACTTGGGAACCAGGATGTGGTTGCTATGTCCTAACATGACTGAAAACCATTTAGGATGCCATACGATTTGTCTGTATTCATGAAGTTACACATTAACTTGCAGTGACATTATCAATTCTAAATATTGAGGGATTGATTTGTTAAAAAACAATGATGTACTTGTATTTGATTTTAACTAGTAGCAAACAAGGCAAGTTAAACAGGCATAAATTAATGATGTTATTGAAAGGTGGATATTACTGGATAATAATTATGTAATGATTTTTTTTTCTTTTTTGCCACAAGGGAATATTATTATTTGTTCCAGTTATAAAGGAAGGTATGGTGCAAATATCCAAATTAAGAGACAACATTGTCAGTTTGAAAGTTTTAGTTGTTTCTAATGACTGTACATTTGCAAAGAATGTTAAAATCTTTTCTGTAAGTGGTTTTGTGATAGTAATTTAGTTTTCAGTTTATGATTGTAGCTTCTATTGTCATGTCAGCTTTATTGTTTTGCCTCACAGATTTTACGATAATTCATCCGCGGGGAGAATGTAGATATAAATCTGGTGACAAGCGTTATAGTAGCGTTAATGTCTTATATGGGCATTTTTACGCATTTGTGTGATTTCTCATGCAAAACTGCCAGTTTGGTAGTTACATCTTTACTACCTAGGCGTGTTCATTAGAAATCTATCCCAAAATGGAAACAGGTCTGTTGTGTGTACATATAATACAGTAGTCAGGTCTGATATCTAGGTCCCTTGGACTTAACACATTAGGCACAGCATAGTCTTCAGTCTCTTCACAGTACACCTCAACCTCTTTATAACACTATTGTCGCCTTGGGGTCCAAGCCAATTTCTGTGTTAGCTATCCAATCCGTGTTATAACTAGCGTATATATAGCAAAATTTTTCTAAAATGACCATTTGGGGTCCAACAGTGATCAGTGTTATATCCAAAATCGTGTTGTAACGAACCATGTTATAAAGAGGTCCAGGTGTATGTCCTTGTCACCAGTTGACCTGGATAATTGTCATGGGACCCCCGGACCTCATCTGAAGGACTGGAGAAGCCCGGGATCAAACCTGCAACCTCTGGATTACAACTGCACCACAGAGGCTTCTTGTAGATCAGTTTGTTTCAATTTTTGATAAAGATAATACAAATCCACTTCTTCCTATTTTAATAGCCAGCTTCTATTGAATTTCTTGTTAGCGTCATAACATTCAAGAATAAAAATGTACATGTTTACAGTGCATGCAGATACATGTATTTACAAAGAAGGGGAAAAATAACAAAATGATTCACAATGCATTGCAGTTATGCTGCAAAACTATGACTCAGTCTTCACAAATCATGAATTTAATAAACCTGCAAAAACCTTTAAGATAAGTTTAATAGAATTATAGAATGTGTATTGCAAGTCATGACCATAATAATTGAGTTAATGAAGTAAACAATTAGTTCTAAATACAAAAACATAGATAATGTGTTCTTAAAGGTTAATGAATTCAAAGCGGTAATGAGATGCATAATATTAACCTGTCAGCGATATGTTGATGTGCAATATTTGTATAAAAGTGACATTATGAATACATGCCCATGCAATATATATATAGATTTTTTCACCAGTAAAAATTGAAAATTTTCATGAGAATATTTTTGACATTTTTCTTATTTTTGCTCAAAACATAGAAAGTGGATACACATTAGAACTGCCTCGCCGAGGCGGTTCTAATGAGTACCCATAATCTATGTTTTGGAGCAAAAATAGGTATACATGTACCCCTGCATGCCCCTGTTTTACTATACAACAGTGGGGTTTAAGGGGGGTATACATTGCAGGGGGGTGGGCATGTTTTCCTGATAAAACACTTTTGCGGAGAGCGTGGTGGCTAAGTAGTGGCAGAGTGGCATAGTGGTACATGTACAGGGACAGCTTCAGGCTACAGAGTGAAAGGTCTATGGTTCGAAACCTACCTCTGCCAAATTGGTTTGGTCCATGAGTTATAGACAGTTTACAAAGCTCCCTGTATGATTGTATATTCTGCTTAAGTATGCTGGTACTAGAAGCTCCATTCCAACATGACTGAAAAATTGTTGAAACATATAACAGCAATGGACATTGTTTGTATACCATGCGCACTTGAGACCACTTGAGACATTGAAGCATCAGGCTTGTGTCTGAATGCATTAAATCCACACACCTTTTCTATGGACCTCTAATGGACCAATATTTAAGGAGGAAAAAAAAACTTTACAGAGTAAGCTGTCAAATCATTTCATGTTTAACCACTGGATATGCCTCCAATCTGGAATCTGGGAATACTAGTAACTAGGTCATATTGTTACAAAGAGGGGGAGTTAAAAATGATGCTAAATCCCAAGTACTTAATAGCATTTTCATGTTACTAAGGAAAACCATGAAGTATTTAGAAAAGTGATTCCTACATTATTATATGTGTTAATGCCCTAATCCCCCATTGTAATATATATCACCTTGAAACATTCATGAATTATAGATATGAAAAGAAAATCAAGCAATATCCATTAAAATTCTGATAGTGAAATTTATGATTTGGAGGTTTATTGCATGGTATCCCCAGAATTTGATAAAATACAGCCACTTCATTTATCTTGCTTGTTGAAACTTATTGAAATGTACTTCTCTGTGTGTTGAAAGGGCTTAAGTGAGCCAAGGAACATAAAAGCCTGGCTTTTGTATAAGCAAAAATATGCAAAAAATGAAGGCGTAACTTAGTTGTGCAATAATCATGCATTTGATTAATGCCTTTAATTTTCTACATTCTATAAGCCCTCTACTTCATGAATCCAAAGTTTGAAGGTTCTAACCATCTTCTTTGGCTGTGCAGGGTGGTTTGTGTGACACCTGGTGGGAAACGAGGAATGCCATTTTCTCATGAAATGGTTAAAGTGTCCTTAGACATTAATCTGTTATCACATTTATCAAACAAGAAATTTTACAATACCTTAAGGAAATATTGACTTGTTTAACTTGGGTATATACTTGTGTAACCTGAACTCAGTTGCATTTTTAGCAAACCCCTGGCGTGATTTTTACTTTCCCCTCCAAGTAGTCTTGCTCAGCAGTGACACAATGGTTTGGGAAATATGTGCAAGGCAAGATACGTTACATGTACCAAGTTAAAAACATTCATGGCATTGTGTACAAGCGACTCATCTCGTAAAATAAGTGGTTGTGAATGAACCTGGCTTCTCTGGACTTTTGACTGAATTTTGAGGCCTCGTCACACTTAAGAAACAACCCTAAGACGTAGACTCGCGTTTTATTGCGAAAATTAATAATTTTTGCTTAACGTCCCTTTCAACAGCTAACATTCCAACATGACCATAGCTGTTGGGTGGGATGTAAAGCAATAAATCAAACAAATTAAAACTATTTTTCATAATTAAATGCAAGTCTACGCCAAGGGATTTTTGCTGCTTATGTGTGACAAGGCCTTTAAGGTTCAAGTTCCATCTCCATATGAGCCGCGACGCGAGAAAACCGGTCTTCGGGGTTTCCGACCAGGTCCGACATAAATCGGCATGTACAGTTACAGAAGCAGGCTAGAAGCTTGAAATTTCGGATTTAAGAAGAAGATAAATTGTACTATCCGTGTAGCGAAAACAAAGGCGCTGATCAGCTTCGCGGTTACCGCGAAGCTGATCTGCGCCTTTGTTTTCGCCTAGGCAAAAATCCGGTTTTCTCACGATGCGGCTCATATGAAGTTAGCTGTTGAGTGTGATGTATATTATGAACACCATGGTCCACAGCCACATAACAAAATGCCAGATTGTTTGGTAGACAACCAGTGTATATGATTAAAGATCAAACTGTTTTCAGAGAATTTAGCATATAAAGTCAAATAAGATTATGATATATTTTTCATTAAGAAGTCTGGTGACATTGCTTTTTGGGTCAGTTTGTATGTGCATCTTGGTAACATGCTAGTGAAATTAAGACCCCATCAACATCCAGTGGCGGATTTAGAGGGGGTTCGGGTGGTTCGCTTGAACCCCCCTCTGGAACCAAATTATTGAAAATTTATGAAAAATTAAGTAAAATGTTAAAAACGAACCCCCTCTTGATGGATTTGAACCCCCCTTCCAGAGATCCTGGATCCGCCCCTGGCGTCTATTTTTCTTAAGGCTTCTTCCTTTTCCTGGTTAAACATTTTTCCCCGTTTTTCTGCTCAAAAACATTAAGGGTCCAACGCATATTTTGATGCATATATATTAGATTTCCCTGAATCAGACAGTTTTAACATGTATGTACCCACATTCTATAAATTGTGTTAATAGAAATTTCTGTTTTTTTTTTTGTTTTGTATAGAAAATGAATGTTTAACCTTTTAAAATCAAATACATGTTAACATGTTTTCAGTAGTTAGTCTGGTGACATGTTCTTGGGTCATTTCTCATTTTATTTCCCTAATCAAGATTGACATGTCTAAAAAAATTGATTTAAAGTGCTGATAGTATTAAACTTTAAAATTGATTTAAACTACTGATTGTATATTTTAGTCATTTAAAAGTTTAAAATAGAAAGTTTAAGAAAATCTCATGGGAATAGGGCTCACTAAAAATGTCAAGTTTTGTAGTTGAATGTTTGTCTATGTTGTAACATGCATGTGGCTCATATCACCATTTATAAGTATCATTCTTACAGCACAGATTGATGCAACACCACACAACATGTGAAAAACTGGAGTACCGTTGGAAGCCCGATTGATTGGGCAGCAACATACAGCGAAGCAATATCGATGTTACAAATATCTACGGTAAAGCAATGATCTCTTTGCTGTAGGTTGAAGCCCAATAGACCAGGCCTCCAATCACCATTCTGCACTTTGTCAAGTGTCATGTGATGTTGCGTCAGTCTGCGTTGTAAGAAATTTGGTTGTATCATGGTATACAGAGTGCATTTAGTGTCCTTGATACAGTGTACATTACTCTCCCTGATGACACTTCTAGGAGAATTACCCAGGGTACAATCAGGAAAACATGTCTGTGAACTGTGTACCCAACCCCTTAAACCCTACTTTTATATAGTAAAACTGGGGTATGCAGGGGTATACATATAATGTATCTATAGTGCAAAACATAGATTGTGGGTACTTGTTAGAACCGCCTCAGCAAGGCAGTTCTAACATGTATCCACAATCCATGTTTTGAGCAAAATTATTACAAATATCAAAATTTTTCTGATGAAATTTTTAACATTTACAACTGAAAAAATCTCTGTATATTGCATTGGCGTGTTTTCATTATTCCAAGGAAGTGGCGTGGGCTGTCCCACTGGATATTACTCAACAATTATCGACTAATAGACATTAAGCATCAACTGAACACATTAAATTTAACATAAAAATGCATTTGGTCCAAAGTTTGATCACCACCCGTGAAGTGCATATTCTACTTCCTAGGAGATCTGTTGGTATTAAACTACATATAAGTTGGCAGAACTGAACTGCATGATGAAATAAGCATAAAAACTTTAATGCTTGTGAACCTAGCTAGCTATAGAATAGACTTTTAAAATAATACTTTCAATACAAGCTTAACATTGCCCTGTTACATGCTCTATAAGCTTTCCAAAACTGTATCAATAATTCATTTATTGCTTGCAATTTGTTTTTCTTCAAGAACAATAGCATCTAAGTCTTTTCATTGTCCGAATTTTAAGTGGATTATATCTTTGGAGTTTATCTGAATATTTGAATTCAAGCCAATATGGATAAGAATGGCTCTATATCCACCTTTGATTTTTGGCCACTTCATTTGTTATTTTAATAGATTTATATTATACAGCAACTATGTTAACTCATTTAAGCCTGGCGTCCCTTTTATGGGACATAGGCAAACAGAATAGCCCCAGATGGGACGCCGCAGAACGCGGCGTCCCATCTGGGGCTATTCTGTTTGCTTAGAGAATTTTCATCGAAAAATTGAATAAAATTTAAAAATCACTCCTGACGCCCCTAAAAATGAAAGTGGACTCGCCCAATTGATAATGATGGGAAAATCCATTCGTCAAATATGGGTTAAGAAAACATTCCAATAACATATTTTTGTGTACAATTATCATGCTTACAATCTAGCGTCCTGAAGCACCAATCAGTATGTTCCTTGTATGGTTTTAAAATTTGGTTGGTTATGGTTATAACGTCCCAGTCAACAATTTATCGGCCACGTCGAGATGGAGCAAGCACTTACTGGGTATTAACCAGTTCTATGGGAAGCTTATATCTTGTTCAAGGACACTACACAGTGGAGGTAGGTACCAATACCATGACTTCTTCAGTCCTGGTCCCGAGGTTATAAAACTTTTTTCATGCTCAACTCAGCTGAGCATAAACTGCTCATAAATGCCAAAGTAGCCCAAATAAATTGAATTTTCAGGTTTAGTCCACAAAAGCCTGTAACTTACAGCCCCTTTCACTCGAGTTTGCCGTTTGAGCATTTAGGTCAATCAAATTTGTTCACTCGAGTTTGCCGTTAGTGTGTAAATCAGGTATATTTTTATTCTATTTTAAAACTGAAACAGTGTCCCAGGTGCCAGATGCTCTTAAAATCTATTCAGCATTTACCTGTAGGTAAAGATGTCACCTCTTCTGATAAAAACATTGTAATTGCTTGGTTAAAGCACATTTTTATATCAAAATTCTTTGCACAACATATACAATGCATATTGAGAACACACATTTGTAAGAGGATAGAGAGAAAAGCAGAATTTTATCAATTTAAGCAGTTACATGTACCTGATCGGTATCTTCATGGCAAAAAAATCCACATAGGAGGTTAAAATTTCACTCGAGTTTGCCGTTTTTAAAGGTCATTTAGTTTGAAGCTGTCACTCAAACAAGCAGATCAATTAACCCAGATGTCTTTGAGGACAACATGTAGCCTAGCCACTAGGCGTTAAAATGACAAATCTACAAAGGTAAAAATCTTTTTATATAAAATGGTCATCATTTGGACATAACATGGTCTACTCCTCTGTCTCGATGATAAATCTAAGCCAAGATGCATACTTTAGAAAATATCATGTACTAGCTATCAAAAAGGACAATTAAAGATGTTACAAAAAAGGGCAAAACATATTTATCAGACTAGTAGCTAGTCTAGACAACATGAAAAGAAACTCAGATCTTCGGAACACATGGTCTTCGTGTGTAATGCAAATGCTCAAAAGGCAAACTCGAGTGAAAGGGGCTGTATCTTGCTAATAAATGTTACAATGCCAAGTAACATTTATGGGCAGAATAAAAGAGCTGAGCATGAAAAAAGTTTTATAACCTCGGGGCCTGTTCTCTACTACTGCCTTCACGCTTCCCCACCTTATATGGGTGTAAGGGTTGGGGGTCAGTCTGGTAACTGGTATTGTGATACATCCTCAATACATTGATTTCCAAGTTAGTGTATTTCATTGTTAAGTGTCTCTATCACCCTGTATGCCATCTACAAGTGACCTGACTCACCTGAGATGTTGTACCTGAATAAAGTTGTGCTCTGTTCTGTTCTGTTCTGTTCTGTGTGACCTATAGGTGTTGAAGAGACTTAGAGACTGTATTCATTGAAATAAGTTTTTTTAAACTGACATGTGCATTTTTTTTCAATCTTATAAACATGTATCTTTAGATCCTTTAACCATACAACAATTTATAGCAGTTAAATTCAGTGCTTTCAATCTGATTTCTATACAGCCACACAATTTACATAATAAATGCACATTTTAAGCTCATTTTCTATCTAAATAAAATCCCCAAGCATCATGACTTCACTGTGCATCCTAGATATATGACCATGTGTGAAGAAAAATTAGCGAAACGAGAATAAAGAATAAAATGCATAACCATTCATTTTGATGATATACAACACATATGGAGCGCTTAACCCTAATAAATATTAAAATTAACATATCTTTGCTTAAATCTCAACAGAAGTATAGACTGCCATGCAGCGTTTAAAAATTAAAATTTTGTAAGCTGAGGGGATGCTTTTGTATAATGCACTCCTCCGTAGTTAGTTAGCCGAAAAATAATGAAATGTATGAATAACCACTGAGTTGCATTTAATCTTATTTTCACAAATTCGTTTTTATAAAAAAGAATGAAATGTGAGTATTTTAACATGGAAATACCTGCACTGAAATTTATTTTCGCAAAATTCAAATGCGATTCGCCAGGTCAATTCATTTGCAGGTACAGGTCTACCTCAGTATAATGCTATCTTTGGGGTCCATGAAAACAGACCGTATTATAATGTTATTTACAATAGACATATAGCAAAAAAATCAATTTGGGCGCCATGTCATGGCCATGTTACATGTATATTGAAATCACACTGTAATGAGGTGCATTATAATGAGGTTGAACTGTAGCAATTACCAGTATGCATATTTTGTTGTACCTCTTGGCGTCAGCTTCTTGGGACTACATTACCTTTAAATTTATCATTGCATAAATTCATGTGTTACACGATATTAACAGCCATATACTAGCAAAAAGAAAGCCATGTATTAATATTGCAAATCTCGCGCGCGCATGCTGTTAATACATGGCTTTTATTTATATTCGTAACCGGGCGCCACGCAAAACACGTATTAATAATGAGTAAATGAAGACCATCCTGAACAAGTGTAAGAATGAAAACTTTTACGCATATGAAAACGTGATGAGGGGGTAAAATATAGTGCACCATTATTTCTTTCATTTTTGCAGAATTTATGCAATATATAGCGATAAAAAATGATTTTGTCATTCATTAACATTCGCGAGGTCCCTCGGGGAGTGTTGAAATGCCTTCGGTTTTCAACACACCCCTCAGGACCTATCGAATGTTAATGAATGGAAAATAATATTTGATCCCTATACTAATATTAATAATTTCAAAATATCTACCATAAAAAATTGCATTTATAGGTTTTGATTTGGTATTTTAAATGAGCCGCAACACGAGAAAACTGGTCTTCAGAGTTTCCGACCAGGTCCGGCTAAACAGGCCTATAGTCACAGAAGGAGGTTCGAACCTTGAAATTTTGAGTATAAGTAGAGGAGAATTTGTACTATCCGTGCAGCGAAAACAAAGACGCTGATCAGCTGTGCAGTTACTCGTGCTTATATATGTGTGACGACGATGCACGACATTTCGTCAAAAATGTGTTTTGTAGAAAATGTTGTAACTTCAAAAATATTCACTCACCGCAAAATTTTGAGATTTATTCCATAGAAGACTAGCCTATAGGTCCACATTTTGAGCCACCAACCACTAAGGTTAGGGTAAAGGTCTGGGCATGGGGACATTTTCGACAATATTCATGTAATTTTCGACGAGTTGTCGCGGAGGCGTGTGACGAGGCCTTAAGAACTGAAGGAAGGAAGCATAGACTCCATTAGAGAGGATGATGTGTTAGTTTGGGTGGAGACCTTGCACTTCTGTAACCATGCTTTGCACTTTAGATGCTTAGAACGATGCCCGCTTGATAACATTATTACTATTAAAATGCAACATTTTATATTAAGGGTGTCAAGATGCAAAATAATGCTATACAACTTGTGCAGTCCTGGTGCAATTAATCATCGACTTTGGGTTTATTTTATTTTGACAGTTACAAATATTTCGTTTTTGTATCATTGGCTTATTGCACTGCAGATTCATTAATCAGGCAATGATTTCTTTTTATTTGTTGACAAAGTATTCATTGTAATGATATTGCAGTTTTCTTCCAGGTCTAATGACTAAACCAAAATCTAGAACAGTACTTTTGGTTGAAAACATCACAAGATAGAAACATCCGGATAAATATGAAGCTATAAAATTTGGAGTCATTCCCCTTGAACTGAACCGAGATATATCTCATTCTGCTCTTTGTACACTTTTCATTCTGTTACGCACGTCATTCTTAAATATAAGCTTGATCAAAAATGTTTTTATCCATATATATACAATGTATATACAGTTACTTTCCTCAGAACAGCCAGGCATCACAATCCAATGATATATAGTGGTACATTTTTTGCCTTTTTTGAAAACCACTTTACAGCTGAATATCACAAGCTCCACCTCTTCCAAACAACAAGCCATGCCCCTACATCTTATGTCTCCGCCCACAGCCATATATTACTGCTAAATTGTCTATAAGAGCATGTTATTGTGTTGCTGTATTGAATGTATGTACTTTCTTCCAATTTACAGCCAGTCATCTGCAGAAAGTTAGAAAACTGTAACATTTATGAATTTGTATTATTCACTTTTTCATTGACAGCCATCATACAGCCATCAATCATCTGCAGGCTCCTCCTCTTCCTAACACGCCACACCCCCTACATCCAAATGTCTCTGCCCACAGACAGAACTGATGTTACTGCTATTAACTGTCTACGAGTACATAGAAGATTTTGTTCCTTTGTTGAAATTTTTACAGGTGATCGTTGCCTGCCATATGCAAAAAGGTAGCAACAGCAACAAGATGAATTTGTATACGGTAATCTGATAATTTAGCATTTGCATAATTTCTTTTGACAGCCATCATACAGCCGTCAATCATCTGCAGGCTCCTCCTCTTCCCAGCAACAAGCCACTCCCCCAACATCCAATGTCTCTGCCCACAGCCACGCCCTCTTCCTGCAGAAAGTCAGAGAAAGCAACGAGGCTGTCAACTCAGGCGACTTCCGACGAGCGGTTAAAGCATACACTGAAGCCATAACCTTAGACCCGACAAATCCGGTGTTATATACAAACAGATCAACAGCCTTTGCTAAACTCAACCAGTTTCAGAAGAGTTTATTAGATGCAAGAAAAGCAAGAGAGCTGAACCCAAAGTGGGCGAAGGTAGGGCTTTCATTAAATTCAAACTGAGTCCTGTTACCTAGGTACTCTGCCTACTGAATGTAGTGTGTATATGAATTATGATCAGAGTGGACTTTGACCTGCAAAGCTTAGATTTTGACAGACTTGCATGCACTTTCAGAAAACATCATGACTGGCAAATTGCCGATTAAGGAGGCACATTAATTGTACTAGCTATGATGTAAAAACTAAGCTGCTGATCCAGAAGAAATTATAATTTTAATTGGCGTTGGACAGCAAAGCTTCTAGAAAAAGGTTCAGTTTTTGTAGTTTGCCCTTCATGTTAATTTTTAAACAATGAAGAAGAAGAAGAGAAGCTATTTGACACAACAATTTAAAAGATTTTAAGTACGAAAAATGAGCTGATGGCTGGGACCAGAAGAGTAGCATGCAGATGGAAATTATTGTGGAGTGTTCATAAAGGGACATAAAAATTAATAGATACAAATAGCAGGTAGGTTGGTTTTCAGATCATTCTAGCTCACCTGAGCCACCAAGGTTCATTTGGTGAGCTTTTTGTATAGGCAGGACCTGTCGTCAACGTCATCACCACATGCACAATTTAAAATTTATAATTTACGAACAAACAATTAATAGACTTTTTCAGCTGAGTTGATTGTGATAAATTTAATCTTTGATTTTGACATGGTTATTGACCAAGTAATTGCAATAAGTCATATGTAACTATCTTAATTGTGCCGCAATTTGAGAAAACCGTTCTTAGGGGTTTCCGACCGGGTCTGGCACAAACCGGCCTGTACAGTCACAGAAGCAAGCTAGAATCTTGAAATTTTGGATTTAAGAAGAAGAGGAATCATACTATGCATGTAGCGAAAACAAAGGGGCTGATCACCTGTGCAGTTACTGCACAGCTGATCTGCTCCTTTGTTTTCGCATTGGCAAAAAGCCGGTTTTCTCATGATGTGGCTTAATTATCGTAACACTATTGTATCAGTACTGATTGAATATTAAAGGTTTATTAACGGATATATATATATAGTTAAGATCCATTGTTTTACGAAGGTAGAGGTCGTTAAGTCAGATTGCGGTAGATATGTATCGGTAGATATGTATCGGTAGATATGTATCGCAGACACCTGGGAATAGAAATGAGCTTGAGCTGCAGAATAAGAAAACCAACAATCTGCACATGCGGAAACAAAGGTGCAGATCATCTGTGCAATAACTGCACAGCTGATCTGGGCCTTTGTGTTCGCTACATGGATAGTACAATTCCTCTTCTACTTATATCCAAAATTTCAAGCTTCTAGCCTTCTACTGTGACTGTACAGGTCGGTTTGTATCAGACCTGGTCGGAAACCCAAAATTGTTGGTTTTGTGATGCAGTGGCTCAAATATCAGAACTAGCTACTGATTGAACACCTTTTACAGTCAGGAGGGCGGTGGCTCGGAAGTAGAGCATCAGAAATGGATCTAGAGCGTTTGGGTTTCAAAAACATACACAGCCATTTCATAATTACCCATGGGACAGTTGTTCCATCCCAACATGATTTCAGAGTATCATAATTTGACGGGGACATTAAGAAACACAAACATTGATGACTTTTGTGTACATGGAAAACAACATTGACAACCAAAATTGAACAGTTTGGTGTAAATTTTTGAATTATTCTCTATAGTTTATTCCTTGTTTATGGTTGTGTCATCGAACTGAGGGATCTGGACCTTGAGGAATGATTTTTGTGCAGAAACATACTTAGGTGGACTAATATTACCGGTAGTTTATCCCAAGACAGCGAATCCAACCACATCTTGGTTAACCCTTTTAGACCAATGACTTTCCCATTGTTATCATTTGGATAAGTCCACTTTCATTTCTAGGTGTATTAGGAATGATTTAAAATTTTATTCAATGTTTCAATGAAGTTTCTCTAAGCAAACAGAATAGCCCCAGATGGGACGCCGCATTTGCGACGTCACATCTGATGCTATACTGTTTGCCTGGATGCCAGGCTTATATGAGTTAACTAATATAAGCTTGGCGTCCTTTTTGTGGGACATAGGCAAACAGAATAGCCCCAGATGCGACGCCGCAGAACGCGGCGTCCCATCTGGGGCTATTCTGTTTGCTTAGAGGATTTTCATCGAAAAATGGAATAAAAATTCAAAATCACTCTTGATGCCCCTAAAAATGATAGTGGACTCATCCAAATGATAATGATGGGAAAATCCATTCGTCAAATATGGGTTAAATAATGTAAAGTCCAGATTGCAAAATCAGAGATATGGCATGGATAATGGAGATATTACATGCAAGCTGTTTTGATTTGACTATATATGGATTTCATATCCACACACAGTCATGTTTGAGAAAACTTTGTGTTTGGTTTGGGTTTCGGACATGATCTAGCAAACACACATTACTACTGATCTGAGGTTTGTTCTGCAGATAAAACATGGTTCCTTTTTACAAAGCTCATACTTGCCATACCAAGTTTTGTCACCAGGTATTCTTTTCAGTTTAAATCTTTAAACTTAACTTCTGCTTATCGGAAGCTTTGCTATGGTGTGGCTGTTGGTTTTTCCGGTTGATAAAATGTGATAGATTTTCTAAATTGTTTGTTTAAAGATCTTCTGACTAGGTTATATTACATTTCAAGCATTTCATGCTTCAAGCATTGGCATTACAAAACGTTACTACTATATTTTCATGGCCGCAAGTTCTGGAAGAATTCGTCTCTGTTTTTAATCACAGGTTCGGAGACCGCATAATCATATCATGTTTTTCATGCATGTGTTGTATAAAGTTGCCGCTGTTAGCCTTTGAGGTTTGTTATTATAAATGTAGCAAGTATTCGTGTTCGAGACAAATTTTGTTGAGCATTGTTGTCAGAGATGGATTTTTCGATCAATGTGTGCTATCTAGTTTTCAATCAGTATTATTTGTCTCACTTTGTGTCTTCGAAACCCAGGTAGCGTGACAATTTGTATAAAAAAATGACTTCAGGTTAATTTAAGGGCATGGATGTTTAGACTGCTGGTGATGTCATGATGTTTATCATTGGTTTCAGACAGACAGACAGACAGTCAGACAGACGGACTGCAGGAAGAGCAGCAAGACAATTACACCCTCATAAATGTATTACGAAAACTTGCCCATGCAATATACAAAGATATTTTTCAGAAACCAAAAAACGAAAATTTCATTAGAAAAATTTCGATTTTATTTAATGTTTTGGCTCAAAACATACATTGTGGGTACACGTCAGAACCGCCTCGCCGAGGTGGTTCTGACGAGTAACCACAGTGTATGGATCAAAAATAAGAAAATTAGGTATACACCTGCAAACCCAGTATTTCTATATAAAAATGGGGTTTAAGTGGGTATACATTTCATGGACAAGTTTTCCTGATGTGGTACAGACTCCATAGGGACATAATGCACGGGGGTCCATACTGAAGCCATAAGATTTCCACCCTAATTCTGCAGACACCCCACAATATCAGTAAGAACTTCACAGGATCTCCATACAGCTTTCTTCCAGACCATGGATGAACAGCTTCTAATCTACTGACTGACCATCTGATTACTGGTTAATCGCTCATGGCTGAGCCTGCACAGGAAAAGTGGTTCAGTCTAACCATCCATACATATACGCCTTATTGGCTTTAAGTTGGGTGGTTATATTTATGAAGCACATTTTGAGTGTCATGACATCCTAATGTTGGATAAAAGTCCCACAATGGAGGCAACGTCCCGACATGACCATTGCTGTTGACGGGGACGTAAAGCATCAATTCAAACAAACATGGATGAGCACCTTAACAAAAATTGTACAATGCCCATATGAATTGTAAGTTCACATACGCCATAGCTTGTAGCCGTCTAAAATGTCTGAAAAATTGTACAGAAAATCGTAAACCAAAATAGTGTATGGCGTCTGGGACAAATGTAGCCTTATTAGATGAGACTGAAGCATCATTACGAAAACATGCCCATATGATATACAGTAATTTTATCAGGTCAAAAATCAATTTTCAGAGGAAAATTTTTGATATTTTTCTTATTTTTGCTCAAAACATAGATTGTGGGTACACGTTAGAACCGCCTCGCCAAGGCGGTTCTAATGAGTACCCACAATGTATGTTTTGGAGCAAAAATAAGAAAAACAGGTATACCCCTGCAAACCCCAGTTTTGCTATATAAAAGTGGGGTTTAAGGGGGTATACTTTACACGGACATGTTTTCCTGATGAGAGAACAGCACAAATGTAAGCACTGTGGTAAAGCAGGAACAACGACTCAAAAGTAATGCACTAGTCATTTGTAACCCCCCGGGGGAGTGCCCGGGGATAGCCGTGGAAATGAGCGGTGCTTTTGCCCCGGCAGTGCGGGGGAAATACCCGGGGTTTGCTTTATATAGACAAAAAGGGCAGTGAAATTAAAAATGAAAAATAGCAGGCTGCGTGGGAAAACAGCAGTGGTTTTACCAACGAGCAGTCCCTGCAGGGTCGGGCTTTTGGCAGGGATTTGCTGGACCAAAAGTCAAAGCCCCCGCTATTCCCGGGGCTGGGGGGGCAGTGGTTACAAATGACTAGTGCATAACATCAGCCTACATACAGTATTTCACTTATGAATAATACACACTTTGTTGATCTTAAGAAAACATAAATACATAAGTCATAAGGGCAATTTTTTAGAAGTCTTTTTACATCAAAGACAAAATGAAACATTCCCATAAATTTTGTTAAAGATTAATGTTTACCGTGACTAAATACCAAATTAGTCTCAACATGTTTTTTTCTAAATCTCTGATTTGTTAAATAGCTTCTAAATTGGATGAAAATAGACTTTGTGTGTTTAAGTTTGCTTATCTTGCTTGCATGGTTAAAAAACTGTATCAAATCGTACCCCATTAAACCCATTAGCTTTCAATCAATATTGCCCATTTGAATTAAAATATTTAAATTTGATCATATTTGTTCTATAAACTCATTTAAGCCTGGCGTCCCTTTTATGGGACATAGGCAAACAGCATAGCCCCAGATGTGAGGCCGCGTTCTGCGGCGTCCCATCTGGGGCTATTCTGTTTGCTTAGAGAATTTTCATCGAAAAATTGAATAAAATTTAAAAATCACTCCTGATGCCCCTAAAAGTGAAAGTGGACTCATCCAAATGATAATGATGGGAAAATCCATTCGTCAAATATGGGTTAAGGAAAGCCTTCCGGCCCAGGCGCGTTAATTATTTGAGTCTTTGTGATGGGAACGTATTTGTGGTTCTTTGTAACATATATGAGCCTCGACGCAAGAAAACCGGTCTTCGGGGTTTCCGACCAGGTCCGACATAAATCGGCCTGTACAGTTACAGACAAGGGCTAGCAGCTTGAAATTTCGGATTTAAGAAGAAGAGGCATTGTACTATCCGAGTGGCGAAAACCAAGGCGCTGATCAGCTTTGCAGTTACTGCAGATTGTTAGTTTTCCCATGGGGCGGTTCATATAAGTTAGGACAAGATGACATTTTGGCGTTAAACAACCACAAAATTAAAAAAGCTTGCTGAGGTGATAAGGGAGATGGGAAATTGAAAAGGGTACCCCAAATCTATGGTTTTCATGGCGAATATTTGAGAATGATTAGCCTTCAGCATTATATATCTTAAAGCTTCTTTATTGCATCATTTAATTATTTGAATATAACTGCTACTTTAACTGTTAACTGCAAGATATAAAGTTTTAGATTTGCAGCATCAGTTTCGAACCTTTCACATATTGTCGCATACAAATCTTTCTTAAATTTAATTTTCGTCCTTAAGAACGTAATTTGAGCTGAAAATAGATTTTCGTGTGATAAATGAACGAGAGCCTATTGCTGACAGTCATTGTTCGTGATTTCGGCATATGTAATGACACCCGCATTTTAAAGCCCAAAACTGAAATTCCTTTTTGCAAAAAAATGTTTTTGTATTCATTAAAACTGTACATAATGATATGTTACTGTATACTGTATCACTGTTGAAGGTTAACTCATTTAAGCCTGGCGTCCCTTTTATGGGACATAGGCAAACAGAATAGCCCCAGATGTGACGCCGCAGAACGCGGCGTCCCATCTGAGGCTATGCTGTTTGCACAGAGGATTTTCATTGAAAAATGAGATAAAAAATTAGAATCGCTCCTGGAGCCCCTTAAACTCAAAGTGGACTCGCCCAAATGATAGGGATGGGAAAATCCATTCGTCAAATATGGGTTAAATATAGTGATAATTTAACGTTTAGAGTGATATAATTGTAGCACAAATGGTGTATTAAAAACTGATCACCCCCATTAAAGTTTTCTGAAAGAAAGTTTTTTTCCATATTTTTCAACTGTGAGAAAATGCTTGTCATGCATAAACTAAAAATTACTGATGACAGACACTTTAGCCTTTCTGATGATAGCTATTTCAGCGCATAATTGATCAGTAACTACTTTAAATTGCGTTTTTAATTACCACAAGGGGCACATGTGGGAGGAGTCAATTTCTACTTTCGGGTGTACCAGGTAGTTTTTCTCGGGGCTCTCCTGTTCTTGCGGTACCTACTGATGATTGGCTGGTCTCAAATGAGCTTAAATATTGAAAGGGATGTAAAACTGAAAAAAATATATTTGATGACACAGACTGTCAAATTCTTGTATGTTTCTTACGCTATACGCACATTAAGGAACCCAATTTGAGTCAAACATGTTTCTTAACATTTTAAAAAAGATATTACAGGTCAACCTCATTATAACACTTATAATCTTTGGGGTCCATAGAAACAGACTGTGTTATAAGTGAACTGTGTTATAATGAGGTTATTTTCTATAGACATCTAGCAAAATAATTGATTTGGGAGCCATGACATGGCCATGTTATATTGAAAACCGTATAATAATGAGGCGTGTTATAATGAGGTTGAATTGTAGAAAAAAAAATGCATGCAAAATAAATTAATTAGCCTGCAAAAAATTATACTGAGACTTGATCCAGTTATCTTCAATGTCAAAATTTTCAGATTTTGTTTTTGTGTAAAGTTACACTATATATTTTGAAAAATTGCCTTATTAATTTTTCTGACATGTAAATAATACCAACTGGTACTGTTAATTTATGAAGCATAAATTTTTGTGCCGTTTAATTGAAATTTTACATGCAAAAAATGTTAAATTGATCCCTGACTTCCTTTGTCAATGTTAAGCAACAAAAACCACACCGATTATCCAGAGAAAAACAAACACAAATGAAATCAGTAAGCCACTTTGGAGAGTGAATATCTTCCTGTAAACGGGCCTCCACCCATTGGGGCCTAGGAGAAATAGATCATGGGCTGCTTGGCAAAGCTTCTAAACTACTGACTGACCATCTGATTACTGGTTAAATAACTGCTCACAGGGATTTTTTTCGAGTGTCTCAGGGGCCGAAATAAGGCCCCATTCCCAATGCAAATTAGGTGACTTTTTTCCCAATTTGAAGGAAAAAATTCCCAATCACAGCTGAAAATAATTCTCAACACTTCCTAAACGTTGTGAAAATCAAACTCTGCTGTTTGAAATGATGTTAAACTTTGATTTTAAGATATTATTTAATGATTTAAAATGATTAAACTTAATTAACTTTGTCAAATTGGAAAATATCATAATCTTTGAATGTTTTGAAAAATTCCCAAATTCTGGGTTATGTTGCTAATTTTCCCAATCAGAAAGGCCCTAGGGCCCCTTCCCAAAATTGCAGAAAAAATCCCTGGCTCAAGTTTGAGCCTGCCCAGGAAACGTGGTTTAGTCAAACCATCCATACAAATAAGCCGTATTGGTTTGGGTGGTTATATTTATGAAGCACATTTTGAGTGTCATGACATCCTAATGTTGGGTAAAAATCCCATAAAATGGAGGCATCGTCCCGACATGACCATTGCTGTTGACTGGGACGTAAAGCATCGATTCGGTTAAACAAACAAATCTTCCTGGAAACAACACATCATGGATCATTCTGTTCCATGGCAGTTGTTCCCCAAAAAGGTAATTTGAGAAAACCAACAGTTTGAGTTTAACAAACTGACCTGTACAGTCACAGAAGCCTGCTAGAGGCTTGAAATTTTGGATTTAAGAAGAAGAGTGATTGTACAATCGGTGTAGCAAAAACAAAGGCGCTGATCAGCTTCGCAGTTTAAACTGCGAAGCTGATCTGCGCCATTGTTTTTAGCTCGCCTGTACGAAAGTACAGGAAGAGCTATTGCAGTCACGTCGGCGTTAGCGTTAGAGTTGGCGTTGGCGTCGGCGTTGCTCTAATGTTAAAGTTTTTGGTTAAAGTTTTTATAAGTCTATATCTCTTGAACATGTGGATGGATTACATGTATGTTGATACTTTGCATGTTGGTAGATATTGGTCTGAAGTTTTATTCTGTACTATCATGACCCACATGATTGGCCTTTAGGTCAAGGTCACAGACTTAGAAATTTTGTGTTAAAGTTTTTGGTTAATGTTTTTGTAAGTCTATATCTCTTGAATGTAGAGATGGATCAAGTTGATACTTTGTATATTGATAGATATTGGTCTGAAATTTTATGCTGTACCATCACAACCCACCTGAGTGACCTTTTGGTCAAGGTCACAGACTTAGAAATTTTGTGTTAAAGTTTTGGGTTAAAGTTTTTGTAAGTCAAGGTATCTTTTGAATACGTAGATGGATCAAGTTGAATGATACTTTGCATGTTGATAGATATTGGTTCCATCATGACCCACCTGAGTGACCTTTAGGGCAAGGTCACGGACTTAAATTAACGGAAATTTTGGGTTAAAAATTGTATAAGTCTATATCTCTTGAATATGTAGATGGATCAAGTTGATATTTTGCATGTTGGTAGATACATGTATTGCTCTGAAGTTTTATGCTGTACCATCAGGCCCACCTGAGAGACCTTGAGGTCAAGGTCATGGGTGATAGATTTTAATAGATTTAGTGACAAAGCACAAGTCAGACGAGCTACGCTGTCCTGCAACAGCTCTTATTGCATATGCAGACTGTTAATATTATTAGTTTTCTGATGCAGGGTTTCATTTATTGATTTTATCTGTGTTGTTCTTTTAATAATGTTGTGTTGGTTGCCTCTGGATATCAGGTGTGAAATTTAATAGCACTCCACAGATTGACATCAGGGCGTAGGACCACCCTATGATGTGGTATGCAGTTTATTTTTTCACAAGCAATTTGATGCAGGAACGTTATGTCAAGAAAACTTTTAAAAATACACTGCAACCTCGTTATAACGCCCCTCATTATAATGCGGTTTTCAATATAACACGGCCATGTCATGGCTCCCAAATTGATTATTTTACTATATCTCTATACAATGTAACCTCATTATTACACGGTTCACTTATAACATGGTCTGTTTCTATGGACCCCAAAGATAGCGTTATAATGAGGTTGACCTGTATATATCCTTTAAATAAAAATGGTAATCTGCAGGTGAAAAGTGATATTTTTCTTATCTTTGATTCTAACACACCTCGCCTATATAGCCAATGGTAAAAAACGTGTTATATCATGCAACAATTTCACTGGGCGAATAAGCCTGACGTTACTTTGCGGCATTTGTGGCGTCAGCTATCCCACAAAGCAGCGTTAGACGGTGAAACATCGTTTTAGCGCACAACAAACGTAATAAGTGTGTGTAAATACCAGCATTACAGTCAAATATTTGGCGGGATATCTGCAATGCAATGGCGGAAAGCTGAATGATATCGACGGTTTCAGCAACATTTATTCCGTTTATTGTGTGTTAGAATCGAAATAGATCAGCTCAAGTGCGTGAATTGTTGAGTAATAATTCACTGTTTGTCGGTCAGTTGTAAGAAGATAAATCACTCGCGCTACGCGCTCGTGATTTGATCTTCTTTACAACTGACCGACAAAAAGTGAATTCACTGCTAGAGCTGATCTATTTCTTAAGTAAAGCATGGTCAACAAACCAAACAAAAATATTTAGAAAACCACTTCTCATCTATAAAGGTATTTTTGGTACTTGCAGAATTGACATCCAGCATAACACCCTGTATAACCCGTGATGCAATCAAGCGCAGATCTGTGCTGTAATTGAAATTTGGTTGTCTATATATAGGGTGATATATTGAGAAAACATAATACAAATAAACCCATTTTACAAGAATGTTTATGAAGTCATTTTCTTCACTCAATTTGCAATATAAAATGATGTAGGTTTCATTAAGTTGTCAGTTGCTAGGTTATGATTTTATATCAGATTTACTGTCAAGTTGTGAAAAGTGCAATTTCATTTCAACATAAATTTTTTAAGCAAAACTATAGGCAGGAACAACACCAAAGCGGAGCTGGTGGTTTTTCTCATGCTGATGCTTTAACGATATAGTGACCTTCTTAATCATTAGTAATGTGATTTTAATGTTAAAATGATCAAATTGTTGTCTTTTTGTGAAAAAAAATATCAATTAAATATTTATCCTTTGTGTGATTGAAATTCAATTTCAAGAAAATTATTTAAAGGCAAACAAAGAAAAAATATTTGGGTCAATATCAGTTTTGACAAGAGTACTTTTTTTGACCAAATAGAAATTGTTAATGTATTTTTAACATTACGAAAACATGCCCATATGATATACAGTAATTTTTTCAGGTCAAAAATCGATAAATTTTCAGAGGAAAAGTTTTGATATTTTTCTTATTTTTGCTCAAAACATAGATTGTGGGTACACGTTAGAACCGCCTCAGCGAGGCGGTTCTAACGAGTACCCACAATCTATGTTTGTGGGTACACGTTAGAACCGCCTCAGCGAGGCGGTTCTAACGAGTACCCACAATCTATGTTTTGGAGCAAAAATAAGAAAAATAGGTATACCCCTGCATACCCCATTTTTACTGTATAAAAGTGGGGTTTAAGGGGGTATTTATTGCACGGACATGTATTTTTAATTCAGACAGAACTACAGTAGTTGTAAAAATAAACTGTAATGCATCACGAAAACACGTCCGTGTAATGTATACCCCTTTGAACCCCACTTTTATATAGCAAAACTGGGTATGCATGGGGTATACCTATTTTTCTTATTTTTGCTCCAAAACATAGGTTGTGGTTACTCGTTAGAACTGCCTTTTTAAGTGTACCCACAATCAATGTTTTGAGCAAAAATAAGAAATATATCAAATTTTTTCAGCTGAAAATTTTCAATTTATTAAGTTAAAAAATCTCTGTATACTGTATGGGCAAGTTTTCGTAAAGGACCAAGAGCAGATACAACCATAAACACCCATTCTTGAATTCCAAATGGAAAGTAACTAACAGTAAATGAATATCAGGGACATGGTTTATCCAATTATGAAAACTTGCCCATGCAATATGCAGAGATTTTTTTTCAGCTGTAAAAATTGAAAATTTCGTTGTAAAAATTTCGATATTTTTAACATTTTTGCTCAAAACATTGATTGTGGGTACACATCAGAACTGCCTCGCCAAGGCGATTCTAACGAGTACCCACAATCTATGTTTTGGATTAAAAATAAGAAAAATATGTATACCCCTGTAAACACCACTTTTTATAAAAGTGGGGTATGAAGGGATATACATTTCACGAACATATTTTCGTGATGCCGAGGGATCAAATCCCTTTATGCTTGGCTATGCCTTTGCTATTCCGGGACCCGTAGGGGCTGGCATACAATTGACTGGTGCATTAACTATGATATGTGATGAGAAACTTTAAGTTGTTGAACCCCTGTAATGCAAAACACGGGAATTTCACATCTTGGCTTATATTTGTGCGACTTTCTTCTGTTTAGATGACATTCTTCTGTTTAGACGTGTCAATTAATTCTTGTGTGTGTAAATAATTATGCAAATATTCCTATGTATACAAAGCAAGTTCAGACCAATTAATACCTTTTAAATGTTTACTTTTTAACCATAGTTCTTCCAAAGATTTTGTATATTTTTCTGGGCTCGGTAAAAGGCGGACTGGCCATAAGGATCTGTATGACTTTTCTTCCAAAATCGGAAACACAACTTGGTTTAGTACATTTTTTTTCTGACTTGGACAACTGTACACACTGGTTTGTCTGTGTTGTCCTACATGCAAAAACCTGCTGTTGACCGAGCATTGTCTTCTTTGACAGCCAAATGACTGTTCCATTTTTGCTTCTCTTTTTTTTTTTTTTGATTTAGTTTAATGTCCCTTCCAAGATTATTTCAGCTGCCAATTAGTAGGTGGGGCGAAAACGGGAGAACCCCGAGAAAAAACACCTAGCACACCCGCAAGCAAAACTTGGCTTGTCGCACATGTGACATTTATGATTCACCAGTCCTGTCAGTACACTGATCAGATGAAAGCAGTCATTTCCATGTATGGTTTACACTGAAATATGCTTAAAATGAGCTCAGCTTTGGGTGAAAATACACCAACAATATTTCTAATTTTGTAATTTACTGTCAATTTTTTACTTTATTTATATAATAGTAATATATTCTGATGTACAAGAGTCAATATTTACCTTAAGTTTTAAATTTGGGTGACAACATTCTTCAGTGGTCTTACATGAAAAATATGAATTTTATAACTTTAGCCTCAGACTTCTGTCACAAACCAGCTAAAACATTCATATGCGTTTTTAAAACACTTGTGATCTCTCAACACTATTATCACTGTATGACGGCGATAACCACAGACCGAAAATTTCTGGCAGCTTGGTTTACCCGAGTCGGCATGCGGTATTTAGTGTGACTCAGTCGGAAATGCCTCGTCCATGCAATCAAGAGCGGCTGGAACTCTGGTCGATTAACAACAAGATTCCAGCCCTGTTCAATTATATATGCGCTCTCGCCGTGGCGAGATCGCAACAAATAGAACAGTTTGAAGAGGGTACGAGAAAAGAAAAAAAAAATCCAAGTGATAAAAAATTTGTTAACCCTTATCATGCTGAAATTTACAATTCGTGGGGCTGGTAATGGGTGAGGGGACCTTGCTTGGGACTCCATAACTCCACCATTAAATGTCCGATCAGGCTGTAATTTTGACAGTAAACACGCCAATGGAGGTCGCCATTTTACCTATAATTCCCAAGCTGTCATGTGATTTCCAAATATGGCAGTCACATGCCAAACTGGCGACCGTTCACATACTTGCTCTCAGCCTCCTGGAGAATAGCGCTTACTGTGTATTTTCCAGAAAGAAAATGGTTATACATAACTAAAATCCTCATTCAATTATGCATCTTTACCACTAGTAATGATTTGTGTGTGACGGCCAGGTTTCCACAAAATCCGGTCACAGTTGCGAGTGGAGTTCCTCAAAAATGAAACTATTGGATCCGGATCGTTTTGGTCCCAATTTCTGGGATGTCCCACCTCGTAGGAACACCCGCCATGAGAGTGGTATTTCTGTGATCAAACTAGGGTTTCTCTTGAATTGAAAGACACACAGTTTGTGGTTAAAGGGTTTTCTTTTGAACTGGGTAAGCTGTAAAGGTTGACTACCCCTCCAAAATGACAATTGCTGCGAACAGCAAGATAAGGGTTAAGTGCACTTTTGTCTACATCACCAGTCTTTCTTTTTAAAGGAATAGGCCCACAAACTATTGTGTGTGCGTTTTATGAAAGCCTTCATGTAGCTGAACAGTTTGCAACAATTTTCATGAAAATCAACCAAGGTATAAGAAAATTATAGTGGTTTGAAAATTTTAATGGCCCAAATCCAGAATGAGGCTGTGAGGGTATGACGTCACTCCCTCACAATCATGGAATTATAAATATCTGTCATTTCCATGCATATTAAAGTATGAAAGTTGTTGAAATACTTTTCATTCACTTGATAGAATCATACTGATCTGTTTTCGAATGTAAAAAATAAGTCTACTACTGTAATTAAGCATTTTTCCTTTTTGGTCACATGACTAGCTAAACAAAATGGTGGCCACCATAGGCGGCCATTGTTGAATCTTAAAACTTTCATAACTTCAAAACCACTTCACCAATTTTAATAAATGTGGTGTCAAAATGTTTGTTTTGCTGGTTTCTTTCTTTTGAAATGAAGGATAATGTTTGTAAACCTATTCCTTTAATGAGGACTAGAATCATTTCCCATTTAAATCACTCACTCACTCACTCACTCACTCAATCAATCAATCTGTCAGTCATGTCAGTGAGTCAGTCAATTTCTATGGGGAAGAGTAAAGTACAAACTGGTTTGCTCTGAGTGCAAGATTTTTAGGGATGGTTTTAACCTTGAATGAAGTGAGTTTTACATAATACCCTCATTTGAAGCAAATTGAAACGAGTTCATGATTTTTCAACACGGCATCAGATTAGAACATTTACGGTTAATAGAAACTTCTAATTTCTTTGTTCAATATTTATTTTGTTCAAGTTACGTGCCCATTGAACCTGCATGAAACGCTTTCAAAAGAAAGGAAGTTAAAGTGCATAAGCCTACTATTTTTCAACAGAAGCGCAGACCCACTTAATAAGTTACATTGATACTAGTTAGGTATAAGTAAACGCAAAGATTTCCTTTTATAAAGATCATCAATTTCAAGAATTTTCAATGTACTTTTTCAAGGTTTACTCCAATTTTGTATGGCCAGCTTTGCCTCTGTGCAAATTCTTAATAACAGGGACAATAACTCTTCACAGTATAGAGTTTGTTCAATAATCATGTAGCTAAAATAAACGAAAAATTACTTGGATGTTTTCGCATGATGTTGTTATTTTAGCTTGCTCAAACGTTCGTGCATTGCTGGGAAAAAACGTCAACCAAAAATTGCAAAATCTAAGATTTACAGTTGTTAAACTTATAAAGTCACTTTTAGCAATATAATGAAGTATCGAATACAGCTAAAAGACTGTTAATGAAAAAAGTATTGCACCGATATCTGCTAATGTGGCCCTCACTTGGATAATGACGCATTACGAAAACATGCCCATGTGACATACAGATTTTACTTAAGTTGTAAAAATTGAAAAAAAAAATGAAATTCTTATTATTTTTTCTCAAAACAATAGATCTATTTATTGGAGCAGAAATGAGAAAAATAGGTATACCCTTGCACACCTCAGTTTAACTATATAAAAGTGGGATTCAAGGGGGTATACAGTCATGTCACTGACATATCTGCAAAATTTGTCCTTCCCAGGGATAACAACGGACACTCTCAGGATTGACTGTTAATGAAGTTAGTGAACAGTATTGTAGAGTTATTTTTTTTTTTCAATCTCATGTTGACTAGCCTTTTTATGTTGACAGAATTATGAGCCCATTATGCTCTGGTTTCCAAAGTTCTTTTCAATGTTTCTATTGTAAACATTAGTCAAATCATGTTTGTCAAATTTAAAATTGACTCTCAGCTACAAAAGGATTCACCTAAAAACTTTTTCTTAAACATAAATACTGTCATTAAACCTTAGACTCTTTATAAGGCTATAATCATAGAGGAATTTGAAAAAGCACTTTGTTGATAATCCATGTCTTTAAAAACTTGTATGCATTTTTGGCCAAGTTGGTATACATAAACAGATCCGTCTTTCCATAGAGGAAACAAACTGTCCGTACAGTCTACCAAACAGCAGCATATAGGAAACAAAATAAATGGCATATTATACATGCTATATAGGAAACAAAGTAAATGGCATATTATAGCAGGGTTTGTTTGATACTGCTCCACTCACTTTTAATTTTGAAGAAGAGGGATTGACGGTCATGTAGCATGGGGAAGACCAGATCCGGAAAGATGGACAAACAGACCGATGTTTAAAATGAAACTCTAGCAGCTGAATGATTCAGCCTGAATCAGTCCATCATTTGCATGTATGAGCAACCAACAGGACAACACGGGAATGCCATCGAAAGTAACCCATGGCTTTTGTTTTATAAACATTATCATTAAACCTCACTGTATCCATTTAATCAAGAAAAATGATGGCTTAATGCACAAGTCATTTGTTACCACGGCCCCCCCATGCCCGGGAAATAGTGGGGACTTTGACTTTTGGTCCAGCAAGTCCCTGGTAAAAGCCCCACCCTACGGGGGACTGCTGGTTGGTAAAACCACTGCTGTTTTCTTCCGCAGCCTAGCTAGCTACTATCTTTATAGCCCCGCTTTGAAAAAGTGGGGGCTATACTGGATTCACCCTGTCCTTCCGTAGTTCCGTTATTCCGTTATTCTGTTATTCCGTTATTCCGTCCTTCCGTCATTCTATTACCTCACATAACTTGAGAACCAGTTGTTAGACTTTAACCAAATTTGGCATATGCATCAATATTGACAATATTAACTTATGTATAAATGCATGTCAGTTTCCCCAAATTTGCAGAAGAGTTATTGCCCTTGGATGGCCCTATATTGACATCAGAATTTCGTTTCCGCTCAATATCTTGAGAACGAATTGACAGAATCCGACCAAATTTTGTATGCACATCGTCATTGACAAGATCTAGCTTGGGATTGTTACCCGTCATTTTTCGCAAAATTTTGACGGAGTTACGGCCCTTGATTGACGTCAGAATTTCGTTTCCGCTCAATATCTTGAGAACGAATTGACAGAATCCGACCAAATTTTGTGTGCACATCAACATTGACAAGATCTAGCTTGGGATTGTTACCCGTCATTTTTCCCAAAATTTTGACGGAGTTACGGCCCTTAATTGACGTCAGAATTTCGTTTCCGCTCAATATCTTGAGAACGAATTGACAGAATCAGACCAAATTTTGTGTGCACATCAACATTGACAAGATCTAGCTTGGGATTGTTACCCGTCATTTTTCGCAAAATTTTTACGGAGTTACGGCCCTTAATTGACGTCAGAATTTCGTTTCCGCTCAATATCTTGAGAACGAATTGACAGAATCCGACCAAATTTTGTATGCACGTCATCATTGACAAGATCTAGCTTGGGATTGTTACCCGTCATTTTTTGCAAAATTTTGACGGAGTTAAGGCCCTTGATTGACGTCAGAATTTCGTTTCCGCTCAATATCTTGAGAACGAATTGACAGAATCCGACCAAATTTTGTATGCACATCATCATTGACAAGATCTAGATTGGGATTGTTACCCGTCATTTTTCGCAAAATTTTTACGGAGTAACGGCCCTTGATTGACGTCAGAATTTCGTTTCCGCTCAATATCTTGAGAACGAATTGACAGAATCCGACCAAATTTTGTATGCACGTCACCATTGACAAGATCTAGCTTGGGATTGTTACCCGTCATTTTTCGCAAAATTTTGACGGAGTTACGGCCCTTAATTGACGTCAGAATTTCGTTTCCGCTCAATATCTTGAGAAGGAATTGACAGAATCCGACCAAATTTTGTATGCACGTCATCATTGACAAGATCTAGCTTGGGATTGTTACCCGTCATTTTTTGCAAAATTTTGACGGAGTTACGGCCCTTGATTGACTTCAGAATTTCGTTTCCGCTAAATATCTTGAGAACGAATCAACAGAATCGAACCAAATTTTGTATGCACGTCATCATTGACAAGATCTAGCTTGGGATTGTTACCCGTCATTTTTCGCAAAATTTTGACGGAGTTACGGCCCTTGATTGACGTCAGAATTTCGTTTCCGCTCAATATCTTGAGAATGAATTGACAGAATCCGACCAAATTTTGTATGCACGTCATCATTGACAAGATCTAGCTTGGGATTGTTACCCGTCATTTTTCGCAAAATTTTGACGGAGTTACGGCCCTTGATTGACTTCAGAATTTCGTTTCCGCTCAATATCTTGAGAACGAACTGACAGAATCCGACCAAATTTTGTATGCACATCATCATTGACAAGATCTAGCTTGGGATTGTTACCCGTCATTTTTCGCAAAATTTTGACGGAGTTATGGCCATTTATTGAGGTCAGAATTTCGTTTCTGCTCAATATCTTGAGAACAAATTGACATAATCAGACCAAATTTTGTATGTGCATCAATATTGACGAGATCTAGCTTGTGATAGTTACCTGTCATTGTTTTTTCACCCTGCAAAAAAGCTGAGAAGCGGGGCTATAGTCAGATTCTCTGACAATTCTAGTTTCATTTCACAGCCCTTTTTGCCTATATTAAAAGCAAACCCCGGTTATTTCCCCCCGCACTGCCGTGGCAAAACTTTGGTCAAAGCCCCGCTCATTTCTACGGTTATCCCCCGCCCTCCCCCGGGCCTGGGGGGGGGGGTGGGGGCTGGGGTTACAAATGACTAGTGCATTAACTGTTGATGCCAATCATTTGATGTTGCAAGGTCCTTTTTCATGTCTGAAAGTATTGCTTAAGAATTTGAATGACTTATGATGTTTTAGAATTTGAAGTAATTGTTTACATGTTTATTTCTGTAGTCTTGTGTCAGGCCATCCATAATGAGTGTTTGATTGCAAATATTTGGACCCAAACATGATAACATCCAAATAACTGAGATATTTCAGCTTGTGTCTAATAGGGTTCAGCTTATTAAAATATGATTTGTGTTAATATTCAGTTACACAAAAAGCTCATGATTTATTAGTACACATGTATTCTTGAAGGGGTGGATGTTGGTTGTATATGGTCATATATTACATGAGCCGCGTCATGAGAAAACCGATTTTTGCCTATACGAAAACAAAGGCGCAGATCAGCTTAGCAATAACCGCCTTTGTTTTTGCTACACGAGTACAGTCCCTCTTCTTCTTAAATCCGGAATTTCAATGTTACAGCCTGCTTCAGTAACTGTACAGGCAGGTTTGTGTAGGACCTGGTCGGAAACCCTGAAGACCGTTTTCTCACGTTGCGTCTCAAAAAAATAGAGATCGTGGGGGGAAAACCACCTACTTTGGTTGGGTGAGCACTGCGCGCCCCCTAGGCCTGTTGCATGCCTATGCCCCCACATAAGAATGTTCAGAGTAGCAAACTATTTTACGTTTAGAGCCATCTTCTAAACATTTTTTTTCAATTTTAGACCCCGTTTAGGCATGTGTCTTTGATTTAGACAACACTTGTGTAAAATTTTTGAAATCGCAGTATATTTGTCTGGCTATCGTCACTAGTTTATAAAGGGTCACTGACAAGGGTTCAGTACCCGAAATTGCGCAATCTGGCCCAATTACCTCCCTTTGAATGTTTTACTGCTTCCAAAGGATCAAACTTTTATATTTTATTGGAGGAGGTGACAATGAATGCTGAATTTGGTTAGTGTAACCACATTGAATAAATCATTGAAACATTGAAAAACAAGTCTCTGTATGACCTCTGTTGGTGGGACATTCAGCCAAACACATCAGCCTGCTAATTTCTGTGAAACTGTTGAAATTTGAAAGATTATAACCGCAGAGAATTGAGAATTTGGAAATGTTATTGATAAATATTAAACCTTTGGGGCCCTGTCTGATTCGCCTTCTATAATGACTCCATTAGTAGAAGTAATAAATGAGCCGCCCCATGGGAAAACCAACAATCTGCATAGGCGAAAACAAAGACGCAGATCAGCTTCGCGGTAACCGCGAAGCTGATCAGCGCCTTTGTTTTCGCTGCTCGGATAGTACAATTCCTCCTCTACATAACTCCAAAATTTCAAGCTTCTAGCCTGCTTCTGTGACTGTACAGCCTGATTTGTGTCGAACCTGTTCGGAAACCACATTGTTAGTTTTCCCACGAGACGGCTCAAATAAATAACACCTGCTCGATAAACGCATAAAACGATACATCAGAAATTGGATGTGAAACGAACAATGTTAAATACTGTTAGCATAGATGTGAATTGTTGTGACTTTTATCGTTCACTCGATCACTTTCATTTTCATATGCGGAGTTGGTCAACCATATGAATGAGTCTGCTTTTATCTTCAAAAACATAGCATTTTAGACAAGTATAGGTACTTATTAATAATGTTTGACATTATAATAGGCTATCATTATTGTTTTTCACATTCTTTACTGCTGAATTCACTGAATACTTAAGAGACCTATAATATTTACCCACTTTTGATGAATGCATGGATTTTCCCATCATTAACATTAATTTTTGGGTGAGTCCACTGTCATTTTTGTCCCTTTTTTTCATTGAAAATCCTCTTGGCAAGCAGAATAGTCCCAGATGGGATGCCACATTCTGCGGCGTCACATCAGGGGCTATACTATTTGCCTATGCCCCATAAAAAGGATGCCAGGCTTATACGAGTTAGGCGAGTAATGATGTTAATTTTCATATTACTGACAAATGAAGCAGAATAATTTATAGTGCTTGATTTATATTTTGTCATGAGTTTGTTTAATGTTTTATTTTTAATGAATGCCACGCATGCATATTCATAGTTTAATTTGAGTTGTGCCATGAGAAAACCAGCATTTTGCATATGTGAAAACAAAGGCGCAGATACACTTCACAGTAACTGTGATGCTGATCAGCGCCTAGCTTTGTTTTCGCTACATGGATACACAATTAGGACAATTCATCTACTTTCTAAGTCCAAAATTTCCAGCCTCTGGGCATTTTGTGCTTGTACAGCTCGGTTTGTGACACAGCTGTTCGGAAACCACAATGTTGGTTTTCTTGTAATGCGTCTCATTTATTACAACCATGTACATGTATTTGCTTATTTCATAACCAAGCAGTAAAAGCATGCATCCTTCCTGAACTTTTTGAGGAATGAAAATCGATCATATTTAATGCAAACTGTCAACATTTAACCAGGATTAACCCTCTTTCAACTTGAATATTGATTGAATCGAATGTTAAAGGTATAAATGTTGTCTTTTTGTACCAAAATCACGGCTAACAAACCTTTAAATGCGTAACCGCGGTTAAGAAAAGAAATCCGATTCATGTCCTTCCGGTTTCGCATCAGATGACCAACAAAAGGTAAACAAACTTTTGCAGCTCGTGTTTCCGAGTAAAATATTTCGATTCGAAGACAAATATTATAATTCTCTCAATGCTATTTTATTAGTTAGACATTGCTATATTTGGATCCCAAAGGATTTCCAGAATTTTTTCTTTATAATCATGATTTTTATTCCCTACCCCAAAACACATGTTGGGATTGCATTGTACACGACGAAAATGTGGGTCAGTCGCAGGGATATTTTTAGATTTCCGCTCATTACGTCCATATTAACGGAAAGCAATACAGTGCGCAGATGATTTTAACATTGTGTGAGGTCTGGTGACAGTTTCGTTGCCTCTGGCCAATGCATTCTATGCATATGTGGTTAAAAGGTGTGTCAACATTTCGGTTACGAATTTAATCATTAGAATGATAGCAATATAATCATTATAGAACACGTGTATTAAAGTTTTTGTTTTTGTTAATTGTTTTACGCTGAAAATTATTGTTACATTCTCTCGTCCTTTCTTAATATTTGGTGTGTTTGTGATATTTGCAGTGAAAATGTTTGATATAAAATAGTACAAACTGTCTATGAAATACATGTAATACAATAGTTCACATGCATGATATTCCTGTTAATGAAGACGATTTTACAGCATTCTGTATACTTTAATTTGTTTTTTCTTGGTTTAAATTGTTCACTGATATAATAATGGATTGTACCATCCAAACTCACTCGGGCGAGTTTGCCAGATCAATCCATTGAAGCATGCATAAGAATAACTATGAAAACCCTTTTGGGACATAGGACCATATATTTTGAAAAATTATGTTAAAAATAACATTGCATATGCATACATGTACAAAACAGTGCATACATGTAAAAAGTGAAAATGGCATTTCAACAAGAGGCACATTGCCTTATAGAATTTTTCAAAATACCTCCTCACTCATAAAGTTCTTGTAATGATTCATAATAACACTATTGTTCATCTTTCCAATGGCACTGGGAGTGTCACATTATTGGAAAAGGTCCCTCAGGACCTTTTCCACAGTGTTTACTTTGAATATGAAGAAAATTGTACCCATGATCGACTGCTCTCTCTCAATTACGCGTTTTGTCACATAAAGCGCTTAATAAAAACTAGTGAACCCGTCTATGTTGACTAGACAGTTTACCGCAAACAATTTAATTTATCCATGGTTGACACTCTCTGTCAAAAAGCAGTAAATATCTAGCAAGCAGTCTCGATCGTGGCGACATCTTATCATAGCGCATCTATGTTACGATCGTAGATACCCTGATGAGGGGTACAGAAACTATAGGAACTCTATATGGCTGACTTTTAGTTCATCACATCGGACCCATGGGTCTCTTTCCGGTAGTGTGGCTGCAAGTCAAAATTCAGATCTCTGTCACAAATTGACTGCACTGCAAAATGGTTTTCTACACTGTGATATATAGACATATTTGATTGTAATCGTGTTCTCTTTAGAATTAGCTTTGATTCTGTAACATCAGAAATTTTAGTCAATGCCTTGAGTGACAGATACACACACTGGTCAAGCGTTCAAAACACGAAACGATATTTATACGAAACTGAAACGTATGGGAATCGAAATTAATGACAAACCAGAGAATCAACAACACTGAAATCTAGAGCAAAAGGAAGCTCTTATATCAAACTGCTGCTGACCTTTTCATTGGTTTCTTTTTAAAGAAGCCAACTTGTTGAATACATGCTCCATTTGGAGACTGCTGGTACTAGGAGTGTCATTTCACTGAAGTACACTGGTTGTTGATTATCCTACATTGTACACACAGGCTCATGGCCAGTCAAAATAGAGTCAATGTTCACTGCATGTGCTGGTAACTGGTAATCCTGTTTATATAAACATGTATATATAATAACAAGTATTCACCTGTTCACTGTCATTAAGTAATATCCATGGCACGAATCACACGCAGAGTCAATATTGTGTATCATAAATAGTGATATGCAACAACAAGAAACATATGGCCCCAAAACTACACTACTGAACTACATTACTACAAAAACAAAAAAAAAAAAATATATATATATATATAGAGAGAGTAAGAAGTGAACAATCATTTCAAACTTTACAAAGGGAGGGTGGGTTGGGTGATAAATTTCACATATTTGACATTTAAAAACTTGTCCTTTTAAATTACACTGAAAGATTTTCACAGAATGACTTAAGCTCGCAAGCACTAGAGAAAGACTGATGCTTATCTCCGAACGAAATACCCGCCTAAAGAACACCCTTCTTTCATTGGCTGTTACATTTAAGTCCGCAGCACTGATTGGATAATTCCTAATTTCTTCCAGACAATCTGAAGCGTCAGGAAGGGGTCGTGTGCAAATGAGATAACTAGTAATTAGTAGATGCTATTATTAGCTTTCCCAAGAAATGTGTTCCAAATAAGGACATCACATTGAAACAAGTGCGGCGCCTCTCGCGAGGGACGAGATCTCAGCGAGAGTGTTGAAAACGAAAGTAGGAAACAAAATGGCTTGAGAAAGTACCGCGGACACTTATCAATTCCAATTTAAAACAAGATTAACATTTAATCTATCTATTAAATTGTTCACTGATATAATAATGGATTGTACCATCCAAACTCACTCGGGCGAGTTTGCCAGATCAATCCATTGAAGCATGCATAAGAATAACTATGAAAACCCTTTTGGGACATAGGACCATATATTTTGAAAAATTATGTTAAAAATAACATTGCATATGCATACATGTACAAAACAGTGCATACATGTAAAAAGTGAAAATGGCATTTCAACAAGAGGCACATTGCCTTATAGAATTTTTCAAAATACCTCCAATTATCCCAAAAGGGTTATGTAGTTGTATGTAGAAGAAGAAAGGAAATACAATAAGCATACACATTTAGCATATATACATAATTATTAAATCAAAACTGTAAGTCAGTCACAAGCATCTTAATGTTGCGATTTTGTCTAAGACACCCCTTCTGACAAAATGCGCTGAGTTTCTGCCCCCAATTTGAATGCTACTTGCTTCCTTAGTTCAAAAGATGGTTGAAGGTAGCGTTCATAAGCATTACTATTCCAATCCCCCTGTAACTTGATTAGATCAGTTGGGAGTCCACAATGGAGTCCGAAGCTGGCCCCGCCCCTCCTGAAACTATGTCCTGTATATTTACTCGAAGGGTACCCAAGATCACTTAAACAGGCACGGAGTTTAACTGTGAATGTGCTCTGTGTCAAGGCTGTCACATTAGAACCATTTTTGAACTGAAATAAGGGGGATGGTACTGCTGAAAAAGGGTTTTCAAGGGACATGGCTAGGAGGGATGTGGAGGGGCAAAACACTGAGTTTGGGATGTGGGGCAAAGGGACCCTAAGTATCTTTTCCCTGAACTGAATGACCTTGGACCATCTTACAGTAAGCACTACCCCTTGCTCAGTGAATTGAGCATCAGAAGAACAAAGGTGCCTTGAAGGGTCAAATAAATTGATTGACTGAATAAGCAGGTTTGACTTACGAAAAAAGGAAAAGAAAGCAACCAAACAAGCAGCCCAGAAACATCTATCAAGGCTTAAGCGAAGATTCAATCTAGTAAGGATACCCCTAAGAATCTCCATTGTAATAGGCAGCTTTTGAGAGACTGTGTTGCCCTTCACCCTTTTAACTCCCTTCAAGATAGAAGACACATACCAGTTATTGTCAATTGGGTTATTAAAACCTGCCTCTAAATGAAGCAGTCTTACAACATTTAGGTACTGCCGGACAGATGAAAAAGTCAAGCGCCTGGAGAGGAAGGCAATGTATCTACCAAGATTCTGTTGCGACAATGGAACAGGAGGGATACCCATTTGTGCACAAAAATCAAAGTATGCTGTCCGCTGAGCTGAGTAAGTCTTGTTTGTTGATGCAGCAAAAGTGTTCCCACGGTAAAACAGAACTTCTTTATCAAGGCATTCAGGGAGATTATTAGTTATAGTTGAACCAACTGTGGTAGCCGCCAACCTGGTTTGTGACCGAGTCAAAGGATGTCCACCACGGGAACCTGCCAAGAAGAAAACGCAAAGACTGTGAAGACATGTGAAGCCACAGAGGAGTGTAAGCAGTGAATGGGAGCAAAGTCTGTAAATGACCAGGGCTGTGCAGCCTTGATGCACTGTCGGCGGCAATATTCAAAAAACCAGATAAATGACGCGCAGTCAAATGAAAGTTATAGGTGGCTGAAAGCCAGAAAAGTCTTCTTATACACTTCATGATCATTTTGTTCTTGCTAGAGCCTTTGTTTATAGACGCAACAGTAACCATATTATCAGAATGAAGTATAATATGTTTGTTAGCCCAGAATTTTGCCCAGCGTTGTGCTGCAAGAACCACTGCCAAAATTTCCTTTTCATTGATATGTAAAGAGGCTGCCTCAGGCAAATCTTGTTCCCAATTGAAATAGAACCAATCATAGCCAAACGAGCCCCCCGCCGCATCATCACATGCATCAGTAAAAACACTAAAGAGTGGTTGCTGATCAAGAATTGCTGACCTTCCATTGAAGGTCTCTAAGAAAGTAAACCACCATAGGAGGTCTTTACGCATTTCCGGAGAAATAACAGCTTTGTGAGAAGCGTGTTTTAGAATTCTAATCTGGTCGAAGATGCGACGGAGAAAGACTCGCCCGCCTTTGACGACTCCAGCTGCCCAAGACAGCCTGCCGGCTATTGCTTGGAGTTGCCTCTTGGAGGCACGTTTGCGATTTAAGAATTCTTGCAGTTCAAGCTTAAAACTCTCTAGCTTATTAGAAGGCAAGCTAAGGCACATGGATGTAGAATCCAATTCTATACCAAGAAATGTGATCTTAGTTGTAGGGTCTACCACTTTGCCCCAATGTATAGCAAAGCCGAGCTTCCTGAGAAGCATAATTAAGCAATTAAGTGCAGCAGCACATTTTTCCTTAGAATCAGCAATAATAAGAAAGTCATCCAGATAGACAACTAGCAGGTCATACCCTCTCCGGCTCATCATCCTCTTAACTGCCTGTGTCAATCGATGGAAAATGCCTGGACTTAATTTTGCACCAAAACAAAGACGGGTATCTCTAAGATAAGTCTCCTTGCCATTAAAAGTCCATTTTAAGCCAGTAACTTTCTGACTAGCCTCAGAAATTTTCACAGATCTATAGGCAGATTTCAGGTCTACTTTAGCAAAAAAACAACCTTCGGTCATCAAAGAGGCGGCATCATCAACGCGAGCAAATTGCTGTTTCCACTCTGACGAGCAGTAGTCATTAACCGACATTCCTGATGGCCGAGAACAATCATGAATCAATCGAACATCCCCATCTGGCTTTGGAATGGCTGCCATAGGGCTGACAATTTCAGGCTGGGTATCGCAAATGACATAATTACCACTTTCAATTTCTTTTAATATTTGTTTTGTTGCCTTCTCATACAATGGGCTGCCCGGTTGGGCCGAAGGGTGATTTTTGCTGTTTACTGGTTTAATTGAAACATCATGATCTATTATGTCAAAACCATATTTTACACCATTTAATAGAAATTCCCTATCAGGATCATTTTCTAATTCTTGAGCCCAGGCAGCTGGACAAAGGCCGGGAGAGGGATTGACCTGCACATTTAGTTTTTTACCATATGAGTCTGGGCAGAGTGCTGCTGATTGCACCCAGGCACCATACACACATGCCGGTAGCCACAACTGGGGAAAGAACAACCTTTTGGGGTGTTGAAATTCCGACAAACTGGCTTTTCTTTAGGCTTGTTTGGTTTCCCCCCTTGCTGAGTTGTGGGTGTGCCTTTCTTAGGTGGGTTGCCTTGGATTGTTGGTTTGTCCCTAGCTTGTAGGAACAAAGTGTGGAGATGCTGGACGTCTGTACCCCACCGAAAGCCCATGGACGATTGCAGCTTCCTATACTCTCTGTCATAAAGCATGACAGACACCAGGCTAAACCGCTGTACAAGCTGGTACACTTTAGTTGTGTATGATAAGTAATCCATCAATGCTGTGCCAGCCAGTTTGTTGTCACCAACCAGCTTATAGAGTATAGAGAGATTGGCAACCGACCATTGGCTAAGGGTGAGGGCTTCCAGACGAGGTTTCTTGGGGCCCGATTTAACCACGATTTGTTGATCACCCTGTCCCCCCAAAATAACGTCTTCCTCAACAACAGTGTTTGGGACAAAATCGCAAATATCAAGATACTGAGCAACTGACTTACCGGCTGCCGTTGATATATGCACCAGTGGATCATTCCACGAAGGCTGTGGTGTTGTCGAGGCATTGACATTTGAATTTGCACTGTCCTGAATAGATTTTTGCTGCGATAACATATTCGACAACAAGGAAGTATACAAGTCACTATTGTTTGCATTTATTCCAACGTTCTGGGCGGTGTTTTGTGGCGTCGGCTCAACTTCCTGCATGATAGTAACCGGTACCGCTCCTGCGATCCCGGACGTCGATCTCGAAGACCCGTTGGCTGTTCCAGTATCTTTTCCTATCGACTGGGTGTCGGCGGCTGTTCCAGCGTCGGTACCGTCGGTGGCTGTTCCATCGTGCGATAGCGCCTGCACGATATGCATAATTAAACGCCGTTGGCCACGGGGAATTTTTTCGGAGCTCAAGTCGTCGATCTCCACTAATTTTAATGCTTCTAACGAAGTGAAGCCACGTTTCAACAGTTCGTCCGTTGCTGTTTTTGATACCTTATTCTCGGTGCAAAACTGAACTACAAGTTCCTCATCCGTTAAAGTCACCACCTCCGTTTCGGGATTATTGCCTTCGTTTGCCATGTTTGGAAGTTTCGATTGCGTTTAGACTTTTAATTTCTTCCCGTTTTCTCGGCAAATTCACCACAGAAATAACACAAATGTTCAACGCAATAGGCTGAGCAGTCCAGCATTCTATACAGTCTAGCATCGGCGGCACAAGACGCTTCCACGATTAAATTGAACAGTTTATCTTCTTCATGTTTTGACATAAGTTTACCATACCACTGTGGGATTCTAAACACGCGGAGGATTTGGCTTAGTCTTTCCGACATTTTTTCAGTTTTCAGCACAGATCAAATCAGAAATTCGGCGCCATTTTAATCACCAAATTATTCCAAAAAAGGTACAAGTAGGCAAAGATCAGGAAAAGGCGCAATCAGAAAAAGATTCCCACTCCAAAAACCGAGGTGGGAAAAAACCAAACCAACAATCAGGCACCCACACCATGAAACATATCGTAAGCCGAATGAGCAGCTATTTTCCCAATAGGTGGCCACTCAGTTACCTTAACTTAACTAAAAATATGAAAACATACATAAGGCGCCAACAGCACAAAAAATTTTAAACACCAAGACATAAAACAAAAAGAACCACTACAGAAGTATCGACTTGGAACGATCAGTAACACAAAGTTACTGGCGGGCTTAAACCGGTTTTACAGGTACCTAACCTCACCCTCAGCTTCTGCAGTGGTTCATAACATTTAGTTAGTTCTTCGGTCCTCGTGGTGAATCTCTAACTAGTCAATGAATCATCAAGAACAAACAAATAAATCATGATAAACATCCTGATGAATCAAAAACCAGGACTCACAGATTGAGTAAGCTGCCCGACGATGGAGATCCCTGGGCGCCGAATAACCTACTAACTCCGGAGCAAAAGAAAAACACCAGTTGGACCCCGGTTTATTTCCATGTGAAGTGTGTCACAGGTTACTTTATTCCTTTATTCTATATTTCAGATAGTTATTCATCCGTGGTTACCGATAAATTTCACATATTTGACATTTAAAAACTTGTCCTTTTAAATTACACTGAAAGGTTTTCACAGAATGACTTAAGCTCGCAAGCACTAGAGAAAGACTGATGCTTATCTCCGAACGAAATACCCGCCTAAAGAACACCCTTCTTTCATTGGCTGTTACATTTAAGTCCGCAGCACTGATTGGATAATTCCTAATTTCTTCCAGACAATCTGAAGCGTCAGGAAGGGGTCATGTGCAAATGAGATAACTAGTAATTAGTAGATGCTATTATTAGCTTTCCCAAGAAATGTGTTCCAAATAAGGACATCACATTGAAACAAGTGCGGCGCCTCTCGCGAGGGACGAGATCTCAGCGAGAGTGTTGAAAACGAAAGTAGGAAACAAAATGGCTTGAGAAAGTACCGCGGACACTTATCAATTCCAATTTAAAACAAGATTAACATTTAATCTATCTATTTATGTCTTTCAAAACGCTTTACAGGGAAATAAATACCATAACTTGAACAGGTTGAGGTTTTCAAACGTATCTTGAAATATATCCTTCATATTTTAATGATTAAATGCGTACCCATCTTTTCCTTCCCTTCAAATCGATAATGCCGGGCACTAACACAACGAAATACTGGCACAAACATCAGATGCAATTTAGTTAATACATATATGTAAATTTGTCATGGAACAATCACTAAAGTTTGATATTTACCAGCAAATTGTCCAATTTTTAGTTGTATTTCGCCGACTTTGGCCTTGTTGAAACACCAGGTTCGAAGAAGGGAATAAATGACTCAAAGACCATCAAATTATTTTGAGAGCTACTTTGGTGCTGACTTACAATAGTAAATAAGTGACAAAATAGCATTCATAGATAATCGATATATTTCTGTATTAAAATATAATCATCAATCGATCCTAGTAGTGTATGTTTTGTTTACCTTTTCTTGGTCTTCATATGCGCAACCGGAAGGGCGTGAATCGGATTTTCTTTCTTAACCGGCGGTTACGCATTTAAAGGTTTGTTAGCCGTGAAAATGCACTTGCAATATGAAAATACGTAATAAGTTACCAAATGAAGAGGAACCTTAAATTTGATATAGAAGAAACAGTAAAGCAGAAGTTAAAATCAGAAAAATGCTATCCTAAATTCATGATATTTTGAAATATCAGCTTATATATGCAGCTGTCTTGCCTTGTACAGCTTTTTGGAAAATTGCTACCCCTAACACCAGGGCCCAGTTATTCATAACTTCGTTAGCTTAACGCTGCCGTTAAGCCCTCTATTTGTTAACCATATATGGACTTCAAATACAAATACACTGCTATTTTTTGTTGAAAAAATGAAATGCAAATGATTCTCACATTTTTTCAACAAAAGATAACAGTGTACGAGGGTTGGGATTTAAGTTCGTAGACTTTTGCCACTGATTTTCTATTACATCATTTATCCAATATTTGATGCATTATTATAAAGAAACAATGTCTCCTTGTTTCGTTTTTACACTATTTTTCAAGTAATATTGCGCAGTGCACATATAACTGGTCTCCATAGTAACGTAGGTTTCGCTACCCGGGGCACGTCGTATTTCAAATACTTCTGAAGTTTTATGGCGTTGAAGAACAAACCACTATCTAACATACTGTATACCAAAACTTGGGCCAAATCAGCTTGAGGCATTCTAGTATCATGCTGTTAATTCAATATAATTCTTTAAGCATTATGTCGACGACTTAATTTGTTATTGGGGAAAATGTAATGCCAGTCGCGCTTCTTGGGAAAGAAAAATGGCGTTAACAAGCAATGTCGAAACAAGAGCAATGATCAAATCTTATGTTTGAGAAGCATAAATGCCCACAGAAACATTCAAAATGATAGGGATTTGTAGTAGAGTTGTAGAACAGATCTTACAGAGATATTTAAATGGTTTGAAAAATTTCAGATGGACGCATTTGAATTTTAATTGATGAGAAAAGCACACACCTTCAAATAATCTACAAATGCTGCCGTCAACATTCTTTATTAAAACCAAAATATGCATGATACACATAAGATTTGTTATATCTGGTGAATGTAGTATTTCAACAATAATAACTAACTAACCCCTGAAGGAAATATTGCAAATTAGTAAAGGTATGGTGTGTTGTATGGTTCCAAACAAGGCATTTTATTGCTGACATTTATTGAAATTTGACGTAGTTTTGACGTCAAAATTTCCATGACGTGCCCCGGTAGATGGCAGGTCATTGTGTTTAATGAATTGTTGTGTTGAAACCATTATGAGTAGAGCTATGCTTAATAGCTTATATGATAGATAAAAGAATATGTTTTCAGATGATATCATTTTTATTTCTGTGTGACAAACATCTGAATTTTTATAAAGAAAGTCTACGAACTTAAATCCCAACCCACGTATTTGCAATATTGCCATTTGAAATTTTAACGAATCGTTAACTAACGAATCGAATGGTTAACTAACGAATCGTTAACTAATGACATCAATTGTTAACTAACGACATCGTTAATTTTGAACAACTGGCCCCAGAATTTTTTCATCATAGAAAGATCAAAATATTTACATCTGCAGGTTGACTACTATTTAATGTCTTCACTTGGTGTACAGAGATTACTCAGACCTTCCATTACCATAGTATTAGAGAAACTTTAGAAGCCGCCTAATGTTATTTTCTAATCTTTTTTCGACTGTTGACTTACAAAAACTTGTTGCAGCAAATTAAAACTGGTAACATTATATGGTAATTTGCATGAAAATCACCTCGTTAGCATACAGGTCTTTGTATGGAAAGAATTGAGTTGTATAACATGCATACCGCAGGTCTATTTGAGCCTTACAGGGAGAAAGCAGCTTAATGTAGCATGTTCCAGACTAGCCCTCCCGTGTCTCAATGGAACCAGTCATAAGGCTAAAAGTTTGGGTCATAAGTTACAGAAATATAAATAAAAACATTATGCTTATAAATGCACTGATGAGACTGCTTGTTACAGAGTATAGTTAGCTATAGTTCTGTTCCATATAAGCCTAGCTTATTTATAAACACTTTTATATCCTTTTCTTGTTGAGATAGGTGCAATGCATTCTAATGAGGTTAGTTTAAGGAACATTGGAAGGTCCTGTTTGATAAAACAGCCTTAGGTGTTATGAGTCTGCTTTAAGGTTGGGTTTGAGGGGAGGGGGAGTGACCAGTGATCATTGTGAATGTTTCAAATGCTCTTGAGAAGACTTGGTCCCAGGAAAACATTTTAACTGTGAAAAATGAGCTGTGTCATGAGAAAACAGGCTTTTTGTCTATGCCAAAGCAATGATGCTGATCATTGCCTATGTTTTCCCTGATAGTAGAATCTACTTCTTAAATCCAAAATTCCAAGCTTCTAATTGTCTTCTTTTGACTGGTGCCCAATTACTTTTGAAGAAGGCCATAAGAGTTTGTTCCCTTGATATTGTCGCGTGCTCTTGTATCTGTTTATTAAAGAAAGACAATTCAAGTAGAATAGAGGTATTTATTTTCATTGAGTAGTTTCCCTTGTATTAGTCTTTGAAAACCCTCTGTGACCTATCAAATAAGGACTTGTCACACATTAGCAAAAATCTCTCGACATATACTTGCGTTTAATTGCAAAAAATAGTTTTTGTTTATTTGATTTATTGCTTTAAGTCCCATTCAGTAGCTATGGTCATGTTGGGACGTTAGCTGTTGAAAGGGACGTAAATCAGACAAACAAGAACTCCTTTTTGCAATAAAATGCAAGTCTGCGTCGAGTGATTTTCGCTTATGTGTGACGAGTCCATTAAGGGTGAAATATGGAGTCAAAATTTGTACCATAACTTTAAGGAAACCTTGTAATTCTGTGTCCAGAACCATATTTGAGGTTGCTTCTTAAGACTGCATAGTAGGCCTTGTTTTAAAATATTCGCTAAAGGCAAAGTCTGAAAATAATGTTAGATGATTTACATACAGGTTTACAATAGGAACTTTTTAAAATCAGCAAATTGCTAAATGAAAGCAATGGTAAAGTTCCAAAACTTGAGGAAATTATGTCCCCCCAACCGAAGGTGGGGGACATATTGTTTTTGGTGCGGTTCCCGTCGGCGTCGGCGTCCGCGTTGGCGTCCGCGTCCGCGTAGCTTCTTTCTTACGCGATATCTTTTGAACCAGTGGATGGATTTTGACCAAACTTGCATAGATACATGGTTGGGAGGGGGGAAAGAGTTGATTAGATTTTGGTGACCTTGACCTCATTTTCAAGGTCACCAGCCCATGAAAACTGATCAAATTAGGTTTTGGTAAAGTTCCAAAACTTGAGGAAATTATGTCCCCCCAACCGAAGGTGGGGGACATATTGTTTTTGGTGCGGTTCCCGTCGGCGTCGGCGTCCGCGTCCGCGTCGGCGTCCGCGTCCGCGTAGCTTCTTTCTTACGCGATATCTTTTGAACCAGTGGATGGATTTTGACCAAACTTGCATAGATACATGGTTGGGAGGGGGGAAAGAGTTGATTAGATTTTGGTGACCTTGACCTCATTTTCAAGGTCACCAGCCCATGAAAACTGATCAAATTAGGTTTTCCGACGCGATATCTTCTGAACAAATGAATGGATTTTGAGCAAACTTGCACAAGAGCATTGTTGGGAGGAGGCTCAGAGTTGATTAGATTTTGGTGACCTTGACCTAATTTTCAAGGTCACTAGTCCATAAAAACTGTTGAAATTAGTCTTTCCAACTCAATATCTTGAAAACCAATTGATGGATTTTGACCAAACTTGCACAGAAGCATTGTTGGGAGGAGGCTCAGAGTTGATAAGATTTTGGTGACCTTGACCTAATTTTCAAGGTCACAAGTCCATAAAGAATGTTGAAATTAGTCTTTCCAACGCAATATCTTGTAAACCGATTGATGGATTTTGACTAAAGTTGCACAGAAGCATTGTTGCGAGAAGTCTCAGAGTTGATTAGATTTTGGTGACCTTGACCTAATTTTCAAGGTCACGAGTCCATAAAAAATGTTGAAATTAGTCTTTCCAACGCAATATCTTATAAACCAATTGATGGATTTTGACCAAACTTGCACAGAAGCATTGTTGGGAGAAGGCTCAGAGTTGGTTAGATTTTGATGACCTTGACCTAATTCTGAAGGTCATGAGTCCATAAAACTGTTGAAATTAGTTTTTCCGATATGATATCTTGTAAACTAATTGATGGACTTTGACCAAACTTGCACAGAAGCATTGTTGGGAGGAGGCTCAGAGTTGATTAGATTTTGGTGACCTTGACCTAATTTTCAAGGTCACAAGTCCATAAAAACTGTTGAAATTAGTATTTCCAACGCAATATCTTGTAAACCAATTGATGGTTTTTGACCAAACTTGCACAGAAGCATTGTTGGGAGGAGGTTCAGAGTTGATTAGATTTTGATGACCTTGACCTAATTCTGAAGGTCACGAGTCCATAAAACTGTTGAAATTAGTTTTTCCGATACGATATCTTGTAAACTAGTTGATGGATTTTGACCAAACTTGCACAGAAGCATTGTTGGGAGGAGGCTCAGAGTTGATAAGATTTTGGTGATTAAATGCTCTTTAAAAATTGAAAGCCAAACTAGTTATGGGTGTTGCCCATAGACAGAGTCCAAAACAAGTTTATACTACCATACCATACAGAACAAGATGGTCATGCTGGCTTGCATAGTTAAACTTCATATCACAAGGTAACTAAACTTCAATTACTAAACGGTTGGGGGGACATAGTTTTCCTCAGAAAACACTGTTTTAATTATTGATCAGAGTTCAAAGCGTAAATGCAGAATGCCGGATATGCTGTCTTACGATGTTGCTTAATTTGGTGGAACTTTTAATATTGCCATGGGCCGAGATCAATTCCTGTCAGAATCAAAGCCTCTGTCGGATGTTAAGCAGCTTATTTGTTGCAAAATTCTTGCAATTTTGGCAAGTTGAGAGTGAGAGTGTCTTATCAATTCATTTGTAAGAGATTTTTTTTCTCATTTACATGTGATAAGTTTCAGACATGCTATTTTAGTATGTGAGCCGCGTCATGAGAAAACCAAATTGTTGCCTATGTGAAAACAAAGCTGCAGATCAGCTTTGCAGTAACTGCACCTTTGTTTTCCCTACAGATAGTACAATTCCTTTTCTTCCTAAATCAGAAATTTCAGGTTTCTAGCCTTTCTCTGAGTGACTGTACAGGTGGGTTTGTGTCGGACGCGATCGGAAACCCTGAAAACTGGTATTCTTGCTTCACGGCTCGTACATGTAAGTCATGGAACAAAACAACAAAATTCTTCAGAATTCTCATTGACAGGACCCAAATCTGTGCAGCTTGCAATCACAAGTTATATAAAACAATTGTGCCTCCGTGTGAGAAAACCAACAATTTGGGTTTTGGACCAGGTGAGAATATAAATTGGCATGTACAGTCACAGAAGCAGGCTAGAACCTTGAAATTTTGGATGTAGTAAGAAGAACAATTGCACTATCTGTGGTTGGTATCTGCTACGAACTGCGCCAGTCCTATTTGTCAGTTTTTGGCTCCTGATTCTTTCATATTGTCAGTTTTATAGTGTAATCAACTTCACAGGCACTGTAATTGTGATTTTCAAAACATCTTTTCCTTCAAATCACAGGGATGATTTGTTTGAAAATGGGTGTGCATCATCATGAAAATAACCTGCTTTTAGCATACTGGAAAACCAATGAGCCACCTCATGAGAAAACCAACAATCTGCGTATGCGAAAACAAAGACGCAGATCAGCTTCGCGGTTACCGCGAAGCTGATCAGCGCCTTTGTTTTCGCTACATGGATAGTACAATTCCTCATCTACTTAACTCCAAAATTTCAAGCTTCTAGCCTGCTTCTGTGCTTGTACAGCTCGGTTTGTGTCAGACCTGTTCGCAAACCACATTGTTGGTTTTCCCACGAGGTGGCTCCAATGACTCTGATCATCTCGGACTGATTAACACCTTTCTAAGTGTTAGGTTACTGAGATAGCGAAATTCACTGTCCCTAATTTCTATCTAACATATTGTACTGCCTTTTCGTTTTTTGACTCCTGTTAAATTGTAAACTAGAGACGAATTTTGGCGTCATGCGACTCATTCATAATTTTTATCCAGTGCATCATACCTCACTGTATCAGATGTCAATCATGATATCATATGATTGTCAGTTTTCTATCAGGTTTTTCTATCAATCCATGGGAAAATATTTTGGGGGTTTTGATATTGAAAAGGGTTTTGATCTAATCATTGCATTAGGCTATGATTTTTAAGGGGGCTGTAATTTGAGAACATTGGGACATTTAGGATCTGTAACAACCCAGGCCTTAGAGGAGCTGAAGGAAGTGAGTTAGGGTTTTACCTTTGCTTTTCTCCAGCAATGGGGAGGAACCGTATGCAAAAACAGCAGTGCAATGAAAACGTAACAGTCTGTGGGCAAAATTTGCCAGTGTTTTACCATAGTGTGGCGCTTTAAGCATGAAAAGTCTAAAGTCTAGATCTGTAGGCTATTCCCGAGGCATGTGGGCCATACTAAGTTACGAATGATAAGTGGATAGAATTAATGCATTTCAGACTCTGAAATGTGCCAGTCATAATTAACATACAATTGAAACTACACCTATGCTTTATAGGCAGATGAATTCATACCAAAAGATTTTTATAAATTTTATTGAAAGTGGCAACTTTAGCCCACTTTGGTCAACTTCACTACTAGCATTTAAGGCCACCTAGCCTACATATCCATCTAGGTACAGCTAATGTGTCCCCCTGTGAGGTCATTGTACCTTAATAAAGTTGACACCTGAAAATTTTACCTTGAAGGGGGCGGGGCTGACAAGCTTGATACCTGCTGTTTGGCCAAGATAATTGGAGGTTTTCAATTCAGGTGAAAGTCTAAAGAAAAGGATGTATTTTTTTAGTTTTTATATGTCAAACTCACATAGAACGATTTTCTGGTTTATATGTTAGATTGATTTTGAAGAATTTTGTGGAAATCTCAAGATTCTTTTAACTTTTCATGTTGTTCTTTTGTTTTCTTCGGTATGAATCAAGATTGTGCTTCATAAAAAAGTTAATTTCACCATAATCTTCTTTACTAAGGATTGGTCAAACCACAAATTTTAAATGGTTTTCATTATTTTTTGACATGTAGAAATTTTGATAATATGAAAGAAAAAAAATAATTGATTCAACCAGGATTTTGTCCAACCATTGATTTTCGGTATTGATTATAAGAATTACAATTCACAATGCTTCTTGGGTTGAAAAGTTTGTTGTGATTAATTATAATGCCGCCACCTGTACTCTCTGATAATTATAACTATTGGCCAGTACATTGTATAAAAACATTTCGAAAACTTGCCCATGCAATAAACAAAGATTTTTTTCAGCTGTAAAAATTGAAAATTTTCAGCTGAAAAATTTTGGTATTTTTTTTATTTTTGCTCAAAATATAGATTGTGGGTACACGTTAGAACCGCCTCGCCAAGGCGGTTCTAACGAGTACCCACAATCTATGTTTTTGAGCAAAAATAAGAAAAATAGGTATACCCCTGCATACCCCAGTTTTGCTATATATAAAAGTGGGGTTCAAGGGGGTATACAATTACAGGGACACATTTTCGTGATGATAGAGCTAATTTTAAACTTATGTTGACAGCCAACTCAACTTCAGTGCTACTTTTCACTTAACATTTTGCAAAAAGTTTACATAGTTTGATCCTAGACTTCATTTAAAGAAGCCTCTCCCATTTAAATATACAGATTTTTCCTAATTTGTAAAAATTGAAATTTTCAGTACAAAAGTTTTGATATTTTTAATATTTCTGTTCAAAACATTGATTGTGGGTACATGTTAGAACCGCCTAGCCAAGGCGGTTCTAACGAGTACCCACTATCTATGTTTTGGATCAAAAATTAGAAAAAATACACCAGTTTTACTATATGAAAGTGGGGTTTAAGGGGTATACATTTCACGGACATGATTTCCCGATGAAAAGTAATCTAGATGAGACCTTAAACCAAGCTCTTGTCCCGTTTTCCCCTAGCAAAAAGGTGACAATTTTAAGCTGATCGCGGCTCAACATGCAAGAACAGAGAATGTAAAAAAGCTAGGAATGAAAATTGAAAAAAAGATGGTTGTCACAGGTAAAAACGGAATTAGACATGATCGTTTTGTAAGGCTTTAGACAATAACAGTGAATAACTGTTGAAGCTGTATCAAGCTTAGGATGTCAAACGGTCACGGTTGCATTCATTTGTTACATTTCATCTGCTTATAGTACGGTATAATTATAATTGAATCCCCTTGAGAGGTCAAAATCGCAAGCTTTTATAAAGGTTCCCAATTAACCGTCACACGTGCTCAGGTGTTCGACAAAGCTGTGCGAATTTGTCAAGCGTTTTTGAGCCCTGGTATCTTATCATCACACATTGTATGACAATGGTCGTATCTGGTTAATTGAGCGTTGGTCAAAATTTCAAGGACGCTGGTCACATTTAAAGGATGGTTTTATTATGGTGTTGATTGAATCTTCGAATTTCTCCATCTTTTTGTGGACTTTTGAAATAAGATGTACTGTACTGACTATATAGCTGTGACATGAGAAAACTGGACTTCTGCCTATGCAAAAACAGAGACGCAGATCAGCTGTGCAGTAACTGCACAGCTGATCATTGCCTTTGTTTTTGTTTTATGGATAGCCAGGATTGTACAATTTCTCTTCTTCTTAAATCCAAATTCTAAATCAAGCTTCTAATCCTCTTCTGTGACTGCAAAGACTATGTGTCAGACCAAGTCGGAAACCACGAAGACTGGTTTTCTCATGTTGCTGCTCATTTTGTTGAGATCTTTTTATGACATTTCTGAATGGGGGTCCTATGCATGGTATGCTAACATTTTATGACTGATTTTCTTCTGTTTGAGACTGGTACAGCTTTACTGTCATTCCTGGACACTAGGGAAGCATGATGGGATAGTGGTAGAGGATCAGACTCCGAATTGAGAGGCCTTGGGTTGGATCCTCACTGCCTGCAGCGTCTTGTGTCCTTGAGCAAGAGTACTGCAGTGGTAAAACCCAGGAAGCGGTGCCTCCGTCCTGAAATTGTTGACTGGGATGTTAAACCTGAAACCAAACAAAAGATTCTGGATACTAAAGTTGAGCTGATAATAGCCAAGGTGCTTCTGAGTGAGAGACCGGTGTTGGGGTTGGAGTAAGACCTACCGCCATAATGTTCTGTCATTGAGGAAGCATAATATTCGTCCATTCACTGGGGACATGACACAAAAGTTGTTGCCTATGACATTAAGAATCTTGTGTGACTGTTTGGGTTCTCACTTCTCATGAAGACAGACTTCTTTCCTTAAAAATGCACTTGAACAACTTTGTCTATAGATCTGTTACATAAACTAATGATAATGGAGACAAAAAACCTCTAAACCAATCAAGCATTCAAAACTTGCTGATTACAGTGCATTAATTAAGAAGGATTGACTTTAAATTGATGTGCACTTAACCACAATATGTCAAAATTATAGGAACAAACATCAAAACAAAGAAATTGTTTAAGTAAGGCACAAACATTCAATAAAGAAAGATTGATGCAAATCATCATATGAGCCTCCTCGTGGAAAAACCAACAATGTGGTTTCCGAACAGGTCCGACACAAATTGACCTTTACAGTCACAGAAAAGAGCTAGAATCTTGAAATTTCGGATTTAAGTAGAGGAGGAATTGTACTATCCAAGTAGCGAAAACAAAGGCGCTGATCAGCTTCGCGGTTACTGCGAAGCTGATCTGCGTCTTTGTTTTCGCATATGCAGATTGTTGGTTTTCCCATGGGGTGGCTCATATTCTTCTGAACTTTTTAGTGTCTTGAATTCTTGACCGATGTGACAGTATGAATGTTTGCTTGCATGTACGTAGCCAAAGTTATCACTTGTCCTAGCTTCACTGTTCTTGGGTGAGCCTCCCAGAGGCAGGTTGCCAGTATTTTGTGCACATTTCTTCCACCTCTAACTGACAAATGTTCTTCTTTAACCAGCAGAATAGAATGAATGATCAGAGAAATCATAATTTTTATAGCCAAAGCTTCATGAAAGAAATGTGCTGAAAGTATCAATCCTTGGTTCGCATCCTTTAATTCCTTATGAACTGGACACACTACTGATTGAGTTATTATGCCCATTTCTGTTCAGTGCTACAAAAAAACCTTCGTCACTGAATCAGCAGAATGTAATTGAGCCTATGCATGAGAAAACCAACAATTTGGGTTTCCGACTAGATCTGACACAAACTAGGCTGTACAGTCACAGAAGCAAGCTAGAAGCTTGAAATTTTAGATTTGATTAGAAGAGAAATTGTACTATCTGTATAGCAAAAAGAAAAGCGCTGATCAGCTGCGCCTTTGTTTTTGCCCAAGCTTTTTGTGGATTTTCTTATGTAGTGGCTCAATTATGTATTAAGAAAATTATGATTCACATAAGCTAATATTTTTCATGCCATGGGTAACAGACTATACAGGTCTAGAGGCTTAGAATAATTTCATAGTAATTTACTTTGTTTTCTAAATTAAAGGTATGAAGAATTCAAATATTGGTTGAAGGAGTTATTTTGCTAGATTATTCATGAAATTAAGTCAGTACAAGAAATACCATTTTAGCCCAAAAGCCTACTTTAAACCAGCTTTGGTTGCTATAAATCGTCATAGTTTAAAGCAGTTCACCATATTTTGTGTGCATGTGCCCTCCCCAAAGCATGTGTGATATCACTGTGGCTTAGTAGTAGAGTATTTGCATAGGGAGCCCATAGGTGTTGGGTTCGGGCCCAGGCCAGCATATCAAAGGTGTTAAAAATGGTACCTGTGACTACCTTTAGCTTGCTTGGCTTTCAGCATTGCAAAGAAAGCACAAGAAAACAGGATTTTTGCCTATGCAAAAACAAAGACGCAGAACAGCTGTGCAGTAACTGCACAGCTGATCAGCGCCTTTGTTTTTGCTGCTCGAATAGTGCAATTCCTCCTCTATCTCTACCCAACATGCTTAATTTCACACCATGTCTTCCCACCATGTCTGTCATGTGCGTGCCTAATGTTTGTCTTGACTCAGTAAAAGAAATTGTAGTTTAATACCGCCCATTTTTTGTGCAGGAACCATGATGAAAACCAGGGGCCAGTTGTTCAAAACTAACGACGTCGTTAGTTAACGTTTTGTTAAAATTTCAAACATTAATATTACAAAAACACTGTTATTTTTTGTTGAAAAAATGTGAGAATCCTTTGCACTGCAAAGGATTCTCGCATTTTTTCAACAAAAAAATAACAGTGTATTTGTTACTTTAGCTGATATTTGCTTAACAAATTTATGTCTTAACGATATTGTTAAGCTACCGATGCTTTGAACAACTGGGTCCAGGTGTCTCAATCATAGTTAAACATTCTGCTTTTAATAATCTGTCCTTCATTCATAAACTTATGACTCAGATGTCCATCACTGGACATGACCAGGCTCCTGCTGGTTTGATCAGTTCAAATAAATTCCAAGGTTACTTGTCTTATTATCCCCCTTTGATGCAATTTGCGGTAATTATACCGCTTGACAGGATTATAAACTGTGCAGATTATAGAAATTGTATTGAAAAGCCATGAAGGAGAAGCCTCCATGGCATACTGCCTTGTAAACCATGAAAAATGAGAAAACTGGATTTTTGCCTATGCGAAAACAAAGGCGCAGATCAGCTTCGCAGTAACTGCGAAGCTGATCAGCGCCTTCATTTTCGCTACACGGATAGTACAATTCCTCTACTTTCTAAATATAAATTTTCAGCCTCTAGCCATCTTCTATGCTTGTACAGGCCAGTTAGTGTCTGACCTGACGGAAACCATGTTGTTGGTTTTCTCATGACACGGCTCAAATCTTATTGAAAAGCCATGAATGAGAAGCCTCCATTGGCATAGTGGTTTAATGCCATTGGCCTTTTTAAACCTATTGGGTTGTGGGTTCTATCCCGAGTCTCCCCTCCAGTCTTTGGGATTTGACTTTAAACAGAGCTCTGGCCTTCTTAAGACCATAGCTGTTGAGTGGGACGTAAATGATGCAATCAATCAACCAACCAACCATCCATAACCGTGCCTGTAAGAATTTGTTGATACAGGCTTGGCTCAACATGCATGAAATGATATTGATCAGCGATAAAACCCAATTAAGAAAAAGATAATGAGTGAAACGACTTGTAATTTCTAATTACGATAAGCTGTAAGCAGGCACTTGAATGAAGATGCTGATTAATTTTATGCTACGGGTGTGACAGATGTTGAAGCTTCTTCAATGAATAAAAAAGAAGAGGTTATTAACACTATCTGGCTTCATTTGATTGAGGTTGATTGAGTATTTAACCTTAAAGCTGCTTTTCTCCGACCTCTGTATTGCATAGAATGCGAAAAAGTGTATGTCGGGCCATTAATTGGTTGCACGGTTAATTGAGTTAAGATAAATGCCCCATCAACAGTTAAGGTCATATGGAGATTAGGCTTAAAAGTTAAAATGAGCAGTCGCATGGGAAAACCAACAATCCGCATAGGCGGAAACAAAGGCGCTGATCAGCTTCGCAGTAACTGAGCTGATCAGCACCTTTGTTTTCGCTACACGGATAGTACAATTCCTCTACTTTCTAAATCCAAAATTTCCAGCCTCTAACCAGCTTTAATTCTGTGACTGTACAGCCCGGTTTGTGTCAGACCTGGTCAGAACCCAAATTGTTGGTTTTCTCACACACAGGCTCAAATCTCATGAGAAAGACAAGGCGAGTGACTTTACCACTATATGCCGCAGAGGCTTCTACTTCGCCAATAAAAGCTTCCCAATGGAAGGATGGGGGTATGGCCATGGGGAGGGGGGTAGCTTTGATGTGAATTATATGAGCATCCACCTAAATGTAGCACCAGGGATTATGCCTACCACAAGCACAGTGTAATTTAAGTTCAATACTTTAATATAATGCTTAGACTTTATAACCAGCATCTCTGTATCTTGATCCTTTTTGAATACCACCAGAAAAAAAAAGCGTTTATAGGGTTATGCAGCAACCATCAGTAACAGCTTTCATATCCATACTGATTTCTTTCAAATAGGATCAAATATGGCATGATCTGACCATTGAAGGACGAGAAATTACAAACCTGTTACTCCTAACAATGTGTATGACAGATCAGATAATGTTGATGAAAAAAACATGTTGTTTGATGTCCTTTGTACATGCAGATCCTAATGAAAAGATTTGATTTAAACATGGGAAATTTTGCATTTTAGCCCAGGGTGCTCCTGATGAGCGTGATGAGCTGTAAAATGAGCCATGTCATGAGAAAATAGGCCTTTGGGGTTTCCAACGAGGTCAGACACAAACTGAGATGTATGACCAGAAGATGGCTAGAGGCTTGAAATTTCATATTTTGAAAGAAAAAAAAGACAGTTTGTTATGTCTATGAAGTGAAAAGAGAGTTGCTTAGAAGCTGCTCAGTTACTGTGCAGCTGATCTGTGTCTTTGTATTCGCATTAGGGATTATTTATGTTTCTCATGTTATGACTGAAATTGATTCATGTTTCTGGTAAAATTGCTAATTAGACTGCATGACTTCAAGGCTTAAATTGAGCCGCATCGTGAGAAAACCGGATTTTTGTCTATGCGAAAACAAAGGCGCAGATCAGCTTCGCAGTAACTGCGAAGCTGATCAGCGCCTTTGTTTTCGCTGCTCGGATAGTACAATTCTTCCTCTACATAGAGCCCAAATTTCATGACTCTAGCTTTCTTCCGTAGGTGTATAGGCCGGTTTGTGTCGAACCTGGTCGGAAACCCCAAAGCCCGGTTTTCTCGAGTCGAGGCTCAATTAAAACATGGAGGTTTCATGCTGAAATAAGAACTGCACATGCAATGTAATGCAGTGTGTGACTGAACGCCCTATCATTTTCATATTTAGCAATATATAACACTACTGACCCAGGCGTCGAGGTTATAAAACTTTTTTCATGCTCAGCTCAGCTGAGAATAAAATTTATCCTGCTCATAAATGTTAAAATGCCAACTTTAACATTTATCAGCAGGATAAATTACAGACTTTGGTGATCTTAAAGCAGTTTAAATTTCATGCTCAGATGAGTTGAGCATGAAAAAAGTTTTATAACCTTGGGGTCTCAGTGGGAAACCTACTTCCCTTCCGTTGGCAGATAGGCTGAGGTAAGGTTCATGCTGTCATTTTCAATTGCAAAATCTCAAACAACACTGTGGGAGTGTGCAACCTAGTCACATGTGTCGAACTCTGGATCGAGAGGTCAAGGGTTGGAACTCCATTTGTGCTGGTTTGTATCCATAAGCACAACATAAGTTAACTCCCCATAGTACTAGTTCATACCCAGTTAACAGGGGCACTTTCCCGGCATGCCTGAAAAATTATTGACTGAGATGTTATTAAGCCATAAACAAATCAAACAAAACCCAAAAAAGGAGCAGTTGCAGATAAAGAAGGGGGGGGGGGGGGGGCAGGCTGTGTAAATGGGGGGGGGGGCAGGCTGTGTAAATTTTTATTGCAATCTTGTTCATGTTGTTGAACTTTTAATATACCCTAGTACTTTATAAACAGACACTACTGATATGTGTGGCGGCCCCCGTGGCCGAGTGGTTAAGGTCGCTGACTTCAGTGCTCTTGATCATTTGATCATCTCATCGATGTGGGTTCGCGCCTCGCACGGGGCACGAATTCATATGTGAGACAAGCCATGTTCTGCTTGCGGGTGTGTCAGGTGGTTTTTCCCCGGGTACTCCGGTTTTCGCCCCACCTACCGATTGATTCGTCTCGATATGAGTGAAAAAGCTTGAAAGGGACGTAAAACTGAATAAAAAAAAACCAAAAAAACTACTGATATGTGTGACTTATTTCTCTCAATATTTATTTTAACTCATTTAAGCCTGGTGTCCCTTTTATGGGACATAGGCAAACAGAATAGCCCCAGATGTGACGCCGCAGATCGCGGCGTCCCATCTGGGGCTATTCTGATTGCTTAACGAAAATTCATCGAAAAATGGGTTAAAAATTAAAAAGCACTCCTTACACCCCTAAAAATGAGAGTGGACTCATCCAAATGATAACGATGGGAAAATCCATTCGACAAATATGGGTTAATGAATTCCAGGAAACATTTGAGCCGCCTCGTGGGAAAACCAACAATGTGGTTTCCGAACAGGTCTGACACAAACTGACCTGTACAAGCACAGAAAACAGCTACTAGAAGCTTGAAATTTTGGATTTAAGTAGAAGAGGAATTGTACTATCCGAGTAGCGAAAACAAAGGCGCTGATCAGCTTCGCGGTTACCGCGAAGCTGATCTGCGTCTTTGTTTTCGCCAATGCAGATTGTTGGTTTTCTCATGAGGCGGCTCATTTATCTGGAAAGCCATTGATTTCAAAAGGTGAGCATTGATTGGAACCTGGTCCATACTAGAGAGAATTGTTTCCAGTTTCTATTATGGTATTGTTGACATTGCAATTTCATACCAGAAATATTTTTTTTCAGTCCAGTAATTAATAAACTTGTCTTTGTTTTTTGCATGTTGGTGTTTTCATATTAATAACTAATGTCCCTTTAAAAATTGATGTTAGATGTTTGTCCAAAGTTTCAGACATTCTCAAGCTTGCAATATTATCTTCATTATAACATTTGATTTGCTATTGGAGAATCCATGCATTTGGGTGCAGAAGCTTGAATCATTTGAGCAGCTAATGGACTTTGTTTCATGATAATACCCATTGAATCAGAATGTAAAAAAGGAAGGAAAGAATGCATTATATGGCCTCTCTATATACAGTAATATATCATGTTAATGTTCCCTGAATCAGTTTGCTGCACCATTATGATCGGATATTTTACACAATCTGAGAACTAATGTTAAGTTCTAAAGTTACTGACCCTATTATAATCTTTAAATGCTGCCTATGTTTTTCAATCTTTTTGCAGATTTATGCGCTGTAATAATCATTTGAGCCGCCTCGTGGGAAAACCAACAATGTGGTTTCCAAACAGGTCCGACACAAACCGGCCTGTACAAGCACAGAAAAGTGTCAGAAGCTTGAAATTTCGGATTTAAGTAGAAGAGGGATTGTACTATCCGAGTTGCGAAAACAAAGGCGCTGATCAGCTTCGCGGTTACCGCGAAGCTGATCTGCGTCTTTGTTTTCGCATATGCAGATTGTTGGTTTTCCCATGAGGCGGCTCATTTGATTATTGGATCATGTAGGCATATAGAATAGGGAGGTTGTCATAAAATTTGTTTGTTTGTATTGAGGTTTAACGTCCCTATCAATAATTTTTCAGTCATATCGGGATGGAGCCACCACTTCCTGGGTATTAACAGGTACTCAGGGGAGTTAATGTGTCTTGCTCAAGGACACAACACAGTGCCGCCAGTGGGAATCGAACCCATGACGTCTCGATTCGGAGTTGCGATGATCTACCAATACGCCTCCATGCTCCCCTACCATAAAATCAACCAATTTTTTAAGGAAGCGTTCAGAGGTTGGATGTTTGAACCCTACCTTGAAGACTGGGGACTTTGTCTTGACATGATTGAAAAATTGTTGACTGGGACTTTAAACCACAAAACAAACAATCAAAATATTACATCAGAAAAATATATTAAAACCAAAACATTCAGCAAAATTTAATATAATTCTATGGCGAGTTATTCCATGTCTTAAATTCTTTTGAATAAAAGAAGATAAACAGTAATTTTTCGATTAATAATGTCTGGAATTTACTGTATATATATAATTGGATTATTACAGGTTTTCATTGCTATTTTATTGCATCACACTTTCTAATGTTTTATAAATACACTTATTTATTTATCTTTACCTATATGACATCATATTGAATGGGAATTGGGAATTATGACATCACATTACATGTCACAGACTTGAGGGATGTATTATTTATTGATATAATGACATGAAATTACAGTAGCCATGGCATGAGAAAACAAGTCTTTGGAGATTCCGACCAGGGCTGACACAAACTGTCCTATACAATCACAGAAAAAAGCTAGAAGCTTGAAATTTCGGATATAAGAAGAAGAGGAGTTGTACTAGACGTGTTTGGAAAACAAAGGTGCTGATCAGTAACTGCACAGCTGATCTGTTTCTTTGTTTTCGCATAGGCAAAATGCCAGTTTTCTCAAAATGTGGCTTTTTTGTTGATAATGTTTACATTATTTTATTGATATAATTACATGAAATTACATGAAAAATAACAAAAAATATTTTGTCTGTACAAGTGCTTCTCAGACAGGATTTGTGTTAATTTTATTGAAGAAAATCTGCTAAATCCAGTTAAATTTTATTGCCACTTAAATTGCAGATTTACTCAAGGTTGTCAGTTTCTTCTTTTTGAAGCTAGTACTTGTATGACAGAATTTTCGAGTCCAAGACTGCAGTATAAATGAGCCGCTTCATGGAAAAACCAACAATGTGGTTTCCGAACAGGTCTGACACAAACCGGCCTGTACAGTCACAGAAGCAAGCTAGAAGTGGGTGATTTTCAAAAAAATGAAGTAAAAGTGTGACATTGACCCATTTTACACACTGGTATACGTAAACGCAGTGGCTAAGGCACGAACGTATTGGCTAAGGCAATTTCAACGCTATGGCTAAGAAAGAAAATGGCGGACAATGATACACATGTGCAGGTTTGTTGTTGTTTTACACTTTCATTTTCCGGTTATCAATGATGACAGCTACTGGCTTGGCGGCGCGGGACCCACAAATGAGTCACAAACCTACGTTCGATGGTCAGATGTCGCCAGCTGCAGCCAGTAAAAGTGTAACCTCGACAAAGTGGAGACAATGAACCACGAAATCTCATGATTTTTCACGAAATACTGTTTTTCTATGATATTGTACGCTGTCTTGTAGTTTATACACATGCAAATGATAAATCGGACGCATTTGAGCACGATTCGTGAAAAAAATGAAATTGAAGGAGCCTCAGCGTGTCACAATACTTGAAGTTTCATTACAACGCTACTGGCTAAGGAACTGGAAACAACGTAGTGGCTAAGACCCCAGAGTTTCTCGGTGGGGAAAATGTTATAGTATGGTAGTAAGACTCGTAAGTGTCTTTCTCAAAGTAGGTTTTGAGGTCTAAATTATTGTTCAAACATGGTCTAGAGCTGCGTTAAACCATTTGAAGTTCGTTTGAAAAAGTGTATTGGAGATTCAAATCCATCGAAAAATATTAATCCAAGATTACAAGTATAAGCATTTTCAATACTAACAATTACGCCGAAAGGTGGTGCGCCTATATAAAGGCGGAATATACATCAGAAAGAAAGAAGTCAAATGATGAAATGATGCATAGCATTAAATTTCACAATTTAATGACAAAGAAAGTGCAATTTAGACATAATATGAGTGTTATATAGGCCATTTTCATGCAAATAACACATTTGGTCGACATCTTGGACGCCATCTTGTTTTCAGCGAGTTGCCCAAGGATGCCACAGTGGCATCACTTGGTTTTGTAATGTACTATGTGTCCTCTTTCAAAAAATGCAAAAACATTTTCTATAGACGGTATTGCACGCTTTGGCTGATATTCTGTGTTTCTGTGCCGGACGTACCACGGCGAGAGCGCATATATAATTGAACAGGGCTGGCATCTTGTTGTTAATGAGGCCTCCCAGGGGGGGGTCTTTGCTCCCTGCTCCCTGAAAGAAAAATGACCTTTCTCCCCAGCTCCCTAAAATGTTTTTCCTCAGCCCCCTGCTCCCTGCTCCCTAAAACCATGCTTTCTCCCCAAATCCCTGAAAATAAATGACCCTTCTCCCTAAATCCCTGAAAATAAAAAGCCCTTCTCCCTGAATCCCCAAACCCCCTGGGAGGGCCTCGTTAATCGACCACACTTCTGGTCGTACTTGATTGGTTGAGGCAGCTTCGATTGGGTCACCCTAAAAACCGCATGCCGGCTAGGGTTAGCCCGGTTCCCGTCGTCAAACCGGAAACCGTTCTTGTCCTAGCCTGCTTCGTTCTGGCGAGTTCATTATCAATCACACGCCAGCCAGCCACCAACTTGGGGGGGTGGACAGGGGGGGGCGGGGGTACGGGGAGAGAGGGGGCGGGAAGCGGGGTAGAGGGGGAGGGAAGTGGGGAGAGAGGGGGAGGGAAGCGGGGAGAGAGGGGGAGGGAAGAGGGGAGAGAGGGGGAGGGAAGAGGGGAGAGAGGGGGAGGGAAGCGGGGATTGGATACCCCCTGTCCTTGTTTATTCTTTGTTGTCATGGTTCCAGCCAATAGAAAATTGTTTATGTTCATGAGTCAGTCAATGCACTCTGCGTTCATACAAGTACATCCACGAATCCTTGGATGTAAACATTGGCGTGCAGCTGTCCGCTTGTGTCATTGGATCTTAAAATCCGACACATGCGCAGTGGAGCAGTCTATTCTTGTCCGAGAATGATAATGAAGGAGTCGGGTACCAGACAAGGCTAGGGTATGAAAGCTCACGTTGAACCGAGCTGTCAGAGTCTTTTTGGTCTGTGGTTATCGCCGTGAGTTTATACGTGGTCAAACAGTGAAATTAGTGCTGAGAGATCGCAAGCGTTTTGAAAATGCTTATACTTGTAATCTTGGATTAATATTTTTCGATGGATTTGAATCTCCAATACACTTTTTCAAACGAACTTCAAATGGTTTAACGCAGCTCTAGACCATGTTTGAACAATAATTTAGACCTCAAAACCTACTTTGAGAAAGACACTTACGAGTCTTACTACCATACTATAACATTTTCCCCACCGAGAAACTCTGGGGTCTTAGCCACTACGTTGTTTCCAGTTCCTTAGCCAGTAGCGTTGTAATGAAACTTCAAGTATTGTGACACGCTGAGGCTTCTTCAATTTCATTTTTTTCACGAATCGTGCTCAAATGCGTCCGATTTATCATTTGCATTTGTATAAACTACAAGACAGCGTACGATATCATAGAAAAACAGTATTTCGTGAAAAATCATGAGATTTCGTGGTTCATTGTCTCCACTTTGTCGAGGTTACACTTTTACTGGCTGCAGCTGGCGACATCTGACCATCGAACGTAGGTTTGTGACTCATTTGTGGGTCCCGCGCCGCCAAGCCAGTAGCTGTCATCATTGATAACCGGAAAATGAAAGTGTAAAACAACAACAAACCTGCACATGTGTATCATTGTCCGCCATTTTCTTTCTTAGCCATAGCGTTGAAATTGCCTTAGCCAATACGTTCGTGCCTTAGCCACTGCGTTTACGTTTACCAGTGTGTAAAATAGGTCAAAATTGAAATGTGCATTTGTCTTTTTAATTTTTGTTCCTGGTATTTCTATGGATATCAAAATAAGAGAAAACAACATTCAAATCTTTTTGACAACGGCCATTTTTGTGATTTTCATGTTTATGTGCTTTTTGTTGTTTATTTTCAAAACTGGTGATATACCTTTTAAGTAGTGCTACATTTGTAACATACACTTTGTGTTTCAAATTTGTTCTTAGTTTGATAGACCCTATATTGGGACTAGACTCTATATGCCATTAATTTGAGAAAATTCTCCAAAGAAATTTTTTTTTTCACACATTTATTTGATAAATTTGACCCTAAAAGTGCTTTCTTCACTTATAAATGTTTCCATAACCACTCAAATGATCAATGTATTTAATGATGAACAGTATCTTACAAGTGTACAATGCTTCCTGTGATTGCCATATAAATTTATAAGAGTGAAAGTAATATGTATCGTTAGGAATTAGCATTCAATTTTTTAGACTAGAAAATATGCGTTGCACTTGTGACATCACTTTTGTTAATTATTAGAAACCAATATGCATACTGTAGGCAAAGGGTTGTTTTTGTTGGTTTCTTTCTGACCTGCTAGACTAAAATATAAAGCAAAATAACAAGTCATACATGATATGCTTATATGGTCAGTCAAGAAATACAAAACATTGCACTTGTGACAAATATGATTAACTGATTAGATCAGCTACTTTTCAAAATATAAGAAAGAGTTTTTAATGAAGAACCTCTGATAATCAATCCAGATACATCAGACTTGATCAGTAAGAGCATATAATAGAAGTAGGGCTTACAATGATTGAACACTGGCTTTCACAAGTTTAAGCTACGCTATTTTTACTGTTGATTATTTTTAGGGGTATGGTTATTATTTATAAATGCTGAAGAGGCAACAAAGGCGAAATACATGCATGTTTCATTGGCAACTCTCAAGTACCTAATTGTTTGTAACTTTTTAGAGATTTTGTTTTGTTAGGTAATCAGATAATTGTTTTCTGACCATTTGAAAATGACTTACTACTCAAAATGTCACGCTAAAACGTTGCACTTGTGACATTTTTAGGTATATATTGTTGTATAAATCTGGTATAGATCCATCTTTATTTATGAAATTTTGCATGGAGTTTGACACCTTGATAACACACATTTAAGGTATAAATGAGACCTTATATGTATAAAGCTTACCGCGAAGCTGACCTGCGCCTTTGTTTTCGCATAGGCAATAATCCCGTTTTCTCACGAAGCGGCTCAAATTAGGACAGTTTAACAGAACTTCAATAGAGTAAAACAGACAAAAACACAATAAAAAGACAATAAATTAAAAGACAATTAGGGAAAGTTTAAAGAGAAGACTACTGACTTTGCTGAAATGCCTTTGTACTCTAAAGTAATATTAAGAGATCAGGGACCTAAAGTTTAAGGTGTTAATGACATTTTGATTGAGCATTTAGGTGTAATTGACCATCAACATCTAAGATTTCTAAATATGGAAATTGTAGGTGGCCAAATTAATGTGTCTGAGTATAGGTAACAGTCCCAAACTTTTTGTTGTTCATGGTGCATTGTTATTCCGAATTTAGGCCGTGTAAAATCATATTTTTTATTCACTTTTATGTCCCTTTCAAATTATTTCAGCATATTATGAGATGGGCCTATTAGTAGTTGGGGCAAAAAAGGGAGAATCCCAAGAAAAAACACCTGGCACACCCACAAGCAGAACTTGGCTTGTATCACACATGCCAAGTGTGAGTCTCGAACCCACACCAGACACAATAGTAAGATGATCAAATGTTAAAATGTTGTATTGAAATTAGGGCTCTTAACCACACGGTCATTGGGCTGCCAATCAATTTCTTTATTGATCATGATTCTTATTTAAGGATTCTGTTGTTGCCTGGCTATATATATGAGCCGCCCCATGGGAAAACAAACAATCTGCATAGGCGAAAACAAAGGCGCAGATCAGCTTCGCGGTAACCGCGAAGCTGATCAGCGCCTTTGTTTTCGCTACTCGGATAGTACAATTCCTCCTCTACTTAAATCCAAAATTTCAAGCTTCTAGCCTGCTTCTGTAGCTGTACAGGCTGGTTTGTGTCAGACCTGTTCGGAAACCACATTGTTGGTTTTCCCACGAGGTGGCTCATATTTTGTTGAGCCTCTGGTGGTGCTTGTCATCTTTTGCTTTAGTTGTTGCTTAGATCCAGATGGCTACCTTGCTGGGAAAGAGCTTTTCATCTTATTTTTCATGCTCCTATTTATACAAGAGTGCGACAAACATCAATAAGGTGAACAGATTTGTTGATTTAATATTTCAGTTTGTTTTGCCTACAAGGTAACTACTGTCAGTGAGTTGTCAGAAAATAATAGCACTGACTGCAGCTGTCAACGGGCGATAATAAATGCATCAAATGAGCCGCATCGTGAGAAAACCGGATTTTTGCCTAGGCGAAAACAAAGGCGCAGATCAGCTTCGCGGTAACCGCGAAGCTGATCAGCGCCTTTGTTTTCGCTACTCGGATAGTACAATTCCTCTTCTACTTAAATCCGAAATTTCAAGCTTCTAGCTCTTTTCTGAGCTTGTACAGGCCGGTTTGTGTCTGACCTGGTCGGAAACCCCGAAGACCGGTTTTCTCGCGTCGAGGCTCAAATAATGTGGTTGACAAGCTAGTTACCTACTTTGTGTATTTTGATCACCTAAGTTTGTGTATCAGAGAGGACAGATCTGTCTATGCAATAATTGCCTCCGCGACATTTCGTCGAAAATTACATTTGTCGAAAATGTCCCCATGCCCAGACCCTTACCCTAACCCTAGTGGTTGGTGGCTCAAAATGTGGACCTATAAGCTGGTCTTCTACAGAACAAACAAACAAACAAAATTTTGTGGTGAATATTTTTGAAGTTACAACATTTTTGACAAAACACATTTTCGATGAAATGTCGTGCATCAGCTATAATTATTGTCTGAGTGTTAGATGCATGTGATAGGGTGGAGTGGAGGTCGGGTTGATCTTCCATTATTTTCTGATGTTCAAAGCTTTCCAGAGAAAATACACAATCATTAGTTCCACCCACTTAGAAGATCATCTCACAGACTTCAGGGTGAGGGTTTTATGGTCAGCAAACAAACACTGCTGTGTAGAGTCCTTGAGCATTGCAATTAAGACACCTCGGGCTCTCCAAGTACCCAGGAAGCACAAACTATGTCTCTGTCCTGCTATGAATGAAGAATTGTTTACTTGGACTTTAAACCTAGACCTATAAACTAAATTAAAATTTAGGTCTAGGAACTTTAAGTTTTTGGCTTTTTTCTGTGGGTTTATTGTAACGTGATAAACAGTAGCTTCATCTGCTATTTTCAGCAAAACTTACTGAAATAACCCAGTCTCCCAAATTTTGATTAATTCAGTTTATGTTGAGAGACTACTCTAAACTATCTACTTAACTCAGAAATGATGTCAAACATTTCTTTGAAGTTGTATGATCATTCAGGGAAAACTTGAGAGAAAGTAATTCAGTATTAATTAATTCTGAAAGTGGAAAATGTGTAAGGTTATTGATGTCGCAATTAACTCTCACACCGGTTATACATATACAACCAATGCAACCGAGAACAACCAACATAAAGGAAATAAAAAAAGCGGCAATAAGTAGTAAAATACCTGTCATGGAACATCTTGTCATGGGCCATTCTGTTCTATATGGTAATAGGTTGTTCCCACACAGTTTTTTTGTTTGTTTGTATTGAGGCTTTAATACGTCCCAGTCAACAATTTTTCAGTCATGTCTGGATGGAGCTAACAAATCCTTGATTTAACATGTACTGTAGGGAGTTAATGTGTCTTGCTTAAGGCCACAAGGCAGTGCTGCGTCTGGGGATCAAAACCCAGGTCCTCTTGATTCAGTCTTATGCTCTACCTGTATGCCACCGCGCTCCCTACATACGTTTTTGCATCCTGTACAGCCTTATATTGATTCCATTGATGATGGTTACTCTTGGTCGCATTGGTTATCTCTGGCTAACCGGTGTGGGTGTGACTCCCATTAACTAGCTGATGAACAGTTATCTGGTACATTCATTATAATTAAAACAAGAATTATTGAGCTGTGTCAGGAGAAAAACAGATTTTTGCCTAAAACAAAGGCACAGATCAGCTTCGCAGTAATTGCACAGCTGATCAGCGCCTTGTTTTCGCTACTCGGATAGTACAATACCTCTTCTTCCTAAGCCTGAAATTTCAGACTTCTAGCCATCTTCTATAGCTGCACAGGCCATTTTGTGTCAGACCTGGTCAGAAACCCTGAAGACTGGTTTTCTTGAGTCGTGGCTCAATTTAAGGCAGCTGGAAAAAAATCATTACTATACAAGCTGTGACGCGAGAAATCTGATCTTCCGGGGTTTCCGATCAGGTCTGGCACAACCGGCCTGTACAGCCACAGAAGATAGCTAAAAGCTTGAAAACTTGGATCTAGGAAGAAGAGGGATTGTACTATCGGAGTAGCGAAAACAAAGGCACTGCATGATCAGCTTTGCGCCTTCGTTTTCGCATAGGCAAAAATTCGTTTTTCTCATGATGCGGTTCATACCTTAATGAAGTTACAAAATGAAGCCATACTATTGAATAGTAACCAGGTTTGAATGCCTGAAATGTGGACAAAATCAAAGGTATTGGCAGGGCTTAACTGGGTCCAGTTTTCCCCAGTACCAAATTTTTTCCCAGTTGGCTGAAAAAATTCCCAATTAACCTGAAATATTCCTTATTAGCAAAAAAATCCAAAATGAAAAGGTAAACTTTCCCAAGTTGATTAAAAATTGCATAATGTTTTGCCCAAAACATGCTATTTTTTTTCCCCAAAATTGTTTTGTTCCCCCCCCCCCCCCCAATTTTATTGGTACCTAAAAATTCCCAAAAAGGTCAGGAAAAACCCTGATTGAGTCTTCAGAGGATAACAGTCACACCCTTATACACCCAGACAAGCAAGAAAATCTTTTCTACGGTTTTCTGACTCTGTGTGATGAGTGTTGACGGTTACTTAAAAGTTCCACGAATGTTACTGCATTATAATTAATACACTGGGAAGTTGGTCAGCGCTGATAAATTAGAATTTTTATGAACTGATGGTTATTAAAAATGTGTGAAAATCACAGAAAATTAGAGGGGGCGTGTGAAACATAAAAGACTTTCAGAAAATTGATTCTCATAATGGTTTGGATCAGGTGTAAAAATGGCAAATAATAATTGAGCAGCTGCATGGGAAAACCAACAATTTGCATAGGCAAAAACAAAGCCGCAGATCAGCTTCGCGGTAACCGCGAAGCTGATCAGCGCCTTTGTTTTCACTAAACGGATAGTACAATCCCTCTTCTTCCTAAATCCGAAATTTCAGGTTTCTAGCCATCTTCTGTGACTGTACAGACTGGTTTGTGTCGGACCTGTTTGTAACCTAAATTGTTGGTTTTCTCATGCACAGGCTCAATTATTATCATGCAGATTCTCTAATTAATAATGAATTCATACATGATGAAAAAAGGTGATTTGAAACCTTTGATCACTGAGTTGAATGAAGCTGATAAAACAATGTCATCTTTAGTAATAGTATCCTTGGGGACATACAAGTCGGGACAAACCCATACATACAGACAATATAACAATCAAAGCCTGGTGCAAAAGGACATTCTACTGAATTAGCAATTAAACACCTAATTTTGTTAAAAAAATTAGAACAAGAGTATCTTTACTTAGCTTCCCCAAATGTAAAAAGTACATATTCATTTGTCCATATGTCTTAATTGCCAAGGCATATGAAACTATTTCATTTTAGATTTCACCTTAATCTCTTCAAAGCAGGGCTTTAAAATATAGCAGGTACATCTTCATCCAGGTAATTCGCGAATAAGTTATGTCATTCCTGAAATTGTTGTGACCAATCACGAAATGTTGAAATCCTTATTAGCAAGTTATACCACATTGACAATAGCTGTAACTTGGGGTGAATACTCAGCTTCCGTAGCCTAATTCTCAGCTTCCTTTTAAAGCAGAACTCAAGGTTTGCAGCCACCTTGGTCGAGTTGTTTCATCTTCAATCATTTGAGATTGTCTCTGTCGTGGTTGAAGGTCGGGTTGGCAGATCATATGATGCATATAGCTTCTATAAATAGCACAGCTATTCAGTACAATGTAATTCTGATTAGTACAATCTCTGACATACTGTGTCAGAGAGTCGACTCTTTAGCTCAGTGGTTAGAGCTTTGGAATTCTACCCTGGCGATCCAGGTTTGAATCCCATTAGGGATGCTGGATTTTTTTTCAAACTATACATCATTTCTTATTTAAGGTTTAGGTTGCTGATTTCTTAACTTCTCTTAAATTGACATACAATCATCAGCTCACAACTCACTTACAGTGTCCGGCATAGTTTCGACATGTCTGATGAGTTTTCTTCAAGACAAACTCTCCAGGGTTCTGTGGATCAGTAAATCCATTTCAAGGAGCGGGAATTTCTTTATGATTGTGCTGTTTCCTGATCATAATGCCTTCTTTTATCTTTTTCTGTCATCCAACATCCCTTTATATATCCCATGTTATTATTGAATATTGTCACCCTAAAAGGTGGATAAAATAGTTATGACAATCATGCTTTTTCATTTTTTTTTTTTTTTTTTTAGCAGAAACCTTGGACCATTTTTTTATTACAAAATTATGATGTGCATTTTGAGCCTGACAAATATTTTATTTCAGTGGTTTCAAAGTTAATGTTTCATTTTATTGTATAAAAAAAAAAAGTATTATAATATTTGGACTAAATACCTAGTGATTTGTGAAACCCCATCTAAGTGCAAATCAAACATGTACAAATCTGTATTTTACAGGTAATTGTTTTCCTTGTTTACCTGTTATTGTTCATTATTCGACAGTGTCTAATTAAAAGAATTGCGAAAAATGCCCAATAATGAATATTTGTGATTTTTATTCCGATATGAGTATATCATGACAAAAAACTGTCTCATGGTTTCTGATGAGGTTAGACGCAAACTGGACCGTACAGATGGTGACATATTTGATTTGAATGATTTTAGAGTTAGAGAGCTTATACCAACTTTATAACGAGAACAAAGGCTTGCTGATCAGTAGACTGCTTTAATACATATAAAACCCATTGAATTTGTAAATGTAAAAAAGCAGATTTTCTTGTGTCACAACTCAAAACCGTAAAGCTTTTGATCGGAGATTTAAACAGATAACGTAGAATGAATCAAATACACTAGAATTCGTATTGTCAAAACGGGTTAATTCAGTTTACTATAATACACTTTGTAGTATTGCCGACATTCTGGCTGTAAAATTCATTGCAAGCTCGAGACACAAAAACACTAAAACGATTTGTTACTTGGGCCGATTATTTGAAAAGTGAAAGTAAAGACCGCGATAGAGTTTCAGCGTGAAAAAGGTGACGATTTAAGCATTGTTTAGAATGTGACATTTGGAGTACACTGCTCTCGATAAGTGTTCGATCGACAGTACAAGTAGTATTGGCTAAAGGTATTAAACCTGCCTAAATATTCATTACATGCTTGCACTTGAAGGTAGAGCTATCAGTTGTCTTCTTGTCATAGAGGAAAGTAGTGGTGGTGTTCCACAGGAATTAAAGGGAATAGAAATTGACCTTGATATACTTTATTTAATTGTATAAAAGGATAGATAATACATTTTTTGATGGATAAAAATAAACTTTTCAGTGCATATAGAGTTTTGTGAATGAATCGATAGTAATGAATAGGAGCATGTAGAAATTATTAGAGGAGGAGTATTGAAAATCAGGGAAAAGTATGATTTGAAAATAGATTTAATATGAACTAGATAAGAATTACACTCAAGGATTATTTAATGAAGAAATTATATTTATAAAAAAAGAGATGAATGAATTAGTGAAAAAAGAGGAAATTTTATAGAATTATAAAAACTATGTACATGTATTTTAAAAATGATAAAAATAGAAAGAACAAAATGAATGAATGAAAATTATTTGAACTCAATGTTTTATTGACAAGTGAAAAATTAATTTGATAAACGAAATAAGAGAATGAATTAAGTATTATTGGAATCAAGTGGTGGAATACTTATACTAGCCAAATGAAGGAATTTTGAAATTATGTTTAACATTCGTAAATGTTTGGATTACGATTGTTCCTAGTGATTGGATGTAATGCACAGTGAAGACTGGCTAGAATGATGAAATGGTCATACCGCAAAGAATGTATTGCTGGTGGAAAAACGGTGAGCTAAATGTGATTTTGATACTGTTGCAGGGGTAGGGAACATGTTGTTTTTTGTTGTTTTTTTTTGGGGGGGGGGTGGGGGGGGGGGAGTTGTTTGTGGGGGAAGGGGGTGTAGGTTCTTTTTTTCGGTGAAGTGGGGCTATGACGATGAAATGGTTGTAAGACAAAGAATGTATTGCATGTATGTAAAGCAGGTGGGCTTAAAATGTGTTTTCGATAGTGTTGCATGGGGGTAGGGGACATGTTTTTGGGTTTGGGTTGTGGGGTTGAGGTGGGGATTATGGTAAGGTTGTTTTGCAGTTTTAATTACAACCCTGTTGTTTGTTGGCAGACCTTTCAAAGGCGGCCCTCGTGGCCGAGTGGTTAAGATTGCTGACTTCAGTGCTCTTGATCATTCGATCATCTCACCACTGTGGGTTCGCGCCTCGCACGGGGCGCAATTCACCAAAAGACCTTGCAGAGGGGGATTGCATGTCACATTTCTTTCCCCTGTGACTTATTTTTATGCCCTTCTTTGATTTCTGGGTGGAAGAGGGAGAATGGCTGTAAAATATTAACAGGTCAGAGTAATCAAGGATTAGTGTAGGTACACATACTTTTTTCGGGAGGTGGGGGGGGGGGAATTGTGTAATTTGGCAGGGGCTCAAAGGCTGACCATTGGACTAAAGTTGGCCACTTTTTATGTTTGTAGTCAGTTATGAATATAATTAAATAGATAATGTTGTGCCTTCTTAAACTTTGTAAATATGTACTGGCATAGTAGAGTCGCCAGGCTTAGAATATTTAATAACTATAACCATACATGGTAGTGGGAAAGTTTATGAAAGTTTTCATAATTTCTGTCCTATTATCTCATAAGTTTATCATCAAAGACCCATTATACAACTATTTATGACTTTTAAATTTGCTTTCATGTTGTGATAAGATGTACCCATTATTATGACAGTTATAGATGAGATCTTGGGGCCCTTGTGATGTTGAGAAATGTGAAATTCTGAAGTTGGGCTGCTGAAACTGATTTTGGGTTTGATGTGCTTTTAATATAACACAAACACACCGGTTATCCTGGGACAAAACAACCATCACTGATAAAGTCAATAAGTGACAATACATAGCTTAAATATTCACTGGGACCTTAATCTGGCCCTGAGGTTGTAAAGCATTTTTCATGCTCAGCTCAGCTGAGACTAAAATTTATCCTGCTCATAAATTTAAGAATACCAACAATTGTTGACATTTTAACATAAATTACTGGCTAATTGATGATCTAAACAGAAAATTTCAACAAATTGCAGCAATTTTAGTATTTATGAGGAAATGAAATTTCATGCTCAGCTGAGTTGAGCATGAAAAAAGTGCTATCAAAATCTCAGAGCCTGAACTCAAAGGTTAAACTAGCATATTACGGCTGTCCATGTTTATGATATCAAGCCAGTCATGAAAATTCAATCTAACTTGAGCATTAAGTTTATGCCTAATTGAAAACTCATTTGTAAGAATTTACTTAACCAATTAATTTAAATTAAATTTGGAGACATTTTTGAACATGAAAAATTTAAATGAGTGTAGATCTAAACATATACCTTCAAGATTGAAGTGTTTGGGTGTTATAATAAAACTTTAAAGTAGTATTTTGTTTGCTACTGTTAATGTATGAGAAGCTTCTCTGGCATTGTGGGTAATCCCATGTTTGTGGGCTTCTACAGTACGTCTTTCAGAATATTATGAATAAACTGATGGTTGAGTGAGGCGTAAAACATGAACACAACTAGCCATAAATGAGCCGCATCATGAGAAAACCAACATTTTGCATATGTGAAAACAAAGGCGCAGATCAGCTGTGCAGTAACTGCGAAGCTGATAATCAGCGCCTTTGTTTTCACTACAGGGATGGCACTTTTCACTACAGGGATAGCACTTTTCACTACAGGGATAGCACAATTCCTCTTCTTCCTAAATCCAAAATTTCAAGTCTCTAGCTATCTTCTGCACTTGTACAGCATGGTTTGTGTCTGACCTGTTTGGAAACCACATTGTTGGTGTGGCTCAAATGTATGTATACTTATGAAAGTAAATAAAGAAACGGAAAATATATTTGGTATTATTAATAAAATGGGTATATAATTAATTAAAACAAAAATTATTTAGGTACAAAGCTTTGAAAAATAAGCTCAAAACGATACAACTTCTGGCTGTTGAAAAAATTATGCATGTGTCAATTCACAAATCCTTATGCACTCAAGTTCAATTCCAAAACGAGCCTACATGGCAGATTATAAGGGATAAAACAGTCTAAATATTTTTTCCTCCTTCTAAAGCTAAGTCATCGGTTTGGTAAAAATAATGTGCCTGTATGTTTGTTTGAGCGCTTTGGCTGGATTAAGTTTCGCCTGTGACATGAAAACAACGGATTAAGGTAACAAGATATTAGTTTAACCTCTGAATTCCTTAGTTTTATGATTAAAAGGAACATAGGTTGACCAAATATTCTAGACCTCCACAAAGTAATGCCATTTTTCTGACATTTAATTAATTGCACACTGTTACATACTTGCGATGCTGCAAACAAATTTCTTACAGCGCAGACTGACACAACATCACACGATATGTGACTAATGTGGTTCAGCGAGTTGAAGCCTGATCTTATGGGTAACAGAGAAGCAATATCATTTGGCAATATTCCACAGTGACAACCATCTTGCTTATTTATAGACTCCAAATTGTCATGTATGGTGTGATGTTGCATCAGTCTGCTCTGTAAGAAATTTGGTTGCATCATGGTTATATAGGGTGATTTTGTGGCCCAGATTGGAGAGCACAACAAATACATTGTGATGTATGGGTGCAGCTTTATAACTATGAAGTAATCTACCAAGTGGTCCTCTATTACTCTTGAATTTTAGAATTACTTTGTGAATATGCTAGCATTAAAGATGCAAAAATGCCATATTTACTGCACACATAGGCATAACCAGACAGCCAAACTTCTGGGCATCTTATGGAAAATATTTATATGCAAATAGACGTCTTTATTTCTCTATCTTATGACCAATTATTTCGCTATTAGACGTTTGTCTGGCATTCATTGTTATCTTTAATTGTAAGATTGGGTAAAAAACAGAGTTTTGCCAATGCGAAAACAAAGACGCAGATCAGCTGTGCAGTAACTGCACAGCTGATCAGCATCTTTGTTTTCGCTTCACGGATAGTATGATACCGCTTCTTCTTAAATCCAGAATTTCAAGCGTCCGGGCATCTTCTATGACTGTACAGATCGGTTTGTGTCGGGCCTGGTCAGAAACCCCGAAGACCGGTTTACTGGCGTCCCAGCACACTTGGAAGATTGGGTAAAAACTAAATATTTACAGTTAGATGTCTCTAGCAGATACATATAAATGGCATCTGTCATTCTTGGAATATTCCTTCTACCTTTCTGACTTGACTTCGGCATAAAAGGAAATATCAAACATACAATTAAGTTTTTGGGTTCTGCTGCATGGAAAAGCTTTTGGAATTGACTATATGCCTCATACAATCTGTGCTTGGCCGAAATACATTTGAAATGTTATTTTAGGGGTGGTTGTTCTGTGGGTTTTTTTTCATATGGTGTCCCGTCATATGTTGCCTAATCCATTTGGTGTGGTTATGGTTTAATTTGGCGGCACCATTGATTGTGCCACTCCCAGTCTTGGCTTTACTCAAAAACTTAAATTCAATTTATTATGATTATGAAATGAGTCAACTTTATATTGGATAATGCTTAATTCATCTTGTTTTCAACAATGTCAAATTTGATACAATTTAGTATTGACCATAATGTGAAAAGGTTTCTCAATGATCAAGTATATCAAGTTTGTGTCAATATTTCATTATTAAGCTGATACTTCAATGTTGGAGAGCCATCAGATCATGTATATCCAATGCTTTGATCATTTTAATCCAAATGAATAGGAAATTTTACCATAATGGTATATTTGAAATTTTGAACATTAATTTAGCAATGTTTGTTTAAAAGGAGAAAACTCTTATTTGAGGGACCCTAAATTTCGTATTTGCAAAGGGAGATGATAAGAATTGCCTCCTAACAACAGTAGCTTACAATCTGCTGGGTGGGAAAGGAATAAATAACATATATTAGTCAAATATTTTGAATATCTATGGTAATCTGTATATTATGTCCTTATATATTTCTTTGCCCACATTTTTCACCACAGTCATTTCTTTCCATAAGTACTCCTGTGATACTTCACTCATTCATAAAATTTCATTGAATATTCAAATTATGTAAATTTATTCGCAGTCACAATCGGTTGTAAAATGTACATGGATGAGTAAAAGAATTCTATGAATGACTTTCTTTGAACTTATAGTTGAATAAATAAATAAATAAATAAATAAATAAATAAATAGACAGTTTCATAAGAAACGCTAAAAATTGTTATAAATGAATTTATGTAAAATATAAACAAAGCTCATACATTCTGGGCATTGATTAGCATAATGTTGTTGCTTATGATGTATAAGCATTGTGGAATTGACACAATTTTGTTTCTGCTGAAAAGATCCTGCTGAAAAGAATACATTGAAACTTAGTATATTTACACACCGGAATATATTTACACGTGTGTATTTTTTGCGCATGCGAATTGGACTTTTAAATAAATGTAAACCAAATGTTGAAGCATTATAAGCGAGGCATTTTGTCCAGGCCCTGTCCCTGTTATTTACCACAGTTAATTGATATAACAATTAATTAAAATCTCAATTAATTAGAATGATACTGTGACACATGTCAACATGGAAAATATTAATTACATTGGGACTTAATTTCTGGGCAACAGCCAAGTGGCCCTCAATATTGTCAAATTCACACCGGTTAGCCAGAGTCAACCAACCCGACTGAGTTCAACTAACACAGATGAAATCTTATACTTGTAGCGAAGATAAAGGCGCTGATCAGCTTCGCGGCTGTAGCCGCGAAGCTGGTCCGCGAAGCTGGTCTGCGCCTTTTTTTTCGCATAATATATTATTTCAACAAAAATATTTGAAGGAATTCAAAAAAAGATGGAAAGAAAGAAAGAGAAATATGTCTATTTTGCCTATTACAAATCTGTATACAAAAAAGAGTGAGAGAGAAAAAAAACTACAAAAAGAATAAAAAGAGCTAAAATGATGTACATTTCGTCTGTGACATATCTTTTCTGTCAAGTGACCACTGACAATCATTGTCCTAACACCTAATCTACATTGTCTTGAGAAACTGTCAAAGGCTAGCTAAATATGATGGATTTATGTCGTCACTTGATGGTTTCATGTTCTGTACTAAGGTTTACTGGAATGGGGTTTGACAGCCGAACGGTTAACAAGGGGTGCCTGTCCGCTAATTGTACGATAATTTATTGAAGTATAATTGTTGTGCATGCAATTAATTCAATATTATGAAATTCTTACTTGACAGTTTTGTACATAAATATCAGTGGATGACCCCTTAATGACAATAGAAACAAGTAAATTATTAAATTTCAGATGATTTGCCTAAAAAAAAAAGTAGGTCACTGTAACCTATATTTTGATGGTCCAGTGATTTTGTTTAAATATAATGTAACCCTCAACCTCTTTTTACACTGTTGCTGGGGTCCAAGGCAATTTCAGTGTTAGCTATCCAAACCGTGTTATAATGAGAGTAAAATGTATAAATTATAGCAAGAATAGTCCAATTGGGGTTCAACAATGATCAGTGTTATATCCAAAACCGTGTTGTAATGAAGCGTGTTGTAAAGAGGTCCAGGTGTACTTTGAACTCTTAGCGGTAGATGATGGAGGTGAAGGACTAAACTCAACAAAGACGCAATGTCCAAATCTCTCTATTAAAGGTCTGGCCCCACAGTTATAAAACTATTTTCATGCTCAGCTCAGCAGAGACTAAAATTTATCCTGCTCATATATATTAAAATGCCAACAATTGTTGGCATTGTAACATTTATAAGCAGGATAAATCACTGGCTTTGATATTCTAAAGCGCAAATTTCAATTAATTTGGGCTATTTCAATATTTATGAGGAATCAGAATTTCATGCTCAGCTGATTTGAGCATGAAAAATAAAAAGATTTTTAATCTCCGGCCATACGATCTGATACTAATGCTTCAAGAAAAGCATGGCTTGTGATTGATGTCAAGAAGTCTAATTCACCATGAATCACGTTAGATTTGATGTATATAACTTGATTTGTAATCGCTTGTTTTTCTTAGAAAACACCGAAATGGAATTGTTGTTCCATAATAAGGGAGCTCTGTAGAGTCCCAGTTCATTAGATAGCAATTTATATCTTTGACAATACTTAATTGAGCCGCGTCATGAGCAAAACAGATTTTTGCTTATGCAAATACAAAGGGGCATATTAGCTGTGCAGTAACTGCACAGCTGATCAGCGCCTTTGTTCTCGCTACATGGATAGTACAATCCTTCCACTTGTTAAATCCGAAATTTCAAGCCTCTAGCTTTCTTCTGTGACTCTACAGCAGGTCAGTTTGTGCCGAGCTCCACTGGAAACCACTAAGACCGGTTTTCACGCGTCGAGGCTCTTAGTCTGAATTATTTGCGTCTAGACCTATCTTTCTTGGTTTCCTGATATTGCCATTATTGTACCATTATTTCTCCACAGTCATGGAAAAGACAGGTTGCAGCAAAAAGTGTAGAACCATATAAGATTGCTCCCAGCGCTAAGGTGCAGTTATATCTTGCCCTTCACTGCATACTCAATCCCTTACCACTTTAAAGTTACCTGAGTTTTATGGGAATTAATCACCCGAAGGCAGTCTGTTTAAGATTTAAGATTACACATTCACAACATGTTGTTTTATGTCAAAGAAGTCAGGACATTTGATGCCATTTTCGGTCTTTGACCAATCTCAATTAAGTTCGCTTGGACAATTAATTGGTTGACAGGGCTTGCAGACGGTGCAAATGTCTGCTTGCAGCTTTTACAGAATAGCCTTTTTGTAGACAATCTAAATAAAAGGCTTTTGTGACGTCCGGAGAGCATTTTGCAAGCTTAATTGTTGCTGAAGTAGTATCTGTAGCCTAGAGCATCCAGACATATTAATCAAGGGGAGCATACTCGGAATCCAGAGGTCAGGGGTTTTAACCTCACTGGCACCTGAGGATTGTGTCCTTTTTAGCAAGACACATTAAGTCACCTTAGTATACAAGTTAATGTCCTGAGGAAGCAGTAGTTCTGTCCCAACGTTACAAAAGAATTGTTAAACTGCAAAACAAACAAAGCACAAATGCATTGAGCAGTATTCTGCAGCCACACCAGCAGAAGAATGAGTAAGCCATTTCGATTTTATGGGGGCGTACAATCCCTTTGCTTCATTGTACATGTGTTTAATTATAAAACTTTAAAGCCTTTCATGTGGCGTAGTATTAAAACAGGGGTTTGGGGTTTCATTTGAAGCTTCTCCTGTATCCGATGAGGCTTGTCTCCATATGACACTAGCTATTTAATTTGTTGGACATAAAACTCAATGACAAATCAACCAAAATTTAAGCCTAAAAATACTGGCGTACTTGGCCACAATGTGTTTCTGAAAGTCTGTTTTATTGCAAGCGTGGTTTCAAACTTAACTTTTCATAACAGCTTCGTTTTTATTCTGTACATTTGTCACGACAGGCTGAATCTGTTAAAAGTCTTGTTAAAAGTCTTGTTTTCATTTTGTTCATATTTGTCATCTCTTACAAAAGGGCCTGTTACAGGGTATGGGAAATTAACATGGGAGTTTGCCCACGCATGGAATTTTATGAAATTATGTGCATTAATTGTCTTGGTTATGACTGCTATAATTATGGTGTATTCCCTTATAAATTCAATTCCACTGGCAAATTATGACGTAATATATGACGTCACTACGATAGCTAAGGGCACCCCACTTTAAACGTTTCTATAGTAACCAACAATTCATGAAGCAAATGTTGGAAGCTTTCCAGAAATAAAGTAGTCATTGGTAAGTTTGCTGATACTATTAATTACTTTGTTGGTATCAAGATAGTGGCGGAGCTATCATTTTCATGTACATGTAACCCCAATTGTCACCTGCTTATTTTAAAAGAGGTAGAATTTGAATTAAAATTTTTCTGTGTTCCAGTCTTTGTCAAGACACCATTTTAATATAAAAACTGTCCACATATGTTAGAAATATATTCGTGAAATTTCACGAAAATCGTGGACCGGTAACATGGTGTTTTGTTACATTCATTACACATGACCCTTATTCATCAAAATGTAAACTTGTTCACTAATAATTACAAAGTACTTTAATAAACGATTTATGACTGTAGGAGTTTTACTGTAGGCTTATTATAAGTCATTTATATTATTATAGCATGCTTTTAATGAAACCCAACACACAGACCTTATACCCTGTTACATAAGTTACCATTTGGACAGACTTAAATAATTTAAAGATTTCAATAAAGTTTTGTGTTTAAACATCACATTAGTATAACTGCAGGGTTTAAAATGCAATATTATTGATCTTCCTGAATTCAGAAGTTGTCTCTCAGAACCCTTTCCATTTGTTACATATGTTACATTTGGCGCAAACATGTACTGTGAACAATTTTCATATGATACGATCTTTAAGAGCTGAACTTTTTCTTCTTATTTTAAAAGGATGTTATATGTAACTAGTTAATACACATGCTAAATCATGGGGCTGTTCAAGTGCATTCATCTTATCCTTATTTAATTAGCATGTTACAACATTATAAATTAAGAAATTACATTTCATTGAACATCAAAATACATGCACCGCGATATTAATCTCAAGAAAAGATTATAAGCTCATAACCCAATCTGTTTTTCTGACATTTATTCATCATTCAATGTTTTATTTTGATGCAAACCCTATCTTAGTACTTCTGCAGGCTTGTGCAAGAACACATAATATGCAGATTAATGTTTGTATTTGTATGAAAGGAAACTTATTTGTCTACAAGACGTTTGTCATGATATGGCATAACGTACTTTATTAAACCTATTTTTACCAAGAAACTATAAACTTCAATATTCAGTTTTGAATGATGTAATGTATGTAACGTACAATATACATTTAATATGCTGAATAAGATCCATAGGAATGTGAATATAGGAAGTGGACTTGCTTTAACGATGAAACATACTTCATAATCAGCCTAAATGCATACGAGATTTTGGTTTGATGTTTATTTTGCAAGCATTTATGTGGGTAACATATGTAATGCAGAGATGTTGCATTTGACTGAAGGCTAAATGCTTAAAATACTTATGGCATATGCCTTTACAGAATTTATGTCTGTTTTAATCTCATGTAAAGATCAAAATCAGATCATTTGTTGAAAATCGAAGTATTAAAATTTGGGAACAGTAAGAGATATAGGAGGTCAGGTACTCTAGCTTTCCCTCTAAAGAATTAAAAGATGGAATTGGTACAGTATGATAAAGTAATATACAGTGAACATTTGTCTATATTTCCACTTGTGTCTTTTACAAGAAAATACATTTGGTCCAAGAGTGAGAAATAATAATATCAGATTCAGTTTATCACTACGAGACAATTCCACATGGACCTCCCTGTCTCACTCCTATACGAAAAGCATAACATATGATTATCAGTTAAACAAAGTTAAACATCCTCTATTATTTCCTCAATAGAATAATTCGGAGTCCAGAGCTTTCAGCATTGATTCAACTGAAGGCAAACTGTAAGCCATTTGGTCTCACTGCTATTTTAGAATTACTTTATATCGTTCTAAACCTAAAGAAAACAGTCAATTGTGAAAAACAGATGGTAGAAAACCATCACGAATAACATCTTTTTGGCAAAAGTAAGCAATGACCAGAAGCTGCTGCAATTAGAACCAAGGTTCAACCTAAAATCCCTCGGGGGAAAAAAGCGAAATAACAAATAATTACTTGTACAAAGAGAATGTACAGTTTGCCAAGAGAATGGCTATTTCCCAACAGGTGGCCACTCAGTTACATAAATGTAACTACATGTATGCCATTCAGGATTGTCTTATCACAATGTGCATCAGAAATATGCATTATGGTCATAATCCAAAACCTTTTTGCGATGATTTGGAGCAATTTCAACATTTTGTTAAAATTATGAAAAGTGACCTACATGTATACAACGTAAAAAATGACAATGTTACCGGCTTTGAATTATCATAAAATTTTTCTCATATCAAGAGGATATATATGGCATGTTTTTATGCAAATATGGTATCTTGACAAAGACTGGAACATATTTATTTTTTAAGTTGAATTTGGTATTTTTTGTAAATTTTCGAGAAAAAATTGAGAAATTTCATAATCATTTAATCAGGAAATCAATATAATACTTCTGTAAAATGATTTTACGGTATAAGTATAATGCCTGGGATGTTCTCGAGCCAATCCACTTGACAAATCTTAGAAAATAATAAAACTTAAATTTTAGGACACACAAAGATGAGGGCGGAAATCATGTCATTGTGGGAGTGAGCCAAGGTTGCCTCCTGAGTCCTATAATTAATTATTTAATTCAATATATACATTTTCGTAGCTCATATATGATGACCTACGTATGTGTAAAATTTAAAGAAAATCCATGCGTGGGCACATTTGTAACACCCCCTTTGTTATGAAGTTTGTCCCAGTTATCTCCTGTAATTTTTGTGTCATTTATTACCAGAACATAATTTGAAGAACAGTAAATTCCTGTATTCTTAAAGCAAATACATATATCATATACGAAAGAAAAAACAAATTGTCAAAACAATCATACTAGCATGTAATAATTGTCAAATTTCACAAGATTCAAAGCGACTGTCAGAGAAGTACAATGTTTCACATGGCGGTGTTGTAAAAGCGAATAAGGATGTTGTCAGTCAAGTGTTTGCTTTGTTTTTGTTGATATTTTTTTGTTCTTCTTCATTACATTATAGCTAGGTCAGTTGGCTTGAAGCAGGCCTGGATGCCTGGGGAAATCAATTTGTAATTGTAATTAGCTGTAATCAATTACAAATTTTGAAGTAATCAGATATAAAAAAAGAGTAACTGTCAGGAGCAAACAGCTATGTACTTGCATTTTAATTACTGTAGTGGAGAAAATAGAGTTTTTGAATATAATCTTCCCAAAGTAATCTGGAGTAATCTGATTACATTGTCAAAGTTGTAATTTACCTGTAATCATCATGGTTTATTAATACATGTACTGAGGTATGCAAAATTTGTAAATAAAAAGAATACAATGTATGCCTACATGTAGGCGTAAATGTATGTGCAAGTATTCACTTAGGGTGGGGAAATGACTGGACATTTTTTGTTTTCCTTTGATCCATGAGTGCAATTCATTGAACATTTGGTGCTCACTCTAAATGTACAAAATTTCAAATTGACCTTTAAATCAAGTGCCCATCTTTACCATAGTTACCTGGTATGGTTTGCGAAATTACAAGGAACAAAATTAAAAGATTATGACTGTCTTCATGCTAAAGCTTGTGCTTTGATATTGTGGCCCACCGAAACATGATAATCGGACTGAGCCTCAAAGAACAATATCATTGGACTTGGAAAAATTAAGCAAAAAATCTTAGGCAGGGTGTCCCACTTTATCCTGATGAACCACAAACCTTTTTTCTGCCTCATCAATGCTCAAATCACCATAGATGACATAATCACCTTGATTGTATGAAGATGTGAGGAAAGTCATCACTTCAAAGAGAGGTGAAAATAATAGAAAGAAAACATTTGAAGAAAAATTGGGATGCATTCATGTTCACGCCTTCACCCGCTGTCAACCAACCGAGAGAATTACACCTCGGAATGTTAAACTTTCAGTAAACTTGTAAAGTTAGGGTAATTGGGATCATTTGCAAATTTGTGTTCATTATCTGATTTGGTAGCTGATATGACTGCATGAACCCCAGGATGTTGGGTGTTAGTGTCAACACCATTTTGAGTTTAATGGTCTAGTGTTTGATCAAAAGTTTCACATGCAGATGTGCATCTCACATGTGATCACATGTACAAAATTATACAATTTACATTTAAAACCTGGTGAGGCTTGCCTTTCCTGTGCTCTCAACTGGGTTGATGCCACACAAAATGGCTGTCAGTAGCTTACAACTGAGTTAATGCCTCACAATATGGCTGTCAGTAGCTCTCAACTGGGTTAATGCCTCACAATATGGCTGTCAGTAGCTCTCAACTGGGTTGATGCCTCACAAAATTAATGGCTGCCAGTAACTCTCAACTGGGTTGATGCCTCACAAAATTAATGGCCGCCAGTAGCTCTCAACTGGGTTGATGCCTCTCAAAATTAATGGCTGCCAGTAGCTCTCAACTGGGTTGATGCCTCACAAAATTAATGGCCGCCAGTAACTCTCAGCTGGGTTGATGCCACACAATATTAATGGCTGCCAGTAGCTCTCAACTGAGTTGATGCCACACAAAATTAATGGCTGACAGGAGCTCTCAACTGAGTTGATGCCACACAAAATAGCTGTCGGTATCTCTCAACTTGGTAAATGCCACACAAAATGGCTGCCAGTAGCTCACAACTGGGTTGATGCCACACAAAATGGCTGGCAGTAGCTCACAACTGGGTTGATGCCACACAAAATGGCTGCCAGTAGCTCACAACCGGGTTGATGCCACACAGAATGGCTGCCAGTATTAAAAGCAAGCTCTCGACTGGTTAATTTATACCACACAAAATGTCTATTGTACTAAGAGTTTCAACCAAGCCAAATAATGCTTTACTCTCATAACAAATTGTAAGGCTACGATCCTACGGTAAATCAGCTACATCCAGTGTCTCATATTCTAACAAGTTATGATAGAAAACCATCATAATCTTTGTCTTCATTGGACAAGAAAATGAGAAGATCTTGTCCCAGAAGAACTCAATTATTTGGTAATGGCATATAACTTATTTTATTATGGAATAGGGAAAAATAGGAGGTTTTAAAGCACAACTTGAGCTGGGTTTATAGATTGAGCTTTAAATTAAAGAATTGGTGTGATTAGTACAATTTTTATACAGATAGAATTTACTAGTTTTGAAAGACTTGAATGACGGTTGACTCAATCAATCAGCTCTATTGTCTGAAAGTGCCCAAAATGAGTGTTTTAAGGATAGAATGTCAGACTGAATAGCTAGATCCAGGGTTTGATCTCCATGCACTGGCACCAAATTGCAAGACACATTTACTCCACCATAGAACTGGTTAATTTATACACAGGAAGCTGTGCTTCATCTGGACATGATGGAAAAATTGTTGACTGGTACGCTAAACCATAAATCAAACAAACAGAAAAAAGTTGTTATTTTTATGGCACTTTAAGGAATCGTTGCTGCCCTCCATTACGAAATTTTGACCCCGGTTTGTCTGGCTTTGACAGGATAGCCGACAGGCATCACATCGTTTTGTCTGATCCAGGGATAACAAGGATGAAAATTTCCCTCCTAGCTCCACAGAGTCCGGAAAATAATAGAGATAATGAGATCTAGCGATCAGATTGTACATTACGAAAACTTACCCATGCAAAAAAAGAAGATATTTTTGAGCTTTAAAAATTGAAAATTTTCAGCTGAAAAAATTTGATATTTTTCTTATTTTTGCTCAAAACATAGATTGTGGGTACACGTTAGAACCGCCGAGGCGGTTCTAACGAGTACCCACAATCTATGTTTTGGAGCAAAAATTAGAAAAATAGGTATACCCCTGCGAACCCCAGTTTTGCTATATAAAAGTGGGGTTTATAAGGGGGTATTCATTGCACGGACATGTTTTCCAGATGAAGAGCACTGTGGCAAGAAAATCTGTCTTTGTGGGTTCTGAGTGATTGTGGCTTCTGAGCGTTCAGCTGCAAATCAAGAAAACATGATTGAAGAGGAGTTGATCAATTTCTGACCGTTGGAAATGTGACTAGCTGGAGGCCACAATGAACAGCACCTCGGCTGAGGATCGAACCTGGAACCTCTCTGACCAGTCTTTAAGTCTGCCATTGAGCCAGGAGGGAGCGCGGTGGCTAGTGGGAGACTGTCAGACTCCAAATCAAGTAGTCCTGGCCTCAACTCAGTTGAGCATGAAATTTAAACTGCTTATAAATACTGAGCTGAGCATGAAAATGAAAAATGTTTTACAACCTCGGGGCCTTGGTTGGAACCCAACTTGGACACCAGGCTACATCCAGACATGACTAAAAAATTGTTGATTGTGATATCAAACTTTAAAGATGTATTGCATCATGGGAAATATCTCAAACAAAAACTAAGAATCCAAAAATTTGCCAGATAAAATAAAGAACTTTTCACTTCAAATATTTACTTTGCTGAATTTCATTTTTAAGTTTTGTAAAATTTTCTTTCGTGTCTTGTTACATTTGTCTCCTGAATTTGTAGGGGGCTGAGAAAAATTTCTCTTGAACCAATCTGTAATTGATTTTCTTTAGAATTCTATCAAACTAGTCTGTTTTATTAACAAATAGTTTGACAAATGTTTCTTTTATTTCGCTTGAAGTATGCATGTTGAATGTTAAATTAATCATTGAAACTTGTTTTGTATGATTGTCTTGCATCCTGAGAGCAATAAATATGAAAACGATTAATTTTGAATTTTCCCAAAACAACTTCCGTAGGATTCGTTTAAATGAGAGCATTAATTAAGATTATTCCGAAATAGGGTTAAGTAATTTGGGCTTTCAGTTCACTCTGACTATATGTTTTGTGTTCTAAAACAAGATATCTCATGTATTTTGGGAAAAGGGGTGATATTGTCAAAATTATCCCTTCAAAAATCATGGAATTTTAACAAACTTCACGTTAAGTATTTTAGAAGAAAAAAAAAATGTGAAAATGTCACAGGAGTGGACAAAAAAAGTGACTTTGAACTGACTAGGACCCAAACTTGCAGCCTCAAGTCTCTCACCATGCAATTAGCACTCTTCCTATATAGCTATGCATGTACTGAACCTCCATTTGGTCTGAAAGAGAATATCCGGGTTATCTGTCCTTTTTTTTTGGGGGGGGGGATGGGGGGGGGGTTAATAGTAGTTATACGGTATTCACTGCTGTATATCATGAGCAGACTGGCTCTAAATATGTCTAAATAAGCGTGAGACTGGTTTATTGCATAGAAGAAAGTGATTCTTTGTTTAACATGGTTTATTTGGCGTCATGATTTCGAAACAAACTGAGCACGCGACTCTCATATTGATTTTATTGTCGATAAATGTTAACTCTTTTTGTATGTTATAATTTTTTGTATATCATATTTCTGACATACATTTCTTTTATTTGGCATATATATTTCATTTGATTGCACTCGTTACTGTAAGTTAGCAAAATTTCAATTTTTTTACGGTATAGTTGACATGTGATCGGTATAAATGTTCACCAACTGAGCGGTCAGATCTAAGGTTTGTGATCTTACTCGGACCATAACCTCCGAGTTGACAAATTAAATGAGCCACAACCTGAGAAAACCAGTCTTCGGAGTTTCTGACCAGGTCTGACACAAACCGACCTGTACAGTCACAGAAGCAGGCTAGAAGCTTGAAATTTTGGATTTAAGAAGAGGAAGGATTGTACTATCCGTGCAGCGAAAACAAAGGCGCTGATCAGCTTCGCAGTTACTGCGAAGCTGATCTGCGCCTTTGTTTTCGCCTTTGCAGATTGTTGGTTTTCCCATGCGGCGGCTCATATAAGATGACAACTGCCATACTTTTGTGGTTGTTTATTGTTTATTTTGTCATATAATCTGTATAAAAGTCAGCAACTGGCCTGGTACTGTTGTAATGAATTGATCAGAACTTGGTCACCATTGAGTGTTCAGAATAAAAGATGATAAAAATCACTTTTTATACCTGCATATACCTGAGCATAATGGTACATATGTATTTAGGATTTGAGCTGTGTCATGAGAAAACAAACATTCTGCATATGCGAAAACAAAGGCGCAGAGCGCCTTTGTTTTCTCTTAGTACATGGATAGTACAATTCCTCTAATTTCTGAATCCAAAATTTCCAGTCTCTAACCTGAGGCTAGTTTGTGTGGTACCTGGTGGGAACCCAAATTGTTGGTTTTCTCATGCACAGGCTCATTTGTGCTTTTGTACCAAGTCACACCGGTTATGCATAGACAACTAATGCAACTGGGAACAACCAATGGGGACAAAATCAATATAAGGCTGTATGTAGTATGCAAAAACCTGTCTGGGAACAACTTCATTCTGCGTCATATGGAAAGTTGTTCCTGGACAGGTACAGTTCAGTGTTTGTCAAAGTTTGTGAGACCTTGCAGGACACTCGGTCAGACAGAGTCAGATTTTCTGTCTGACCGAACCAAATTCTGTCTGACCGGAAAAAATAGGCGATTTTTCCAATACGCGTTCTCGACCCTCAAAGCAGGGTTGAGCTCTGAAAGGCACTGAAAAGATTATCAAATTTAAGAGTAATGTTGGTTGTTCTCAGTCATGTTGGTTGTTCTCAGTAATGTTGGTTGTTCTCAGTCACATTGGTTGTTCTCAGCCATGTTGGTTGTTATCAGTCATGTTGGTTGTTCTCAGTCATGTTGGTTGTTCTCAGTAATGTTGTTTGTTTTCAGTAATGTTGGTTGTTTTCAGTCATGTTCTTTGTTCTCAGTCATGTTGGTTGTTTCAGTCATGTTCTTTGTTCTCAGTAATGTTGGTTGTTCTCAGTAATGTTGGTTGTTCTCAGCCATGTTGGTTGTTATCAGTCATGTTGGTTGTTCTCAGTCATGTTGGTTGTTCTCAGTAATGTTGTTTGTTTTCAGTAATGTTGGTTGTTTTCAGTCATGTTCTTTGTTCTCAGTCATGTTGGTTGTTTCAGTCATGTTCTTTGTTCTCAGTAATGTTGGTTGTTCTCAGTAATGTTGGTTGTTCTCAGTCATGTTGGTTGTTCTCAATTATGTTGGTTGTGCTCAGTAATGTTGGTTGTTCTCAGTAATGTTGGTTGTTCTCAGTAATGTTGGTTGTTCTCAGTAATGTTGGTTGTTCTCAGTAATGTTGGTTGTTCTCAGTCATGTTGGTTGTTCTCAGTCATGTTGGTTGTTCTCAGTAATGTTGGTTGTTCTCAGTTATGTTGGTTGTTTCAGTCATGTTCTTTGTTCTCAGTAATGTTGGTTGTTCTCAGTCATGTTGGTTGTTCTCAGTAATGTTGGTTGTTCTCAGTCATGTTGGTTGTTCTCAGTTATGTTGGTTGTGCTCAGTAATGTTGGTTGTTCTCAGTAATGTTGGTTGTGCTCAGTAATGTTGGTTGTTCTCAGTTATGTTGGTTGTTCTCAGTCATGTTGGTTGTTTTCAGTTATGTTGGTTGTGCTCAGTAATGTTGGTTGTTCTCAGTAATGTTGGTTGTGCTCAGTTATGTTGGTTGTTCTCAGTTATGTTGGTTGTTCTCAGTTATGTTGGTTGTGCTCAGTAATGTTGGTTGTGCTCAGTAATGTTGGTTGTGCTCAGTAATGTTGGTTGTTCTCAGTAATGTTGGTTGTTCTCAGTTATGTTGGTTGTTCTCAGTCATGTTGGTTGTTCTCAGTTATGTTGGTTGTGCTCAGTAATGTTGGTTGTTCTCAGTCATGTTGGTTGTTCTCAGTAATGTTGGTTGTTCTCAGTCATGTTGGTTGTTCTCAGTCATGTTGGTTGTTCTCAGTAATGTTGGTTGTTCTCAGTCATGTTGGTTGTTCTCAGTCATGTTGGTTGTTCTCAGTCATGTTGGTTGTTCTCAGTAATGTTGGTTGTTCTCAGTCATGTTGGTTGTTCTCAGTCATGTTGGTTGTTCTGAGTCACATTGGTTGTTCTCAGTAATGTTGGTTGTTCTCAGTCATGTTGGTTGTTCTCAGTCATGTTGGTTGTTCTCAGTCATGTTGGTTGTTCTCAGTAATGTTGGTTGTTCTCAACCAGGTTGGTTGTTTCAGTCATGTTCTTTGTTCTCAGTAATGTTGGTTGTTCTCAGTCATGTTGGTTGTTCTCAGTCACGTTGGTTGTTCTCAGTAATGTTGGTTGTTCTCAGTCATGTTGGTTGTTCTCAGTCATGTTGGTTGTTCTGAGTCACATTGGTTGTTCTCAGTAATGTTGGTTGTTCTCAGTCATGTTGGTTGTTCTCAGTCATGTTGGTTGTTCTCAGTCATGTTGGTTGTTCTCAGTAATGTTGGTTGTTCTCAACCAGGTTGGTTGTTTCAGTCATGTTCTTTGTTCTCAGTAATGTTGGTTGTTCTCAGTCATGTTGGTTGTTCTCAGTCACGTTGGTTGTTCTCAGTCATGTTGGTTGTTCTCAGTAATGTTGGTTGTTCTCAGTCATGTTGGTTGTTCTCAGTCATGTTGGTTGTTCTCAGTCATGTTGGTTGTTCTCAGTCATGTTGGTTGTTCTCAGTCATGTTGGTTGTTCTCAGTCATGTTGGTTGTTCTCAGTCATGTTGGTTGTTCTCAGTAATGTTGGTTGTTCTCAGTAATGTTGGTTGTTCTCAGTCATGTTGGTTGTTCTCAGTCATGTTGGTTGTTCTCAGTAATGTTGGTTGTTCTCAGCCATGTTGGTTGTTCTCAGTAATGTTGGTTGTTCTCAGTCATGTTGGTTGTTCTCAGTCATGTTGGTTGTTCTCAGTAATGTTAGTTGTTCTCAGTCACGTTGGTTGTTCTCAGTCATGTTGGTTGTTCTCAGTCATGTTGGTTGTTCTCAGTCACATTGGTTGTTCTCAGTCATGTTGGTTGTTCTCAGTCACATTGGTTGTTCTCAGTCATGTTGGTTGTTCTCAGTCATGTTGGTTGTTCTCAGTAATGTTGGTTGTTCTCAGTCATGTTGGTTGTGTCTGGATACACGGTATGCAAAACAAGGGAAATACTCTGGGAGTAAATTCCATCAAGCAAATGACCACTTTCTGGTTGGAAGCCAACAGGACGCCAAATAGAAGTGACAGCATTTTTGTCTGTGATATTGGAAGCACTTAATCAGGGCAGAAACATGATTTCACATTGACTTCTGGTGTAATTTATATCCTACAATAGACACAAAGGTTCATGTAGGGGGTGACAGTTATTATAAAGACTGAATTTTGAACCTCAGTCTGTGGACAAAATGTCTTTGGGTTTTGCCTAACAGAAAGTAGTTAAGCAAGAGTTATATGGCACTAGTACTGTCAACATAGGTTACCCATCATAGTCTGAGCGAACTACATGTTTGCGCAGAGTGAACCACAAAGAAGCTGCTGCACAGGCTGGTCTGCACCTCTTTATTTTCACAGAGTGTTTAAAAGAATTTTCTCAGAAGAAGGCCTATATTGATTAGGCATTGTATGTAACAACTCAATACAATCAGGAACTATAATGAACATGACATGCTTTATCAAAGATCTTTGACTTGTCCACAAATATTGTGGGAGTCCATGTGTGTTCTGTGTGTTCCAATGGTAGACCTGTTCTTTCATCTCTTTGTTTGCTTAGCCCTCAGTTCTAACTGCCAGGCCCCCACCCCCCAACCACCCCATCCCACACACATACACTAATTTCTAGATCAGGGCAACAGAAACAACACAAACAAAACAGGAGGAAGTTCTTGTGCGGAAAAAATTAATTAGTTTGCTAATATATGAGCCACCTCGTGGGAAAACCAACAATGTGGTTTCCGAACAGGTCCGACACAAACCGGCCTGTACAAGCACAGAAAAGAACTAGAAGCTTGAAATTTCGGATTTAAGTAGAAGAGGAATTGTACTATCCGAGTAGCGAAAACAAAGGCGCTGATCAGCTACCTCGAAGCTGATCTGCGTCTTTGTTTTCGCCTATGCAGATTGTTGGTTTTCCCATGAGGTGGCTCATATTGTGTTGCACCCAATAACTGTTGGGTGGCTAGGTACAAAAATATTCTAATGATATTCAAGATACAAGGAATTTTAACACAATTACTAAATAAATATGACAACTGATATTTTAATTATTGTACAATGCTTAGACACCCAGGATTTTAAGTGCTGATCTGTTAATTATAATTTTTCTATTAATTTTTTGAATCCCTTTGACACATGCTGACCAAATTATGAAACAACACTCAACTAAGCTGTTTTAGCTCACCTGGCCCACCAGGTTTGTGCAGGTTTGCTCACCTGAGACATCAGGCACACAAGTGGACCTTATATTATATGCTGTACTTGGTGTCTGTTGCCAATGTTCGCCAGCCAATATCAAAGGTCTGCACTTCTGTTGCAGCTCGAGCAATCTTTGGTCTAGGTCACATGACCAAGATGGCTGACATCATTAGTGTGCATGCTGCAATTGTAACATATTGATACATAGTAGCAGAATGATAAAATATTACAGGTTCACAATATTGTATATATACTGCTGTACATAATATATATATATATATAATAATAATATTACGTACATGTATATTCAATGGTTATTGAATGTATATTGTAAAATATTCTACATTAATTCAAATAGGGAAGGATGCAAAAGCCTAAGTTTTCCGCAACTTCTAAGGCTAGTTTATACCCTACATCAGAACATCTCTGATGTATTTACACAAATTTCATATTATTTATTGAATGTTTTATATTTCTGTCTCTGCTTTATAAACTTTTAAGCCATTTTTCAGCAAAAGATTTTATCTAAAATTATTCTGTATGAAAGATAATGTTGTATTCTGAGAAAGCATTGGAATTTAGCCAATGTAATGAAGGATAGGGGAATTAGTTTACAAGTTCCAGCTTTTCAAAAATCTTTGCAATCAAAATCAACCTTAAGTTACTATATTAATAATAGTGTATATGCATAGTGATAAATATTTACCAGTTTATTAACATTTGAATTTGATAAATTTGTTGGTTTTGATATGAGCCATATGGTATGAAAACATTTTGTCATACAGGGCAGTCATGAGCAATACATGTATTAGCCTGGGTATTGAGGAGGAGGACTGCCTTTGCTAGTCTTGAGATTTTGGAAAGTCTTCGAGACAGAATAATGTTGTTCAACCAGAATAATCAATTTTACCTATAATAAGTAACAACAACAACAAAAAAGAGGTTTTATCATGACACAGCTCAGGTGAGCAACACCTGGGCTAAGATTGGTCACATTACAGCCCCTTTCACTCGAGTTTGCCGTTTGAGCATTTAGGTCAATCAAATTTGTTCACTCGAGTTTGCCGTTTGTTTGTAAATCAGGTAACTTTTTATTCTATTTTAGATTTTAAACAGTGTCCCAGGTGCCCGGTGTTCTTAAAATCTATTCAGCATTTATCTTTAGGTAATGATGTCACCTCTTCTGATAAAAACATTGTAATTGTTTGGTTAAAGCACATTTTTATTTCAAATTCTTTGCACAACACATACAATGCATATTAGGAACACACATTTGTAACTGGATAGAGACAATAGCAGAATTTTATCAATTTAAGCAGCTACCTGATCGGTATCTACATGGTACTAAAAATTCCACATAGTAAGTGAAAAATTTCACTCGAGTTTGCCGTTTTAAAGGTCATTTAGTTTGAAACTGTCACTCAAATCAGCAGATCAATCAATCCAGATGTCTTTGTGGACAACATGAAAAGAAACTCAGATCTTTGGAACACATGGTCTTCTAGTGTGATGCAAATGCCCAAACGGCAAACTCGAGTGAAATGGGCTGTAACTGGTTTATAAATGATTCTTCTGTCAACAGTTACTGATTTCAAGTTTAATACTGTGGACAAATTACTTTCAGGATATGGCTTAAAATTGGTCAATTTATTGATTGTTGTCTTTCAAGGACCCAGCTTTGGGACGAGTGAGAGCCCAAAACATTGATTTGTTTGTTTGTATTGAGGCTTAACATCCCAGTCAACAATTTTTCAGTCATGTCGTGATGGAGACAACGCTTCCTGGGTTTAACCAGTACTGTACTAGGGAGTTGACGTGTCTTGCTCAAGGTCACAACAAGGTGCCGCTTGTGGGGATCGAACCCAGGACCTCTCGATTCTGAGTCCGACGCTCTACCACTACACCACCGCACTCCCCTTGATTTGGGGTCCAACTTTCTATAATCCTCTCAGTCACTACGTTCCTCTATAACGGGAAAGAGTTTGAATGTGGTGTGTGTCATATGAGCCGCATCGTGAGAAAACCGGATTTTGCCTATGCGAAAACAAAGGCGCAGATCAGCTTCGCAGTAACTGCGAAGCTGATCAGCGCCTTTGTTTTCGTTACACGGATATCACAATTTCTCTTCTTCTAAAATCCGAAATTTGAAGCTGCTAGCCTGCTTCTGTGACTGTACAGGCCGGTTTGTGTCAGACCTGGTCCGAAACCCCGAAGACTGGTTTTCTCGCGTTGCGGCTCATTTGACTAAAACTTAAGTATGCTTGATTGTCAGACAGTCTATTCTGAAGTTAGTTATAACTGACTATTAAAGGTAACATTACCCCAAGAAAGAAATAATGAATGACTTTATGGGTTGTATGTCACTGTAACATACATTTATTTTGGTCTAAATGCTCTCACTTTTTAATAATCGATGGTCGATGAAGCCAAACTGACTCTTTTGCAATCATTAGTAAGTTATGTATTGAAAATCAAGAAGATGAAACATGCTGTAGTCGGGATCAAAGAACTCGACCTTCTGAAAATCTGAACAAACCGAGAGCTTTTTAAGTATATATATATATATATATATACATATATATATATATACTACAAGACTTGAAGTTATCCTTTGTATTATGAGAATCCTCTGTGGCATTATGGTTAAGCCATGCTGGCCTTGTAAACCAGAGGTTCCATACTCCATATGACCTTAGCTGCCAGTTGGACTTTTAACTCAAAATCAGTCAACCAACCAACCCACCACCCACCCTCGACCAACCAACCATGCAACCAACCATTTTACCTTGAATTATATTATAAACAGTAAGAATTTGTTTTAATCATATCTATTTCAAATTGATTTGAGTCGCATCGTGAGAAAACCGGATTTTTGCCTATGCGAAAACAAAGGCGCAGATCAGCTTCGCGGTAACCGCGAAGCTGATCAGCGCCTTTGTTTTCGCTACACGGATAGTACAATTTCTCTTCTTCTTAAATCCGAAATTTCAAGCTTCTAGCTTGCTTCTGAGACTGTACAGCCCGGTTTGTGTCGGACCTGGTCGGAAATCCCGAAGACCGGTTTTCTCACGTCGCGGCTCATTTATCGGAGTGTTACATGCTCTTTCATTACTAGACTCATTCAATCTTTGATCAGTCTAAGGTTAAAACTTGATTGTATACCAACTGCTTTTAAATTTGGCCTGAGCCCTCCTATCCATTGTATGGGTAGAGGGTATAATGTACCTATCTTGAGCATGACTGAATAAAACCTGCTCCTTGCTGTTGAGGGACAAACTTTGAGTCTGTTTGTCGATAGTAATAGATGAGCAAATAAAATTTCATTATACTTTTCCTCAACATGCTTTTGTGGTTTTTGCTGCAAGAAAACGTTTTAAAAATTTTCTTTGATCGTTTTAAATGCACTTATCATCACCATTGAGTATTGACAAAATCATTGATCTTTGCATAATAAATTATCTATTTGAATTGTTCAAATAGAAGAAAGTTGTTGCATCAATTAATTACATTTAGTCTTCAAGCTTAAGGGTACCGGTATTAAGGTTACTAAAATTGTCAAGGTGCTTCATGCACTAGGTTACATCATAAAATTTATGTCACATGAGTTACATTTGAACCGCGTCGTGAGAAAACCGTACTTTTGCCTTTGAGAAAACAAAGGCGCAGATCAGCTTCGCAGTAACTGCGAAGCTGATCAGCGCCTTTGTTTTCGCTACTCGGATAGTACAATTCCTCTTCTATTTATAGCCAAAATTTCAAACCTCTAGCCTTTTTCTGTGACTGTACATGCCGGTTTGTGTCGGACCTGGTCGGAAACCCCAAAGACCGGTTTTCTGGCGTCACGGCTCATTTAATGTAACACCAATGTTACATATCTCATACAATTACATCTGTAATACTGCTCTCCCATATACCGAATTTCCCTTGCGAATGCCCTTCCGAATGCAATTTTGAGCAAATTCGCATTAATCGCTAGAAATTCGGAAGCATTCGGTAGCATTTGTAAGCATTCGGAAGCATTCGGTGAAAATTTCGAGTCGTTGCGAAAATTAGGAACATGCTCCTAAAATTCGCAAGGAAATCATATTCTTAACATATTCGTAAAGAATTCGTAAACAATTCGGATTGATTGCAAGGCATTTGTAACACTGGCAAGCCATTTGCGTTTTGATGTCCGTAAAGAATGAGTTTTGTCTCTGTCCGTAAAGAATCATTAGTGAATCGCAACATTTTCACATTCAAGACTCAGTTTTTAGCATAATTTATTTATTCTGGTCCTATCCTTCAAGTAAAGGCCATTATTTATGGTGTTTAGCTTTGAGCTATCCATCAATGTATGATAGACAAACTTAAGTCCCTTGAAATTTTTGTTTGCCCAGTAAAATTGTCTTTTTTATTGTGTAAATCGCAATTTGAGAGAAACAACAAAGTGGTGTGTGTTTCAAGAGAAGACTTGGATCAATAATGGCATATTTTTTGCATGCCCCTTGGCATCATTGTGGGTGATTTCATTTTACATTGATATTATTGGCTACAATGTTTGCGAATGAGTAAAAAATGAAAAGAATTCGGCAAGCATTCGCACCACATTCGCTTCATTTGTAAGGTGTTTGCAAGACGTTCGTATTATTTGTAACGGCATTTGTAAGCGTTCGGAACATTCGTTAGGCATTTTTAAGAATTCGGTTGTGTGGATGGCAATCAATCGCAACATTCTTAAGACATTTGTAAGGATCCGCAAACATTCTTAACGCTTTCGCAAAGACATCGTTTTGTACAAGCCCCGCCCCGTCCATTCGCATCATATTCGGTAATTTCAGCGCGAATTTCAAATTTTAGCATTCGCAAGGATTATTCGGTATATGGGAGAGCAGCATAAAGGAAACTTCATGGCATAGCGGATGAAAGCCTTACATATAAATTACATAATAGTTGGCGTTGGTATAATCCCTGCATGGCTTCAATGACCATAGCTGTTTGTTGGACGTTAAACTCCAACTTAATAGCAGAATGTCTGTAAAATGTCGAGTTTTGGAATGAAAAAATACTCAAAGAATTTTCTTTCAGTTTTACAGGATTAATTTTTGGGCGGATTCATTAACAAAACATTGCTAACCCTTTTGAAGCAATAACTTAGAGTTCAAAAGCCCCATGGTAAATACATCCACAATAGACATACATTAAAGTATATGTGCTAATTTCTAAACTTTATAATTTTATTTGAATATATATTGTAAATATTTGAAAAGCTTATAAAATTTAGTTTATTATTGAGCAGACAATGCCCAAATATTTCCCCTCAGTAAACTGTTAGTGGTAAGAAATAAACAAAGAATAAAGGATGGATGACGCCTTACTTCTGACTTAACCTTTGGTTTTGTGTATTAATGAGTTCGATAAACTTTGTTAACATCACGAAAACATTTCCGTGTAATGTATACCCCCTTGAACCCCACTTTTATATAGCAAAACTGGGGTATGCAGGGGTAGGTCTATTTTCCTTATTTTTGCTCCAAAACATAGAGTGTGGGTACTCGTTAGAACCGCCTCGCCGAGGCGGTTCTAACATGTACCCACAATCTATGTTTTAGAGCAAAAATAAGAAAAATAGGTATACCCCTGCATACCCCAGTTTTACTATATAAAAGTGGGGTATAAGGGGGTATTTATTTCACAGACATGTTTTCCTGATGGTAAAGAGTTCTTTCAGTCTTGACTAAACTAAACCTTGAAGACATTGTCCGTTGATCTGATGTGAACCTTATGCACCTGTCAATTATATCCCCGCCCAACCTTAGGGCTGGGGATAGTGGGGACATAGGGGGGCTAAAGTGTCGGGATTTAACCTCTGACGAGTCCCAGAAGTGCCGGGGATGTGCCGGCGTTTTAATTTCCCGCCAATACACCATCACATTTTTTTTCTATAATTAATGGCAGCCTCCAGGGAGCCAGGGTTTTAGCAGGGATTTTATCACAAATCTGACCCTGCAGTGCCGGGCATTTACCAGATTGAAAAGTTAAACGCCCAATTCTATTCCCCGGCCCCCTCTAGGGCCGTTTATACATTAATGACTGGTATATTAACACAACAGGAAGAGTGGTTGCCTGGTGGTAGGGACTACAGGATTCCAAAGCAATACTTGGGGGAGGTCCTGGATTTGATACAATAATTCCATCAGAGCCTGTGCGTGAGAAAACCAACAATTTGCATGGGCGAAAACAAACACGCAGATCAGCTTCGCGGTAACCGCGAAGCTGATCAGCGTCTTTGTTTTCGCTACACGGATAGTACATTTCCTCCTCTACTTATTCCCAAATTTTCAAGATTCTTTGTTTCTTCTGTGACTGTACAGGCTGGTTTGTGTTGGACCTGGTCGGAAACCCAAATTGTTGGTTTTCTCATGCACAGGCTCATCATGTAGTGTCCTTGAGGAGTTTTTGAAACACTTCATTAAGCCCTCCTGATGATAATACTGGTATAAGTACCCCGGAAACTGAATAGGGCTAGCTCGTACTGAAAGACTGAAATATTGTTTTCTGGAACGTTTAATCACAAATGAAACAAACAAAATAAAAGGTACAGGCTGTCCAGATTGCCCTTAGAAGGTTTTCCTGGCTGTCAATATTAGTTATCAGGATTTTCTCAGACTCAATTGTAGACAGTTGAATTCTCAAAGGAAATATAACTAGATATCATTATTGCTGCATTTGTCATAGAAAAATGCTGATTCATATATATCTCAAAGATGCTTTGAATAGAGATATGCAGCTTCATCAGACAGGCTATGCTAAAATAGACAAGTGTCCTAGAACCAATAATACTTGATGTAGAACTCGGAATATGACAAATGGTTCCAATGAAACCAGATATGCCCACAGAAAACATAAGACAATGATCTACGTGTGATAGGGTTCTTCTCTGGCCAAATTACAGTGTCGTTTGTCAAAACAATGCTTTCAAGTTCAAAAATACTTTTCATAAATGATTTAAGGTTTGAAAACTTATACTGAAAGACTATAAGGACAATGACTTCAAAAACTTTTTCTTATATTTTCATATATTTTTGACCCACTTTCGGCAATTTTATTTTAAATTACATGTAATATAATCAGCAATGGTCTAAATGCTTTCTCATTGCCATATATCGTTTAGAAAGCCAGTGTCACTTTCCCCGACCATTTTTTTTCTCTATTGTGACCATCTGCAAAAAAGGTTAAGGATGCCAACATCTTTTAAAAATGTTCAGGGTCTCTATATGTCATATAGCCAATACAAAAAGCTCCAAATTAAGCTATCAAGTCCAGTAGGATTGACAGGTCTTCGACCTAATAAGGTAACAAGAAAGTAAACTGCCAAGAGCCTATCAGAACAAATTGGCACACAGAACTTAATTAGTGGAAATAAAGAAAAAAGTTGCTGTAAACAACCCAATAATGCTGGGACAGAAATGCAATCTAACTAATCCAGGAATAATGCCATTTCTTTCAAGTAACGTCATTAATAGTGGCCATCTAATTACTAATAACCACTGATGGAAATTAGCATTTCCATAATTTTGTAGCCTGTACATACTAGTATTAGAGGGCACTAGTGGGGTTTGAACACCCAACATCTCGATATACCCTATGGACAGTTTATTAGTCACCAATATGACAGGCAATATTGTACCGACTAGGGATCAAACTCTTCTCGGTAAACAAGGAAAGTAGCTTTTCCACTACACTGCTGCATCTGACCAGATTACGAAAATAAGCCCATCCAATATACATATATTTTTCTTGAGCTGACAAAATGAAAATTTTTATTAGAAAATATTTGATATTTTTTCTTAAAACATTGATTGTGGATATATGTTAGAACCGCCTCGTGGAGTTAGTTCTAACAAGTACCCACAATCTATGTTTTGGATCAGAAATAAGAAAAATATGTATACCCCTGTTCACCCTAGTTTCACTATATAACAGTGGGGTATAAGGGGGTATTTATTCATGGACATGTTTTTCTGATAATCTGTTACTACGGTAGCCCACTGCATAATCTGCCCTTGCCCCACAGTTGATCAGTGATGAAGTCCTTAGACCTCTTTCTTACTTTACTTCAAAGTAAAAGATTGTATTGTCAAACGAATTGTTAGTAACAAGTTTCAGATTTCACAAAAAGTGTGACCTACAATTATTAAATACTTCGCACACTTACTCAGGATCAGATAAAAGAAAAAAGCAAAGTAGCTCGCTTATGACCTGAGGCCCGATACTTGACCCCTTTGACTCATGGACCGCCCTTTTAAGTGGGTAAATGCCTAGGCATGCTTTTGTCTTTAATAGGAATGTTGATACCTTAATTAACTATGGAAAAACTTTCACTTTGAAAGTGCAAAAAGCTTTTAAGATATTTATCTTAATGTCTGTCTTGCCCTTTCATATGGACCAGACTGTAAAATATAAATGATTTTTGTAGTAAAAGTCCTAAAATTTAGCCGTCTCCGCATTATTTTTGTGGCGGAAGCGATGTACAGGGGCTTAGTATGTAATGGACCAATGTATGGCTTTAATTAAAGCAACCTGCTTGCATCCATGCATTCCATAATCTCTTCACAGTAAAAAGAAATAGATAGATGTATTCCGTCATTATGGCACAAATGAGTAAGTTTAATTGGTCCATATTCCTACCAAGTTTTATGAGAGCCCAGGTCCTTTAATTTTGTAGTTTATAAATTGTTTTTATTGTTTTAAGGTTCATTGGCATGATTGTTGTGGTAATTGATGGTTATTGATATGCTGGTTTTAATAGATTTAATGCTTTCTCTGTTAGTCATTGCACTTAACAGGTTTGAATTTGAAATACATGTATCATGAACCATGAATCAGCAAGAGCAAGACCTAGGAGCGCCTGGCCCAAGTCCTCAGCCACAATCCTCTAGCGTTAAATTCGAAATATGTTTGCTTTCAACAATATTGTAGATGAATTCCATTATCTGATAGTTTGTACCAGCAATGATCCTGTTCAGAAAGACCTTTGGTGATTTTCTGTGAAACCAGTGGGGTATCTTAGGAGCTTTGGAATCAAAGTTATAGTTTGTTGAAATGATCCAAATGGCATAACCCTTGAATTTAAGTTTAGCTTAAAACCTATAATCCATGTCTACATTTATTAAGGAACATGACTAACAGTGTTTTAGATCTGATCATATAAAAAGTAAAACTGAGTTCCTTTCAAATTGGTCTATATTGCATTATTTTATATAAAAACTACCATTAAAACAATTTTTGGTATCAAAGGTTCTGGTCTCAGGTGAGCAATTAGGACCATTGGTCTGTCCGGTAATGTAGAGCTAGGTGAGCTTATATGCCTGTAGGTTCAGGTTAGCGTGTACACTCCTGTGCATACAAGGACCTCTGTTTTTATTGACAGTATTTTTAAGAATGTGTATTTGTCTACTTTCAGGCTTATATTCGAGAAGGTACGGCACTGCAGCAGCTAGGTCAGCATGCCGATGCTCTGGCGGCGTTCGCGTCGGGGCTCGCCAACGACACAAACAACACACAGCTGCTCAATGGGCTCACAGAATCAGTCCTCAAGAGTCCGCTTCAAGGTTAGTGGCAAAGTGTTCTTGTTTACAAATTACTTACCATGAAAGCAGGTGACAATTTTATTTCAGTTATTAAGAATTTCATAGACTACAGATAGACCGAGAATGATACAATCAAATCTAAAAGCCCAACCCATACATTAGGGGTGAAAGAAATGACAACATTATTTGACATCACCAAAATTTTACCATCAGACAAGAAGAGTAAGATGATGAGCTCTTTCCCAGCAAGGTAGCCATCTGGCTAGCATCACCCAAAAATGTTTACATTACAAAAACTTGCCCATGCAATATACAGAGATTTTTTCTCCTGTAAAAATTGAAAATTTCGTTCTAACGAGTACCCACAATCTATGTTTTGGAGCAAAAATAAGAAAAATAGGTATACCCCTGCATACCGCAGTTTTATATAAACATGGGGTTTTAGGGGATATATATTGCACGGACATGTTTTCCTGATGAACAGAAATGCAAAGATAAATGACAGCAAAACCAGCCATATGCATACTGGTTTCCATTCAGGTCCCGTAGAATTAACCTCGTAGATGTTATGGTGAAGTAGTCATAGATGTCGACTATAATTGTAAAATTTTCCCTTTCAGAAAAATTAGAACCTATCTTCTCCCAGCTTCAGAAGTTAAAATTAGACAAAAGCCCATTTGTAATCATCTCTGTGATTGGTCAGGAGCTACTCCAAGCCGGCCACTACAATGCCTCGATACAAATGCTGGAGTCTGCACTAAAAATAGGATCCTGCAGCCTAAAACTGAGAGGATCAGTGTTTTCAGCTTTGAGCAGTGCTTACTGGGGGATGGGGAACATCGACAAAGCTATAACTTATATGCAGAAGGATCTACAAGTGGCTAAACAGCTAGGTAAGGCCTGGTCCTAGGTTTTCTTTGGTCCTAGAGGTTGGGAGGGGGGGGGGGGAGTTGGCAGGCAGAGACATTACACAACAAAGCAAACAAAGCAAGCAAACAAATAAAAATTTAAACAAAATAATAATAATAATCATAATAGTGCAAATCTGTAGGCTTAAATTTCAGTTTTCCTCAAATGAGCCTTGTCATGAGAAAACCAACATTTTGTATAGGTGAAAACAAAGGCGCAGATCAGCTTTGCAGCAGCTGCTTAGCTGATCAGCACCTTTGTTTTTGCTACACGGATAATACAATTCCCCTACTTTCTTAAAACAAAATTTCCAGCCTCTAGCCGTCTCCTTTGCTTGTGCAGCTCGGTTTGTGTTGAACCTACTCAGAAACTGCATTGTTGGTTTTCTCATGATGCGGCTCAGATATTATCCTGTCATTTGGCAATATTTCATATTGATAAGGCATAAGACTGAAAGCTAGACCAATTTGAAATTCAAATTTGTCAAATATAAATTCCTGAATTATCTATAAAGTGACCAAATTGAAATATTATCTGCTTTTTAAAGCCATTAGCCTTAATTTCTATTGTTGCTAAGTATATGATTTGATTGAAATATGGCTATATAAACACTTACATTTATTTAAGATCATATTTTTATTGTAAGATAATCATGGTAGAGCAGTATTTATCACATTTTCATGAAAGAAATTGTCCTTAAAATGATAAAAATTGAAATTTGAAACCCCACAGGAAAAAAGTAGAAGAGGTACTGTACTGTCCTTGTAGTGAAACCAAAGGTGCTGATCAGCTGTGCAGTTACTGCACAGCTGATCTGCGCCTTTGGTTTCGCATATGCAGAAATCCGTTTTTCACATGATGTGACTCAAAGGATGTAGGCCGAGCCGTTAGAAGTGCTATTTCTTAATCACTCAATCATCTCACCGCTGTGTCTGGTGTGGGTTCGAGCCCCGCTCTGGCCACATGTGAGACAAGCCAAGTTCTGCTTGTGGGTGTGTCAGGTGTTTTTTTTTTTTTCAGTGTTCTCTCTCTCTCTCATATTCGCCCCACCTACTGATTTGCCCATCTCATATGAGCTGAAATAATCTTGAAAGGAACGTAAAACTGAATTAAAAAAAAAAGAAAAGAAACACACACAAAAAAGATGTCAATAGTAGTCACATAGTTTTAGCATTGTGTCATTTGTGCATGTTAATTCTTGTTGTACCCATTTAAATCATTTTTCAAACACAAATTGATAAGAATAGAGTTATCAAAATCCTTTACAGTTAAAATTTGTATTGTTCGAATTTTCAACAAGAGCTATTGAAAATTGAAATAGTTTGTCATACAATCCTAGATCATTGAGTTGTTTATGAATCATAATAATTGTTGTTATTTACTTAAAAATCTGAAATCTATTGTAAAATACAGCCATAAAATTCTTTGTCCTAAAATTGATAAATATGAGTAGACATGCTGAAAAATATTGAATGGTGTCAGGGTCAGAAAATTAAAAGGCACAACCAACAATCTGCATAGGCGAAAACAAAGGCGCAGATCAGCTTCGCATTAACTGCGAAGCTGATCAGCGCCACGGATAGTACAATTCGTTTTCTTTCTAAATTCAAAATTTCCAGCCTATAACCATCTTCTGTGACTAGGTAGCCTGGTTTGTGTCAGACCTTGTCTGAACCCAAATTGATGGTTTTGTCACACACAGGCTCATATATATAAAGTGAATGTTACTATTTCTTTCACTATAATACCTGAACCAAGATAAATTTTGATATTGGCATGAAATCAAAAGTTTAGATTTAAAAAATAGATATGTTATTAATTCTTAAACTTAAGTCAGCTGTCAAAACATACACTTTAGAAAAAAAATTCAAAAACACCAATTTTCTGACCACTTTACTTCATACACATGGGCTGAGTCGCCCTTGAATTTTATTTAACCAAAATTGGATAAGCAATTTAGTGTGAAAGGTTTTTAAGCCTTTTATAGGCCTGAAATATTTTGTTAAGTCATAAAAACTCTGCAGAAAGCTTTTATACAGGAGATTATGCTAGGTAAAATAGGAAAATTGGGCCTTCATAGCATGATTTTAGAATTAAGTGAAACTTGAAGATCTAATCCTGTCAATTAATTTGAACTTTTACATAATGTAAACACCTTAAAAAACTGTCCTCCTGATACAATGTACATGAATGTACTTACAATGGTTAACCTGAAACGACTTTGTGTAATGTGTATTTAGTAATGCACTAGTCATTTGTAACCATGACTCCCCCCCCCCCACCCCCGGGGGAGGGCGGGGGATAGCCATGGAAATGAGCGGGGCTTTAACCAAAGTTTTGCCGCGGCAGTGTGGGGGAAATACCTGGGAATTGCTCTAAATAGGCAAATTGAGCCGTGAAATGAAACGATAGCAGGCTGCGTGTGAAAACAGCAGTGGTTTTACCAACAAGCAGTCCCTGCAGGGTGGGGCTTTTTAGCAGGGATTTGCTGTACCAAATCGCTACATGAATAGTACGATTCCTCATCTTCTTAAATCCGAAATTTCAAGCGTCTATATACCCATCTTCTGAAGCTGCACAGCTCGGTTTGTGTCAGACCTGGTCGGAAACCCCGGAGACCGGTTTTCTCGTGTCACGGCTCATATTATCACTTGTTGTCTACCGAGTGTCGGGCTTGTTTGACCTTTCTTTCTTAGATGACCTTTCCACTCCAATCGATTCTGAGGATTAGCATTGAGCTTCTTTCTGTCTTCTAACACGATGATATGAGCCGCATCGTGAGAAAACCGGTCTTCGGGATTTCCGACCAGGTCCGACACACAAACCGGGCTGTACAAGCTCAGAAGCAGGCTAGAAGCTTGAAATTTCGGATTTAAGTAGAAGAGGAATTGTACTATCCGTGTAGCGAAAACAAAGGCGCTGATCAGCTTCGCGGTTACCGCGAAGCTGATCTGCGCCTTTGTTTTCGCCTAGGCAAAAATCCGGTTTTCTCACGATGCGGCTCATGTAATCATAGTCAATCAAAGCAAATAGACAAATTTTAACTTTTAGTCAAATAGGAAATACACATTACAGTTTGGAGTAAATATGGTTTGATTCATGGTCTAGTTCTTAAAGGTTTTGGCAAAGTAGTTCCAAAAGTCAGAAAACGTCTTTCGGCTTGTTTGAAATAAATAAAAAGATTATATAGCATTAATATTTCGTTGATCAATAATAGAACCAGACTGATATTACCAAAATGCTAATAGAGCCGCGACGCGAGAAAACCGGTCTTCGGGATTTCCGACCAGGTCCGACACAAACCAGGCTGTACAAGCTCAGAAGCAGGCTAGAAGCTTGAAATTTCGGATTTAAGAAGAAAAGGAAATATAATATCCGTGTAGCGAAAACAAAGGCGCTGATCAGCTTCGCGGTTACCGCGAAGCTGATCTGCGCCTTTGTTTTCGCCTAGGCAAAAATCCGGTTTTCTTACGATGCGGCTCAATAGTTTCTGATACATTTTAGCTCCATGTTTCCATCTTCCATTATAATTTGAGCCGTATCATGAGAAAACCGGATTTTTGCCCATGTGAAAACAAAGACACAGATCAGCTTCGCACTAACTGCGAAGCTGATCAGCGACTTTGTTTTCGCTTCATGTATAGTACAATCTCTCTTCTTAAATCTGAAATTTCAAGCTTCTAGTCTGCTTCTGTGACTGAACAGGTCGGTTTGTGTCAGACCTGGTTGGAAACCCCAAAGATCACTTTTATAGCGTAGTGACTCATTTTGTGATTCTGTTTTGATTAATGCTCAAAATTTCAGACTCACCGTAGCTGCTGCTGATACTTCCTTGATACTACACGCATGCATGCACACACGCAAGCACGCTCGCTCACACACACACAGTCATGCAAGCACGCAAGCACACACAAACACACAATATTCAAATAGATCTTTTTAAAATTTACGCCATGCGCAATATCTAAAATATTCAAATAGATCTTTTTAAAATTTACGCAATAAGCAATCTCGTAATTTTCCCTATTTCTCTTACAGGTGACCAAGAAGGGGAATGTCGTGCCTACGGAAACCTGGGCTCAGCATTTTTCTCAAAAGGTCATTACAAAGAAGCATTGTCCCATAACCGGTTTCAGCTTGTTCTTGCGATGAGGCTCAAAGATCGGACAACGGCTACCGTAGCTCTTACGAGCCTCGGACATGTTTATACTGCCATCGGAGATTATCCGAACGCATTACAGAGCCATAAACAATGTTCATTGCTGCTGAAACAAAGTAATGAGAAATTGGCGGAAGCGCGGGAGATTGGGAATGTTGGCGCTGTGTATTTGGCGATGGGAAATTTTGAAAGTGCTGTTGAATGTCATCTGGAACATTTGAAAATCGCAAAATCGTTGAAAAATAATGTCGAGGAAGCGAGGGCGTTCAGTAATCTTGGTAGTGCCTATCATTATAAACGGAACTACGAAAAGGCAATAGTGTATCATAAACAGGTGCTAAAAATAGGCGAGCAAAGGGGAGATAAAGCATTAGAAGCCAGGGCGTACGCAGGTTTAGGACATGCTGCACGATGTACGCAGGATTATAATAGTGCCAAAACATACCATGAAAAACAGTTGGATAATGCTTTACAGACTCGTGATAAGGTTGCAGAAGGGAGATCTTGCTCAAATCTTGGAATAATATATCACCAGCTTGCCGAGTACGAACCGGCGTTAAAACTTCACAAAGTGCATCTAGAAATCGCAAAGGATTTAGGTGATCGAGCTAGTCAAGGAAGAGCTTTTGGAAATATTGGGAACGCATATAGTGCTTTAAATCAGTATGAACAAGCAATAAAGTTTCACAAACAGGAGTTAGCAATCTCGACGGAAGTAAATGACAGACATTCAGAAGGTTCCACTCACGGAAATTTAGCTGTTGCCTATCAGGCTTTAAAAATGTTTGATAGCGCACATCAGCATTATGTTGCTCATTTGAATATTTCACGGGAACTTAAAGATATGTCAAGTGAGGCACGTGCGGTGTGCAATCTCGGGAATTTCCACAGTTCACGCGGGGAGTATACAAACTCGATACCGTATTACGAGCAATATCTAATGTTATCTCAGGATTTACACGACTCAGAAGGGGAGGCTAAAGCGTGCTTTTGTCTCGGTTACGCTCATTTCGCCCTTGGAAATTACCCAGAATCAGTGAGATATTACGAACAAGATCTTTCAATAGCAAAGGAGCTAAAAGACCAGCTTGGCATTGCAAGAGCGTATTGTAACTTAGGACTTGCACAGAAAGCTTTAAACAATTTCAAAGAGGCTTTGGAATGCCAGAAAAAGTGTCTAAATTTAATGACAATTCTTAAGAATATCAAAGGAAGGTTTCGATCAATGGGAAATATTGGTGATATACTGTTAAAAACTGGTGAAACGTCTAAAGCAATAGAATATTATAATCAGCAACTTCAGTTGGCCAAACAGTGTAACAGTAGAGATCTTCTTGCTTCTGCCAATGGGGCTATGGGCTCAGCCCACAGGACCCTGGGGCAGTATGATAAGGCCCTGGGGTACCACACACAGGAGTTGAGTATAAGACAAGATATGAACGACCTGAAAGGAGAGTGCCGGGCTCATGGGAATCTAGGGAATGTTTACATGGCGCTTGGGAAATACATGAATGCATTTAAATGTTACGAAGAACAGTTGGAGAAAAGTCGCGAACTTCAGAATAGTGGCATGGAAGCAAATGCTTGTGGCAATCTGGCAATAACAAAAATGAACATGGGTAATTTCGAAGAAGCTATAGGACTGTTTGAGCAACAGTTAGCAATGTTAGCGCAGATTCATGGCAACACGGCGACCTTTGACAAAGGTCGTGCTTTCGGTAATCTTGGCGACTGTTACGAAGCTCTTGGAGACTGTGAAGAATCAATAAAGTGTCACGAACAATATTTGATCATCGCTCAAAATGCTGCAAGCCTGTCTGATCAAGATAAGGCATACAGAGGCTTGGGCAATGCTCATAGATCAGTCGGGAACTTGCAACAAGCTCTGGTCTGTTTCGAAAAGAGGCTTGTTGTTGCTCATGAACTGAACAGCTCTTCAGCAAAGGCCTCTGCATATGGCGAGCTGGGGTGCTTGCACAGCCTCCTGGGTAATTTTGAACAAGCGATATCTTGCCTGCAGCACCAGTTGAGCATAGCACGTGAAATGGAGGACCGACTATGCGAGGGGGAGGCGGCCTGTGGGCTAGGAGGCGTGTATCAACAGATGGGAGAATATGATAAGGCTTTGCAATACCACGAGATGGACTTGAAGATAAGCGAGTCAACAGGAAACACAGCTTGTCAATGTAAGTATAGCACAATTTTTCTAAAATGTTTCCATATGACAAACCCAAAATTTGTAGAGGGAATACCATTCATACATGCATATGAGCCATAGCACATAAAGATGTACCTTATGTGGTGGTGTGTTGCAGCACTTAAAATTAACATTTCATGGTCCAAATTTGGCTAAGTTTCATAAAAATGGAGGTGACATCAAAATGAATAGTTGTTGAAATGTTAAGCAACAAAATAGTAACTGGTCTTATGATGGAAATTGCAAAGAGACTCACTAGCTCAAGAAGATCTTATTGTAATGCTTTTATAGAGTGGAATCTGCAATGTCTTCACTCAGTTGAAATTGGCCTTATTGTAATTTCCCATTTCTACTCTATGGAAACTCATAAGAAGTAACAAATAACCAGCAGAAAATATAAACAAGATTTCTGATTGGTTGCTGCCTTATATGACTGGTGTAGGCTATAAATATCAAATTTGCTAGCACCCAAGAGAAAAAGCTTCGAAGGATTCATTATTGCATCTTGAGTAAAAAAGATAGGAAACTTTGTAATTTATTCTAGACTATACTCGAGGGGGCCAGTGTTGTCTAAATTGTCTGAGTTTTTCTGCAATCCTATAAGAAACAACTAATTATGGTTTAAGAGCAGAATCTACAGGAATTTGTGATTCCAAGATCATTGACCATTATAGGGTCATTGAACATGTGTTTTGGTCATTGACTTCTGAAGCTAGGACTTCGTTGTGTCAAAATAGCAGACGTCAAAGAAGTGTCTGCAAAATTTCTCAAAAGATGTGTTTATGTATAAAATTATTTCAAGGAGCGCGCTGGCCTTGTGAAAGAGCATCAGACTCTGAATCAAGAGTTCCTGGGTTCGAACTCAACTGACATGGTTATTTGTGTCCTGATTTCTATCTTAAAAAGTGGCGGCTTCATCCCAACATGACCGAAAAATTGTTGACTAAGACATTAAAACCACAAAACAACCTTTATACTGGCCTGTACTTTAAATAGCTAACAATAGCAGTGTTAACCAAGACTTTATTTCTGTAACTTCAGGTCGAGCCTATGGCAATCTAGGGCTATCCCATGAATCCCTGGGAGAATTTTCCAAGGCCATACACTACCAAGAGCAGCACCTCACGATAGCGGCACAGATGAACGACCGAGTTGCGAAGACGCTCGCCTACAGCAGCCTAGGGCGTGTACACCATGCCCTGAACAATCACCCACAGGCTGTTGAGTATTTACGGCAGGGTTTGCAGATCGCCGAGCAACTCGGTCGCATGGAAGATGAGGCTAAGATTCGTCACCGACTCGGGCTCGCGCTGTGGGGGAAGGGAGATTTTGAAGAATGTCAGCAACAGCTGTACAAGGCGTCAGAGTTGTTTGAGAGTATCAGACGGGATGCCCAGTTTAACAGCGAATATAAATTGTCACTGTTTGATCTGCAGACGGCATGTTATCAGGCACTACAGGTGAGGATGAAATACAGAAATTGTTATTTTTGTTTCGTCATAGACACTCTTCAAAAATACAAGTATTAGAATAAAGCAATGATGAGGAACTTGTTAAATCAGAACCTCGTCCCGACAAGACTGAAAAATTGTTGAATGGGAAGTTAAACCTCAATACAAACAAACAAATCAGAACACAAATTCTGCCCTTGAGATAAGAATTAAAAATAAGTTTTACAATAGATTCACCACCTTCAGGGTTGCCATGTGTTAGGGAAATTTACCTTTTTCAGGGTCAGGGAATTTCGGGGAATTTTGCAAACTATCAGGAAAATTTGGAATTGTTGGTAAATGTCAGGGAATTGTCAGGGAATTTTGAAAATACCAGATTCAAGTCAAATTACTAAGTGACTTTGTCTACAATGTCTGAATCTGATCAGCGCCTTTGTTTTCTCAACATGAATAGTACAATTCGTCTACTTTCTAAATCCAAAATTTCCAGCCTCTAGCCATCTTCTGTGCTTGTACAGCTAGGTTCGTGTTGAACCTGCCTGTATGAACCTGTTCGGAAACCACATCACGGCTCATAATTTCAAACATTACATATTTACATTTCAGCGAGTTCTAGTCACATTAGACCGCCACAACGAGGCCTTGGTTGTCGCAGAACGAGCCTGTACCCGGGCATTTATTGACCTCCTCATGGAGCGGCAGGCAGGAAGTGAGGGTTTCTTTGGTAATCATGTGACTGACCCTCATCCAATCACAACAGACCAGATCACCAGTATGGTTGCTAAGCAGAATAGTCTGGTTCTCTGTTTTTCTGTGGCAGCGGGGTTCCTCTACAGTTGGCTGCTCACTCCAAAAGATGGTAAAGATTGTGTTTTATTTCGTTTGTCAGTTTAGGCATGTAGTCCAAGGTTGATGATTTTACCTTGGTTCGCTGGTTTCATCTACCATGTAAGACCAAATAAAAGCTAACATTTGGGATTTCGTGAAGAAAATTAAGAATGAAACATTGAAATGCAAACAATAGTAGTTCTTAACTTCAGTCACTTAAAATGGTCATGTAGTTTGACCAAAATTATTGGACAGAATCTGGTCAAAATGTTCGTACCTCAAAATGACAAAACTATTTTGGAAGTCTGCTTGGTGTAGTGATCAAGTCACTCACCTTGTAAACCAAGGGTCGTTAAATTGATCCTAGGCTTTTCTAGTCTTTCGGATGAGACATAAAACCCAGGTCCATTTCTTAGTACTGTATGACCTGTGCTGTTGAGTTGAGCTGAATGTTAAACACCAAACCAACTAATTAACCAACAGTTATGGCAAATGGTTCTGGTACTCAGGAAGTGTTGCGTCAGCCCTGACATGTCTGAAACATTGTTGCCTGTGACGTAAAGCAATAACTCAATCCTTCTTTTTCTACAGGTGTTGTTAAGTTCCATGAGACCAGCATGGCTGACGTGGAGAGCGAGACAGACAGTACAGCCGACACCGTCAGTCTGAAGTCGACGGTCAGTTTCTCATCATGCTCACTGCTGGACAGCTATGTCGGACACATCAGAGAGTCAATGGGGGTAGAGAGCCATGCTCCTAGTAGTGGCTTGAGGTAAGAAATTTCCATCTTTTGTGGTGATTTTATTGCCATTGCCGTATCTATATTACCTGTAATGGTTTCATTACGTCTCCCATTGACATGCATTGCCCTGTTAACCTGTTGAATTAATGGAAGACGAAACCAAAATTCACTTTTGACATAAACATTACAAGTAGCTCCGAATATAAGTTGAGCCTGAAAACTGGATTTTTGCCTATGCGAAAACCAAGTTGCAGACCTTACTGCACAGCTGATTAGCGCCCTTTGTTTTCGCTGCACGGAGAGTTCCCAAAAAATCAAAATTTCTAGGTTTCTTCTGTGACTGTACAGGCCGGTTTATGTTGTACCTGGTTGGAAACTCTGAAACCTTCTTTTCTTGTGTCACAGCTCTGTTAGTAGAGCTCTAGACCAAAAACCTTTTAGCAATCATCTATAAGGAGAGAATATTAGCACCTAAAATTTGCCTTTTATAGTCAGCATACCCAACAGTTATACTTTTATTTTGTATCCAAAATGATAAGACTTATAAATGTAACTTGTTTAGATTAGGAATTGTTGTTTTATCGGCATGGTTTAAAACCTGAAAAAATGGTTGTGCTATTGTTATTTGGGCCTCGGTATAAGAAAACAACAAAATGCTTTGGCAAAAACAAAGGCGCAGATCAGCTGTGCAGTTGCTGATCAGGGCCTTTGTTTTGGCTAGATGGATAGTACAATTCCCCTTCTTCCTAAATCCAAAATTTCAAGCATCTAGCCATCTTGTCAGAAACACCGCAGCCCAATTTTCTCAAGTCGCTGCTCATTTATCAATGAATCTGTCTATTCCAGACTGGCAAGCAGATCCATCAGTCTAGACGCAGCTGCTGATAGTGACTCAGAAGACATGTGGGAACACCATCTGGAAGAACTCGGTGACAAACTGAATGCCGAGAATGATCGGACGGGATTCTTACGAATTGTGAACAGAAACCACCTGTTTAATAGCAGTAACTACAGTCTTGGGAGTTTATTCAGTGTTTCTGCGAGTCTTAATGGATGTAGTGCGTCATTCCCTGGTGCAGGACTAAGTCGGAAAAGTAGTGTACGGAACAAGTTAGGGAATAAGTCGGCGTCTTCGGCGTTGTATAATTTATTAATAGAACCATTTGAAGATGAGATTGAAATGGCTAGTGATGAATTGGGACCGGGAACGCCAAATTTGATTATTGTGTTACAAGGAGATCTATTCCTAATTCCGTTTTCGGTATTACGTAAGGATCAGACTATGGAATATTTATTCGAGAGATTTAATTTACTCGTTGTTCCATCATTGACTTCCCTGCAGAGTGTGAATAAACACGACAAACATGGCCGACCTGTGATAGATTCTTCCGGTGCCGTTGTCGTTGGCAACCCGAAACTGACGCCAGCAATTTGTCAGCATTGGCATTTACATGATATTCCAACAGCGGAATACGAAGCAAGAATTGTGGGTGAAATATTGACAGCAAGGCCTCTGATTGGTCAGGAGGCCACTAAAGGGATGGTTCTGAATCAAATAGAGCAAGTAGAAGTGATACATTTTGCCGCCCATATTTCTTGGAAACTTTCTTCTGTGATATTGTCCCCCGGGGAGGTACCGCCCCACCCTGCCAGGTTCCCCACCATAGACTCCGATGACAGTTCTAGTGATATTAGTACATTCGATGGACCTTCGTTATCGGAATATTTACTCACTGCTGCCGATATACTCAATCTCAAGTTACGGACTAAGCTTGTTGTTCTCAGTGCTGGATACACGGACGATAGAGCCGGAAGGATTAACTCTGATGGAGTAGTCGGACTGACTCGGTCTTTACTTTCTGCTGGTGCCCAATGTGTTCTATACTGTCTCTGGCCGGTTCCCGACCAAGCATCAAAACTCCTTATGAAAACACTATATGTTGACTTACAAGAGGGGAAACCAGTCTCACAAGCGCTGAGTCATGCAATAAAAATGGTTCAGTCGACGAAGCAGTTTTCCCACCCGTCTAACTGGGGTGGCTGGGTTTTGATGGGTCAAGATGTGAAGTTGAGTAGTAAAGTGGCCCTAATGGGTCATGCTCTATGTGAGCTGTTACAACACCCAGTACAGTGTAAGGAGTCAATGAGAGTACTGCTGCATCTGGTTAGTAGGATTAGGGTTTTTCTGTCTATTGTCATATGCAAGAAGACAACATAGTTGAGCCACCTCGTGAAAAAACCAACAATCTGCATATGCAGATCAGCTTCACGGTAACCGCGAAGCTGATCAGCGCCTTTGTTTTCGCTTCACGGATAGTACACTTCCTCTTCTTCTTAAATCCGAAATTTCAGGCTTCTTAGCCTGCTTCTGTGACTGTACAGGCTGATTTGTGTCAGACCTGTTTGGAAACCACATTGTTGGTTTTCCCACGAGGTGGCTCATATATTGTAAATTTTTGTATTTAATATTATAAGACTGGACCGAAATCAGTGTATATTTTAATGACAACAAGTACATGTAAACTTAGTGTTTTGAAACAACTGAAGCAAGAACAGATTGCTGCTTATATGGTCTACACTGGTAGAAGAAATTGCTACTTGAATAATCTACAATTATTGTTTCATCTTCATTTTCTGGCATAATTTGATTTTATAGAGAGTATTAGGCAAGAATTTGACGCTCCAAAATTTTAAGCTATACGAATCCCATTTCATATTGACAGATTGAGAAATCCCTACAGCGAATCCACCAGGGTACCAAGAACTCCATGTACACCACTTCACAGTCCATAGAAAACAAGGTCGGCGGACTCAGTGGTTGGAAGGACCTGCTGCAGGCTGTCGGGTTCAGGTTCGAGCCCTCGACAAATGGGCTACCACCCGCGGTGTTCTTTCCCCAGAGCGACCCTGCAGAGAGACTGACACAGGCTAGTGCAAGTCTACAGGCTTTACTAGGTAGGAATATTTTTGTAGAGGCATTTGATAATTTATTGTTAATTTAACTATAAAAATGTGAAACATTAATTCTTTACTTTTTATAGAGCAAAAATTTGCACACAGCTGCTCTGTCCACATTCACATAGTATCTATGCTCATTACAAAAAACATGTTCACGAAATGTCAAAAATTTTAAGCTGTAAAAACTGATAATTTTTGTTGAAAAATTTTGATATTTTTCTTATTTTATTTTGTCTAAAACATACTGAGTGTGGGTACTCGCTCTGATCTGAACCCACAGTCTATGTTAAGGACTAAAATAATGAAAAATGTATACCCTTGTCCAACCCAGTTTTATATGTTGGGATATTGTACATTACACAGGCAGGATTATCATAATGTTTATTGCTCCATATTTCAGGTCTACCTCACGGTTCGTTTGTGGCTCTTTCGAAGTTTCTGACCAACTATGAGGCTGGAGAGGCTATGATCAGAGTGGTGAGTAAAACCTTGTCAATTTAGCTCTTTGACCAGGCCTTGAGGTTATGAAACTTTTTTCATGCTCAGCTCAGCTGAGACTAAAATTTATCCTGCTGATAAATGTTAAAATGCCAACAATTGTTGGCATTTTAACATTTATCAGCAGGATAAATTACTAGCTTTGATGGTCTAAACCAAAGTTTTCAATTAATTTTGGCCATTTCAGTATTTATGAGTGATTAAAATTTCATGCTCAGCTGAGTTGAGCATGAAAAAAGTTTTATAACCTCAATGCCTGGTTGTAGCATTCTATGAGGGGGAATAGAAGGTACAGGAATCGATACAATTAAAAAAATTCTAAAATACCAGCGCAGACACCAGGCCAGAAGGAAATGACAATACAAGACCACACAAAAATTTTAGAATGCATGAAAAGCAATATGACAAGCTCTTTCCCAGTGCGGCTAACCAAATGAGCACAGCAGAGAGGAGGCATACAGAACAAAAGGACATTTAACAAGGACAAATTACAGCAGAAATTGGCCTGTCACATTTTTATATCTGCGGAAGTTTGTTTGCTGTCAGAGTGGTAGAGTGGCAGACTCAGTATTCAGAGGTTTGGGTTCAGGATCCTAGTGCTGCCATACTGTGTCTGTCCTAGTAAGTGGTGGTGTATCTCAGCCTGACTGAAAACTTGTTGAATGAGACATAAATAGGCAATGAAGCATCTGCTCAAACTAATAAATACACCAGCTTTCTGCCAATGACTGCCACATTCAGACCAAATTATATCTCATAATTTAGGGCTCTAGGTGTTGGCCAATTTTGATTTTAGCTAATTAAAGAAAATGTGCTATATTGAATTGAAGTTGAACTGAAGTTGAAGTCATAAATGACAATTTTAGTCCAACACAGATTAATATTGCATCCATGTCAATAGACCTATTATGTTATGAAGTGTTTGGTCAAACAATGTATTACTGTATCTTCTAGATGCGGGATATCTTGAGCAAGATGGCGGCCAAGGAGAGCAATGTTGATGTCAAGGTCGGCGTCAAAGTTTGGCGGGTGACAGGATGTCATGAATTTCTGGCCGGACTCAGTAAGTTATTTTCTACATAAAAGTTTTATGTCGGTATCCATTGCCTTGATATTTAGGGACACATTACCTCCAAATTTGTTGCCCGCAAATTCACAGTTTTCGCCAGTAAAGTTTCACAATAAAGAGTAGAGGAATGCTCATTAAGACTTGCAAATAACTAAGAAATGGAAGATTGGAGAAATTAAAATTATGCCAACGTTTCCGAATTTACTTTATTTTTCCGTTCAGGTATGGACCTGGTAGAAGTGGGTAATGATGAGATAACTCTGCGACTTGGGAAACAGTCCAACAAGAGACATCTACAGTTCGCTCTACAGTCACTGGTGTCACTCTTCAGTAAGTCCTTGTTTATACTCTGCATCATAAAAAACATATCCATGAAAAGTATACCTCCTTTAACCCCAGTTGTATATAGGAAAACGGGGGTTTACAAGGGTATACCTATTTTTCTTATTTTTGCTCCAAAACATAGATTGTGGGTACTAACATGCACCCGCAATCTCTGTTTTGAGCAAAAATAAGAAAACTATAAAAAATTTTCTACTGAAAATTTTCATTTTTTACAACTATTAAAATCCATCAAGAGACATCTGCAGCTCGCTCTACAGTCTCTGGTATCACTCTACAGTAAGTCCTTGTTTGTTTTTTGGGGAAACAGTACAGTGTACATCTCAAATTTAGATGTACATTCTTTCTTCCTGTAAGAAAGACTTAGTGTGTCTACCAATCTCTATATGGCCTTAGCTGTTGCCTGTGATGAACATCTTAAAATCAACGTACCAACATGTATTTACTCAAGAACTCGTGCAAAGTGACTTAAAAATACAGCAAAATAATTTAAAGGAGCTTCAATTAGTGCAGTTTCTGATCAGTGCCAGGTCTTCCAATGTAGTTCTTCTGTGTGGAATATACATAAGAAAGCCTTAGAGAGTCTTTTCCATTGCTCCTAGAAAAGTCCTTCAAAAATTAGGTGGTTTTATGAATTAACGGAGTTGCACCTTCCATACTCATTTTAAGCCGCAATTGACTTCAAAGCCTAGGAATGATTTAACTTTGTAATGGATGTAACAGGTTTTAGAAGCAATAACTATATAAGCCAGGCATGTTAGAATTTGGCTTATTCAATAATTTATTAACAAACTTTTAAATCTCCCCATTTTCACAGACACACAAGAAGCGCCACGCTCCCTCGTCCTCGACAGCTCCAGCAGTCTCGAGAGTCTTTCATCCTCCCACAGTGGCTCAACGTCGACCTCCAACTTTTCAAAGGGCAGTACGCCACCTATATCACCACGGAACAAGAAGAAATCATTTTTCGACCCTGCGGAGATGGAAAAGATGAGGATTACTAACAGAATGAATAGGATGAGTCAGGTGGGTAGAAAAACAAAAACAGTCTTGAAGATAAATGCTGGTCTGCTGGTCAAAACCAGTAAAATTTTCAGTTTGCTGGGCATAAAATTTCTATGTTTGGCAAAGACTTCCAAAACTATGTGTTACGATAAAGGCAGTGTCCTTCAAAATGTCAAGCGAGATATTGCAGTCTGTCAACTTCAATAAAATGAGGAGTGAATGGTGTGCAATTCTTGAACATGTTATCAAGATTCCTTAATTTTACAATTCATGATATTGATAGCTCAATTCCAATTTTGTTCACTCAATTTCAGGGTGGTCTTTCTGGGAGGAAACTGCCGACCCCTAAATCGTCCAAGAAGAACATCAATGATCCGTCTCTCTGTCTCTCCTACCAGAATCAAATCAAAACAATGTACCCACCGGGAACCAGCAGATCCCAAGATGGCGGCGACGTCTGCGTCACGGCGCTCAGTGATAGCGATACTCCGCTGTCCGAAACTGCTAGTCCGGACCCGGGAAGTAGTAACACGAGTGATAAATTACGTGGAATGGGTGAGGTTGAGCAGCTAGATTGGAGCAATGAACAGTTGGATATTGGAAATGATACGGACAGTTTGAATTCAAGTTGTGATAAAAATAGAACTTTTGAGCAAGGAGTGGCAAGGTCAAGGATTATTGATGACAGTAGTGAAAATGTGATGAAGGGCAAAGAAAATGAAAGTAGAACAGAGGAGCTGCCCGAAAATAATGAGACATTGGAACCTATTCACAAAAGAGAACAAAATAATGCAAGAAATAGGGAACTTGTTTTCGACAGAAATGGTGTGAACAGAAATTCGGATACATCTAACGCTAGCAGTGTAAGTCAGGGAAAGTTTGATCGAGATTCTGGTATCAGGCATTCAGACATGTCAGACTTGAGTATGGAAGGCGATGGCCGATTGACACCCAAAAATCAGCTCGATCTTGAACTGTACTTGAAGCAGATTGATGAAAACAATGTTCATCAGTTATCAGGGGAATCAGGAATAGTTTCAGAATCGGCATCTTCAAATATCAGTGAAGGCTCCCAACAAAGTGATCAAAGCGACTTTAAATTTGATCCTTCTGAAATTGCTAGGAAGGTCATGAGTGAGGTTTCAGCTCACAAGAAAGCAATAGACAGTTTGCAGAAAACCAGCATGGTGAAATCACAGATTGAGTCGAACAGTCTACGGAATGAATATCAAAACCAAATACAATCATTGCCATCTCCGACAAAGTCAAATAATCCAAATATGCCAGACTCTAAGTTAAGTGCAATTGCAACAGACCTGGGTGTAAGGTCGGATACAACAGTGCAGTCACAAATGACAGTCACAGATGGCACTAATTCAGCATTTACAAGCCCCACCCACAAGCCAAAGGTACCTCCTCCAATCGCCGCAAAACCAACATTCCAATCAAATCCTGCAGCATTTCGTAATCTTTCGACAAACATGTCCAATCTTGCAATATCCTCACCTTCAGGGAGTACAGAAAATATATTGGACAAAACAGAAGGTGATGAAACTCATCCCCCGTTGCAAATAACTAAAGGTCAGGAGTTAAAATGTGCTTTAGCAACAACAACAGCAATTACAGTGAATAAGAAAGATAGTTTTTCGTCCTCGACTAGTGCTAATACAAGTATGTCTTTCAGTTCATTTCGACCAGGCAATAAGACGGATGGTGAAAATCAGGGACGAGGGTCATTGTATAGACCTGACAGTGCTACCAGTACAAGCAGTTATTGCTCAACACCTTCCAGTGTGCAATCGGTTATTTACAAACCTATAATTAAGGAAAAAGAAAATGAATCGCCAAACGTTACAACATATGATTCCTCTAGTGAGCAGACCTCAAACTCTGGGTCGGCAGACACGATGACACCGACAATCAATTTGTCAGACATTCCACAGACCGGGACCAATAAACGGGATTCGTCGCCAGCACTCAGTACGGGATCCAGCACATCCAGTAAAAGCGGGAAACCAAAGAAAAAAGTTAGTTTTTCAGACTCTGACCCTAACGATACACCATCTCCACTTACATTGAGTGGCAATTCAAGTTCATATTTTGATATCAATAAAGGAATGGGACAATTTAATGCAAGGAATTTACCAACATGGGCTTATGGAGCAGACGCAAGTTCAAGGAATCAGCCTAGTCATCTCAGTGGACTGAAGCAAGTTCTTGGTCTAAAAGATCCACATTTGAAATCTAGGTCTAAAGTGCCAAGTCCACCAGTGAAATATTCCTCAGAAAATGTTCCAAAATCACCGAGAGACTTCTTGCCGAAAAATGCTCAAAATTTGACTCTAGCCAATCTCCAAGCTAGTGACCATAATTCCTCATTGGATAGTATAACAAATTCATCTTTAAGCAGCCCCAGGGAGAGTGTGTCTTCAGTAAATAGTGCTAGTATGTCGTCACTGAACAGCCCCTTGTCCCCGGGCTCAGTAGCTTCACAGCATAGCCCTTCATTGCCACCTGACCTGCATCCCCAAGGACCACTGGGAAATTCTGCCCAAAAACCTGCCATGCAGCAGAACCAGAGACCTTCATACGTTCAGCCACCCCCGTATTACGGACAACCGCCACCTCCATATAAACAAGCTGTTCAGAGAAATCCTCCACCAACCAATCTACCTCTTTCCTCACCAAAACACCAAGCACCATCTTCCCTTGCATCCCAGTCGCCGTCCCATCATGCCTATCCTACTTCCTCTATTGCCATGGCAACAAACAACAATTTCCTGCCTTCTCAATCCACTTTTGGGGGCCCTAGTGGCAATGTGACCAGAGCTCCAATGAAAAGTTTACCTGATCCTAGCCAAAATTATCAAGACTATCCAAATAGATACTCACTTGACAATTCCCAAGGTTATAGAGTGCAAAATCAGTCCCAAAGTCAAGGTTATGGTGGCCAAACTCTGCCTCAGGGTCAGAATTCACCTGGCCAAGGTCAAAATTACAGAGGTCAAACTCAACTACAAGGTCAAGGCTCGCAAGGTCAATCTCAAGGTCATTACCAAAGACAGTCATCTCAAGAATATCCAGGTCAATTAGTGCAATCCCAGTACAGTTTAGAAAATCAAAACCAACCTATCAAATCCCTTGATGGAAAATATACTATTCATCCAAACAAGTCTTTGAATCTAGGTCAGAATATTGACCCAAAGGGTCAACCATTTGCACAAAGTCAGGGTCAAATTTCCTCTCAAAATAGATATGGTACAAAATCTGTTATCCAAGAATCATCACCCTCAAGGCAAGTTCCTCCTTTTGGAGACCAAATGACTTATAACCCACCTAGAGACAATCATTTGATGCAAGGTCCTGACATTCGGCAAGGTTTGACCAATGGCTACCCTGAGCAGTTAGAAATGAGGACATTCCAGAGAGACCCCACCTCACGAGCCCCAAATTATGGGTCCCCTAATTTCAGCAATGGACCCTCTAGGAGGCCCCCTGTGCCCCCAGCAAGGATAGATAGCTGGGAAAATATGGATAGGAAACTGAACCCACCCCTAACCCCAGACCAGCCCCTTTCCAAGAGCTACCCATTGTTGGCCAGTCAAAACATGTCCCCAAAACATAATTTAATGACAAATCAGGCAGTCTCTCAACAGAGAATACCTCAGAGCCCAGAAACGGGTTTAAACAAAAGTTGGGGCCATTATTCAGTATCTCAAGGGGTTATATCTCAAGGACCAGCGGCGGACAGCGGCGGTATGAGGGGCAATGCATACAATGAAAATTTTACCTCAAATCGGACCAAAGTACCAAATGGTAGTGCGAATATTGAGCATTTTCCAAACGGCAACATTCCAAACCAAAGAAATTCTGATGGCTATCCATCAAACAATAAAACTCCAAACAATAAGAAGTTAGCAAACAATAACGCTACAACCAATAGTCAGTCGACCAACAATAACATGACAAGCAGCTACCAATTGGCACTGAAGAATAACCAGGTTTTACCCACTGGTGGTGGACTTCGCAGGGTAAATCTCGGGAATGACAAGAAGAGCTTTTCAAGAACAAATGTGATTCAACCTTCCAAATGCTAGAATAACACTTAAATTTTGCTCCTGGATTAGTGTGTAACACTTCAAAAGAAAAACATGTCTGTGCAATATATACCCCCTTAAACCCCACTTTTATATAGAAAAACAGGTTTGCAGGACCGTATACCTGATTTTCTTATTTTTGATCTAAAACATACATTGTGGGTACTCGTTAGAACCGCCTCGCCGAGGCGGTTCTAACGTGTACCCACAATGTATGTTTTGAGCTAAAATGTTAAAAATACCCAAATTTTTCCAATGAAATTTTCAATTTTTGCTTCTGAAAAAAAATCTCTGTATATTGCATGGGCAAGTTTTCATAATGTAATCTGAACCTCTGATTTGGAATACATATTTGCAATATTTCCAACCAGGTCAGACACAAATCAGGCTGGCCAAAGTTTTAAACAGCATCTCACCTATCTAGATGCTTGAAATTTGGGAAACGAAATCTAGAGAAATGATGAATTTAGGAGTGGAGATACTGCTGCCTAGGACTGGATGCTTTTGAAATTTCACCATTGCTTAAATTTTGTTATAACCCCTCCCCCACCTCCCCACCCCCACTAGAAATATTAGGATCTTATTCCCATTTTTTTTTCTATTACATATATTTATATTTTTGTTATAGTAATTGTTATTGGAATGACTTTACTACAATGTTCTCTCAATGGAGGTCTCAAACAAACAAAGTGGTCTCATTTAAATTAGTTCTTTCAAATGTTTTTGTCTCAGAATGCACATTAAAACTTGTTGTTATCACAAGGATTCAGTGGCGGATTTAGAGGGGGTTCAGGTGGTTCGCTTGAGCCCCCCTTTGGACCAAATTATTTCAATATCATCGTGAAATTTATGAAAAATCAGATGAAATTTTGAAGACGAACCCCCTCTTGATGGCCTTGAACCCCCCCCTTCTAGAAATCCTGGATCCGCCCCTGGGATTTCGCTTGAAAAATGGACTTCAATGCATTTAAACACTAAACAGTCTCTAAACCATGGAAGACGATTAAAGTGCTGTTAACAATATTAGAATCAAATGATTTTATTTTTTTTTTTTTTTTATCATTATTATTTTTTTTTTATATTTTTTTTTTTTATGATTGCACGCAATAAAATAAAATGGAATTTCATCAGCATTGCTGCTTGTGTGTACACAATGTCATGAGCCACGATGCAAGAAAACCGTTCTTCGGGGTTTCCGACCAGGTCTGACACAAATCAACCTGTACAGTCACAGAAGCAGATTAGAAGCTTGAAATTTCGGATTTAAGGAGAAGAGAGATTGTACTATCTGTGTAGTGAAAGCAAAGGCGCTGATCAGCTTCGCAGTTATTGCGAAGCTGATCTGCACCTTTGTTTTCGCATAGGTAAAATCCGGTTTTCTCACGATGCGGCTCATATTATGTTAAAACCAAGATTTTCTATGAGCATTTATTTGTTTTTGTTTTAGATGCCTTTTATCTAAGTTTTGTTTAAAATCTATTTTTCTATTTTGTTAATTTTTAAAATCTTTTACTAAAACAATTATGTCGTCAGTAATATAGATAAGATGCATATTTAATGACATCATGCAGATTTTTGTAAAGGCACTAACCTTTTTTTTCTGGTTTTGCAAAGAACTTTAAATTTCAAGGTTTTTTTTTTTTTAACTGCAGCTTCTATGAGGCTTTTCTTACATAAACATACAATCAATCTTTGAGAAGGGAAATCAAAAAAAAAAAAAAAGAAAGAAAGTACGGAATCTATTTTTTTTTTTTTTTTTCAAACAAAAAAAAACTGCACATGCTTATGAGTTATAAAAGAACACCTGTAGCTTTTTCTCCATAATAGACATCATAATGTTGATGATCTTGATAAAAAAATAATAATAATGACATGACAACAAATGCACACATTCCATTAATATTCATTATGCTCATGAATATTCATTGGCTATTAATATTCATTTTGCACATGAATATTCATTAAGTATGCATCTTTTCTGTCTTTCAGTTTCTGTACTAAAATGGTGTCAGTGCTTTTTGTAAATATGTAAATAAGAATATTGATTGGGTATTTATTAGAATATTTTATATAATATAGACTTTATATGTGCTACATTGAAATAGACCACATAGCCATGGTATGTGGTGTGTGGTCACACCTCCATAGACTTTTTATACGAGTTAAAAAGGATGAATTGCAAGGCTGTGCCAAGCATCTTCATCAGGAAAACATGTCAGTGAAATAAATAGCCCCTTTTTGGAGGGGTTTACCTATTTTTCATATTTTTGCTCCAAAACATAGATTGTGGGCGGCTCTAACGTGTACCCACAATCTATGTTTTTAGCAAAAAGAAGAAAAATATTACAATTTTTCTACTGAAATCTCACACAATTTATTCACAATTTTTGCACCTTAAAGACATTGCATTTGTTTCGGTGAATATGTATATCATTTGCATATTTAATCCAGTAGAGGATTACTGTATTGTTATATTGAGGATCTTATTCGTCATCTCTTTAATTGATTATTAAATTGACTCATTCATATAAGAAAAATCCTCAAGATCAGAGCATTATATCATGTTATGAAAGGAGTTTTAAAATTTTCAATTTTGGAACACAAGTGCTCAAGTCAATTTGTCAAATTTAGTTCAGCAATTTGTTTGAAATTTTGGTATTTAATATGCGTTTGGTACATCACTAAAAATGAAACTGCCAAATGTAATGGCCTGTTTTTCATGTAACTTGCATATCATAATTTTCTGCCTACGGATTAACACCGAAATTTAATGCATGGTTTTGTTACACCACTTAGACATGACGTCAATTGATGTTATAACATTCACGAATGTCACAATTTGACCACAGACAACCTTCCACGAACACAGTCAGCTGATTTGTAAATAAGCAATTGATATATGAGCCATGTTGCGAAAAAACCTGTTTTTGAGGTTTTCAAGCTGATGTGACACAAACCGGCCTGTACAGTCATAGAACAAGGCTAGAAGCTTGAAATTTGGATTTAAGAAGTGGGATTGTATTATCCCTATTGCGAAAACAAAGGCACTGATCAGCTGTGCAGTTACTGCACAGCTGATCAGTGCCTTTATTTTCGCATAGACAAATTTCTGGTTTTCTCAAGGACGTGGCACATATATCTTATGAAGTACAGTTCAACCTCATTATAACGCACCTCACTATAGTGCGGTTTTCAATATAACACGGCCAAGTCATGGCTCCCAAAATAATTATTTTGCTATATGTCTATTGTAAATAACCTCATTATAACATGGTTCACTTATAACACGGTCTGTTTTCATGGACCCCAAAGATAGCGTTATAATGAGGTTGACCTGTATTATGAAGCAATGAATGTAAATAACATTGTATATATAACATATGAGATCATAAAATATATAACAGTATTTATTGAATATAGTTGTATATATTTGTCTTGTACAAATTGTGAAAATATATGTTTTTATAATTAAACAAGTTTCTACTAATGGTAGAAAAATAAACCATTCTTATGAGAACCTGTGTTTTTCTTTTCTCTTTTTATCGAGTTTGGTATAGTTTTTACCCAGCCTTGGTAAGATTTTTTACCCAGTCATTGGAATAAATTTGGGGCAACTGAGCTATTTACTGAATATGGCTCCTGTTAGTCAAACTGGTTAACTCAGTACTTTCTTTGGTTCGGTTCTTTACAGTCAACAATATTTCTCTAATGTCTGGATACAGTTAAACTTTTCTGTTGGTTGAATCACTACAGGATAATGGAGAGTAAACATTGTCTCTCCCACCAGACAAGCAAATCCCTTTGTGTGCCTGTCTGGGATACGTATTTCTGTCTCAGTACTAGTACAATTTTAGCTGTCTCAAAATGTCAATCATTTCAGTATTTAGCCAATAGAAATGTACACCTCATGCTTACTTCCATGTAAGGAAGTGATGAGCTAGGTGTCAACTGTCAGAGACAAAAATAGCCTAGCAGGTGTTAATTTCTGGAAGATATCAAGAGTAATTGTAGTCTGCTGCTCTCATAAAAATCTAAAAATTTAATTTTGCTGGGAATTTTGTGAATAAAACAAAATGATGATTTAATATTTTTGTAAGGTGAGTGCAAATACAAAATTATTTTTATTTGTTTCACTGGCTAATTTGCATATTGTTTTTTATGTCCAAACAAAATGGCTGCCTGAACAGAACTTGAAGCCTATTCAGTCAAAATGCGTTAAAAGGTGGGTGAGAAAAATAATCAATGATGGTATTGAAGCCTCAACAAGGAAATCTCAGGCTCGTTTCCAGATTATTCGTCTCATCCTCGGCAGAGCCTCGGATGAGACTTGAATAATCTGAAAACTTGCCTGAGATTTCCTCGTCTTGACTTGACCTCAACCCCATCATAGATTCTTTTAGTCTTTTATAGGGAGCCTCGTTGCGTGGTAGAGCATTGGACTCCGTATCAAATGCTCCTAGGTTCGATCCCCACATACGGCACCGTGTTGTGTCCTTGAGCAGGACATTAAACAAAAAAATTGTCTTGCCCACTGAGACAACCAAGCAAAAGTAGATTACAAACCAAAGTACTCACAATTTGAAAATCTTCAACTATGCTAGGCCACCTATCGCCAAATCTCAGTACTGCTTAGCCGCTTCAACGGCTGAGCCCTGCCCAGGGAGAAATGGATTTTTATATTGTAAACAGGAGAGTTGGTAGGAATGCATATTAGGGAAGTTTCTTATTGGTCCAAACAGATGCAGTTTATTTGAATTTGCCTACAGAGTTATTTGATCGTGTATCTGATTTCTGTATTGAATTCAGGACTGAGTTGTCACATTTGCCATCAATGGACATCAGAAATACCTATACAATTTTATGAAGCAATCATTTTTGAAACTATGTTAAGACTCAGAGAATTAGAGCAACTTCCACCTACGCATGGGCAAAGGTAATAAAGAAACTGAACAAAGTTGATTCAACATTATATTTATTAACAATATGTACAGAAAACAATGTTTTTTAGCTGAGACAAATTATAAAGAATACCCAATTAAATAAAATGCAAAAAAGGCCAGAATCAGCTAACATGCCATGCAGGCTGATCAGTTCAAATTAAACAAGTGGCCCCCATGGCAGAGTGGTTAAGAGCACTGATATTTTGCAACCACGCTTAATCATTCGATCATCCAATTGTTGTGTCTGGTGTGGGTTTTAGCCCACATGGGGTATACTTGAGACAAGCCAAGTTCTGCTTGCGGGTGTGTCAGGTGGTTTTTCTCCGGGTTCTACCGTTTTCCCCCTACCTACTAAATGGCCTGTCTCATATGAGCTGAAATAATCTTGAAATGGATGTAAAACTGAATAAAAAAATTAAATTTAACAAGGCCTTGTTTCTTTAAATCATCGTAGACCACAATTGAATGCTTGGTATAGAGATGAAAAATCTACTGAAATCAACAACAAAAATTAGCTTCTAAATAATATTGTGACATTATTTCATTAGACTTTTTGCTGCCATATGAAACATATTGTAAGTTCAGAAATGTTCATTAAAACTTATTTTTGCGAATATTCACAAATTCGATGGATGCCTCGCGAATTCAAAGTCCTCGCTAATAAATAACCACAATAAGCCATAAATACTACAAGAACACTCATTCGTGAAATCAAAACTTCGTGAATAATTCAGAAATAGAAAAATCACGGAAAAAAAAGTCACCCAAAAATTTTCCGACTTTACAGTATCATTTGGTAGACTACCGTGGAGTCCCTGCTATCCTTCACTTCCCATTTCAGAAAAAAATCAGGAAAATATGCCCATGAACTATAAACCCCCTTAAACCCCACTTTTATGTACAAACACCGGGGTTTGCAGGGGTATACCTATTTTTCTTATTTTTGATCCAATACATAGATTGTGGGTACTCATTAGGACCGCACCTACAACCACCTCGTCGAGGCAGTTCTATCAATGTTTTGAGTGAAAATGCTAAAACTATCAAAATTTTTCCAGTGAAATTTTCAATTTTTGCTTCTGAAAAAAATCTCTGTATATTGCATGGGCAAGTTTTCATAATGTCTAACACTCTTGCATGAAGAACTTTACTTGTCCCACATCATAAAATCTTAAACCCAAATGATGAGATGAGAAATTGAGCCTCGTCATGAGAAAACGTTTCTGTCATTTCTGAACAGGTCAGACACAAACCAAGCTGTATAAGCACAGAAGATAGCTAGAGACTTGAAATTTGGGATTCAGGAAGAAGAGGAATTGTACTATCCCTGTAGTGAAAACAAAGTTGCTGATCTGTGTCTTTGTTTTCGCATATGCAATATGTTAGTTTTCTCATGAGGAGGCTCATTCTAATGGTTTTTGAGTGCTGAAATCAGCAAGCTTAACTCATTTAAGCCTGGAGTCCCTTTTATGAGACATAGGCAAACAGAATAGCCACAGATGTGACGCCGCAGAACGCGGCGTCACATCTGGGGCTGTTCTGTTTGCTTAGAGAAATTTCATCCAAAACTGTAATAAAATTTGAAAATCCTACCTAAAGCCCCTAAAAATGAAAGTGGACTCACCCAAATGATACTGATGGGAAAATCCATTCGGCAAATATGGGTTAATAATTTCTCTACGCTTAAAGATGTGGTCCATTTATCATGATTTGAATATAAGGCAAAAAATTTGTTCTTTTACATTTTATCAGATTCCTTATGAATACAAAATGTAAATGTATACTGCCCAAAATGATTGAGCAAATGATTATTTCAAACCCTACAAAGAAACAATGTAAAGTAAAACAAAAAATTAAAAAGATTTTATGCTTTTTTAAAGTTTATATGTAGCACTAAACTTTCGAAGATATTTCCATGTACATCATACAATTCGACATCATTCAAGAAACTTGAATAAAAACAAATCAAAACAGAATTAACACTCTTGAATCACTAAAAAGCTTTTGATACCCTATCATCTGTCACTAAGAAAATTTATCGAGAAAAATAAATCTACATCATGTTGACACTATGATTCTGAAATATTTTATGGCAAATGTGTAAGCTTGAAAACATATTGGGCTTACTTTACGTGACAATAATGTAACAGCACAACGAATGCAAAAACAACACACATATAGCACAAATTTCACTTCTGATTCAGCGATTTTATCCCCAATTACATTTTATTTAAGCAATGGTAAATAAAAACAAGAAGTACTTCAATGCTTAGTAATACTATTGTGTAAACCATACAAATGATCAGGTAGGCCACATCAGCAACTTCTTTGTAGATGGTACAATGTCTCAACTTCATAAATCAATAACTTCTAGTCATTACCCATCTTGTATACTTGTTCAGCCCTGGGCCCCTGTTTGTGTTGGACCTGCCTTAAAACCTTGAAGACAGGGTTTGTTAAAATGTGGCTTAAATCAAATACATGTACATATTATGAGAAGGAATGGAACATGATTCCTAGAACCCATGAAGGTCAATGATTTATTACAATTATTTTGTTATCCAAATGGCTGAACACATATTTTCATCTTTTTATCTGGGGCCAGTTGTTCAAAACTTTGTAAGCTTTTTGGACTTCGAAAGCAAATACGCTGTAATGCTTTGTTGATAAAATGTGAGAATCCTTTGCAATGCAAAGGATTCTCACATTTTATCAACAAAAAATAACTGTATTTGTAATATTCATGTTTTCAATTCTAACAAATCATTAACTAACGATGTCAGTAATTTTGAACAACTGGGCTCCGGTCATTTCCTGAGAGAATAGAATCTATCAGTATTTATCAGTCTATAACAATTTCTTGTAAAGTTTTTGCGTCGAGACATTCTCCGTCCTCCATTTCTAGGTTTTCAGGCGTTTCCGACGGTGACACGATTTCTCCGTCGAACGAGAACTGAAGAGACGACATTGACAGACCAACTCTACGGGAATACTCCTCCATTAGCACTCTTAAGGGCTGGTGCTGAAAATATAATATGCGCTACATAATGAGAAAACTAGCCTGATGGTTGAGCAAAAATTAAGCCAAATCAGTCCTCCAGAAACCGATTACGAATAATTTTTTACAACAATGAAAAACTTCTTAATACCATATAATTGAAACAGGTCATGAGTTAACAGGCTATACTGGGAGCTTTAAATAAAGAAATAAGCAAGTTATTAATTATCAGTTGTATTTCAATTACATGTACATGTATTTCTACCTATGTCTCATGGTTTTAGATTGCACACACAACAAGACACAAGTTGAAGTCATACAGCATGTCAGATGTTTTTTTGTTTTTTTGTTTTGTTTTTTATTCAGTTTAACATCCCTTTCAAGATTATTTCAGCTCACATGAGACAGGCAAATCAGTAGTAGTGGCGAAAACGGGAAACCCGAGAAAACCACCCGACACACCCGCAAGCCGAACTTGGCTTGTCTCACATGTGCCCACACTGGGCACATGTGAGACAAGCCAAGTTCGGCTTGTGGGTGTGTCGTATGTGACATGAACTGCCAATCCTATAACAACTCACTGGTAAAAAGTGGTTGTATTTTGATGATTTCTCTGTCTTGTGTCTCTTGACTGCTCACAGTTCTATCTGGTCAGAGTCCTCAGTTTCTGGTGTATTGTTTACACTGCCAATCTAGTTTGTTGTGCAACAAAGGTACTCACCAGTTGTATTTTGATAATTTCTCTGTCCTGTGTTTCAAGACTGCACACACAGTTCTATCTGGTCAGAGTCCTCAGTTTCTTGTGTATTGTTTACGCTGCCAATTTAGTTTGTTGTGCAACAAAGGTACTCACCAATTGTATTTTGATAATTTCTCTATCTTGTGATTCTAGACTACACACACAGTTCTGTCAGGTCAGAGTCCTGCGTTTCTGGTGTATTGTTTACGATGCCAATCTAGTTTGTTGTGTACCAAAGGTACTTACCAGTTGTATTTTGATAATTTCTCTGTCCTGTGTTTCAAGACTGCACACACAGTTCTATCTGGTCAGAGTCCTCAGTTTCTTGTGTATTGTTTACGCTGCCAATTTAGTTTGTTAAGCAACAAAGGTACTCACCAATTGTATTTTGATAATTTCTCTGTCTTGTGATTCTAGACTACACACACAGTTCTGTCAGGTCAGAGTCCTGAGTTTCTGGTGTATTGTTTACGATGCCAATCTAGTTTGTTGTGTACCAAAGGTACTTACCGGTTGTATTTTAATGATTTCCCTATGTCTTGTGTCTCTAGACTGCTCACACAGTTCTATCTGGTCAGAGTCCTCAGTTTCTGGTGTATTGTTTACGATGCCAATCTAGTTTGTTGTGTACCAAAGGTACTTACTGGTTGTATTTTAATGATTTCCCAATGTCTTGTGTTTCTAGACTGCACACACAGTTCTATCTAGTCAAAGTCCTCAGTTTCTGGTGTATTGTTTACACTGCCAATCTAGTTTGTTGTGTACCAAAGGTACTTACCGGTTGTATTTTAATGATTTCCCTATGTCTTGTGTTTCTAGACTGCACACACAGTTCTATCTAGTCAAAGTTCTCAGTTTCTGGTGTATTGTTTACGCTGCCAATCTAGTATGTTGTGTAACAAAGGTACTCATCGGTTGTATTTTGATAATTTCTCTATGTCTTGTGTTTCTAGACTGCACACACAGTTCTATCTGGTCAGAGTCCCCAGTTTCTGGTGTATTGTTTACACTGCCAATCTAGTTTGTTGTGTAACAAAGGTACTCACCGGTTGTATTTTGATAATTTTTGTATGTCTTGTGTTTCTGGACAGCACACACAGTTCTATCTGGTCGGAGTCCCCAGTTTCTTGTGTATTGTTTACGCTGCCAATCTAGTATGTTGTGTAACAAAGGTACTCATCGGTTGTATTTTGATAATTTCTCTCTGTCTTGTGTTTCTAGACTGCACACACAGTTCTATCTGGTCAGAGTACCCAGTTTCTGGTGTATTGTTTACGCTGCCAATCTAGTATGTTGTGTAACAAAGGTACTCACCAGTTGTATTTTGATAATTTCTCTATGTCTTGTGTTTGTAGACTGCACACACAGTTCTATCTGGTCAGAGTCCCCAGTTTCTGGTGTATTGTTTACGCTGCCAATCTAGTATGTTGTTTAACAAAGGTACTCATCGGTTGTATTTTGATAATTTCTCTTGTGTTTGTAGACTGCACACATAGTTCTATCTGGCCCCAGTCCTCAGTTTCTGGTGTATTGTTTACGCTGCCAATCTAGTTTATTGTGTAACAAAGGTACTCACCGGTTGTATTTTGATAATTTCTCTATGTCTTGTGTTTCTAGACTGCACACACAGTTCTATCTGGTCAGACTCTTCAGTTTCCGGTGTGTTGTTTACGCTGACATTTAAGTTTTCTCCTATATGACACACTGAAAGATAGAGTGTTTAAAACTAGTGACAATATTATAAAATCAATTCAAGACAAAATTTCGCTAAAATATAACTCATAACTAACATGATTACATACCTTTTGATTGGTTGATTTTATTTCTACATCTGGGCCACATCTTGAGAAAACCAACTATGTGGTTTCCGAACAGGTCTGACACAGAGCTGTTCAAGCACAGAAGATGGCTAGAGGCTGGAAATTTTGGATTTGGAAAGAAGAGGAATTGTACTAACCATGTGGTGAAAACAAAGATGCTGATCAGCTTCGCAGTTTCTGAGAAGCTGCTGATCAGCTTCACAGTTTCTGCGAAGCTTACCATTTTTGTTTTTGCAAATGCAATATGCTGGTTTTCTGATGACGCAGTTCATTTTTCTCATGAAGCTGTTCATTTTATAAGCATATACTGTAAATTAGTAAATTTTCGCGAGTCTCTTATTTCGCGAATTTTCGATTTCTGAATTATTAGCGAGTTCTTGAATTCGCGAGCGAGTACTCGTGCTGTCTATAAAGCTTATAGTAATTCTTTATTAGCGAGAACTTTATTTTCGCGAGGCAACGAATTTGCAAATATTAGCGAAAATTAAGTTCTCATGAAAATTTCCGGGTTTATCAGTAAATCAAAAGTCTGTGCAAAAGTCATTGTTCAGCAGTTCTCAAAGCTCAGGCATGTTTTCTAAAGCTATTTTAAATGTGCCACCTCATGAGATAGAAGAATTATTGCACAGTGCTGATCAGCACCTTTGTTTTCACTTCAAGCATAGTACAATTTCTCTTCCTCCTTAATACGTAACTTCAAGCTTCTAGCCATCTTCTGTAGCTGCAAAGGCTGGTTTGTGTCAGACCTGGCCCCAAAGTTATGAAACTTTCATGCTCAGCTCAGCTCAGCTGAGAATAAAATTTATCCTGCTCATAAATGTTAAAATGCAAACAACTATTATTTCGCCATTTATGAACAGTTTAAACATTTTGCTTAGCTTATAACCTCGGGACCAGGTCAGAAATCATAAAGACCGATTTTCCTGCACTGAGGCTCAAATTACTTACTTATTATATCTGCCGTATGAAGTTTTACTGACATGGGCGTGTCTGTCGGCCGCAGAATCTTATCTTTATGGACCAACATGACATGGTAGAAGTCCGCATCCTCTGAATCGGCCATCTCTTCCATTATGATAGAGAACGGCTGGTCCTTGAAAAGAACATTACGAAAACAAAACATGCCCATGCAATATAAAGAGATTTTTAAAGTTGTAAAAAATGACAAATTTCAGCTGAAAAATTTTGATATTTTTCTTATTTTTGCTCAAAACATAGAATGTGGGTGCACGTTAGAACCGCCTCGGCGAGGCGGTTCTAACGAGAACCCACAATCTATGTTTTGGAGCAAAAATAAGAAAAACAGGTATACCCCTGCAAACCCCAGTTTTACTATATAAACGTGGGGTTTAAGGGGGTATTCATTGCACAGACATGTTTTCCTGATGAGGAGTGAGAAAATGTGAGCCATGACATTATGAATATACTGTCCTTTTGGGTATTTTCATTATGACAACTTTCCCATGCAATATACAGAGATTTTTTTAGCTGTAAAAATAGAAAATTTCATTCGAAAAATGTTTATTTATATTTTTGCTCAAAACATTCATTGTGGATACAACCTTCAAGGCAAAGCTTACAAACTTCATGGCAACTCATATATAAAATTCATGGCAAAATTAAGAGTTCATGACTAAATTTTACTAAAAATACTGTACCTTCGGAAATTTTCGCGAGAACTTAATATTCCCTAATACATGTATTTGCGAATTTGTTGCCTCACGAAAATGTTTTCTCTAATAAAGAATTACTTTAAGCTTTATAAACTGTAAGAGGACTCACTCTCAAATTCAAGAACAAGCTAATAATTCGGAAATCGAAAATTCGCGAAATAAATGTCATGGTAAAATTTCCGAACTTACAGAGCTGAGGAAGAAGTGAAAATGTATAGTGACAATGACAAAATGACAATGACAAAAGTTTATTCCGTAATAGAAGGTCATTGGCCCACAATACATATCATTTACAAACAGATATACAAGTGATATCCTATATTAATAATTCAGTAAATACGTTTTTACCATAAAATTAGAGTTGATGGAAGGTATTTCTTAACGAAAAGGCACTAATCAAGAATTTTGACACTATATGTATTTCCAGTTCAGTTTGTAATTTCATAATGTTATATAAATGTTGTACGGTTATATGTTGCCTCCAATGTTGAGGGAAGTACTGGTTTCTTAATTCCTCGTAAGCTGGACATAGCATAAAGAAATGAAACTCGTCCTCTACCGTATAAACATTACGCCCTAGACAAAAAGGGCAAAACCTGAATTCTCTTCCAACATCTGTATGCCTACCTTTTTCGATCATAAGTTTATGACCTGAACAACGAAAGTTTGCTAACGTTTTTCTAGCTATATAACTCAAATCTGTGAATAAGTATTTTTCAATGTCCAACAGAGACTTGAAGTGCTTATAATGCTCAGCTTTTGAGGAACTATCTAATCTACTTCTCCAATTCTGAATCGATATCTTTAATACGTTTTGTAGCTTATATAGGAAAACCTTAAATTCCAATCCAAACATCTCTAAAACTTTCTTTGAGAGAGGAGGAACTTCTCCCTAAAATTCTTGGCGAGGTTAAACCCTGTATAAAACTTACAGAATTCATGGCAAATCTTCTGATCTCCCCTTGGTACTGAATGCGGACTGTTATTTCATCCGAATCGTCAAGAATGCACATTTCCCCATCAGGACTAGTAAACGATGTCTGCAATGGGTTCTCATTTAATAGTCTTCTCGCACTGCAGATGTCTTTGCTTAAATTACTGAAAACATCATGTTTAATAATGTAGTTACATAGTCTTGTCACATCTTATTCTAACCAACCTTTCAGAAAAATCTGATTGGCATACAAGTCAATCAACATGATTTGATGTTGTTATATCTATCTTCTTTCTTTGGTGACAATGTTATTCTTGCAATGATTTTCTTAACTTTCAATAATTGCTGTGGACACATGCAGCATTGTTTGCTGACTTTACTCCATAGGAGTATCTTAATGCATAGTTCAACTTCATTAAAATGCTATCTATACAAGAAACTGTCTTATAGTGACAACATATGCTAAAGGAACAATAGGAATATAATCATATGGGAGCCATGACATGGTTGTGTTATACTCAAAACTATGTTCTAATTATGTTGAACTGTATCTTGATGAAAACAGTAAATTTGCATTTGAAGTATTTAAAGGTGTCAAATGTGCAAACAAATTTCAACACTCTTGACAGCTTATTAATTTTCAAATATAATATTTATACAAACTTGACTGATTGTAGTAGTTTCTTCTTCCCCCTTATCGCCCGGCTACCTCTCCCCCCTCTTCTGCCAGCCTTACCCCCACTGCTAGGGGGAGTAGGGGGTGGGGGAGGGGAGGGGGAAATTACTTCAACATCTTCTGACTTCTTTGGTGTTTTCCTGTTTGAAGAGAAATACGTAAAGCATGTCTGAAAAGCTTTTTACATGTACTTTTTTTTTCACTTCAAAAATAGTACAAATCTCCCCTTTGTACCAGGGCTGTGCAGTTAGGTTTGTGTCAGGCCCAATCAGAAATTGAAGACATAACTGGTTTTCTCATATCATGAGAAAATGTGTCTTCATGGTCTTCGAACAGATCTGATACACAACCAGGCTCTTCAGCCTTCGAAGATAGTTACAGGCCTGACGTTTTGGATTAAGACATTGGAAGAATCACACTATCTATGAAGCGTAAAAACAAGCGTGCTCTCACTTATATTTAAATTTGTAAAGAAGGTCCAAAATTCAAGACACAAAGAATATACATGTATATAGTACAGAAAAACTGGTCCCAAAAGCTCAAGAAGTACAGCAGCTGCTTCGGCACTCGGTGGTTGCATACTCAAACTTCTGCCACATTATATCAAAGGCATTAAACCATCAGGAAAACATGTCCGTGAAACATATATCCCCTTGTACCCCACTTTAACATAGTAAAACTGGGGTATACATGTACCTATTTTTCTTATTTTTGATCCAAAACATAGATTGTGGGTACTCATTAGAACTGTGTATCCACAATCAATGTTTTGAGCAACAATAAGAAAAATATCTGTTTTTTTTTTTTTCTATTGAAATTTTCGATTTTTTACAGCTGAAAAAAACTATATATACCGCATGGGCAAGTTTTCATAATGCACAGTACCAGTGGCAACAATGTTCAATGCTCAGCATTATAAAGGAAGCATTGGCCTAAGATCTAACTAGCATTTGGGGTTTCCATTTGACCAGGTTCAACTGTCCACACAAATTATGCATTTATTTTTTTTTTACAGTGTATCGATTAATTATCTATTAATGTCTGATCATCACCTTAGAAACTGTGGAAATGTTACCTTCTCGAAGCCACAATGAATGGTGCCCCGGCAGAGACTCAAACAAGGACCTCTCGGACCAGAGTCAAATACTCTACCCCCTGCGCCAATCCACATCATTATGATTGTAGCTACGGTTGTTAGTTTTTTTCCAATAAATAAATAAATTTCAAAGATCACAGATAAAAAAGTGAATTATCAGGTACAGCATAAAAGAATTCAACTTACTGTGAACCCCCTATACTACTCTCGTCATCGTCCGACAAAGTCAAAATGTCAGGAAGTAATTTCTTTGTATCTGGTGCTGATGACTGCAATGTTGACGCGAAGTCATCCTCTACATCTGAAAGGCATATTGAGGAGCTTTGTATGAGAACCCACAATATATAGGTTCTTATGAAGAACTGACAAAATTTAACTTTCAGTATACTCCCATTAAATGAGCTGCCTCGTGGGAAAACCAACAATGTGGTTTCCGAACAGGTCTGACACAAACCGACCTGTACAAGCGCAGAAAAGAGCTAGAAGCTTGAAATTTCGGATTTAAGTAGAAGAGGAATTGTACTATCCGAGTAGCGAAAACAAAGGCGCTGATCAGCTTCGCGGTTACCGCGAAGCTGATCTGCGTCTTTGTTTTCGCCTATGTAGATTGTAGGTTTTCCCATGCGACGGCTCAAATGGATTTCTGAAAAGACTTAACTGTCTATATCCATATCATTTGGATGAGTCCACTTTATATATGAGCCGCATTATGAGAAAACCCACATTCTGCATATGTGAAAACAAAGGTGCTGATCAGCTTCGCAGTAACATTGAAGATGATCAGCACCTTTGTTTTCGCTACAGGGATAGTACAATTCCCTTCTTCCTAAATCCAAAATTTCAAGCTTCTAACTATCTTCTGTGCTTGTACAGCTCGGTTTGAGTCGGACCTGTTCGGAAACCACATTGCTGGTTTTCTCATGACGCTGCTCATATATACATGTATATTGATCAAACTTGTGATCCCTGTTTTACAAAGTGAGTGTTTTAACCACTAACCCACCAAAGCTTCTAAATTCAATGCCAATTTGCATATACATACATGTATATGGGAAGACAAATAAGATAACAAAGGTTTGGGCAAATGAGGAATAACTCCAATTTCAAAACCCCAGCCTTTGACCATTTGTTTTTCCTCATGCCGCAACTGATTTATAAGGCTTGAAACCCTTTTCATCAGGAAAACATGTCTGTGTAATGTATACCCCCTTGAACCCCACTTTTATATAGCAAAACTGGGGTATGCAGGGGTATACCTATTTTTCTTATTTTTGCTCCAAAACATAGATTGTGGGTACTCGTTAGAACCGCCTCGGCGAGGCGGTTCTAACGTGTACCCACAATCTGCTTTGAGCAAAAATAAAAAAATATCTAAATTTTTCCAGTGAAAATTTTCATTTTTACAACCAAAAAAAAGTTCTGTATATGATAGCACAGTGACTTTGTGGTAGCATGTGGGATTCAAATCCAGAGTTAATGAATATTGGTGAATGATTACAGGACCGAATATTGAGAAATTTCTCGCGTCACAGTCAAATCATCCATGTAAATAAACTTTAGTTGATTACTGTAAATCCGGAAATATTCGCGAGAACTTAATTTTTCCTAATATTCTCGCACTTGTTGCCTCGCGAAAATAAAGTTCTCGCTAATAAAGAATTACAATAAGCTTTATAGACTGCACGAGTACTTGTTCGCGAATTCAAAGATTTGCAAATAATTTGGAAATCGAAAATTCGCGAAATAAAAGTCACGCAAAAATTTCAAAATTTGCAGTACTTGTGTGGTTATATTCAAAGCACATTTCAGATGTCAGATTTCAGATGACATCCACAATGTGGGTATAAGTCACAGAAAATGGAGGCAACATCTCAACATGACTATAGCAGTTGACAAGGATCTTAAGCATCAAATCAAACAAATAAACCACAAATCAAACAAACAAATAAACACAACTTACCCCTTTCAATTGTATCTTTCTTCGCATCCTCGAACTCGTCATCGTAATCATTAGCCTTGATGTGATCAAAACATCTTGACACTCTAGTCGAGTAGATGTGAGACCGGGTCTGGGTTTTTGGCCCTGGGGCTTGTTCTGTGGTTGTTTGACTAGACGCCTTTTTCTTCAGACCTCGACGTCCACGTATCCCGGTGACTTTCTTTTTCTTGATTTCCACCGGCTCTTCGTCACTTGTATCACTCTAAAAAAATCATTGATTATTCTTTAAGTGATTTAATGTTTACAATTTTAGTTATGTTGAGACATCTTTTTCTGAGAATTTTCTGTGAGGGGAAACAAAACAATCATCTCCATCACCAGCATGATGTTCATTGTACAAGTGTTACTTTCTGAAAGGGTTTCTTTATTGATATGGAGAAAGCCGCTGATACGTATGGAGAGAAAGACTAAACCGCGTCAAGAGAAAACTGGATAATTGCCTATACGAAAACAAAGGCACAGATCAGCTTCGCAGTAACTGCGAAGCTGATCAGCGTCTTTGTTTTCGCTACACAGCTAGTACAATTCCTCCTCTACTTATACCCAAAATTTCAAGCCTCTAGCCTGCTTCTGTGACTGCACAGGCCGGTTTGTGTCAGACCTGATAGGAAATCCCGAAAACAAGTTTTCCCCTGTCACAGCTCAGACTGTCAGTGAAGATGCACAAGCTGGGTATAAGAGGATATATTTGGACCCAAGGTTATAAAGCTTTTTTCATGCTCAGCTCAGCTGAGCTTGAAATTTATCCTGCTCATAAATGTTAAAATGCCAACAATTGTTGGTATTTTAACATTTATGAGCAGGATAAATTTCTAGTTATTGGGTTTTGAACCTGAATTTTCCACTAATTTTGACTATTTCAGCATTTATGAGCAGTTGAAATTTCATGCTCAGCTGAGGCCTGGAACTGGATATCAAATTTCCTGTCAGATAGGACTGTCAGATGTTATCTGAAAGGTAGCCATGGAGAGGAGTTTGCCACTCATGTCGGTCTCCCCTAAGGTTCTGTCATCTCACCAGTTCTTTTCAACATATCCCTACATAATATCTACCGTGACATCTCTTGCCAGAAAGTGAATGACGGGATCTACCGCAGTGGTAGAGCTAGAAAGGAGTCAAAGGGGGGAACACCCTGCTCTTATTTAGAAAATGGAAAATGCACCCTGCCTTTTTGGCCTCCAGAGGGTTGCACCCTGTCCTTTTCAGAACATTAAATATTGAAAAATACACAATATTTGATGCTTCTGTCTAAGATTTGTGTTACCTTTTGACTATAATACCTTTAATGCAGATGAAATAGCTAGAATTTTAGCCAAAAAGTGCTCATTTTCATGAGTGAAGGGCGCTTTCTGTGCCTTCGTAGCAAAATTGTATGCATAAAACCTAGCTCTAACAAGGTACCGAGACATCTCTTGCCAGAAAGTGAATTCTCGTATGACAGGACTATCTCAGTATCTGGGCAGCAGGGCAGGATCAAGTTGCATTGGTTCGAATCATTGAAGAAGAACTTTACAAACTGCTATCATGGACATTAACTCATATAAGCCTGGGGTCCTTTTTTTGGGACATAGGCAAACAGAATAGCCCAAGATGTGTCAGTGACGCCGCAAAATGTGGCGTCCCATCTGGGGCTATTCTGTTTGCCATTAAGAGAATTTTCATCGAAAAATTGAATAAAATTTAAAAATCACTCCAGAGGCCCCTAAAAATGAAAGTGGACTCACCCTTATGATAATGATGGGAAAATCCATTCGTCAAATACAGGTTAAAATGGAGTTGATGAAACTGTCCTGAGAAAACAGAAAATGCCTTTTCTCCAGAGGCAATACCATTACTGACAGTACTACCATTAAATAAATGTAAATGGCAAACAGGTATGACCAAACCCAAAGCTTTAAGCTTAAGGGCTCTTTCTGGACAAATCGTTGAACTTCCAGAACCGTATCAAGAAAACAGAAAGAGCAGAAAGCAAATAAGGCAACTGGAGTTATACAACAATTTTTAAACACGGAAAAAGTCAGCACATTAAAATTGGTCCAGTTGTGCAGATCTTTTTTTCCTAGATAGCTCAACATGATAACATGTTCATGAAATCTATACCCCACTTTTATATAGTAAAACTGGGATTTATAGGGGTATACATATTTTTCTTATTTTTTATCCAAAACATAGATTGTGGGGACTCGTTAGAACCACTTCAGCATTGCCCACAAAGAATGTTTTGAGCAAAAATATCAAATCATAAGAAATGCGAACATCTTTCTAATTAGTTGCGAAATCTCACTCCGCTATATTACACATATGTTCCATATCTCTTCGTTGCGATCAATGGTTGTTCAATGGTGAAACGTAGTGTCAAAAATTGCAACCTTTTAAAGATAAATCAAAAAGATTACACTTCACTGATGCGTTACTAACATGTTTATTGTGCTTTTAGAAAAAAGTCCAACCTATTTTTGTCCGGTTTTATTCTCGTTTAAAAACTTCTGGCTGTCGTTCTTTCAGTGCACTAAATTGTCCGTATATGTTCATAGGTTTACGCCGAGAATTGACTTCCGACCATTTCCTTATATGGAAAGTTAATTGATCAATTAATATTTTATTGATCAAATAGTATAATGCAGCGCGTGTGCAACATCACGATGACGTCAAATGCCGCACGCCGTAATCAAAATGGCTGACCTGATTGACGTCATTTGTAGAAATATGTGCATATCAATGGACAAGGCCAAATCTTGACCTTTCAACTGGAATAAATTAATGTTCGACGTCAGTTTCCGTAATGTCGGCATATGTGTTCGGCTTGTTCCGGAAACGGCCCCACACGAGTGAACACGATTGACAAACAGCTGAAAAATGAATCTGTTAAAAAAGAAGATGCAGAATTTTGTGGAGAAAACTTGATTGTGAGAAAGTTAAATGTGTGTTTCATCCAATGGCAAAGCGTTGGTGAGCATTTCTTTGTATTAACGATGGAATTCTAGGTGAAACAATCGATGTGTAAAAAGGGCTTATTCTCGCCGTCTTGATTTACGGATGGACGCAAGGCTGAAAGTACATTCGGAATGGTGAAGAGACGTTTCGCTCCATGGCTATTGTACTCATCAGCCAAGTGTGCGAGTCTACTTTCTAATCTGCATTATGAGGAAGATAAATGTGGCATTATTAAGAAATTAAATTCATATATGTAATGAGTTTTCGCGAATTTGTTAGTGTTTTTCTATTCTTTCTTTTTTTGCTCAATTTTACCACTTTATTTAAATTAAAGGAATGAGCTGTGGCAATTAATTTCATGTGTTTTTCTTGGGATAACGAATTTATTGTGCTATTACCATGATTTCAATTTGTTTTAGTTTCAGTTTTGATTTCTCCGCTCTGCGTTTCAGTGATCAAGATTGAAATTAAAGTGATGCACGAATGCCTTTGGCAATATACAGTAAAGCGTTAATTATCATCATCATCATCATCAACATTATTATTATTATTATTATTATTATTATTATTATTATTATTATTATTATTTTTATCTTCTTTTTCTTTTATACATGCATACATATTACCAGCCATGCTCCAGTATCCGCACATCATGGGGTGACGTGGGGTGATTAGTAGTATCGGTGCATAAGCGCACACTGCTCGACTAGCATATTGGTATTTTATCCAATTTTTACACATTGATACAACTTACATGTATTAGGTTTGCTAAAGTCTGCAATCATGTTGCGGACATCAGTGCGCGAAGCCAAACTTCTCCAGCAGGGCTATTGGAAGCGAGGTAGCCGAGTGGTTAGCGCACTGACTTCTTGTGCTGGAGGTCCCGGGTTCGATCTCCGCCGGCGGCAAGGAAAATTTGTTGGTCCGAACACGTACGCTTCCCTTCGTGTCATTTGCAGGAATGACATGATACAGTGCGCCTGTTAACTGGAGGCCCCCTATGCAGGGACAGTCATCTCCTGTGCATGTTAAAGATCCCTACACAGGTTCTATCCTCATGCATGTAGGCTCATCCTGCAAACACACCGGAGTGTACAATGTACACCTCCCAAGAAATTGATTGGTTGGAGTAACAAGAAAACAAAACAATTGGAAACATAAACTCCGAAAAACATTTTCTAAATATTGTCGCAGGCACTATGAATTGATTTACAAATTTAATGTTGGGCTACAGACGCTTTTACGTCAGGGAATTGCGGAACAAGAATTTTATGGTCTCAGGCTTGGTTTACAAATTTAAAGAAACTAATAGGAAAGAATGATTTTTCTTTTCAGTTCAGAAAAATCATTACGCGTATAAACAGACCTATAGTGTATATCTTAAATGTTATATGCAGTCTGCATACTTAGTTTTAAACCCAATCACGGTTGATAACTATAGTTTAAACATATTTTATTGCCATTTTTAAGCAATGGGGTTGGGCTACAAGTTCTTACAACATTAATTACAGCCCGCCTTCTACAACATATATACAACAGCAAACATGGCATTAGAAAACATATTACAAAATATATACATGTGTATAACAGACAGACAGACAGACAGACAGAACAGACAAACAGACAGACAGGCAGGCAGGCAGACAGATAGAGAAGGAAGGAAAGCATGGGTAAGATAAGTAAAGGATAGAGAAAAGAAGAAAGATAGTTTCAGTGTCAGTCGCCGGTGTGGATTAAATAATGACATGTTTTATGGGATACGCCACATACATCACGCATCATTCAAAGCGCCGTGTGTCTTTAATGTACTGCTGGACAGCCTGAAAAAGAAGAGAGTTATCGTCATCAGAGAGAGAAGTTTTTTCCGAATAAAAGTGTCTTTAGACTCAGAGAATGAAATTTACGGGTTTTCCGAAACATTTCTAACCTCGAGGCGCCGTAGTTTTCACATTCAAAGAAAAAGTGTGTAGCATTTTCGTTAATATTTCCACAACTACAACTGTGAGAGTGTGTTAAGTGATTTTTAACTAAGTCAGACTTTAAATCGCTACAATTGTTGATAACTATGCTGCCTTCTTTAATTGCACGCCGGTGGGTCGGGCATCAGACGCTATGATGGCCCCGACGTAAAGCTATTCATTTTAGTTGATTTGGGCCGGAGCTTCTTCTCTGTTGCTTGGCCCACCGGGGTGCAACTTGCTTCGGCTTCAGTAAGTAATTCGGCGCGCAGGGATCTCCATCATCGGGCAGCTTACTGAATTTGTGAGTCCGCGTTTTTGATTCATCATGGTGGTTATCATGGTTTATAATGCAACAAACCTACATATCTGCCTAATAAAGGTAGGTTCATAAATAGAAGCTTTAATTAGCTACTGACCGAATACATGTAAAGGCCATCTCTACTGACCAAATAAAGACCACGTTGCAATTTTGTTTAACGCAACAAAAAGGAGCGTGCCAGTGACGTCAAATTTAGTCACATTTTGTGACGTCAATTTCCGTCATTGTTATGCAACGTTACGTAGATGAAACGATGGACAAGAAAAAAAAATTATCAATACAAATACAAATAATTTGTTAAAGTCTCACCTCATAACAAAATGTACTGCTATGGTGGTAAATTTTGAGGAGTCGTTCTGCGGAGTGATTACTGAGCTGTTGACTAAATAAACAAAATGGCGGAAAGCAAATCTCCTCACATCGGGTGAGCTTTTTTCGCGAAATTGTCGGTTTTCGTTGCATTATAAAGTGAATAACTACCCCATGACCAAAAATAAACCGATTTATCACGCTTGGACCGTAAGCAGATGAAAGGGCTCGCTGAAAGCTCGCCCTTTCATCTGCTTACTAATCCTCACGTGATAAATCGGTTTATTTTTGGTCACGGGGTAGTTATTTACTATTTATTTGTTTGTCCTAGATGCAGAAAATGAGAGTGAGGTTAGGTTAGGGCCATATAAAATCGATTCAAGCCCCGCAGTAATTTTATAAAACTGATCATTCCAAAGCGATACTTCTGTTGTGGTTCTTTTTATGCCCCCAACTTTGAAAAAGTTGGAAGGGCATATTGGTTTGGGCTTGTCTGTCTGTGTGTGCGTGTGTAACGCCTTTTTTTTGAATGGTGAATGTTAGGGATCTGAAATTTCATGTGTGTATTCCTCATGAAAAAAATAGTTGACCCGTATTTTTTTTCTTGCCCGAGTTATGCCCCTTTTCTGAGTTATTTCCCTTTGAAAACAAAATTTGAAAATCTTGTGTGCAAGATATCTCCAAAAGTATTTAAGCTAGAGCCTTCATATTTGGTATACTGGTTGGGGATGATGAGTAGATTACCTGATCAACTTTTGAGAACTTTCCGTCAAATTTTGACAAAAATACGGAATTTTGAAATTTTGATTGATTTTTCCACTTTTCGGTGAAATTTGAAACTTTTGAAAGGTGAATGCTAGGGTTTTGAAATTTCATAAACACATTCCTCATGATAAAATAGTTGACCCGTATTTTTTTGTATGGCCAAGTTATGCCCCTTTTCTGAGTTATGTCCCTTTGAAAACAAAATTTGAAAATATTGTGTGCAAGATATCTCAAAAAGTATTTGAGCTAGAGCCTTCATATTTGGCACACTTGTTGGGGCTGAGAAGTAGATGACTTGATTATTTTTTGAGAACTTTCTGTCAAATTTTTACAAAAATACGGAATTTTGAAATTTTGGTTGATTTTTCCACTTTTTGGTGAAATTTGAAACGTTTGAATGGTGAATGCAAGGGTTTTGAAATTTCATATACACATTCCTCATGATAAAATAGTTGACCCGTATTTTTTGTATGGCCAAGTTATGCCCCTTTTTTGAGTTATGTCCCTTTGAAAACAAAATTTGAAAATCTTGTGTGCAAGATATCTCAAAAAGTATTTAAGCTAGAGCCTTCATATTTGGTACAGTTGTTGGGGCTGAGGAGTAGATGACCTGATTAACTTTTGAGAATTTTCCGTCAAATTTTTACAAAAATACAGAATTTTGAAATTTTGATTGATTTTTCCACTTATCGGTGAAATTTGAAACTTTTGAACAGTGAATGTTAGGGTTTTGAAATTTCATATACAAATTCCTCATGAAAAAATAGTTGACAGGCATTTTTTTTTCATGTTCAAGGTATGCATTTTTTGGAGTTATGGCCCTTTTAAAATAAAATTTGAAAATCTTGTGTGCAAGATATCTGAAAAAGTATTTAAGTTAGAGCCTTCATATTTGGTATACTGGTTGGGGCTGAGAAGAAGATCACCTCATTACTTTTTGAGGACTTTCCATCAAATTTTGACAAAATAACTCCATTTTGAAATTTTTACTCCATTTCTAACTTGTATGCAAAGGCTTACATTCTGTTTCTGGATGGAGGCAAAAAAGGCAACCGAACAGCTTTTTTAGGAAATTAAATTTCACTTAATTCGAATGAAATAATGAATCATACAAGCTGCAAGTTTAGGGACAAGCATACAGTTGGGGGCATAGTGTTTTACAAACACGCATTTCTAGTTGTTTTATGTTTTGGAGTTGAATTTTTGTGCTGTTTGAACCTTATGTACGTTTTCATGGTTTTAGTTAAGTTCGGGTAACTGAGTGTCTGCCTATTGGGAAATAGCTGCTCACTCGGCTTACTATATGTTTCCTAAGTACATGTATAAAAACCTGATTATAAATTTAGATTTTTGCCCACCTCGGTTTTTGGAGTGGGAATTTCTTTCTGACCATTGCCTACTTGTACATTTGTATTGTTACAGTTTTATCAATGAATGGTAACCAGAAAAAAAACTGAACGTTTTTTTTCTGCTGCCTATGGTACCATTGGTAAAATGAGGCCATTGGCAGATCACATGGAGGATTTTTTCTCGTATTTATCAATACACCGCATTCATTTTTTTTTTTTTTTTTTTTTTTTTTTTTTGGTTTCTACATGTATATAGTGTTATTTATAAAATTTGCATTTGCATCTATGACAAAAATAGTGCTTATTTACGAAATTCATGAAATATTTTAGGTTCGTCAACGGGGGATGTCATTACATTACAATTCGCCAGAGGATACAGATTCTTTACAGATTCCATCAGTCAGTTCAAAATTAGACTAAATTTTAAACCGGTTTAAGCCCAACAGTATCTTTGTGTTACTGATCTTCCAATGCGATACTTCTGTGGTGGTTCTTTTTGTTTTATGTCTTGGTGTTTAAAAATGTTTTTGTGCTGTTGGCGCCTTGTGTGTGTTTTCATAGTTTTAGTTAAGTTAAGGTAACTGAGTGGCCACCTATTAGGAAAATAGCTGCTCATTCGGCTTACGATATGTTTCATGGTATAAGTACCTGATTGTTAGTTTGGTTTTTTCCCACCTCGGTTTTTGGAGTGGGAATCTTTTTTTCTGATTGCGCCTTTTCCTGATCTTTGCCCACTTGTACCTTTAAATAAGTTCTGTTAGACATCACCAGTCAAATGAAAAAAAAAAAGAAAGGAAAGAGCCCAAGAGTCGAGAGACAGTGCATGATCTGCCTAGAATGGCCCGTATATAAAATGCGCGGAAATCATACCGTGACGTTTTTTTGTTTGAATTGCGCGTGAAATGGAGGTATCAAATGCGCGGATGACCTGTAGGGTAAGTAGCCGATAATCAGTCATATTTTAACATGTTTTTAATGTTTTAGACGTTTTTATAGAGTTTTTAAATTGTATTTTATCCAAGAATATTATTTTAACCATCATGGATTTCTGACACTAATAGAGGAAAGAAAAGCTTGTTACACAATGGTTATAGTTATAGAATTGATGCTGTACTCCGGTGATATTTCCTGGAGGTGTACGAATAAGAAATGTAAAGGTCGTTTGAGAACAGACAGTGGTAACGGAAGAACTTTGGTTGAATCTCGCTATCATTACTTTGGTCTTGATAGCGAGATACAATCATAGCATAGGTATACCTTAAAAATACCTGTAAAACCAATTAATTTCCGCGCTTTTTAAACGCGCATTTGATGGTCCTTTTTGGCGCATTCGTAAAAAAATCTGCGCATTTGAATAATCGATCCGCGCATTCGTAAAACGCCGCTAGAATGTCCGTGCGGGCGTATTGCAGTATACGAAGACAGATAGTAAGGCTATACAACGCCTCGGCGATAGTAAGTAAGACATGTCTATTGCTCTGTAGTACTCGCCACTTTTGTATTTGTTTGGCGCTAGCCGGATGACTACCTTGTTGGGACTGGGAAAGAGCTAATCATATTGTGTTGTCGCGTTTTTGTGTTGTATATGTTGTGGCTATTTAGGGTATAGCTAAATAGCGAAAGGAAGTTTCCTTTCGCGAAAGGAAGGTTCCTTTCGCGAAAGGAAGATTTTCGTACGAAAGGAAAATTTTATCATTATCACCATTGATATTTAACAGCTTTCATTTGGTTTGTTATACATTTTGTGATAGAACGATATCAAGTAGAATGTATAAAAGTTATTTTGCGCAAAAAGAGAAACTATTTAGGGGACGGAAGGAAGATTTTCCCGACGAAAGCCACGTTTAACCATTATCATCATCGCTGCCTCACAGCTTTTTTGTCCTTTTTATTCATTCTGCAATAAAATAATAATAAAATAAAACTTACTTTAATACTTAGAAAAAGTTTCACCGAAATTATGAGAAAATGAAGTGTTTGACATATGCGAAAAGAAGAAGAAAGATTTTCAGATACGAAAAGAACTGTCTATCTGTCACTTTATTAAATTTGTTTTTGATGTAGGAAAGTTTACCTTGCACAAAAGTAGCATTTACAAAAGAAATTGAATGCATATTAAATCTTGAACGACTCGTCATGTTGGCCCAGGGATAATATACCCGACAAAATAAGAAGCGCAATGGCATCATACATTAATTTTTCATAAAGATCATAAGCACGGAAATGATATGATATTATTTTCTCGAATATTTTTTCATATTTTTCATATGGGCTATATGACATAAGACAAATTTTATTTAAAGTCGGAAAGTATAAACAGTATAACATCAGCTATGTATGGTTATTAACCGACTTATTTTGTCGGGTAAATTATCACTGGGCTAACAGTTGTTCATATTCAAGATTTAATATGCTGCGAGGCGGATCTAACGTGCATCCACAATCAATGTTTTGAACAAATACATGTATATTAAAACTTTCATATTTTTCCAATACTGAAAATTTTCAAGATTTTTACAGCTGAATAAAAATCTCTGTATATTGCATGGGCAAGTGTTCGTAATTGTATTGAAAACTAAATTTTGCGAACTAGAGAAATAAGCTTACTTTAGGTGTCAGTGATGAGTCGGTTTGATAAATGACACCTTTTATCTTACACCTAATCCAATTAACGACCACGCGCGGCAACGATACAGGTGGCAAACATAATCCAATCAATAAACTGATTTATTGTTTGTTGAAAATTGGCGCGTGTCATTGATTGACGAAATTCCTTTCGTATTCATCGAGTTTTCCTCTGTAGCATATACCTTCTTCATTTCGCGACGAAGGCAAAATCTTCCTTACAGTAAGGATTGTTTCATATAAAATTCAATATTAAACTAGAAATGCGTGTTTGTAAAACACTATGCCCCCAACTGTATGCTTGCCCCTAAACTGGCAGCTTGTATGATTCATTTCATTCGAATGAAGTGAAATTTAATTTCCTGAGGAAGCTGTTCGGTTGCCTCTGTTTTGACCTCGATCCAGAAACAGAATGTAAGGTTAGAAATGGAGTGAAAATTTCAAAATCGAGTAATTTTGTCAAAGTTTGACGGAAAGTCCTCTCGATCCAGAAACAGAATGTAAGGTTAGAAATGGAGTGAAAATTTCAAAATCGAGTAATTTTGTCAAAGTTTGACGGAAAGTCCTCAAAAGTTAATCAGGTGATCATCTTCTCGGCCCCAACCAGTATACCAAATATGAAGGCTCTAGCTTTAAAACTTTTTGAGATATCTTGCACACAAGCTTTTCAAATTTTGTTTTGGAAGGGGCATAACTCCAAACAGGGGCATAGCTCGTTCCTGAGGAAGCTGTTCGGTTGCCTCTGTTTTGACCTCGATCCAGAAACAGAATGTAAGGTTAGAAATGGAGTGAAAATTTCAAAATCGAGTAATTTTGTCAAAGTTTGACGGAAAGTCCTCTCGATCCAGAAACAGAATGTAAGGTTAGAAATGGAGTGAAAATTTCAAAATCGAGTAATTTTGTCAAAGTTTGACGGAAAGTCCTCAAAAGTTAATCAGGTGATCATCTTCTCGGCCCCAACCAGTATACCAAATATGAAGGCTCTAGCTTTAAAACTTTTTGAGATATCTTGCACACAAGATTTTCAAATTTTGTTTTGGAAGGGGCATAACTCCAAACAGGGGCATAGCTCGGACATGATAAAAAATATGGGTCAACTATTTTTTCATGAGAAATCTGTATATGAAATTTCAAAACCCTAACATTCACCTTTCAAAAGTTTCAAATTTCACCGAAAAGTGGAAAAATCAATCAAAATTTCAAAATTCCGTATTTTTGTCAAAATTTGACGGAAAGTTCTCAAAACTTAATCAGGTCATCTACTCCTCAGCCCCAATCAGTATACCAAATATGAAGGCTCTAGCTTAAATACTTTTTGGGATATCTTGCACACAAGATTTTCAAATTTTGTTTTCAAAGGGACATAACTCAGAAAAGGGGCATAACTCGGACATGAAAAAAAATACGGGTCAACTATTTTTTCATGAGGAATACACACATGAAATTTCAAAACCCTAACAGTCACCTTTCAAAAGTTTCAAATTTCACCGAAAAGTGGAAAAATCAATCAAAATTTCAAAATTCCGTATTTTTGTCAAAATTTGACGGAAAGTTCTCAAAACTTAATCAGGTCATCTACTCCTCAGCCCCAATCAGTATACCAAATATGAAGGCTCTAGCTCAAATACTTTTTGGGATATCTTGCACACAAGATTTTCAAATTTTGTTTTCAAAGGGACATAACTCAGAAAAGGGGCATAACTCGGACAAGAAAAAAAATACGGGTCAACTATTTTTTCATGAGGAATACACACATGAAATTTCAAAACCCTAACATTCACCTTTCAAAAGTTTCAAATTTCACCGAAAAGTGGAAAAATCAATCAAAATTTCAAAATTCCGTATTTTTGTCAAAATTTGACGGAAAGTTCTCAAAACTTAATCAGGTCATCTACTCCTCAGCCCCAATCAGTATACCAAATATGAAGGCTCTAGCTCAAATACTTTTTGGGATATCTTGCACACAAGATTTTCAAATTTGTTTTCAAAGGGACATAACTCAGAAAAGGGGCATAACTCGGACAAGAAAAAAAATACGGGTCAACTATTTTTTCATGAGGAATACACATATGAAATTTCAAAACCCTACCATTCACCGTTCAAAAGTTAACGGACGCACACACAGACAGACAGACAGACAGACAGACAGACAGACAGACAATCCAAAAGCAATATGCCCTTCCAACTTTTTCCAAGTTGGGGGCATAACAAGCCATTGAAATAACATTTTTCGTGATTTGCTGCACGAAAGGAGGCTAGAAGGGAATCAAGACAATTCACCGACAAGACAACTCACCGACACGGTTTTTGAGACAATTCACCGACACATTTTGAGACAATTCACCGACACTTCTGAAGACAATTCACCGACACTTTTGTTCAAATTTAATGACTTGTAACAGTAAACTGATGAATATCATTGGGTAATCATGAGCAATTAAGGATAATTACTAGCCTGAGATCGATTATTAATTACAGATTCCCGATTTTGAGACAATTCACCGACACATCTTAAGACAATTACAGAATTGATTAATGTGAGGTGACTTGAAGGAACCTTAGTGTCGCTTACATGTAACTATATATATGGCTACACTTGTAAATACAATCTTAAATCTGTCGGAGAATTGCCTTTAAACTGCCTTTAAATTCCTATATGAAAGTCTTTCAATTTTTTTTTCTAAATTCTTATAAATATTTTAATTAAAACTGTCGGTGAATTATCTTATATGAAAGTCTTTCGAATTTAAACTTTGTCCGTGAACGTTTCTAAATTCTTAAAAATCTTTTAAATCTTAAAAATGTCGGTGAATTGTCTTTGAAATCTTAAATCTGTCAGTAAATGGTCTTGAAAGTACCTTTCAATATTTAAAAATGACGGTGACTTGTTAAAAACTGGCCTTTAAAAATTTAAAACTGTCGGTGAATTGTCTTAAATACGTCCTCCAAAATTTTAATATTACGATGAATTGTCTTTAAATTGTCTTTCAAAATTCAAATCTGGTAACGAAATACTCTTTAAAGTTAAATTTGCCGGTGGACCGTCTTGAAATTTTCTATCAAATCTTAATTTTACCTGTCGGTGAATCGTCTTAAAATTGCTTTCAAATTTATATCTGCCGATAAATTGCCTTAAAACTTTGATTTGTCGGTGAAAACGTGATACAACTGTCTTTGCAATAATGGGGAATCGCCAGTCAAGATCATCAGTTACAAGTCATTAACTTTGAATAAAAGTGTCGGTGAATTGTCTTCAGAAGTGTCGGTGAATTGTCTCAAAGTATGTCGGTGAATTGTCTCAAAAATCGTGTCGGTGAGTTGTCTTGTCGGTGAGTTGTCTTGTTCCCGCTAGAAGTCCAGTGTCTAAAAGTGGGGTCTTAAAAACGAAACATCAACATTAACAATATAAGTTGAATGTATGCTAAAAAATCAACTAAAGTGAAGTGAATGTCATACAAAATCTATTCTGTATATCTTTAAACAGTATAAATTTAAAAACATGTTCAATTAAAGCCAATGAGTCCGAAAATTTGATATCATATCTTCCTTTCGTGTGAAAATCCTCCTTTCGCTATATAGTCATACCGGCTATTTACACTACCTCGTAAATTTAATGTTAAAAAGTTTGAATTGAAGGAAAACTCAAGAAGATATTGTATATTCTACGGGGGACTTAAAATTTTTGCAATTTCTATGTCTTATTTTCTTACCTTGTGTGATCAATTATGTTAATTGGAGATCTCGCCCGATGTTAATTGAACGTTTCTAGTTTTCGAAAACAGGTTCGTATCAGGAAGTAAATTTTCGTCTAGATTAATCAGATGCTGTGTTGAGAGTTCGAAGGTTCAATATTTTTGGAAATTAATGTAAATTTTCGCCTTTCGACACGATGTCATTACGTATAATTGCTTTAATATTAAACATTGAAAATAACATATGTTTTAATGGTTCAAATTCTATTGCTTTCTTTTTGATTTGATTACATGAAACAAATGTAACAGGATTTCGCGACTTACAAGTTACAGTGAACAGGTGAAGTCCGGAAACATTGCGCACCTAAGATAATTCAGGCCAGACCTTTTGTGAAATACAGACGTTCATCAATAATGCTTATGTGATGTTAGCGTGGCTCAAATAATCTACAACATTATATGGAATTTCAGCAATTCCATTCAGCTGTTCCGGGTGGCTAACTTGTTGGGAAAGAGCTATTTTCCTTACAGCATCTATCAGAAACCACCTACATGTAGGTGGGGTATGAAAGACCCTGCCGAGCTGAGCTGTATAAAAGACCCTGCCGAGCAAGGTTGTTTACTTGAAATTGCCAATAAAACTCAAAAGACCAAAAATGAATGGTTTCATATGTTGAAAAAGATAAAATGGTACTGATGTTTAAGATATTGTTTGTCATGATTACTAAAAAAAAAAAATGTGATGGCATTTTTCTATTTGACTAGTACAAAAGCTGAGATTTTCTATCAAATCCAATAAATTTGGCAAATTAGCATAAGTGAATTTATGTAAATGGTTACCAATTATATAAAATCATTTCAAATGTTATAAAATATCATTCTGTATATTATTTTCTATGAAAATATCGAGCTTTAAGCAATAATTAGTAAAAAACCTGGCTCGGCATACTAAGCTCGGCAGCTCGGCTCGGCAGGGGCTTTTATACCCCACCCTACATGTATTTCAAAATCACACTCTTCACCAATACATTTTGAAATACCATATTCCCTCTAATTAGCGCACACCCTGGTGGTTTAAACAACAAAAACAACAACATACATAAGGCCTAATTGAAATATATGTGTGGTTCCTGTTTGATGCCCCCCAAAATTAGGGTAGGTAGGTAGGAGTATTAAACATTCAACACAGAAAACGGCCTCAAAATTGGAAAATGTGGCTAATTTTAGTGTTTTTTTTTTCTCTCCAAAGACCATTTTAATGTTTAGGTTAGGGTGAAAAAAAATTAGGGTATGTAGGGAAGCAGGAACCACACATATAAATCCTTTAGGACTAAGTGCACACTGCTCGACTAGCATATTGGTACTTTAAACAAATTTTACACACAAACACCATATTAGCTACATTAAAACTTAACCTTAAACTATCAATAACCTTTAATACTATTTTGCAGCGATTGGAACACTTAAATAACATCATTATTGATGTTTTTACATGCTTATTTCAGCACTTGATGTGTTGTTTTCATTTTAGTGTGTGCTAATTAGAATGATATTTTTGTCTTGAGTTACTTTGAAAAGTTAAGCGCACTGTACACTAATTAGAACGAATATGGTAGGTGGTTTTTGTTAAAAACTTTAAGAAAAATATTTGTAGGGCAGTAATCATCTTGCTCTCAATGCATGTTATAACATTGGTGTGATGTTTTTAGCTGTACTTTCTTTTTTTCATGCCTCTTGTCTTACATGTAGTTGGGGTTTTTAAATTTAATTGTATCAATTCCTGTGCCTTCTATTCACCATTTTTGCATTATCGGCTGGTTTCCAGCTTTCAAAAATCAATATTGGAAATACAGGTAACCAAAACCACCCTGACCTCAAGCAGGGTTGGGGTAATTAAAATTGTAATTGTAATTAATTGCAATTTAATTACATTTTTCAAAATAATTGAAAATAATTGTAATTCAGTCTTTGCTTTAATTACAATAATTGAAATGTAATTAATTACAGTGTCAAAAAGGGGTGTAATTAACAATTACTTTTAATTACTTTGAATTACTTTAAAGAAAACATCTCTCACATATACATTTTATATTTAGAGATTATTATTATAAGAGTGTACTGCAGATTAAAATCCTTTTGAAACTTGTTTCCTTGCATGTACCATTGAAGTATATGGACAATTATACAGTACTCAAATAAAATATTTTCCCATCAAATTCTGTCCTTCATCTATTAAATATGTTTCTTCATCTACTGATAAAATTAAATCTTGGACACTTCTAACATGTTTAATCCTTCCCTAAATCTGATGACCTTAGAGCTATTTATCATCTTTTATACACACAAGGTGACATTAAACCATGATTGATCAAAGTAAGTGTGAAAACAATCATTATCTTTTCTTTTTTGACCTTGATTAGTGTACTGCCTACAGGATTCCTTGTTGTTAGTTTTTCACACCTCACTGACAGATTCCTAATTTAACTGGTCACAAAATTAAACTGTTCTTTTCAATGTGAATTTGTATTTCTAATTAATGAAAGATTGAGTGAACATTTATATTGACTATAAAACATGTAGAACAGAAATAAATGATAATAAGATTAAAAAAAAGTGTTTGCAAACAAAAAGTGAAGAGTTGGCGAAACGGGAATTCATTGAATGTACAGAGTAGGCAAAACAGGAGTAGGCGAAATGGGAATAGGCAAAACAGGCGTAGGCGAAATGGGAGTAGGCGAAACGGAACCAAATCGATCATAAACAGATGTATCATGTTTTCAAAATAAGAAACTGATGGAAATTTTTGGTCAAAAATTCTTTATCATGTTTCTATGATTGTAAGATACATGCACAGTCAGACAGTATAGCCCTTGTCAGCACTTATTTCATTTATGGCTAGGCCTTGTCAGCACTTATTTCATTTATGGCTTTTTTGTGTGTTTTTTCTTGAATAGCTATTCATAAGAAACCAGCTGTGATCATTCCCCCCATCTTTTATCAATAAGCCTGTGTCACAGTCAGCATACTTATCTTGGTAGAATTTATAAAAACATTTATATTATAATGTGCTTTTAGCGTAAGAGTCAACAACTTTTCAGTCATGTTGCTTCCTAGATATTAATCGACAATGTGAGGAGTTGTTATATTTGCGAATAATCTTTTGACATTTAATGGGATACATATGTTTAACTTATAACCATATCATTTGATGGTTAATTCTGTATACACCAGTGGATTCAAACATCCCTGTTCAGCGGGGGTAAAAAGAAAAAGGAGACATGCAGTAGAAAAGGTTTCTGTCAGACAATTCTCAGTCGCCATCACTACAGGTGTTTTATTTCCATTTATGAATATTTTTGGACTTAAAAGTTTCAGGCGTCTCAACACTCGATGCAAAGTAATTGTATGTAATGAATTACATTGGGCTAAGCAATTGTATGTAATGAATTACTTTCCTAAAATACCTAGTAATTGTAATTGTAATGTAATTGAACAAATGTCAATGTAATTGTAATTCAATTAATTACTTTTCAAAATAATTGACCCCAAGCCTGACCTCAAGGTCAGGGTGGTTTTGGTTACCTGCATTTCCAATATTGATTTTTTCTAAGCTGGGAACCAGCAAATAAATGCAAAAATGGTGAATGCTTACTTTGAAAATATCTTTGTTGAACTTGAAACTTCCTGAATCTGAGTCTGAATGGTTTACTGAAGTGACGGTACTTCACCAGGGGGTTGCATCAGAGGGGAAATTCATCAGGAAAACATGTCTGTGAAATGTGTACCCCCTCAAACCCCACTTTTATATAGCAAAACTGGGGTATGCAGGGGTATACCTATTTTTCTTATTTTTGCTCCAAAACATAGATTGTGGGTACTCGTTAGAACGTGGGCCCACGTTCTATGTTTTGAGCAAAAATAAGAAAAATAGCAAAAATTTCCTACTGAAAATTTTCATTTTTTTACAACTTAAAAAATCTCTGTATATTGCATAAGCACATTTTCGTAATGTAGTCCCTGGCTCTCACAAGAGATGCAAACTTGGACACACCCATTGGATATTTCAGCAGAGGAGATTAGACAGTCAGGGAGGTCATTCCAGTCCCTGATAGTCTGTGGAAAGAAACTGTTTTTCTCAGCTTCTTTGCTAGCTGAAAGGAATCTGAAATGCAAATGTGTGTTGGATCCTCTTTCCACCACATCACATAAAAGTTGGGGACAGTTTTGTGGTGCAATTAGATATTTTATGTATTTTTTATTCAAAAGTTCACAACAATTATACACCAGTCAACACAATTGACAAACATTGTAAATTACACAGAAAATATGTCAACAAACTGTGTATGGTGGCACAAAAATCTCATCGCAATATTTTCAGATTGTAAAACAAATACATGTATTAGTTTTATTTTCACTTATTAAATTGTTTTCTTTCTTTTTTCTGTTTTTTTTTTTTTTTTTTTTTTAAATAGGTTTTCATTTTTTTCATGTGGAAACGTTATTGTTTAATTTGCCTTATGCCATGATCATTTCAGGTTAACATAAGGATGGAAAGAAAATTTTTGAAACTAGCAGCAGTGTTGATTCTCTTTGTTTTCATGATTGAAAATTGTTCCTCTACATTGTCAAAGAGTGACAGAGGGAAGAAAAAGAAAAAGGAAGATGAGGTAATGTTTCTAAAATTGTCAGTACAAAAAATGTCCATGCAATATACTGCCACTTTTCAATTGAAAATTTAGAATATTTTTCTTATTTCTGCTCAAAACATATTTTCAATTTTTACAGCTGAAGACAATTTATGTATGTTGCAAGTTTTCATAATGCATTGAAATGTGCCGTGTTGTGAGAAAATTGGATTTTTACCTATGCGAAAACAAAGGTGCAGATCAGCTGTGCAGTAAATGCACAGTTGATCAGCGCCTTTGTTTTCGCTACACGGATTGTACAATTTCTCCTCTACTTATACCCAAAATTTCAAGATTCTAGCTTTCTTCTATGAGTGTATAGGCCGGTTTGTGTCGTACCTGGTAGGAAATCCTGGTTTTCTCGTGACACTGCTCAAATAACCCTTTCAGGCACCAACCCTCACCGACACCAAGGTTCAGGCCAGAGGCCTAGTCAAGCAAGATGTGAAACTGAAAGAAATTCTGAAGTCACATTCGGCGTATTGTGAAAAGGAAAAGGATAAGAAAAGTTTTGCTGGAGAAACACTGGGTTATGTTACACCTGTAAGTCTAATAATGCTGTAAATCTTCTAAATGTTTTGACACACATATCAATTTTTATTGGAATGATGGTAAAATTTCAGACAAAGGCATCAACTTTTAAAATGTCATTTGAAGTGAATGTCTTGCAGGAAATGGGCAGTAGGACTGAATATTAATGATTCTGAAAAAAATTGGACCCCAGGGGCTCATGTGCCCCCACCCGGGGCAATATACATGTATATCTTCATGATATTCAAACGTCTTCTCCTCTGAAACCACTTGGCCAATCAAAGCCAAATTTTATGTGAAGCATCAATAGGAAGGGGGAACCAATGTATATATAAGAAATCCAGGTCACATGACCAAGATGGCCGCCATGCCCATATATGGTAAAAACCTTTCAAAAATCTTCTTCTCCAGAACCGGTGGACCGATTTCAACGAAACTTGGCATGAAGCATTAATGGCTCAAGCACTACAATGTGTATATAAGTCATGACCCTGTGATGACCTTGACCTATTTTACGGCAAGGTCAACATAGGTCGCCAATGCATTTGAATGGGGAAAACTTTTAAAATGTCATTTGAAGTGAAAGTCTTGCATGAAATGGGCAGTAGGACTGAATATTAATGATTCTGAAAAAAATTGGAACCCAGGGGCTCATGTGCCCCCACCCCGGGGCAATATACATGTATATCTCCATAATATTCAAACATCTTCCCCTCTGAAACCACTTGGCCAATCAAAGCCAAATTTTATGTGAAGCATCAATAGGAAGGGGTAACAAACATGTATATTAAAAATCCAGGTCACATGACCAAGATGGCCGCCATGCCCATATATGGTATAAACCCTTCAAAAATCTTCTTCTCCAGAACCGGTGGACCGATTTCAACAAAACTTGGCATGAAGCATTGATGGCGCAAGCACTACAATGTGTGTATAAATCATGACCCTGTGATGACCTTGACCTATTTTACGGCAAGGTCAACATAGGTCACCAATGCATTTGAATGGGGAAAACTTTTAAAATGTAATTTAAAGTGAAAGTCTTGCAGGAAATGGGAAGTAGGACTGAATATTAATGATTCTGAAAAAAATTGGACCCCAGGGGCTCATGTGCCCCCACCCCGGGGCAATATACGTAGGTTGTTCGGAAAGTTCGTGTAATTTTGTTATAACTCTCTTAATTTTCATACATTGTACTAAAAAAATGGTGTGCGTGAACTTCATTGTTGATAGAAAAATGAAAGAAAAGTGATCAGTGAATCCAAAAAAACAGGTTGCCGTGGCAAGGTCATCATCGGTACCCGGAGCAGTCCAAAAAATGTCACTTTTTAAAACGAAGTCTCAAAGAAATAAACATAATTTCTGACTGTTTGCTCATCACCAGAAGAGCATGGAACCGTCATGTAATATTTCTACAACATAACATTATTTCCTGAAAATTTTAAATCAATTTGATGTTCCACAAAAAAGTAATGGCCCATTATTACGAGGGTTGTATGGAAAGCCATGACGTCAAACAATGTCGTTGCGTTGCAAAGGATTAAGAAAGTATACACTTTCTTAACAAAACACCCACAGAAACACTTAAAATGGTCAAACAACTTGGAAAACTATGAACAATGAAGTTCAGTGTTTATGTACAAATGACTCTCATGTTTTAACAGTGGAATAAAATCAAGTGATGACGATATACGAAGAAACCATCTTGAAGTGGAATTGTGTGCCATTAAGAATTGCGAAAAACTGATAATTCAGCGGAAAATATTAGCAAAATAGACTCAGGGAGCTGTATCACCACATACTGATACTGGTCACGGAAACTTATTACAAAAGGATGGGCAGACAGATAAAATAACGTAATTATTGTTGGTGTCTATGCTGAGAAAGTGAGATCATCGCCAACTGGATCAGAATAATGTTTGACGTTATTGCAACGTCATTTTGACTTTGGCGTGCTCCGGGTACCTGTACCACACCTTTTTGTAATGAACACATTTTTCTTGTGTCTTAGTACAATGTATTCGTTTTCACAGCATTTATAGAGGATATGTTGAAGTTAAAATAGGTATGTTTCTTTTTGTTTTAATATGAATATTATGTGAATGAGCAGACCATTGTTCGAACTTTCCGAACGCCCCTCGTACATGTATATTTCCATAATATTCAAACGTCTTCTCCTCTGAAAACCGCTTGGCCAATCAAAGCCAAATTTTATGTGAAGCATCTATAGAATGGGGGAATCAATGTGTATATAAATAATCTAGGTCACATGACAAAGATGGCTGCCATGCACATATATGGTAAAAACCTATCAAAAATCTTCTTCTCTGAAACCAATAGACTGATTTCAAAGAAACTTTGCATGAAGCATCAATGGCTAAAGTACTTTAATGTATATATAAATCATGACCCTGTGATGACCTTGACCAAGTTTATGGCAAGGTCATCATGGATTGCCTATGCATTTGAATTGGGAAAACTGTTAAAATGTCATTTGAAGGGAAAAGCCAGCAGGAAATTGGCAAATGGACAGAATATTGAAGATTCAGAAAAAAGAAAATGGCCCAAGGGCTTCATCTGCCCCTGCACTGGAATTAAATACCATAATATTCATACATGTTTATTGACCAGTATATGCAGCAGATCTCAGGTGAGCGTTTACAGGACCATTGGTCCTCTGGTTCTTATTTTTGCTCCAAAACATAGATTGTGGGTACTCGTTAGAACCGCCTCAGTGAGGCGGTTCTAACGTGTACCCACAATCTATGTTTTGAGCAAAAATAAGAAAAATATCAAAATTTTTCCAGTGAAAATTTTCATTTTTACAAATTTTTTTTGCTATATATTGCATGGGCATGTTTTCGTAATGTAACCAGGACTGACAGAAACCAACATCATTACTGTCAGAGAAGATGGCCAGAGGCGGCCCCTTGGCCGAGCGGTTAAGAGTGCTGTCTCTTAATCACTCGATCATCTCACCGCTGTCTCTGGTGTGGGTTCGAGCCCAGCTCTGGCCACATGTGAGACAAGCCAAGTTCTGCTTGCAGGTGTGCTAGGTGGTTTTTCTCGGGGTTCTCCCGTTTTCGCCCCACCTACTGATTGGTCCGTCTCATATTAGCTGAAATAATCTTGAAAGGGACGTTAAACTGAATCAAAAAAAAAGAAGAAGAAGTTTTACATTTTGGATTTAAGAAAAAGTCAGATTTTTTTGTACAATATATGAACATCCATCAGTGCAAGCACTGATGTACTAACTGTGAAACCAAAGTAGAATGCTCCACACATCCAAAATGCTAGACCCTGTCACATTTTTTCAGTGGAACAGTCATGGCTACGACATTGCAAAGATATTCAGCGGAAAATTCACCTATATATCGCCCGTGTGGCTACAGATTAGATGGAAACCAGGTGGTGCTTTTGTTGTCACTGGAGGTCATGATATAGACAAAGGTTGGTCAGTTACTTGACTTTCATCATAATCATCAACAGGGGACCCCGTGGTCGATCGATTAAGAACATTGTTTCTTAATCACTTGATCATCTCACCGCTGTGTCTGGCGTGGGTTCGAGCGGCGCACTGGCCACATGTGAGACAAGCCAAGTTCTGCTTGCGGGTGTGCCAGGTGTTTTTTCTCGGGGTTCTCTGGTTTTTGCCACACTTACTATTTGGCCCATCCCTTATGAGCTGTAATAATTTTGAAGGGATGTAAAACTGAATTTAAAATAAAAATAATCATCAACATTATTATGAGCATCATTATCATCATTGTCAACATCATCATCATTGTTAAATCAACTGTTTACCAGTATTTAATAGAAAAGCTTCCTCGAAGAACTCAGGAATATATAAATGATTAACAGAAAATTTGTAAAAAAAAAAATAATTGTCGTCAAAAAATTCCTGAAAAATGAACATACATGTACTAGACAATATGCATAGATTTTGTGAAAAATATACATAGCGTCAATGAAAATTATACTATGATATATTGGATTGTGACATGTTTGAATTTTCCTATTTTAGGCTGGGTTTCGGATGTTACAAAGAATAAGAGAACAAAAATGGGTAAGATACGTCATGACATTTTATGTGCTGGTCTGGATAGCTCTGAAGTAAGCGTGCCAAACGCCGATAAGTGGGAAATTCCAAATTCCATTAATGTGGAAATTCCAGTTACCATTTCAACGACAAGGCAAATTCTATAGTCCATGTCTGGTTACCAAGCTGCAGCTGACATTTGGTCATTATACACATTTAAAGCTGTTCTCTACATATTTCATATTTAAGTAGGTTTAAGGCTCAGGGTTTGTGGGTTTTCGTTAACTAGCAAAAGGAGGTGAATGGTGTTCTGGTTTTAACACATAGGATATGTAACTGCCTTGGAAAAGGAGAGCACTGAAGGAGAGTTAGAATACATGTATCTGGCAATCACTGCAGTACCAAACCAAACCAAACCAAACCAAACAAACAAATAAAATTAAAAAAAAAAAGAAATGAAAAATGTTGATTATGTCTGCCACTTTCTTTTAAGGAACGAATGTTTTTCCACCTCAACTGATTCAAGGAGTTTAAATTGTAAGCCTGGAAAAGTGGTAAACTGCCTCCAGGAAAACCAAAACAAAAAGTTAGTTATTCTTTCAGTGCCAAGAGTGTTGTTTGATGGCTGGTCGGGACCACAATATTCCAAACTGTTTTCCAGTGAAGATCACCAAGAAGACTGTATAAGTGCTATCTTAGATTTTATAAAGGTAACTTTTTGTCAAAGTAAATTTGGCAATAATGGCAAGTACTTACTGTAAATTCAGAAATTTTTGTGTGCATCAGGAAAACATGTCTGTGAAAAGTATACCCCCTTGAACCCCACTTTTATATAGTAAAACTGGGGTTTACAGGGGTATACCTATTTTTCTTATTTTTGCTCCAAAACATACCTTGTGGGTGCTCATTAGAACCGCCTCGTCAACACAGATTGTGGGTACTCGTTAGAACCGCCTCGCAGAGACACAATCTATGTTTTGAGCAAAAATAAGAAAAATATCACACATTTTCTAATGAAAATTTTCAATTTTTACAACTTAAGAAAAATCTATCTATTATATGGGCATGTTTTCGTAATGCTTTTATATTGCATATTTTCTATAAATTAAGTTCTTGCGAACTTTCTGTAATTTTCGAAAAAACTTGTGAATTTGTTGCCTTACGTTGCTTAAAAAGACCAACTACATACTAAAAAAGACTAACTACATACAGCTTTAAAAACTGCTTGAATACCTGCTCACTCATTCAAGATTTCCCGAATAATTATGAAATGAAAAAATGTGAAAAAGAGTCTCACAAAAATTTCAGGATTTCAGTGTTTCTTAAAACAAAACTACACCTGAGTGCTTTCAAACAAGAGTTGACGTTGCCTTAACTACAGAAAGCGAATGTCAAACAATAAAATATAAACATACATGTCTTAAGTCTCACTGGGAAGCTTGAAAGATATTAATACATCTCACTGGGAAGCTTGAAAGATATTAATACATCTCACTGGGAAGCTTGAAAGATATTAATACATCTCACTGGGAAGCTTGAAAGATATTAATACATCTCACTGGGAAGCTTGAAAGATATTAATACATTTGTTCTGTTTCATTCTGTTGTTATCCTTAATCATTGGAGAGCTTTTAAAATTATTAGCTAGCACTAGACATTAGTAGACAATGAAAACCCTTGTAAACCAGGGATCATGAATTTGATGCGTCTATAAAACAAGGTTATTTATTTAAATTTTTTTTAATTCAGTTTTACGTCCCTTTCAAGAGTATTTCAGCTCATATGAGATAGGCAAATCAGTAGGTGGGGCGAAAACGGGAGAACCCCGAGAAAAACCACCTGACACACCCGCAAGCAGAACTTGGCTTGTCTCACATGTGGCCAGAGCGGGGCTCGAACCCACACCAGACACAGCGGTGAGATGATCGAGTGATTAAGAAACTGCGCTCTTAACCGCTCGGCCACGGGGGCCGCCAAAACAAGGTTATGTCTCCGACTCTCCATATGACTGTAAATATTGAAAAGACATAAAATCCTTACAGAATTTAAAGTAAAGCCATAACAGTCATATTTTAATGTTTGATTTGAAAGAAGTGATATTGTACTATCCATTTCACAAATGCGGAATGTTGGTTTTCTTATGCTGCGACGGCAAAACTCAGAAGGGTTTGAAAATGTTTTTCAGTGAAACATCCAAACACATTGGATTGGATAGACAACATTTCTAGACCATCATTTGAGAACCAATCTTGGGGGTTTCCAACCAAGTTTGACACAAACTGCCCCACTCACAGAAAAAAGCTAGAACATAGAATTTTTGGATTTTTAAGTAGAATAGGAAATGTACTATCCTTTTAGCGAAAGCAAAGGCGCTGATCAGCTGTGCAGTTACTACACTTACTGATCTTGTCTTTGGTTTTGCATAGGCAAATGGTTTTCTCATGATGTATGAAATGTTTACTTTGTTTACCTCTATTGGTAGGAGAATTCTTTTGATGGAGTTGTGATTGAAATATGGTCTCAACTTGGTGGGCAGGCAAAAAAGTAAGTTAATCTTAACTTTTCATTTTGATAGATTCCTTAGTCTTCATTCATGATGTCATAATTTTTGTTGGGGTTAAAGCTAAACATCTCAGCCAACATGTCAGTCATGTCATGCTCTGACAAATGCACATCTTGACCCATGAGGATGTGGGTTGGCCAAATGATACATGTATGATCTGCTTTTATGGCAGGGAAACCCTGAAGGTCATGTCTGAGTAATGTATAACCACCCTTATACCCTTTTATAGCTTGGGTATAAGGGGGTATACATTATACAGACATGTTATCATGATGTTGTATAATATGTACATCTGAGTTTTCAGCAAACCATGCAGGTGAATTCAGGGCTCTTGTTTAAGCTTTTATGCACCAGTCATTTGCAACTTAAATCCTCCTTAGGTCATGGAATAGTGGGGAAATCGACTTTTCTCTTTTCAATGTATATGTTGTATATGCCATTCACTGCAGAGATTATGATCAAAGCACTGCCAAAAGCGGCACTCAAATTCAAGTAGGTAAATGACATGCATTTGGTTAATACAGTCCTTCAGCATCTTCTAGTGTCTAAGTTGTACAGCCTGGCCCCGAGGTTATAAAACTTTTTTCATGCTCAGCTCAGCTGAGACTATAATTTATCATGCTCATAAGCAGGATAAATTACAGTCTTTTGTGATCTAATCCTGAAATTTCAATTTATTGAGGCTATTTTGTCATTTATGAGCAGTTTGAATTTTATACTCAGCTAAGTTGAGCATGAAAAAAGTTTTATAACCTCGGAACCGGGTCTGTGTTTGCCACACCCCTTTATTTTTCCAATTTTAATCATGTCCTAAATATTTACAGAGAACTGAGACATTTTCTCACTCATATGGGTCAGACTTTCAAAGAGGCTAAGAAAACATTCATTCTAGTCATACCACCAGCTGTCTATGATGGGTAAGCTAAATAATGAGAATCTACCAGGCCCCAAGGTTATAAAACATTTTTTTCATGCTCATCTCAGACTAAAATTTATCCTGCTCATAAAAGTTAAGATGCAAAAATTGTTGGCATTTTAGTATGTATTAGCAGGATAATTACAGGATTTGGTGATCTAAACCTTAAATTTCAATTTACTTCAGAGCAAAAATAAGAAAAATAGGTTAACCCCTGCAACCCCCAAAGTTACTATATGAAATTGGGGTTCAAGTGGGTATACATTACATAGATGATATGAATATGGAGTTGTTCACATTGTAAAGATATCTCACCGCTGTGTCTGGTGTGGGTTCGAGCCCCGCTCTGGTCACATGTTAGACAAGCCAAGTTCTGCTTGCGGGTGTGCCAGGTGGTTTTTCTCGGGGTTCTCCCGTTTTCGCCCACCTACTGATTGGCCCGTTTCATATAAGCTGAAATAATCTTGAAAGGGATGTAAAACTGAATTAAAAAAAAAAAAAAAAACTGTGAAGATGTATTTATTTTTTTTCCAGAAATGCCCCAGGAATGTTTGGACAAGAAGATTTCCAGGCTTTAGCCCCTCATGTGGATAGATTTAGTCTGATGACTTATGATTTTTCAAATCCGTCTCGGTATGTGAACTAATTTCAAATCCATCTCGGTATGTGAACTGATTTCAGATCCATATCGGTATGTGAACTAATTTCAAATCCATCTCGGTATGTGAACTAATTTCAAGTCCATCTCGGTATGTGAACTAATTTCAAATCCATCTCGGTATGTGAACTAATTTTCATGTTAATTCTTCACTGACTTGAAGTTCAATATGAGCCGCGATGCGAGAAAACCAGATTTTTTGCCTAGGCGAAAGCAAAGGCGCAGATCAGCTTCGCAGTAACTGTGAAGCTGATCAGCGCCTTTGCTTTTGCTGCACGAATAGTACAATTCCTCTTCTTCTAAACTCAGAAATTTCAAGCTTCTATCCATCTTCTGTAGCTGCACAGGCCAGTTTGTGTCGCACCTGGTTGGAAACCCTGAAGACCGGTTTTCTCGCTTCAAGGCTCATATGTTCTTACAAGAAGAGTTTCAAGCTTGTGCCTTATTTTTTCAAACCCTTCAAAGTAAAAAAGTATTCTTAGTTTTTATGCTGTTATTTGTTTTGTTCAAAAATGTGTAAGGCATTGTGTACACTGTTACAGTGAGAATAAAACACACTTTTTGCAGACCTGAATGAAACAAAACAACAGCAACAAAACACTCTGCTTTTAGGATGATGATGTGACATGGCAATGATGTGTTTTACCAAACTCACATTTTAGGTCTTTATCTTTTTTGGGGGCAGACTTTTGGTGGTGTTATGTATTACCCAACATTTTTTTTCCTTTTCCAGACCTGGACCAAATAGTCCTTTAGAATGGGTGGTGATGTGTATTACCCAGCTAGATCCATCTTTACAGTCACCATATCTCAAGAAAATTCTTCTAGGGTTAAATTTCTATGGCAATGACTACCATAATGGGCAAGGGGAGCCTATTTTAGGAAACAAGTAAGATCATTACGAAAACTTGCCCATACAATATACAGAGATTTTTTCAGAAGCAAAAATTGAGAATTTCAGTAGAAAAATTTTGATAGTTTTAGTATTTTCACTCAAAACATTGATTGTGGGTACATGTTGGTTTAAACAATATTTATTTCGTATCAAGTACATGGGTATATATACAATGTCATGTGAGACAGGATCTGACATTAAGCATAAAGCTTTTGTCAAAGTCATTTCCTGTGAATCAAAATGAAGCACATTGTTTATATAATGGAAGGTACTCGAAGAATATATAATGGTATGTCAAAAATAACACTAACATATATACAAGAGAGAGAGAGAGAGAGAGAGAGAGAGAGAGAGAGAGAGAGAGAGAGAGAGAGTTGTCTGCATTTTGGATTGCTTCATATATAAATACAATCTATGACACTTTGTTAATACAAATTACATGTACATACACAGAGAGAGAGAGAGAGAGAGAGAGAGAGAGAGAGAGAGTGAGAGAGAGAGAGAGAGTCTGTAACACAATACAAATTACATGTACATGCAGAGAGAGAGAGAGAGAGAGAGAGAGAGAGAGAGAGAGAGAGAGAGAGAGAGAGAGAGGAGTTTGGATCCCCTATCATATGGTCGTAAGTGTAGGTAGTTAGATTTGAGTCCGGAACATGGTTAGTTTATGTTTTGATATTTATGAGTTATTGAACCTTGTTGAGTGTATTAGGAAGTCTTGGACCTGCAAGAATATAGCTTCGTTTTGCTGGTCTGTCCTTGTTTCAGACCCAAACAACAGGTCTCGCGTGGAATAATTATGTAGGTTTCTTGGTAAGTGTGTGTTTCGGGCTGCTGCGAACCTAGGACAAACAAAAAGGAAGTGATGGACGCTCTCAAAACTTCCACAGAGGCAGGAGGGACTATCAACAATTTTGCTGTGGTACAAGTGTGAGTTTAGACTGCTGCATTCCATTCTGAGTCTTGCATGTAAGACTTGGCCTTGCCTAGTGCCGATGTTATAGTATTTGGGAGATCGTCTTAAGTTCGCGTTCAGTTTAGATTTAAAGGCTAAGACGCTGTTTGTTTGTTTGATATCTTCTGGGTACATGTTAGAATTGCCTCACCGAGGCGGTTGTAACGAGTACCCACACACAATCTATGTTTTGATTCAAAAATAAGAAAAATAGGTATAACCCTGCAAATCCCAGTTTTTCTACATGAAAGTGGGGTTTAAGGGGTATACATTACCTGGACATGTTTTCGTGATGTATTTTCTGGTTCCTTGAAAGATGAGGTACTCACAGTTGTAGAGGAGTGGAAGTGAACAGACAATTGCTATTGACTGGAAATTCATGTCATTTCTAATGTTATAGACTGTTAATCCTGTAGCTTTTTGCATATTTTATTTGTCCATATTGAAAAAAAATAATTTTAAAACACTAAAGTAATGTACGGTTATGAGATTAAAAAACTTTGAATTTGATTCTTGATTCCTGATTACTGACACTGCTCTAGAACTGTTTTAATATCATTTTTAAGTTAGCATCCTAGTAACAATTGATTTGTGCTGCTTTAACTATTTTAGTTACTAACTGCTATGGTATGCACTTGTCAGATCAAATTCTCATCACTTGTGAAAAAAATCTCTTCTCTATCAATACAGGGATTCATAGCTTGGTAGCGTATTTAAATGTAACCGTAATTCTTGTTTTCCAGATATATAGAGATTTTAGATAAGTACAAACCAAAAATACAGTGGGACAAGTCCACAGCGGAACATTGGTTTTCATACAAGTAAGTTGATGTGTTATGCGTGAAAATGTTCTTTCCATTTGGCAACATAAAGTTTTGTCCACTAATCTCACAGCTTAATGAATTTGTTTAAAATTCAACTGAATACTCTGAAATCTGAATGAGATTTTACGAAGTTTATGAGATCTGTATAAGGTATCAAAGTGATATTTCCCTGGTTGATACTATTAACCTATGACTGGGTATCATAGCTTGATTAGATGGGATCTCAGCATTGAAGCAGACCCACAGTTGATCCTGGTTTCGAACAAATTTCTGTCATGAAGATTTAGTCATGAAAATGTTTCCATTAAGAAAACTCGCACAAAGACTTTTTTCAGCCATAGAAATTGAACATTTCATCGGAAAAAAATGGATATTTTTAGCTCACCTGAGCCGAAGGCTCACAAGGTGAGCTTATACGATGGCCATGATCCGGCGTCCGTCCGTCCGTCGTCCGTCCGTCGTCCGTCCGTCGTCCGTCCGTCGTCCACAATTTCAAAGATCTTCTTCTCTGAAACCGCTTGGCAGATCTAGTTGAAATTTTATGTGGAGCCTCCTTGGGTAGTGGCATTTCAAGTTTGATCGCGAAATCCAGGTCACATGACCAAGATGGCTGCCACGCCCATATATGGTAAAAAACCCTTCAAAAATCTTCTTCTCCAGAACCGGTGGGCCGATTTCCACGATTCTTGGTATGTAGCATCAGGGACTTCAGCCCATCATAGTTTGATAAAATGATGACCCTTGGATGACCTTGACCTATTTTACGGCAAGGTCAAATTTGGAAACATAGGCTTTTACATGGGAAAAAGTGAAAACTATGGATTTTTTGAAAACTATTGCAGCCTGAGGCCTGAAAAGTGGTAGATGCAAACAACTAATGGAGTAGATGAAGGTATGTGATTGATTTAGGTCAAGGTCATCTCTTGACCTTGGCCGGTCTGTCGTCCATTCACACTTTTCAAAGATCTTCTTCTCTGAAACTGCTGGGCCAATCAAAGTGAAATTTTATGTGGAGCATCCATGGGTAGGGGAGATGGAAGTTTGATCGAGAAATCCAGGTCACATGACCAAGATGGCCGCCACGCCCATATATGGTAAAAACCACTCTAAAATCTTCTTCTCCAGAACCGGCAGGCCGATTTTCATGAAACTTGGTATGTAGCATTTGGGACTTTAGCCCATCATAGTTTGATAAAATGATGACCCTAGGATGACCTTGACCTAATTTACGGCAAGGTCAATTTTGGAAACATTTTTTACATGGGAAAAAGTGAAAACTATGGATTTTTTGAAAACTATTGCAGCCTGATGCCTGAAAAGTGGTAGATGCAAACAACTAATGGAGTAGATGAAGGTATATGATTAATATAGGTCAAGGTCATCTCTTGACCTTGGCCAGTCTGTCGTCCATACACACTTTTCAAAGATCTTCTTCTCTGAAACTGCTGGGCCAATCAAAGTGAAATTTTATGTGGAGCATCCATGGGTAGGGGAGACGAAAGTTTGATCGCAAAATCCAGGTCACATGACCAAGATGGCTGCCACGCCCATATATGGTAAAAACCACTCAAAAATCTTCTTCTCCAGAACCGGCAGGCCGATTTTCATGAAACTTGGTATGTAGCATTTGGGACTCCAGCCCATCATAGTTTTATAAAATGATGACCCTTGGATGACCTTGACATATTTTATGGCAAGGTCAATTTTGGAAACATAGGCTTTAACATGGGAAAAAGTGAAAACTATGGATTTTTTGAAAACTTTTGCAGCCTGATGCTTGAAAAGTGGTAGATGCAAACAACTAATGGAGTAGATGAAGGTATGTGATTAATTTAGGTCAAAGTCATCTCTTGACCTTGGCCAGTCTGTCTCCATACACACTTTTCAAATATCTTCTTCTCTGAAACTGCTGGGCCAATCAAAGTGAAATTTTATGTGGAGCATCCATGGGTAGGTGAGACGAAAGTTTGATCGCGAAATCCAGGTCACATTACCAAGATGGCCGCCACGCCCATATATGGTAAAAATCACTCAAAAATTTTCTTCTCCAGAACCGGCAGGCCAATTTTCGCGAAACTTGGTATGTAGCATTTGGGACTCCAGCCCATCATAGTTTGATCAAATGATGACCATAGGATGACCTTGACCTATTTTACGGCAAGGTCAATTTTGGAAACATAGGCTTTTACATGGGAAAAGGCGAAAACAATGGATATTTGGGAAACTGTTGCAGTCTGAGACCTGGAAGTTGCTAGATGCAGACAACCAATGGAGTCAATGAAGGTAAGTAAATAATGAAGGCCAAGGTCATTTCTTGACCTTGACCCAAAGTCATTTAAATATCAAAATTAAAATTATGGTTTTCTCATAAATCACTGGGTTTGGAAACTATTGCAGCCTGAGACCTGAAACTTTGCAGATGCAGACAACTTATGAATTCAATAAAGGTGTGTGAGTATTCATGGTCAAGGTCATTTCATGATGACTTAATACTCCAGGATCAGGCTTCAGGTGAGCGTTCTCAGGACCAATGGTCCTCTGGTTTATATTTATGCTCAAAACATTGATTATGGATACACACTAGAACCGCTTCGCTGAGGCGGTTCTAACGAGTACCCAGAATCTATGTTTTGGATTAGAAATAATAAAGATTGTGTAACCCTGTATACCCCAGTTTCACAACATAAAAGTGGGGCATAATGGGGTATACATTACTTTGACATGATTTCATGATGTTAAATGAAGATTTGGTCATGAAAATGCTTCTACGGCCTTTCTCTTACAGATTACCTATACTTGGTGCACATTTCTTTCACCACAGGCAGTTGCCAGTGGTGAAAGAAATGTGCACAAAGTATAGGTAATCTGCCTCTGCGAGGCTGTACCAGGAACAGTTTGGTTAGGATAAATAAGCCTCATTATTGCTGCTCTCCCATATACCGAATATCCCTTGCGAATGCTAAAATTTGAAATTCGCGCTGAAATTACCGAATATGATGCGAATGGACGGGGCGGAGCTTGTACAAAACGATGTCTTTGCGAAAGCGTTAAGAATGCTTGCGGATCCTTACAAATGTCTTAAGAATGTTGCGATTGATTGCCATCCACACTACCGAATTCTTAAAAATGCCTTACGAATGTTCCGAACGCTTACAAATGCCGTTACAAATAATACGAACGTCTTGCAAACACCTTACAAATGAAGCGAATGTGTTGCGAATGCTTGCCGAATTCTTTTCATTTTTTACTCATTCGCAAACATTGTAGCCAATAATATCAATGTAAAATGAAATCACCCACAATGATGCCAAGGGGCATGCAAAAATATGCCATTATTGATCCAAGTCTTCTCTTGAAACACACACCACTTTGTTGTTTCTCTCAAATTGCGATTTACACAATAAAAAAGACAATTTTACTGGGCAAACAAAAATTTCACGGGACTTAAGTTTGTCTATCATACATTGATGGATAGCTTAAAGCTAAACACCATAAATAATGGCCTTTACTTGAATGATAGGACCAGAATAAATAAATTATGCTAAAAACTGAGTCTTGAATGTGAAAATGTTGCGATTCACTAGCGATTCTTTACGGACATCAAAACTCAATAGAATTTAATGCTACCGAATCCTTGCAAATGGCTTGTGAGTGTTACAAATGCCTTGCAATCAATCCGAATTGTTTACAAATTCTTTACGAATATGTTAAGAATATGATTTCCTTGCGAATTTTAGGAGCATGTTCCTAATTTTCGCAACGACTCGAAATTTTCACCGAATGCTTCCGAATGCTTACAAATGCTACCGAATGCTTCCGAATTTCTAGCAAATTTGCTAAAAATTGCATTCGGAAGGGCATTCGCAAGGGAAAGGTTTTCGGAAGATTTCATAGGTTTTTCGCCCAAAGTTTGAGTGTTTCTGGCAGCTGCTGTATGATTTGTATCGAAAATATGTTGCATTCTCTGTAAAATTCAACATTCGATCAATGCAACAACACAGTGGAAAGCTCTGGATGTTACATACATGCAGCATAAATCTATGCCAAAGGGGGAGGGGGTCAGATTTTTTCAAAAAAATATTTTGTCAGAAAACATTTTTTTTTTGCAATAGATTATCAAGAAAATGCTACAATATGCTTATTGCAACCCAAAATCTTGGGCAGAAACTATTTATTCACGAATAACAGGTACAACATCTTCTTTAGATTTATAACTGTAAACAGCACTGTCCATCACTTATGCAAAAACCTGTACCTTTAATATACTATGCAAAATAAATTAAGCAACTTTTACTATGAACAGTGACTCCATATGTTTTGTAGACATTAGGGAAGTTCTTCTGATAATGTCTTGCATGTATCAAATTATGATAGAACCAGTCTTTGTGTGATGCTGAAGTGACATTTGATTTTAAGCCCACGGAGGCATATCTCAAGTAGAACATAAACCATCAAATATTGATATACATATTTTGCACAGTATATTTATATGCATTACAAGTATACACTTTGTGTATATCTGTTAAAATAGGACAGTCAGTCTGTTCATTCAGGTAGAACATACATATACAGTATATTCCCATAGCCTTGATAAATTACAAATAATGGACCTGAGCCCATTTATCGGTTTTGGGGCTATTTGACAGCCTTCCCCCCCTTGCCCAAAAGTGGCATTTGGATATAATATGTCATTTACAAAATTACAGTTGTGTTAGAAATATTTTGGTTGGGCAAGGGGGGGAACATGGTTATATAAAAGCTTTCCTATTTCCTATATGATACTATATTAAATTCAAAGATTTTGTCCAATTTTTAAAGAAGTCACTGCTTGAGTTACACGAAACATGACATGCCTAAATACAATAGAAACTAAGTTTTTGACTGCAATAAACGTCATTTCAGTGCCTGGAACATGAGATATTGAAAATTTCTTGGGCATTTCACAAAAGAAATCTTCCGAAAACCTTCGGTATATGGGAGAGCAGTATATGATAAATAAGCCTCATTATGATAAATAAGCCTCTTGGCATGAGTCACATGACTTGTATAGTTTTTGACCATGAATGTGAAGCAGTAAAATGAAAAAGCAAACTAGTCAACTACTTCATTTGTAGTTGACTTAATTGTTATCATAATTAAGCCAAATAGGCATAAAACTGGGTCAGTTTATCATGCAAATGCATGAAACGGAAATTTAGATTCATATTTCATTTTTTTCTCCACTTTCAGATCAGATGGTGCAAAGCATACTGTTTATTATCCCACATTACATTCCATTAATGAAAGACTGAATTTAGCCTCAGAGCTGGGAGTAGGAATATCAATATGGGAAATAGGACAAGGACTGGACTACTTTTATGATTTGTTATGATAGTTCATGAACATAGTTCAGGAATAAAGTTGTTCAATGTTTCTACATGCCTTAAAATCATTAAAGTGCTACATATCATTATAAAATGAGTCACGTCATGAGAAAACCAACAGTGCAGTTTCGGAACAGGTCCGACACAAACCGAGCTGTACAAATACAGAAGATGGTTAGAGGTAGGATTTAGAAAGTAGAGGAATTGAACTATCCATGTAGCAAAAACAAAGGCACTGATCAGCTTCGCAGTTACTGCGAAGCTGATCTGCGCCTTTGTTTTTGTTATGAAAAATGTTGATTTTCTCATGACTTGGCTCAAATTAAATTGTTAATGTTTGTTAAAGAAAATATTAAATACACATTACGAACACTTGCCCATGCAATATAAGAGATTCTTAAGCATTCAAAATTGAAAATTGGAAAAATTAGATAATTTTAATATGTTTGCTCAAAACATTGATCGTGGGTACACGTTAGAACCACCTCGCTGAAGCGGTTCTAATGAGTACCCACAATCTATGTTTTGGAATAAAAATAAGAATAAAAGTGGGGTTTAAGGGGGTATAAAATTCACGGACATGTTTTCATAATGATGTTCCATTATTACAATAAACTATACTTCTTAGTGGGGTAGGGTGGGGTGGCCTAGTGGTTAGTGTGTCTGCCTTTGGGTTAAGAAGTTGAGGTTCAAACCTCTCTGCCCAGTGCCACCAAGTTTTGTCCTTGAGCGGTAAAACATTAACTTACCATAGTACTGGCCCCGAGGCTAAACATTTTTTTCTCAAGCTCAGCTCAGGTGAGCATGAAATTTCAACAGCTCATAGATATTGAAATAGTCAAAATTAGTGGAAAATTTAGGTTCAAAACTCAAAAACTAGTAATTTATCCTGCTCATAAATGTTAAAATGCCAACAGTTGTTAAATTTTTGTAAAATTGATAAATTTTAGTCCTAGCTGAGTTGAGCATGAAAAAAGTTATATAACCTTGGGGCCAGGTTTTGTCCTTGAGCAGTAAAACATTTACTTACCATTGTACTGATCAATACCCTGGAAGTGGAAGGTCCAACCCAACATGACTGAAAAATTATTGACCAGGGGATAGTTGTTCAAAATTAACGATGTCATTAGTAAACGATTTGTTTAAATTTCAAATGGCAATATTGCAAATATACTGTTATTTTTGGTGAAAAAACGTGCAAATCATTTACATGGCAAAGGATTCTCACATTTTATCAACAAAAAATAACAGTGTATTTGCTTATGTAGTCGGCATTTACTTTACGAGTTGAGGTCTTAATGATGATGTTAAACTAACGAAGTTTTGAACAACTGGCCCAAGGATGTTAAACCTCAAAATAAAATAAGACAAATTTATGGGACAGAGAAATTGATTGGAAGCTAGGGACCTTTGTGCAGAGCTGCAAACATATTTCAGCCTTCATGTGAGAACACCAAGAATTAAGGTTTTCGACAAGGTCCAACACGAATGGGCCTGTGCAGTCACAGAAGAAGGCTAGAAGCTTGGAATTTCGGATCTAAGAAGAATTGGGATTGTTCTATCTGTGTAACGAAAGCAAAGACACTGATCTGCACCTTTTGTTTTCGTATATGTATATTGTTGGTTTTCTGATGCAGCGGCTCATGCAAATTAGTTGGCCTAAGTCTGGTAGGGAAATGGTTATTATACCCCCGGCATTTATGCCGATGGGTATATAGTTTTCGCTTTTCCGTTTGTCCGTCGTATGTTCGTTAGTTCGTTTGTTCGTTCGTTCGTTCGTTCATTCGTTCGTTAGTTCAGTAGAATTTGCATCAAAGTTTTGGTTAAAGTTTCTCTAGTGGTGTATATCTCATGCAGTTATAGTCAGAAACCATTCATATTTGGACCATAGGTACCCTATAGGGTTTGCCTTGTTTCCATGAGTTCGGACCCCAGGGTCAATGCCCGGGGGAGGGGCTAGAGATCAAAATCTAGGTCACCTTTAATTTGCGACAAAGTTTTGGTTAAAGTATCTCAAGAACCACCAGAAATCATATAGTTTTCGCTTTTCCGTTTGTCCGTCGTATGTTCGTTAGTTCGTTTGTTCGTTTGTTCGTTCGTTCGTTCGTTCGTTCATTCGTTCGTTAGTTCAGTAGAATTTGCATCAAAGTTTTGGTTAAAGTTTCTCTAGTGGTGTATATCTCATGCAGTTATAGTCAGAAATCATTCATATTTGGACTTTAGGTACCCTATAGGGTTAGCTTTGACTCAAAAAGTTCGGACCCCAGGGCCCATGCCTGGGGGTGGGGCTAGAGTTCAAAATCTAGGTCACCTTTACTTTGCGTCAAAGTTTTGGTTAAAGTTTCTTTAATGGTGTATATCTCATCAGCCAATTTTCAGAAATCATTCATATTTGGACTATAAGTACCCTATAAGGTTTGCTTTGTTTCCGTGAGTTCAGACCTGAGGGTCCATGCGGGGTGGGGGGGGGGGTGGAGGGGCTAGAGTTCAAAATCTAGGTCACCCTGAAAATGTGCTATTTACATAGTGTTTTTTTCTTCTCTAAGTTCATATATTAACAAAGATTTATGGAATGTATTCCTATTTGGATCATAGATACCCTTTAGGGTTGAATTAAATTCCATGGCACCAAAATCTAGGGGTGAGGCTGGAGGTCAAAATCTAGGACACATTTATAAAATACAATAGTTACCAAGATTAATATTCTGTAGGTCTATTTCTTGACAACTATTTGTCAGAAAGCATTCATGCTTACAACATAGGTACCACATAAGGGTTAGACCCAAGGGTCCATGCATGGGGGTGGGGGTGGGATGGACCCAAGGGTCCATGCATGGCTTGAGGTTAAGGTCTGGGGCATTTTTTTTTTTTTTTTTTTTTTTAAGAATGACACTATTTTCATTCCAATCTAGGACTGAGGACCTGACCCACAATGTCCGTGGATTATGTCCTAGATTGAGTATACACGTCAGCTCTGTATACTGCTCTAAAATAGATCTGTCATTCTAAAACACCACTCCCCCATGTTTGTATGCAATGTGCTTCACAGTGCTTATTTCTAAAGTGTACTTGATAAGGGTACTGTCTTTCATTGGGGATTTGAGGTTCAATGTGAGGGGTTGAGCATGTGCAGGGTTATATAGGTAGGGGGTAGGGAGGGGACTTTGTGGCTACCAGTAGGGGGTATACGTGCCTCTCAAGGCACTTTTTCTAGTTTGGGAATCTTGGAATGGATACTGCTGATCCGCAGAATCGCTCAGAGTAGAGAGGTTGTCTAAGAAGTAGACTTGTCAAACAAATCCAACCCTCAGATGAGGACAACGGACTATAAAACGGATATGATGATGATGGGATTTTCCCTGTTTGTTGGTGTTTGTTTATAGGCCAGCATAGCACCAAAATGAATGCTCAATTATATGTGATTTTACAATTTGTTTAAATTTTCTTGCCTTAATAAAATGTTTCAAAACCATGTATCATGCTTTTACTGTGCTGCCCTTTTAGAATATTCTGAATGCATACTGTTATAAGCATCTACTACAAAGCTATACTTCAAAGCTATACTTAGGGAGTGTGATGGCATAGTGGTAGAGCGTCGGACTCTGAATCGAGAGGTCCCGGGTTTGATTCCCACAGAAGGCACCGTGTTGTGTCCTTGAGCAAGACACATTAACTCCCTACAGTACTCGTTAAACCCAGGAAGCGTTGGCTCTGTCCCGACATGACTGAAAAATTGTTGACTGGGATGTTAAGCCTCAATACAAACAAACAAACAAACAAAGCTATACTTAAATAAGCATGCTTGCTTTTCTATTGCTCATTTGAGGTTAATCGACAGGGTCTAAGCACAGGTGTTTGATTCATAGCTTAGACCCCCCCCCCCCCAAAAAAAAAAAAAAAAAAAAAAAAAAAAAAATCTAAAAAATTTTAGACCTTGTCTATGTTCTATACACAAAAAATCATAAAAAAAAATTTTGGGTGTTATTTTTGAATATATTTTCATTCAAGAACAAAAAATTTTTTTTAGATTTTTTTTTTTTTTTTTTTTTTTTTTTTTTTTTTTTTTGGGGGGGGGGGGGTCTAAGCTATGAATCAAACACCTGTGGGTCTAAGTGGTTTTACTACAATGACTTGATTGGTAGATACATGTATAAACAGTTTACTTACTGAGTTTTAATGAAGTTGTGCGAGTGTGTCAGGTTCATTTTTTACCTCGGCCAAAATAACTCTACCAACTTTAGGCCAATTTTCAAAGACCAAATCTCTGGTGAGCGTTCTCAGGAGTCTGGACCATATGTAATTCAAGTAATTACATGTTTTAGATTTGACATTAGCACAAGTTCAAATGGTTCATTGCAAGACAACAAAATATTCAACTCGATAGTTTATTTTTCTCAAGATAGTTACAGATCTTCAACGCATTTACATTTTCCGTCGTAGCAGTGTGGATGTTCCTGATGCCCGTGGATATCAATACATGTCGCATTGCCACACTCTGCCTTGTCCAGACAGGCTGAAATATTACGAAAACTTGCCCATGCAATAAACAGAGATTTTTTTATCTTGAAAAATTGAGAATTTCAGCTGAAAAATATTGATATTTTTCTTATTTTTGCTCAAAACATAGATTGTGGGTACACGTTAGAACCGCCTCGGCGAGGCGGTTCTAACGAGTACCCACAATCTATGTTTTGGAGCAAAAATAAGAAAAATAGGTATACCCCTGCATAACCCAGTTTTGCTATATAAAAGTGGGGTTTAAGGGGGTATACATTACACGGACATGTTATCCTGATGTAACCCATTTTTGACGAATGGATTTTCCCATCACTATCATTTGGGAGCGCCCACTTTCATTTTTAGGGACATCAGGAGTGATTTTTAAATTTTATTCAATTTTTCGATGAAAATTCTCTAAGCAAACAGAATAGCCCCAGATGGGACGCCGCGTTCTGCGGCGTCACATCTGGGGCTATTCTGTTTGCCTATGTCCCATTAAAGGGACGCCAGGCTTAAATGAGTTAAAATGCGTGACATTTGCAACAGGTTTCAAATAGTTATATTGCTCATTTCGTTTTGGCAACACTTTTCCTGTTTTGATACTTAATTGATATTATAAAATATAAATATATGAGTAAGCGGTCCCCATGGCTGAGTGGTCAAGAGCGCTGATATATCATTACCGCGCTTAATCATTCGATCATCTTACCGCTGTGGGTGTGGGTTCGACCCCCGCAGGGGCCACATGCGAGTCAAGCCAAGTTCTGCTTGCGGGTGTGCCAGGTGGTTTTTCACGGGGTTCTCCAGTTTTCGCCCCACCTCGCATATGAGTTGAAATAATCTTGAAAGGGACGTAATAAAAATTATGAGTTATACTGCGTTTACAACATGACGTTGCTGTTTTCCAGTGGATAACGTCATGTCATAAAAATCGTATGCCCACACGTGTATTAACACTTTTGCGGGAATACGTAACGTCATTGACGACGTCCGTAACAACAATGTAAATATCCATCTTCGAAGGCGATAAAATCCTATTTTAAAAGTCATATGATAAAACGAGCAAACGGGGCTGCCGGGGCCACCGGGAACATAGTGTAAAAGCAGTATAAGTATTGAATTTCAGATTTTTAGATTTTAGTGGATGATGAAAAACATTAGTTGTTTAAAATGTCTCCGAGAAGACATTCGGGCTTCTCGGACATTAAAACAACTATGGAATGTCATTAAATCTTTGCCCTTTTGAAACAATTAGTCACATACTAGGGAGTCTATATATTTTTGAAACAGACTTGTATACTCAATTGGCAAAGTTCCACGCTTAACTTACGTTGTTCATTTTTGACACAGGTACAGTCTCCAACCAAGCACTCCACGTGTGACGATGCGTTGACAGCAACAGAACAGCGGGTAGCTCTGCAGTCCGTTGGATGTCTGCATCTCTCGGCTAGTACGTAGTAGGCACACACTGTCGATAAGAAATGGAATATCATTGCATGCATTGTGGGCTAGTTTCGATGTCAGAAAACTGTCAGCCATTTGGCAACAGATAGAGGTATGCTCCATCAAATTATCTAGTTGGTACCTCTGTTTAACCCATATTTGACGAATGGATTTTCCCATCATCATCATCATTTGGGTTAGTCCACCTTCATTTTAGGGGCGTCAGGAGTGATTTTTAAATTTTATTCAATTTTTCTATGAAAATTCTCTAAGCAAACAGAACAGCCTAAGATGGCGACCACCTCATTTTTCGCTGCTCTAAAACGGATTTATTTTCAATTCATAGATTTACTGTTTGTCAGTACGGATGATTGAATGGCACTACTGTCTGCCAACTATTACGGAACTACATCTGTACATGTGTTGAGTATAAACCAGTGATGCCGGCATGAATACAGAGATAAGCCTGATACCATAGGAAACCACTATGGCAAGCCGTTTTACTATTTATTATGCTTATTAGATATCTTGAATAGAAAATAAGATATCTTAATAAGGATATAAGATATCTTATTTAGCAATAAAGATATCTTCTTTATCAAATAAGATATCTTGTATCCTAAATTAGATATCTTATATAGTAAAGAAGATATCTAATATGCTGAATAAGATATCTTATTTGATCCCACAATTAAGATATCTTATATAGCATATAAGATATCTTATTTGATAATTTAGATAGCTAATATACTAAATAAGATATTTTATATACTAAATAAGATATCTACTATACCTAAATAAGATATCTTCTTTACAAGATTAATTAAGATATCTACTTTGGTAAATAAGATATCTTCGTTGCTATACTAGATATCTTAATTAGCAAATAAGATATCGTATAAAGCAAATAAGATATCTAAATTGGTAATTAAGATATCTTATTTATAGTGGTAAATAAGATATCTTATTTAGGTATAATGGATATCTTATTCAATATAACTGATATCTTATTTAGTATATTAGATATCTAAATTATCAAATAAGATATCTTGATTAAGGCTATAAATAAGATAACTGTATTGGTATAGTAGATATCTTATAAAAGTATCAGAAACCAATTGTGATTTGGTAAAACAAATAAGATATCTTAGATACTAAATAAGATATCTGATTTGTTAAACCTAAATAAGATATCTAATATAGAATATAAGATATCTATTTTTGTATATAAGATATCTTATTTGTCAAATAAGATATCTATTTTAGCATAGTAGATATCTTATTTGTGAATGTAATTAAGATATCTTATATATTGAAGAAGATAATACGATATCTTATATGATAAAATAGATATCTAATATACTATTTTAGATATCTTATATGTTAATTAAGATATCTTATTTAGAAAAATATTATAGATATCTAATTTATCATATTAGATATCTAATTTGTTAAACAAGATATCTTAATTAACAAATAAGATATCTTAAATGCTATATCAGATATCTATATTAATAAGATATCTTATATATTTGTACAAATAAGATATCTAATATATCAATCAAGATATCTTATTTGTTAATTTAGATATCTACATTAACAAATAAGATATCTTGTTTAGTTAAAAAGATATCTTATATACTATATAAGATATCTTAATTGACAATTTAGATATCTAATATAACAAAACAGATATCTTATTTGCTATATAAACTATCTTCTTTATAATAGATATCTAATAAAATAAAGTAGATATCTTATTTATTAAAGAAGATATCTTATATACAATATAAGATATCTGTTTGTTTGAATAAATAGTAAAAAGGCTTGCCATATACCACAGACCACTGAGCTACTCATCAGGAAAACATGTCCATGTAATGTATACCCCCTTAAACCCCACTTTTATATAGAAAAACTGGGATTTGCAGGAGCACAGTGTATATCCGAGCGTATGCAGAACAGACGGTTACGGAACGGACAGACGTTTACAGGAGCACGCGCTTTTTTGCGCCAAAAATGTTTTGTACAGTTTTACATCCAAAACTGTACGCTTCGAATGTATTGTTATATCGGCCTTGCATGTCCATCTACTATCTTCCAAAACACCATAATTTCCGGCATGGAAGCCTTGTAGTTTAAGCAGAATTTTGTTGCTTAGCAACAAAAACATTACGGAGCGGAACAGTCTACAGATTCGTTTATGTTACGGGGCGGAACAGACGTAGCCTACGAAAAAAAACAGACGAATCAGCATACGGAGCGGTCACAGACGGCCATGAATACTACATGAACAACACTGTGATGTCAAATATAACAATTTGCGGCAACCTTCTGTATTGTAGCACTCGAACGTGACCAGATGGAATACACCTGGTGACCTGGATCAGCATCGTACATGTATCAGAATAGCATCGACTATGTTGTGAAAACAAAAAGATGTTTGGGGGCAAACAGCAGATCAGAGAGAGAGGGGGGGGGAGAGGTCCCGATAGCTCAGTGGTAAAAGCGCCCGCTTCGGGGGCGAGATGTCGTGGGTTCGCCCAGGCCGCGCCATATCAAATGCGTTAAAATGGTACCAATGGCTTCCTTGGTGCTCAGCATCACGAGGCAATCACGGCTTTTCTTCTTCTTTAAATATAGTATCACTAATAGTGCACATCTAACAATAAATTCTAAAATAAAAGACTGAAAATAGTTTGAAAAGGTCCGATAATAAGACTCATGTCTGTTTTAACCGGAGGTCTATATGGAAGGCTGGCATTCGTGCTGAATACGTTAGTTATATAGAGACCCTAGAATTTTGGTCAAAGGAAAAGGTTCCCTGTTTGCATACTCAGTCCTTAAGCAAAGTCATCAAGCGAACACCCACCTCCGTACACACCGGCGGGAGTACTCTCCAAAGCATCGGTAATATATTCCAAAGTCTTTCCATATATGAATGATGCGTGAGAATCAGCCAAGACGCCGCAAAAGGGAGCTTGCGGCGGGAGATAAAATCTTTGGCGTGATTTGTAAGCATATATGATTCTGTCATGCATCTTACTTATTTGATTTACAGTTTATTACTATTTAGCCATGCTTGTGCATATTAACACGATGAAGCATCGGAATATGAACATGATAAAGCATCGAATGAATCCATGTTGTTATGACGTACGCCATAAACATTGATTAAAGTAAGGATTTAGAATGCCGGATGGCATTTCATATGTATTTCTCCCTATGAATGTGGTGAAATATTTGCTAAGCAGGATGGTGAGGAACAGATGGACAGACAGACGCTGGGTCTGTAAAAATTCCGCTGTCTATAGTGAATCGGAAAGCTCGAGTGAGCTAAAACATGTTTGTATCTTACATTTCTACTATACAGCGTCTGTTTCTATCCTTATTCTAAAGCTCGCCTACGTCTGTTCCGTTTCGTATGGAAATGCGTCATTTCGTCTGTTCCGCTCCGTAACAAACGACTGTACCGCCCCGTAACCATGAAATTACCATACGCTTCAGAAAAAAACAAATCTTGGCTATTTTTACTGGAAAACATATAAAATATTTAATGTCTGGTGGTTCAGGACATATTTAACTACATACGGACTAAATCCAAAAGGTTGACAATGGCTTATTTTGCAAGCAATCTCGACACACAGCCAAAAAAATACAAAAATATGCCATTTTTCACACGTCTTGGGCAGTTATGGCGAACCCCCTGAAAAATCATTGTGCTCTTGAGCACAGACAACTAGACGGGTATGTATGCAACACATCTGCTCTAGTTTGGTCTCAATATTTGCATCAGTCACTTTAAAAGAACGGAAAAACATTTTTGGCGCGAAAAAGCGCGTGCTCCTGTAAACGTCTGTCCGTTCCGTAACCGTCTGTTCTGCATACGCTCGGATATACACTGTGAGGAGTATACCTGATATTCTTATCTTTTATCCAAAACATACATTGTGGGCACTCGTTAGAACCGCCTCGCCGAGGCGGTTCTAAAGTGTACCCACAATGTATGTTTTGAGCTAAAATACTAAAAATATCCAAATTTTTCTAATGATTTGTTTTTTCAATTTTTACAACTTAAGAAAAACCTATGTATGTCATGTATCACATGGGCGTGTTTTCGGTAATGTGGAAACTGATTATTAGAAAGCCGTCTGAGCTGTCATAAAAAGTCTGGGCTATTGGCATTTATGGTACTACGGGTACTGTCCATCGACCTGTTGAAAGTGAGAATGGAAGCTAAAGGAATTGCTACAATTGATACAATTAAACTTTAATTTTAAATTTAAAAAGTCCACTGACCACCGAGATATTGGAAGTACGATTAGAAGCTAAAGGAATTGCTACAATTGATACAAGTAAACTTAAAATTCCAGCAGAACTTAAAATTTCGAGTTATTGATAATTATGACACCACTGTCCACTGAAATTTTGAAGACGGAAAACAACGTGCAAGCTATACACCCAATTCGGGTGATATATACTAGTCAAAAGTTCTAACCGGCCACCAAGGTTTTTATCGATTTTCTACGAAGCCGAAGGCACTATATATAAATTCTTTTTTGTTTCATTAAATACACCAACATATCCGTAAAGGTTGCCACAAAACAGCTTGGCAAAGTTCCCGGGAAATCCAAATTGTTGCATGATTGTGCTCAATATGACTTTATCTTTAGAACTTGAAAAGGTTTGACTGACGAAAACAGGCCTTTCAAAAAGGGGAATCTCACAATATAATGAAATTTGCGAATTTTAAAAATGGGAGTGACGATATTCAATGGGGCACCAAGCATGCTACAAGAAAACTATTGTAGAACATTTCACTGCTCGTAGTTGCTAAATGGTCAACCTTTAAGAGATGAAAATAGAAATTTCAGATTAATTTTAGTTTTGAAGAAAATTGATAAAATGTAAGTGGCAGGTTAGAACTTTCGGCTAGTATTTACTTACATGATGCTGCTGTTTAACCCGTTTCTCATGTGTCAGTTCCCAGAAATCTTTATCAAGACCATAAGTCTCTTTATATGTAAATTGTGTTATTTACCCTCTATAAATACAGTTCAAGCATTGAAACCCCATCAAGAAAACGTGTCCATGAAAAGTATACCCCCTCATAACCCCACTTTTATATGGTAAAACTGGGGTTTACAGCGGTATACATATTCTTATTTTTGGTCCAAAACATGTGAGTACTTGTTAGAGCCGCCTCACCGAGTCGGTTTAAACGTGTACCCACTATCAGTTTTGAACAAAATAACAAAAAATCAAATTTTTCAAATGCAATTTTGAAAATTTTAATGTTTTAGCTGAAAAATCTTTGTATATTACATGGGCATGTTTTCGTAATAAAATGCTGGAAGTTCAACCCAACTACAGTAGTAAAAGATGTATTCTTACCCAAAGCCAAAATCGCAAGGATAAATTTCATTTTTGTTTTTCTTTGTTTTAGACCTTTCACTTATCTGTGCTCTATTCTTAAATCGTGAGTTTGCGTCTTTGTTTGTTATCTTTGTACTTTTAATGATCAATGAACTTAAGCACATGAAAACATGTGACCGATGCACAATTTTTGTCTATTGGGCTTGTATTTTCAGAAAAAAAAAAAAAACATTGTCTGTTTGAACTCTTTATCATGCTCCAAAAGTGTGGAATGGTCTGAAATTCTCAAAGCAACTCTAGATATGACAAAAATGACATAACATATTTGCAGACACAATATTTGTAACACATTTAATACATGTACATAAAACACACAGACAATTGTACTTATTTGCATTCTAAAGTCAAGATTATTTTTCTGAAAATACGAAGCCTTAGCTAACGTTCATGTCAGAAATTACATATGTTCTTAGTTCTTGAAATATTAGCTCAACGAAAGTTCTGAGTCACACAAAACGAAACTTTATCATAAAATCTGTTTGTTTTGAGCTTTAACGTCCCAGTCAACAAATTTTCAGTCATGTCGGGACGGAGCCACTGCTTCCTGGAATTAATCAGTGTGGCTTGTTCGGTGCCGCCACTGGGGATCGAACCCAGGACCTTTTGATTAGGAGCCCGATGCTCTTCCACAATGCCACCACGCTTCCCTATAAAATATGTGCGTGGTTATTTTTATTGATCTGAACCATTATAATTATAAGGATTTTCTTAGTTCACCCTCTGAATTAAACTTCGTCTTAATGAAGTAGATGTTAACAATAATGGTGACACAGAACAAGACAACGCAACATTTACGGTACACACACGTGCCCATGTATTATACAGTGATTTCTTTTTCAGGTGATAAATTAAAAAAAATCTTTTTATTTTATTCAAAACATAGATCGAGGGTTCTAACGAGTACTCACAATCTATATGTTGGATGATCAAAAATAAGAAAAAAAAATATATACCCCTGTATACCCAAATTTTACTATATAAAAGTTGGGTATAAGGGGGTATACATGGACATGTTTTCCTGATGACGATGATGTTAGACCCAGAATTAAAGAATCCCAGAGAATGACGAACATCGTTGGGTGACATTGAAGTCGCCTGATGATGAAGCTGGAGGAATTTCACATCATCACTTGTCTGTCAACTCCTCTTCGTTTCATTCTCTGATTTCAGCATTGTCTTTATTGATGCAGAAATAGATAACTATGATGCCAAAGAACACGACAAACACAGCAGCTACGGTAGATACAATGGCGATATTGGAGGTAGAATCGAAGAATCCCGGAGAAAGGCGGACATCGTTGGTTGACAATGGGGATGAGAATGTCATCGCTTTCGATATTGGTGTAGCAGTGGATGCATCAATATAAGTGGTTGTCGTTGATCCAGAAGTAGTTGTGTTGTGAGCGTTTGGCTTCTTTGTTGATGAACTTGCCTCATCTGTAACAGGATCAGAGAAAGTGCTGTTTACTGTGGTTGCTATGGGTGAAGTTTCAAACAAAGCGGTAATTTTCGAGAAGATAAGCGTTAAAAGTCTGCTGCGAGTAGTGAAGTTTTGAGAAGTTATTTCGCTGGTGTCAGAAGAGCGAGTACTGCCGTACGAGTTGGGTGACTGGTGATTCGTTGCGGTAGGGTTTGAAACTGTAACTGTTCGAAGATAACTTGGTTCAGACGAGGGTAGACTCATTGTTGTTCCAATGGCTGATTTGGTTGCTATATGTGTTCTATCAGAAAATGCTGAATGTTTTTGTGTTTCTGCAAACGCTTCTTTACTTGGCCCAAGTGACTCCATACCCGAAGCTATTGATAACAATAACGTAAGCAGGGAAGGTGTCATTTCTGGTGCAGATGTGGAGGCCGTTACTATTGGTGTCGCTGCTGCTGCTGTTGTTGTTGTTGTTGAAGTTTGTAATGTTTGTTCCTGAGTTGTTGTTGCTTGTGTTATTGGCCGTATTATATTAAGAGAATCACATAAGACGGTCCCATCACTATAAGGATCTTGAAATACTTTACAGTACCGCTTTCGTCTAATACGGATTTGATACTGGTACTTCTTCTTGTAATTGATTAGTTTTATTCCATGCTCTTTGTAACCAAAAATACTAGTCAATCTTGAATGAGTTTCATCTTTAGAACCATCAATCGTTACATCACTTTCCGCAGCCAAATGGTTTTCTGAAACAGAAAACAGAGTCGTTAGCGATAATATGTAATGGACACTTTCAATCAGTGCAACGCTGTGGTCATAACTTTCTGATTGTCAAAAATATAGTTTTCTAAATTCCCGTCCAGCAAATATACCTTTTTTAATTTCATTTTTACACTAGTAAGAAAATAAAATTGTTTCATAAAAGTTAGGAGGTATTTGTTTGCTAACAAAATTTAAGAAACAAATACCTATTCTTACCTATAGGCATAGAATCTACGGAGGAATATTTCCTAAGAACCACAGCGAAAAATAGAATTTTAGCTACTTTCATTTTAAATGCGTAAAATTCGGTTCTTAATATCAAAGTCTGCTTCTGGAATATAACGGTTATTAGACGAACCTCTAATTGTATGCGCAAACTATCAAACCCTTAATGACTTTACGACGGTCTAAAAGTTCTTTTCACTTTCTTTCTTTTCAGTAGGCAATACTTTGGGACCTATGCAAATGGTATAGCAGCGCTGCTTCTTACACTCTTCATTTCTTCACCAAACCCAAAGTAAACAAGATACTTAAGAGCTGAATGAATGATACACTCAAGTCATATAATAGTACTTTCACGAACGTTGATGGTCCCAACATCATTGTTTGGTTTCCTAATTTTGAATTCACAAATGTATTATTCAATAATGGTAGCTAGTGAAGTAGTGAAGAGAAGAAAGTGGGACAATTGTCTGTTGTTTAAACATCTTAAACTATCTACGTATACTTCATGCAGAGTCTGTTAAAGACAATAAACCTTTCAATGATGTTATTATTTTAGGGGTGGGGATCATGTTGATCCTACTTTTTCAACATAAGGTTGCTGACTGATGTGTTAGATGAGCTCCTCTATGCAGATTAAGAATGCCAGCTCAGACGGGCAAAAATGCAAGGGGTCATGGAACAAAACTCACAGTCATGTGATAAATATGATCTCACAATCAGCACAAAAAGACAGAGGTTGTACACCAACCAGCACATGGAAAACCGAAAACCGTACAATGAACCAATTATCGCTGTGAATGGACAAAAACTGACAGTTGTTGATAAATTCATCTACCTGCGAAGCACTCTCTCCACAGCAGTGCAAATTAATGATGAAATCGCTGCCAGAATTGCAAACGCCAGTATGGCATTCGGAATACTCCGTGCAAATGTCTGGGAGCGTAATGGAATCTTGGTTTAAATAAAGCCATATTTGATGGACGGCAAAATCAGCCCGAGACCTAAGCCCAAAATCAGCCCGAGACCTAAGCCCAAAATCAGCCCGAGACCTAAGCCCAAAATCAGCCCGAGACCTAAGCCCAAAATCAGCCTGAGACCTAAGCCCGATTATATTTTTCTACAAGTGCGCTTCAGCCATTTTATACAACATTTTACCTACAACATAAGAAAAAGACACAAACAGAACTGTGACTGTATACTTATTTCGTTCCACGGCGTCGATTAAAAAGACTGTCAACTCATCTCGTCAAGTTATGGTCTAAAACACATAAAATTGCAACTACAACTCTTAAGAGCAACAAACGAGACACAAAGCAAAATATAGATAAATAAAATGAAACTATGAAATTCAAACTTATTTTACGAAATCTTAGTTAAGTGGCTATGAGAACAATTCTTATATTTATTTTACAACTTGTTAAAGACATTGATCCCGAAATCTCAAGTTTGAGCCTTTAAGTTCACGGTACTTGTACACTTAATTAAAGATAATTTTTTCCTGGAATTGAAACAAATGAAAAAAGAGTCAATAAGCAATGCTTATTAAATACCCCCCGCAGGGAGACTGTTTACCACAAAAATTATTTTGGCAATATAATCTCTTCATGCAAATGTCCAATGGGTGTACATCATGTAGGTATGATATCAAATTGTTCCATCAAAAACTGAGATAGGAGTTGATCGGCTCGTGAAAGCCCTTACCTGTAAAAAAAAAAAAAAAAAAAAAAAAAACTGAGAAAAATTGTCTAAGTTCTCATAGCTGTCATTTTGTCAAAATTTATTTTTTTCGCAATAAAATTTCTTCAAGCACATGTGTAGTGAGTGTACATCATGTAGGCACGATATAAAATTATTCCATCAAAAACTGTGGTAGAAGTTGATCGGCCAGTGAAAGCCCTTACCTGTAAAAAAAACTAAGAAAAATTGTCTAAGTTATCATAGCTGTAATTTTGTCAAAAATTATTTTTTCGCAATAAAATTTCTTCATGCGAATGTCCAAGGGGTGTACATCATGTAGGCATGATATCAAATTATTCCATCAAAAACTGTGGTAGAAGTTGATCGGCCAGTGAAAGCCCTTACCTGTAAAAAAAACTAAGAAAAATTGTCTAAGTTCTCATAGCTGTAATTTTGTCAAAAATTATTTTTTCACAATACAATTTCTTCATGCAAATGTCCAATGGGTGTACATCATGTAGGCATGATATCAAATTGTTCCATCAAAAACTGTGGTACAAGTTGATCGGCCCATGAAAGCCTTTACCTGTAAAAAAAAAAAACTAAGAAAATTGCCTAAGTTCTCATAGCTGTCATTTTGTCAAAAATTATTTTTTCGCAATAACATTTCTTCATGCAAATGTCCAATGGGTGTACATCATGTAGGCATGACATCAAATTGCTCCATCAAAAACTGTTGTAGGAGTTTATCGGCCCGTGAAAGCCATTACCTGTAAAAAAAAAAAAACCCTAAGAAAATTGCCTAAGTTCTCATAGCTGTCATTTTGTCCAAAATTATTTTTTCACAATAACATTTCTTCATGCAAATGTCCAATGGGTCTACATCATTAAGGCATAATATCAAAAAGTTCCAACAAAAACTGTGGTAGGAGTTGATCGGCCCGTAAATGCACTATCTTCACTGTATACAAAAGCCATCAAGAACTATAAAGGGAAGTAACTCAAAAGGGACTGGCCCCTAGCCCATAATTTTTGCATGTGCATATTTGCTTCATAGATATGTAGATGCCTGCAAAGTTTCATTAAATTCCATCAATGGGTCTTCAAGATATTAAAGAAACAAAACGTTACGGACGGACGCACGCACGTCCGCACGCACGGACAGACGGACGGACAACGTGAAAACAGTATACCCCCGTAAAAGTTCGTTTTGGCGGGGGGTATAAAATGTGTCTTGTATGTGTCTTGTGGTTACATTATGGTACCAGGATTTTCTTATCTCTGTTTCGGATTATACAAACATTTTATCAATTTGAAAATTCGAAATTACAGGGGAAGCATTGTCAGCTTAGAAAACGAAAGATCTATTGAGCAATACGAAAATTGGCCCACGATTTTTCTTAAAATTGCTTCTTTATTTATGCTGTTCGTGTGCCAAATGGCAAGGTTTTACCGTTCTGTAAACATATTCTTTTTTGACGGCAAACACAAAATAACAACTTACAACATATTTAATGTTTTGGTGTTCATTTTAATCAAATGATAAACATAAAATTCTTTATTTGAGTCAAAGGGAAACAGAATACCAAATAGGTACAAGTTGCTCCTCTAGTTCTTCATTACTAGATCCTTAATAACTGTTGTGTCAGTTAAATAACGGAATCTATTAATTATAATAAATAGCGAAATTTTCATATCAGCACGTAATTTTGTTTTTATGTATGTTCCTGAACATAAAAATGTTTTAATGTCATCGTGGCTGCAGATGGAACTATAATACTTTCTGCATGTTGAGAAAGAACAAAACAATTACTACACATTAGCACATGAAAACATGTCTTATACTTTCCGATTAACTTAGCTGGGACGTGACTTTCCGTTCAGGTCCGACACAAACCGGCCTGTACAGTCATACAAAAGAAGCTTGACATTTTTAGATTAAAGAAGAAGAGGGATTGTACTATCCTATAGCGAAAACAAAGGCGCTGATCAGCTGTGCAGTTACTGCACAGCTGATCTGCGCCTTTGTTTTCGCATAGGCAAAATCCGATTTTTCTCGTGAGGGGGCTCAGCTGTGACCAAAATGTATATTTTTATCTATTACAAAAATCATCTAGGCTTGAATTTTCAGAAGAAAAACATTGTCTGTTTGAACTCTTTATTAATGCTCCCAAAGTATGGAATGGTCGGAAATTCTCAAAGCAACTCTAGATATGACAAAAATGACATAAAACATTTCCAAACAGACTGAAACGATTGTAGTACTATTAAAACAAATAAAACGAAAATTCAAATGTTTCTGTTGAATATGGCTTAAATTTCACCTGTTAAGTGAAAATATGTATATTTCCCGGTTATATTTCGTTTTCGCAAACACTTCAATGTTATTTTGATGGAAGTACTATATGTTCATGGGTCGGAAGTGTTTGCGTAAACGACATAACCTGGATTCTTTGTGTTACTTTCATTCAATAAATGTTCAATTTCTGCATTGACTGCGCCTGTCTATCAGTCAATAGAGTATTCGCTGTAGGAGAAAACTCGAATTTCTCATCTCAAGTTCGGGCAGAAATGCAGTGTGTGTCACCGATCATTTATCGGTTAGTATGTATACAATACAACGTGATTATCAGTAGTGTTGAATATCTTCTGTTTATATATTCACAGCTGATAAACACATGGTATCGAATGGGTGACGCACAATGCAATTCCGCCCGAAGTTGAGATGAAAAAATCGAGTTTTCTCCTATACCATTTACTCTATTGACTGATAGATAGGCGGAGTCAATGCAGAAATTGAACATCTCTGATTGAATGAAAGTAACATAAGAAATCCCGGTTATTTCGTTTTTGCAAACACTTCAATGCTATCGTGATGGATGTACCATATGTTCATTGGGCGGAAGTGTTTTTTCGTAAACGACATAACCTGGATTGTTTATGCTACTTTTATTCAATGAATGTTCAATTTCTGCATTGACTGCACCTATCTATCAGTCAATAGCAGAAGTAGATAACGATCATGACAGACAACAAAATGAACACAACAGCTACGATACAAACAATGATGATATTAGAGGCAGACTCGAAGAATCCCGGAGTAAGACGGGCGTCGTCGTGTGACGGTGAAGATGACAATGCTGTCGCTCGTGTTGTTACTGTGGTAGTAGAAGCTGCATAATTGGTTTTGGTGGCGTCTGGAGAGTTCATTGTTGACGAAATAGCCTTTAAGATAACAGCATCAGGGTAGTTTTTGGCTGTGTTCATTCTTGTAAATGAGGGAGAGGTTCCAACCAAAGTAGTGTCGCTCGATGAGGTTAGCGTTAAAAGTCTGCTGTGGGTAGTGACGTTTAGTGAAGTTGTTGTGCTAGTGCCAGAAGAAAGAGTACTGCTGTACATGTACGACGTGGATGGCTGATCAGTTGCGGTAGGATTTGAAATTGTAACTGTTGAAAGATTACTTTGTCCGGATGTGGGTAGTCTCATTGTTGTCCCATTTGGTGTCATAATAGTTAAAACGTATGTTTTATCGGTAGATGTCGATTGCCATGGAGTGTCTGTGGATGTTCAAGTATTTGGTACTGATGTATCAGTCTCCGATGAAGTTCTTGACACCAATCTTGTAAGAAACGAAGGTGTTGTTAATGGTTTAGATGTGGATGGTGGTGCTGTTGTTGTAATTGTTGTTGTAGTAGAAGTATGTATTGCTTGTCCGTAAGTTGGTGTTGGCGATTGTGATATCATTGTCGTTTGTGTTGTTGACGTCGTTGAATTAGGAGTTTGCAAATCACATATGGATCCATCAGGAAGTCTATCACAAATACGTTTTCGTCTTATACGATTATAATGCTGGAGGTTCTTCTTGTATTTGTTTCGTTTAATTTCATTATCCTTGTAAGGAAAGATGCCAGCCACGCTTGAGTGGGTTTCTTCTTTAGAACTTTCATCTCTTACATCTTTTGTGTCAACCAAATGTATTTCTAAGGGAGAAAACAGAAAATAAGAGACACTACAATAGGAACATGTATCATGTGCAAATGCAGATGCCATTATAGACTTTCAATCAATTTATGGTTGTGAATTTGGTGTTGACAACTAGAACTATGATATTTTTTCCTTTTGTACTATTAAAAGTTATAAAACTCCGTTCTATGGAATGCTATGTGATGTTTTATTTTTCTTATGCTATGTTGTCCAAATGATTTGCTTGGTTGAAAAATGCCATTTTGCAATATTTTTAAAAGTGATGGAGCGTTTTAAACTTGATCTTAAATTAGATTATAAATACTTTCAATTCTTACCTAGAAATACAGAATCTACTGTATATCTCAGTAAAGCTACAGCGAAAAAGAAAATATTTAATATTTTCATTTTGAAAGTACCAAAATCGGATCGAAACGCTTATATGAGTGTCTGACACGTATCTTAGACTAAAATGCATCTAAGAGTGTTGTCTTCACTTTCTAGCTGTTCAATAGTCTTGTACAGGTACCTATCCAAATATGCTGTATAGAAAATAAATTCAAAAGCAGCATGACTTCTTATATTACATCTTTGAATACACCTTGAGTCAACATGGTAGAGAGCTTAAGGATGCACTCCAGTCATTTTAAGTGTCTTCGAAGGTACCGTGACTGTAGACTTGTACATGTGTTTTCAACAATGTTATAACTTGTGAACGCAAGAGTACTCAAATGGAACAAAGTCCCTTGTTGATGTTGTTGAAGGTACCGCAGCGGTGGTGTTTTACACTATTTTTATCATATATTCATATGTATAATATTTTGTATCTCTGCAATTTTTATTCGATGCAATATGATAGCTTTCAAATTTGACATCAATGAAAAATGTCACACAAAAATCGTGTACTCCTTATATCAAACATCCGCATAACTTTTTCCTCTCTAAAGTTACATCATAGAAATTTTGTTCTTGTTATTTTGGTATATCACTTGATAATAACAGTCTCACTGAGGTCTAAAGCCTCAAAATGGACCGGGGCCATTTTTTAAACTGCCCATATGCGAAAACAAAGGCGCATATCAGCTTCGCAGTTGATCAGCGCCTCTGCTTTCGCTTCATGGATAGCACGTTTACGTTCTAAATCCAAAAAATCCAGCCTCTAGCCATTTTCTGTGACTGGATAGGCCGATTTGTGTCGTACCTGGTCGAAAACCTAAAATGTTGATTTTCTCAAGCGAAGATTCATATATAATGAGGTCACAAGGGCACGAAAAGAAAAAAAGAAATAATATACAAAATAAATAAATAAATAAATAGATAAATAAATAAATAAATAAATAAATAAATAAATAAATAAATAAATAAAAATAATAATAATGATAGACTAGTTTTTCGTTACATTTTGTATGGTTAGCGTATTCCCATCTCTATTAAGGAGAATGCAAGCATTTCAGTTAACAATTTAAGAATTCGAAATTTACAGGGGAAGCTCTGTCGTTTGTATGGATTATCGATTTATGCCAAATGCAACAATTTTCAGTTATGTTGAGACATCGCTTCATGAGTACTGTACTAGTTATTAGTCTCATGGCTTTACACCCCTCCCCCCAGGGAGAATTTTGGCCATTATGATTTTCGTACCACAAAATGAGACGTTAGCCTTCTTATTACTGAGAAGTGTCACATTAGCGTGTTACATCAAAATTACATAAGTTACACAAATTTTGTTAAATGAATTTTTGGTATAAATGGTCAAGTACCCTCAGAACCAATTCCATGTTTGTCTTTGACCTTTAATGTTCTCACAACATCACTAATAAGCCTATAAAACGTTACGTCCACTGATCTATGACATCTATACACATTTATAAATAAGACCTCTCTTGTCGTAAATTAACATGTCAACAACGTTTTCTTGTCGATTCATCATAAGTTCTCTTACTTCAGCTTCGTCTTGAGAGGTGCCGGTATATACAATAGTACCATAGTATTTGCAAACTTAACAATCACTCTATTTACAATGGTGATGTTGGAGACAGAACCTTAGAAGACAAAGAATAACAGGGAATGTCGTGTTCAGTTACTCTTTGACGCAGTCTAATTCTTATACCCCGGGAGCTAATTTGACCTACCTTGCACCCCCACCCCCCCCCCCCAGGACAATTTTTCATGGGTGCCAAATCGCTCATTGGGACCCCAGAAATGCAAAGAATTTTTGTCCTCAAAGATAAACTCAATTGCACTATGAAAAAATGCATGGTTTCCATGGCAACCGTTAACGCGATTCTTGAGCATGGAGGTGTACATACAAAATTGACCGAATCTCCACTGTTGCTTATCCTAGACCACTGAACTCGGTCTCATTTTAAAGCTTAGACATTGCCCTTTCATCCTACAGTAAGTAATGCAAATTATCTAATTTGTATATTCATAAATTTTAATGAAAACATTAAAAATGACAGAATAAATTGTTAAAAACCCATAAATAAACTAATTTCAGGCCAAAACTGTTCTTGTGACACTTTGTTATTGAACCAGAAATATCATATGACAAATTTATTGATGACCTAGGTCTATATGAAATTTATCTCATTTGCATATTCATAAATATTAATGAAAATGTCAAAAATTGAGTAAAAATGAGGAAAAAACTATATCTACTGCAAGGTATTGGAAAGGTTGTAAGATCTATCTTGCAATCCTGGGACAAAATCTCAAGGCTGCAAGTGTGGTCAGAGGGACCACCTTAATGCCATAAAATATTTTCCTCAAAGGTGAACTCATTTGCATGATGTAAAATTACATAGTTTCCACACCCACCCCTCATGCGATTCTAAAGAATAGGTTGTACATGTACTTACAAAAATACTAATATCCCACCAATAGCATGCTCTAGGATAATATAATTGGTCTTATAGTGATGCAAGTCAGCCTTGATGCCTAATATTTAAATCATTGAATTTACCTGTTCATGAAAACTAATAAAAGTCATAAAAAAATTGGAGAAAAATCGTGGAAAAAATAGGGGTAAACATACAAAATCATTTCTACCAGAGCTGTTTATAAACCCAGGATGCTGAAAGAGGTATCAAATGAATGCTATGGCAATGTACTATGACCGGAAAGAATGATATAAGAATAATCTGTGTTTCAATTTCAGGAATTTAATGAAAACTTAAAGTTATATTTCTGCTCAAAATTGATCATTTTTAGTTCCCAGCTAACACGCATATTTTTCCATAGATGCGGAGAATATACTTGGTAAATACGTTATGAAGAAAGTTTGATACCCGAAAAATACCGCAAATTATAACGCAACAACCCTACATATCGGCCTAATAAAGGTGGGTTCATAAATAGAAGCTTTATTTAGCTACTGACCGAATAAAGGCCATCTCTACTGACCAAATAAAGACCGCGTTGCAATTTTGTTTAACGCAACAAAAAGGAGCGCGCCAGTGACGTAAAATTTAGCCACGTTTTGTGACGTCAGTCTCCGCCATTGTTATGCAACGTTACGTAGATGAAACAATTGACAAGAAAAAAATAATTTATCAACAAAATGCACTGCTATGGTGGCGAATTTTGAGGATTCGTTCTGCGGAGTGATTGCTGAGCTGTTGACTAAATAAACAAAATGGCGGAAAGCAAATCTCCTCACATCGGGTGAGTTTTTTCGCGAAATGTGTCTGTTTTCGTTGCATTATAAAGTGAATAACTACCCCGTGACCAAAAATAAACCGATTTATCATGCTCGGACCGTAAGCAGATGAAAGGGCTCGCTGAAAGCTCGCCCTTTCATCTGCTTACTAATCCTCACATGATAAATCGGTTTATTTTTGGTCACGGGGTAGTTATTTACTATTTATTAAAAATGAACAGAAAATAACGATGATATAATCAATATTTTGTCTTCGGAAGTTTTCGCTGCGATTTTCCCAAATTTTATAAGGCAGTGGCTAGAGATACGGTACCGTATCTTTAGCCTGTGGGCTAGGGATACGGTACCGTATCCCTAGCCTGGCGGCTAGAGATACGGTACCGTATCTGTAGCCTATATAACGGAAATGGCTAAAGGTACGGTATAGATAAAAATCGATAATATAATAGTTTCAGTTGAGTTTTAAGTTGAATCATTGCAAGTATCGTAATGAATCATAAAAATAAACATTTGGTATAAACTGTTATATTTCGATTGCATTTTAGGCAATTTATTACTTGATTTCAATGGAAAATCGCTTGTAAAAAAATAAAAAAAAGCTCCTTAGATAAATGAAAATACATGTATCTCAATCATTTCGACACAAAAAAAAAAAGAATTTCGATCGACGTCTTAAATTATATCATAAATCACGGAAAGAGTTCTATGATAGACAATTTTTTCAACTGCAAATTCTAACTTAGAAAGCGCAAGTCGTAGAAAATGTCAAAATACTTTGATTTAAATTTTCAAGTAAATGCACTGACGTGGAGAGCCGCAATTCAAATTTACGCCGTGTCTTTATATGCAGCGCTTTGATAAAGACATGTTTTACATGTATGTTACCTAAGATAGATAGATAGATAGATAGATAGATTGATAGATAGATAGATAGATAGATAGATAGATAGATAGATAGATAGATAGATAGATAGATAGATAGATAGATAGATAGATTCTCTTACTCCTATCCCTCGAGACTTGAAGTTCTTGCCGCCGCGAATACACCTGAATGTAGCCTCATAGTCTTTCGTTAAACTTATACGAAATACGCACTTGCGCCTTTTCTACACTTCTAGAACCAGTATCTCTCTTTCATATAGAACTGAAAGCTTTCGGCATTCTGATAGCGCTCAATAGCACCTTCAAATGCTTGAAAGTTTTCAACTTTTTGCCCGATGTGAATTATACGAGCCATTCTGATGAATCAAGATTTGCATGCATGTTTTAAAATTGTACTGCGATTGAATTGAGTAATAGCTGTATTGTTTTATTATGCAGTTACTTACTGAACCATAACAAAAGTTAAAAGCATTCGCCGAATAATGATTGGCAAATTAAACAATGCCAAATTGCCAATGTCGTACTTCAGGGGCTTAGCGGTAGGACATAATAAATCAACACTTGATTACTGTTTTGTTTGTTGTTCGCACATTGAGGCGCGGACATCGTATTGATGGTTAAGCAACTACTCGAGGCTACTATTATTTTATTAACTTCACGCATCGTTAGAAACTTTCATACTGCGAGTTGGCTTTATATCCTTTGATGTCGGTCAAATATTTGCAGATAATGGTGATACTGCACAAACACACACTCAAATATAACAATTGAAAATTTCGTTACACGGGGCTAGAAATAATTCTCAACTCTATACATTAACATTGTTTTCTCAAGTCTGTATCTCTAGTCTTCCGTACCTTTAAAGGTATTTAGGATACTTGCAACGATTCAACTTAAAACTCACCTGAAAATATTATATTATCGGTTTTTAATCTATACCGTACCTTTAGCCATTTCCGATATATGGGCTACAGATACGGTACCGTATCTCTAGCCGCCAGGCTAGGGATACGGTACCGTATCCCTAGCCCACAGGCTAAAGATACGGTACCATATCCCTAGCCACTGCCATTTTATAAATAGATTTTGAGCATGCGCAAGCCATAACAGCAGCAAGAAACATGGAGGTAAAGTCTTCGGAAGCTGGCTTCCTGATTTCTTTTTTCTAATAGTTTGTTAGTTATTTGTCATGAAACGCTACGAAAGTCGTTGCAGATCAAAGATTATTTATAAAGAAAGAAATGCACTACACTTGAAACTAATATATATATATATTCATTATTTTTTGGGTGAAAAGCTTTTCCAATATCGGCACCGAATGGAATCGGGGCCCCCTAGAGGGAATGCTTTTGTCGAAAAATTTCCAAGATAGTTTTAGTTTTTCTTCCATCCTGCACGACTTACAATGTTGAGCACTGTTGTTTATGCAAACTGTGCGTCGTTCAAAATAATAATTCGTTTTTCACGACGTAACATTCGAAGCAAATGCGATCGTTTGAGATTTTCTTACTTTTCTCTTTGTTTACAAGTAGTAACTTTCTAAAAAGAGGCGAAAACGTTTAATCAGGAGTGGTTGTTGTACAGATATTTTGTTATTTTCCTCTCGATAGTCAAACAAATTCTTCTTCCTGATAATGGTCAGGATTCTTATTTATCAGTCTCTACTTTCTCATAATAGATTTTATGGCCTCACACTTGCTCTACTGAGTCGATCAATTTCTGACCGGGATGTTCCCGTTTCGCCTACTCCCATTTCGCCTACTCCCGTTTCGCCTATGATTTGTCCCGTTTCGCCTACTCCCATTTCGCCTACTCCCATTTTGCCTACACCAGAAATGTTCACTATTCCCGTTTCGCCTACTCATTTTATATAGATGAATAACAAGAATGTTGTTTTAAATCATGATATGCATTTAACATGTTTAAATATATATGCAAATACATTGTAAAATTTAAGATTTTCATATTTTTTATTCTATTTACTTATTTATTTTATTTTTGTTTGTGAAGAAAATGACACTTTAATGGGCTTGTGCAAACATATAAACATTGCAAACTTATTAATTAGTGATCTAAATTACATTTGTTTATTTTATAACATTTAATAGTTTTATCTTATTTACTTATCTTTTTTGTATGTGAAGAAAATGATTATTTATTGGGCTTGTGTAAACATATAAACATTGCATTAATAAGTGATCTAAATTAAATTTGTTTATTTCAACAATTAAAACAAATGTACATTACTCACATCTTTACATGTATATTCACTACAAAACATGAAGAATACAAATAAATGATAATAAATTAAAAAAGAAATAATAAGTTAGAAAAAATAATAAGTTTAAAAAAATGTTTGTTGACAAAAAGTGCAGAGTAGGCGAAACGGGAATTGATTGAATGTCCAGAGTAGGCGAAACGGGAGTAGGCGAAATGGGAATAGGCGAAACGGGAGTAGGCGAAATGGGAGTAGGCGAAACGGGACCAAATCTTCTGACCATTACCCCAGGAGCTGTGGAAATGTGACTTGCTCAAGGCCACAACGAAAAGCGACCGGACCGGCTGAGGATTGAATCAAGCACAACACCCATGCGTCACTTCGCTCTTAGAATATTAGGAGAAAATGACGCTTTCATGTATTTTGAATTATACAGAATCCAACAAGCCAACCCAAATCAAGAGGTGGTAGAGGTGGTAGAGGCAGAGGCCGTGGAATTACTAGGTCCCAAAGTTCCTCCTCCTCTTCCTTGTCATCCAGCAGGTCGAGGAGTAGATCTCCAATTTGCGGGGAAAAGTGAAAAAATTAAATGAGTAACCCTACAAAATGACTTGTATCTCAGCAGTCCACAGCCCTATAATGCTGAAAATGGCATCAAATAGTTGCTAGGGCAATATTGTACCACTCTGTTCTACAATATATTAGTCATTTGGTTTTAAGTTCTAAGACCATTAACAAAACCTTTTGCATTTAGAGAAAAAATACGGAAAAATTAAGGGGGTATACATAGAAAAATGCACATATCTTGGCTACTGAAAGACCTAGAGAGCTAGAAATGGTATCAAATGATTGCTAAGACAATGTTCTTTAATCATGTAATAAGATATATAAAACATCAGTTATTTTTGTTAAATGGATATTAATGAGATCTTCATGAACAAGAGAAAAATCAGCGAAAAATGAAGGGGTACACAAACAAAATTGCTTATATCTCAGTTACCAATCTCCTTAGAGTGCTGAAAATGGTACCAATAGAATGCTAGGAGAATGCACTACTGCCATGTAGTCCGACAATTTAACCATATGTTACCAAATTTTCTGAATATTACGTAAGTTTTGAAAAATTGTGAAAATAACAGAAAATTGAAGGCTGTGCTTCAACAAAATTTATCAAACCTTGTTTGCGATCAAGCATAATTTATATATCTGAGTATATGGCAATGAGCCATTATCCTAGCAATAAATTGATGCCATTTTGAGCTCTCTACAGCTAATGGCAGCAGAGATATAAGCGATTTTGTTGATGTACCTCTTCATTTTTCGATGATTTTTCACTTAAATATGAAGATTTCATTCATATCCATACAACAAAAATAGCTGATGCCTTACATATCTTATTAAATGGTTATAGAGCATTGTCCTAGCAATAAGCTGATACTAATTATAGCTCTCTAGGCATTTTAGTAGCCAAGATATACGCGTTTTTCTACGTATACCCCTTAATTTTTTTCTTATTTTTTCTCTAAATTCAAAAGGTTTTGTTGATATTCTTAAAACTAAAAATCAAATGACTTATATAATGTAGTACAGGGTGGTATAATATTGCCCTAGCAACCATTTGATGCCATTTTCATCACTATAGGGCTTTTGATTGCTGAGATACAAGTCATTTTGTAGGGTTACTCATTTAATGTTTTCACTTTTTCACTCAAATTTCTTAAGTTTTCATTAAAATTCATGAAATTGCAACTCAGATTATTCTTATATCATCCTTTCAGGTCATAGTACATTGCCATAGCATTCAATTAATTCCTCTTTCAGCATCTTGGGTATATTAACAGCTCTGGTAGAAATGATTTTGTATGTATACCCCTATTTTTTCCACGATTATCCTCATTTTTTATGATTTTTATTAATTTTCATGAACAGGGAAATTTTATTATTCAAAACTTTTTGTGTATCAAGGTTAAATTGTTTGGTTCTTGCATCATTATAAGACTCATTATATTATCACAAAGCATGCTATTGGTGGGATTTTAGTATTTTTGTAAGTACAACCTATTCTTTAGAATCCCATGAGGGATGGGTGTGGAAACTATGTAATTTTACATCATGCAAATGTGTTCATCTTTGAGGACAATATTTTATGGCATTAAGGTGATCCCTCTGACCACACTTGCAGCCTTGAGATTTTGTCCCAGGAATGCAAAATAGATCTTATAAACTTTCCAATACCTTGCAGTAGATATAGTTTTTCCCTCATGTTTCCTCAATTTTTGACATTTTCATTAATATTCATGAATATGCAAATGAGATAAATTTCATATAGACCTAGGTCATCAATAAATTTGTCATATGATATTTCTGGTTCAATAACAAAGTGTCACAAGAACAGTTTTGGCCTGAAATTAGTTTATTTATGGGTTTTTAACAATTTATTCTGTCATTTTTAATGTTTTCATTAAAATTTATGAATATACAAATTAGATAATTTGCATTACTTACTGTAGGATGAAAGGGCAATGTCTAAGCTTTAAAATGAGACCGAGTTCAGTGGTCTAGGATAAGCAACAGTGGAGATTCGGTCAATTTTGTATGTACACCTCCATGCTCAAGAATCGCGTTAACGGTTGCCATGGAAACCATGCATTTTTTCATAGTGCAATTGAGTTTATCTTTGAGGACAAAAATTCTTTGCATTTCTGGGGTCCCAATGAACGATATGGCACCCATGAAAAATTGTCATGGGTGGGGATTGCAAGGTAGGTCAAATTAGCTCCCGGGGTATTAGTGGTGCATATATAAACAACATATAATGCCACAAAATAAGATGATAAAAACAGCGACAGTAGATTGAGCCGCATCGCGAGAAAACCGGTCTTTGGGGTTTCAGACCAGGTCTGACACAAACCGAGCTGTACAAGCAAAGAAGATGGCTAGAGGCTGGAAATTCCGGATTTACAAAGTAGAGGAATTGTACTATCCGTGTAGCGAAAACAAAGGCGCTGATCAGTTTCGCAGTTACTGCGAAGCTGATATGCGCCTTTTTTCGCATAGGCAAAAAACCGGTTTTCTCTTGGCGCGGCTCATTTACAATTGATATATATTGGAGGCAGTATCAAAGAATTACAGAGAATGATGGGTATCGATGTGTTCACAGACTTTGTCTTAAAAGTGTTTGTCTTAACTGATGCAGAAGTAGATAACGATCATGACAGCAAACAAAATGAACACAACGACTACGATACAAACAATGATGATATTAGAGGCAGACTCGAAGAATCCCGGAGAAAGGCGGACGCCGTCGTGTGACGGTGAAGATGACAGTGCTGTCGCACCTGTTGTAACTGTGGTAGTAGAAGCTGCATGAATGGTTTTGATGGCTTTTAGAGAGTTCGTTGTTGACGAAATAGCCTTGAAGATAACAGCATCAGAGTAGATTTTGGCTGTGTTCATTGATGTAAATGAGGGAGTGGTTCCAACCAAAGAAGTGTTCCTCGAGGTGGTTGACCTTAATAGTCTGCTGCGTGAAGTGGAGTTTTGTGGGACTATTTCAGTGGTACCAGAGGAGTGTGTATCGCTGTACGACTGGATTGATTCCGTGGCGGTACTGTTTGAAACTGAAAAAGTTGGAAGATAACTTTCTCCAGAGGTGGTTAGAATCCTTGTTGTTCGACTGGTCGCCTTAGTTGCTGAAGAGTGTGTTCCATCAGTAGATGTCGAATGTATTGGTGTATCTGCAGATGCTTCGTTGTGTGATGCAGATGGCTCCACATTTGATGAAGCTCTTGATACTAATAATGTCTTAAGAGAAGATATCGTTAAAGGTTCAGCTGTGGTGGGTGTTACTGTTGTTGTTTTTAAAGTAGTAGTAGTAGTAGTAGTAGTAGATGTTGTTGTTGTTGTTGTTGTCGTTGTTGTCGTTTGTATTGTTGACGTCGTATTTAGGTATGCGCGGTCATTGAAGGCACAGTCGATTGTATGTATAAGAAAGCCACAGATCGCTTTTCGTCTGATACGATTACGATGCTGGAGTTTCGTCTCTGTCTTGTTCCAACTTGTGACAATGCTGGACTCGCTGGAAAGTGTTTCATCTTTAAAGCCGTCCGCCTTGACAGCATTTGTGCCTGTCAAATGTATTTCAGAAGGAGAAAACATGACATGCATACATACATACATACATACATACATACATACATACATACATACATACATACATTGAAACAGTATCAGGGGTTAATGTACATGTAAATGGTATAATAAAACTTAAAATACATATAATGGTGATAATGTTGAGGTCGTTGTTCCTTCCCTTTTTATCATGAGCAATTTCCAAACTCTTAAATGATGGTTTTCTGATCAAAAATTATATCGACTTGCATAAGAGAAAATAAAAATATTACACGCTATCGAGATTTTTTTCTATATCCCGTCTTTAATGTCACAATGTCCTGCTCTGCAAACACCATCAATAAGGAAGTAATTTTAATTTATAGTCAGCTCATGTAAAATATGGAAATTATCACACGAAAGGGTTTAAAAAACGTAAATAGATTTTAGGCCGACTCAATAAACTATATATTTTATTCTTTTTGTAATATTTTGGAGCAATACTTTCTTCATAAAAGTGTTGTTTTAATTAGTTTTACGGATCGTAACATGGTACATGTTGTACTTTAACATGCATGCATATTTTCAACGATAAGTTTGTGAAGAGTTGTGCAGTTTTCGGTGTATACATTTACTTGACCTTTTATTTTGATGCAAGTCAACGGCATACCCACTCTCGTTTTGAAAGCTTAGGTACTCAACAAAGGTAGTCTTTACTGGTCAGTCGTCAACACAAATTATCACACATAACGGTTGGATTTGCAGTAATTGACAAAAGGCCAACCTGTCACCCATTTTGATTGACAGCCATTATTTTCACAATTACAAGTTTTCATACAAAGCAAATGGTGTAAAACACTGTAAAACTTCATAAAATGTATATCCAATTTATTAATTTATTTTTGAAAGGAAATCGATTTATTCATTTATTTATTTTTTCCAAAAATAAGCCACCTCTAGAGGGGAAATAATTCAAATCGCCAACTCTGATTGGCCCTCATAGATCTCATAACTTCATCAACCAGATAAGGAAAGAATTTTGATACCGTCATCAGTACTTGGTATTTGTTATGGATGCAAGTCAGACCTCAAAATAATAAACCGTCGATCAAGTATCACAATTATTTTGACGACTGACGTGTCAGTCTGTCAGATTAACACAAAGAGAGCATATCGCAAGCTAAGAAAAAAAGTACAAGTAGGCAAAGATCAGGAAAATGCGCAATCAGAAAAAGACTCCCACTCCAAAAACCAAGGTGAGAAAAAACCAAACTAACAATCAGGTACTTATACCATGAAAACATTTGGTAAGCCGAATGAGCAGCTATTTTCCCAATAGGTGGCCACTCAGTTACCTTAACTAAAAATTTGCAAACATACATAAGGCGCCAACAGCACAAAAATATTTTAAACACGAAGACATAAAACAAAAAGAACCACCACAGAAGTATCGACTTTGAACGATCAGTAACACAAAGTTACTGGCGGGTTTAAATCATCGCCGTCAACCACAACCCTTCAAATCACGTGTAAGAAGCTGCTTGTGGATGTTTCTGATGTTTGTTTTTTTAGGTGCACACACGTTTTTATCCCATGGCAGCTGCTGTTTGGCCGTCTCATATGTGAAAATATTCTTGAAAAGGGCGTCACAGTAAAGCCGGGAAAAAAGTTTTTTTTTCTGAAGTTCTATTTTAACATACTGGACAGTGACAAGAGTGAATAACATACTTACCTAAAGCTTTAGAATCTACGGAGATATATCTCGCGAAAACTACAGCGAAAAATAGAATTTTAACTGTTGTCATTTTCAGGCATAACCTTCGGAGTCTAAACATTAGTAACAATGTTTCTCGAATCACATTCGCAAAATTGCAAACGCTCTGTATAACATTGTTACAGTACAAAGGTGTTTTCACGTTCTTGCTTTTCAAAGGAAAATCCTCTGGGACCTTTATAGAAACAAAATTGAAAATCAGTGCTGCTTTTATACACCCTTCGCTACTTCACTTACCCTTAAGTAAGCAAGGTAAGAGCTAAAGGATATACTCCAATCATATGTAGTATCAAGAGACCATTCTTTGGGCTAAACTTGTAGGTCTTCTCAAGTGATTTTCAAAGCTATTAATTTCAGGATAGTACTAACGTGGCACAATCGTCCGTTGTTAAGATGTTTTATTTGTCTATGTTTTGCAAAATACCATCGTCTGTCCTAGAATTAAATACTTTCAGTGCTTCTTTGGGTTTTCCAAAGGCTCAGTCTTTTTCAATATTTCTCTGTTAAAATGTGCACACTGCAAAAAGGTTAGGCGCCTGTACAACCAGTTTAACCCCAGACAGAACTTTAGCCGCCTTTGTAATGCAACCATATGGTGATTATTTAACTGATCGTTTTATATGACCACGGCATCTAAACGTCAAATGACAGCAGATTAAGTCACTATGTCGGTTACATATGCTTGATGGCGTGCGTTTAACCACACTGACCAACAGTAGTACACCATGGTCAATTAAAGTCAAATAATTTTCTTGTTTCCAAAACTCCTAAAAGTGATTGCAGATGTAACCATTGATCAATTGGCAACATAAGCTTTTAACGTCACCATCATCAATGCAAAAGTTGACATAAAATCCGGTAAAAATTCTGTCAGATCGAGTTTTATTGAATAAAATGATTATTAAATTTTCTGTAAACGTCATGATCTAAGAACTTCAGGTGCCAATAAACACAGTAGATAATCACGTGACTTGCGGACAGTCCGCCTAATCGGAACTCGCTACACTGTCCGGTCCAATCATAACGTGGATCGCAATATTGCCCTAAACACCTCAAGGTGAGTTATACACATATTTTCGATTTTTTCCACTATACACGTTGCATAAAATTATTAAAACGACCTACACATTAAAAGAGGCTGGTACGAAAAGCAGATATACAAAATCTGACAGGTAATTTCCTTTTCTATGAGCCATACGACACCAAAATATATCAGGAAAATCACCGACTCCCGAGAAAAATATTGCCCGATCAGTGTCAACATTGAGGTGTTTATGCCAATATTGCTATCCTCATTATGATTGGGCCGGACAGTGTAGCGAGTTCCGATTAAGCGGACTGTCCGCAAGTCACGTAATTATCTACTGTGATAAACGTCCAAAATAACGCCAACATTCAATATGCTACATTTTATAGAAACCAATTATGTTTTTCATTTTTTCTGATGTTGAGTCGTGTCGTCTTTTGGATCAATGAATAACGTTTAAGTACATGCCCATATTGAAAAATTTAAATCAATGTTAATTGCTCATTTTTCATACGAGTTTTGACACAACGTGGGATGGTACCTTAGTATGCAATGATGCAAATATTTTGCTTATTGTGATGTCGACGTCAGGTAATCCCGTATGCAAAGAATGTTGCATCTTCACCTTCACCACGGCGTTTATGCCACAATTTGCGTTTTTCTTGTCTGTGACCACTGTCGGGAAACAAACTCGGTCTACTGAATCATTTGTGTACACAACGGTGACGTCACACGGTCAATTTAACAGTTCGCCGGGAATGAACCTAAGTTCGGAAAATGTGTGGTGTCGTTTTGCATGTTAGTTTTGAATTTTCAGACTTATCCTATCATATGCAGCATACATTCTTGATTCTATAACTGTAAAACCTTTCAATAGCCTTAATCAGTTCGCGAAGTGTTCTTAATGTACACTTGCGTTTTCAAGAAATCACATATTGCTGTCGTCACATTACGCTGTGTATAATAGTCTATGAGGGTCTGGATGGGGGGTCCTGGTATTCACAAATCACTAAAAATTTAGCCATTTATTCACTGTCATTAAAATTTTGGCTTATTCATTAAAATTAGCTCGATTATTCATTAAAATATTATAATTACTAGTAATGCCTTCTTCACCCAGCTAATATCCACAGCAAATGGGTGTTCCCCACCTAAGGCATCCCTTATCTCAAGCCACAAGGACTAGTTCTATGATATTAAATTGTAGACTGCTGTCAGAGTGCAACCTTATATTAACATTTTGAGAGAAGCATTTATACCCTGCTAGACCGCAAAGTCTCATAGAAACTTTCTGAAATAGTACATTGATTTTTGTAGCAAATCCCCTTTTAAATCTGTTGGTACTGAAGATGCCCTAAGTTTTACCCTGAATCTTTTGCTTCAATTATGACTACCAAAGGTTATTTAAGAAAAAATGTAACTTCAGGGGTAAAAGTTATAATAAAATGCTGTTGTTTTTATTTAGTAAACTAGTTAGCATAGGAGTACTATGCGATGTATGGATTTGTGCTTGTGCCTGTTTGTAGAATACATTTTATTAATGTCTTAAATACCGAGCGAGCGAAGCGAGCGAGGAAAAAAATATGTAGCGCCATATAAATTGCCAGATAGATTTGCATTAAAGTTCTTAGTGCTGCCTTGTTTCTGATATCAAAAGACACTATAATTATGTTCTGTCATATCAAAAAGCAAGATGATGTCAAACCACAGAAAAGATTATCATTATTAGATTGAAACATACATAATAAGGACAAAGTGGGGTAATAGAATAGAAAGAAAACACATATACATAAACAAACAAAACTAGCTCAGTAAACATCCAGAATGATTTAATTTATTTTTCTTTGCCTTCAAATGACATATTTCTTTTTCAATTGGTCCATGAGGTGAGCCCCTACATGCTTGGCTTCCAGACATATGTCTTTCCAAACATTCAAGGATTTCTGAAATATGTATACAACATTTGAACTAAATCGGGTCTGGGGGCATCCAGATCCCAGAAAAAAATGAAATTCTGGAATTTCAGGGAGGCCATCTAAGACAATTCCATAGCCAAATTTTAGCATATTCATTATTCTTTAAAATGTTATTATTCACTATTCATTATATTTTTCTGCTATTCATTAAAAATTTACATTTATTCATTATTCTTTAGGACCTCATTATTCACTAATCATTAAATGTTTTGCTCTTTATTCACTCTCATTAAAAATTTTAGGCCATTATTCATTAATCATTAAACCCCATCCAGACCCTCGTCTATGAGCAAAATATCCTTCTTTAATATGAACTAAGCAGTATATGTGATTTCCATAGCTATGTGCAGTTCGAACGCACTCTCATTACATGACGTAAACCTAAATGATAGCAAACACGGACTTTGTTATCGCTTTGACGTTTATTTCATCACATGCAACCAGCAGTCAGCAAGTCATTTCTAAAAGGATTTTTACAAAACGTCAAATACATACGTAGCGCGTACATAACAGTTGAATTTTCATGCGTTGCATATTTTATCTGTACCTCATTGGGTTTTCCCGATTGTTTTAGTATGGGACTGGGGGTCTGATTGCACCAGTTCTTGGGCATTGCTTACTTTTACCTTTTCAAATCGGTGATTATACATCACTTTCTTTGTAATCGTTCAGGTCATTTATAATACTAGTAGTTCTCTTTAATTCAGCAAGTCTTTTAGGTTGTTGGCTATCATTGTCTGTAAACTAACCAGCTATGATAGCATCAGCGCATTCTAATCTCATTTAAGTTAAGAAGCATGCAAACGTTTCAGTTATTTACATGTATTTCAGAACTCGAAATTACAAGGGAAGCATTGTCGGCTTTGAAAACGAAAGATCTATTGAATGATTCCTTTTATGTCGATTCAGACTTGAGTCGACAATTTTTTCTTTAAGTTGAAAGACGGTTGTCACTTTATTTGTGCTATTTATGTGCCAAATGACAACCTTATATCGTAGTGTAAACATTTTCTTTCGATGCCAAACACAAAATGACAACCGTACCACCCTTTCTGATGTTTTATTGTTCATTTAATAACTGTTGTTATGAGTCAAAGGGAAACAGAATACCAAATAGGAACAAGTTGCTCTTCTGGTTCTACATTTGAGCTGACCCCGAACTCTTCCTTAAGCTTTGATTTCAGTTGCTATGGAAATCTTTCAATAGCCAAATTTTCCTATCAGCACACATTTTTTGTGTTTACGTTTGTTCCTTAATATGGAAACACTTTTAATGTCAGTGTGGCTGCTTATGCAAAGTGAATACTGTCTGTATGCTGAGAAAGAACAGGGCAGTTACCATGCTGGTGAACGTGTCTTATTTTCATTTTCAATGTTTTGGTTATTGTTTAACGTCACAGTGAACCATTTTCGGCCACGTGGAGCCCTCGCTTCTTGAATACGTAACTAGTATTTTGAAAAGACAGAACACGGCCGAGCCTTGGTTTCTAATTCTGGACCTCTCACTCCGGATTCTAATCGCCTTGTTCCGAGAAAAGACGCCAATTTGTTCATTTTGAACATTGAACTTACTGAAATGATATACTTGGCTGACACACTTGCCAATGCTGGGTTCAAAACTTGCTAATATAACGTTATCTTTGAAACAAGAAGAACGAATGAAAATCTTTGAAATACCATATATTCAGGTGAGCTAGTATTTATTTTTAGAAATACCGCCTTCAAATCATATATTAAACACTCTTCGCTTCCACGTTCTTCATATCTTATCTGTTCTGCTACGACAATGGGATCGATTGAACTTATCCATGTCTACATGGGGTTGATTTTCCTCGGGAGTGTTGCCAGTCTTTCTGAAATTAAAGGTATGAGTATGCTGCATGAATAATTTCGGCCATTTTTGTCTGCTCGGTATAAAGATATATTTTTTTCCCGTTAGAATTCGTTTCTTTCTCATTAAAGTTACTTATGCTGGTAACGGAATTCAATTAAAATATAAAGTTAATTTTATTTGTCTTTGTTTTATAATTTTGATTCAGATTGATTCTAGAAATCATTTTTTTTCGCAGGAATTTTACTAAAGCAAACAATACTACATTTGAAATTAGAAAACACAAACTGAATGAAGAATTTTTAAAAATTATAGTTGAAGGTTAATGATATTATAACTGATACCCTTCCTTCAAACCTGTTATTTCTCCATATTCGGTTATACATAATGATGGCATACTACATGTACATATTCTTCTGCAGACTGGCCCAGAAACGACGGCTTGATACATCTTGCGAGGAAAATACGCAACTTGAACTTCAATAATGATAGAGAAGCAATTCCCATCACTGACTCTAAACCAGTCCCGTCTACCACTAAGAAAACTATGGCAACAGCCGAATTGCATTCTTCTATGTCTACTACGTCAACAGAGATATCAACACTGAATTCAACCAACACCTTGGCACCACAATCTACAGGATCGTCAGGCAGTCCTAATGCCCTTCACATTGGTATATCGGCAAGATCTTCCGGCTCAGTGTTCCTACCCACAATCTTAACAGTATCCGGAACGATAATTCTTTCTCAAAATTTCTATTGAGTAAAATCCAGACAATAACTTAATCATGCTGAAATTGGTACATTAATACAAAAATCAAGGAGAGATTTAAGAGAAAAATGAAAAAAACTAGTGATTGTCTTAACTTGATTATGATTTAGCTTTAAGGTCATATATATAATACTTAACAAAATTCCTAATGAAACACCTGCATGAATTTACTGGGATAAAATTTGAACCAATGGAGCAGTGGGATTAAAACATAATTATTATGTGTATGTCGCCTGATTAAATGTCACATCCTTTTTTTGTATGACGCGGAGGCCTTGATCATTCTTCATTTAATCAGGCTTTTGTTTGGGGAATCTACTACCCAAAATTACATTACAGGTATCGCTGCTGGGTGTTCTGTATGGAATAAACGCCAATAATCAATCCCATGGATGCTTCTGCTCAACATTTGGGCTCCATCCACGGTGCAGGATGTATCAGTCTTCCATTCAGGCTCCATCCGCACTAAACTAATTGGATGCATCTGCCCGCCATTAGGGCTCCATCCGCTGTGCAGGATGCTTCTGCCTTCATTCAGGCTCCATCAGCACTTACCATAGCCCAGCTTCAGCCCGCCATCAGGGCTCCATCCTCGGTGCAGGATGTACCTGCCTTTCATTTGGGCTACATCCTCACCACATGTCAGTCTCACAGGATGCATCTGCCTGCCATTTGGGCTCCATCCTCACTGGCAACCCCAGTCTCACAGGATGCTTCTGCTCAGTCATGCCATGAGCTCCATCCTCACTGGGGTTACATGTAAACATTCAGTCTCACAGGGTGCTTCTGTCCTCTTTCCAGGACTCCACCCTCACTGAATCCTCGGTTTCAGTCTCACAGGGTGCTTCTGTCCTCTTGCAGGACTCCACCCTCACTGAATCCTCGATTTCAGTCACACATGGTGCTGGCCACACCCTCACTGAAATCAACGCATCGGTTTTCAGTCACACAGGGTGCCTCTGTCTTTGTTGCACGGTTCCACCTTCACTGAAAGCGTAAGCACCTTATTGGCGTGTATTGTATACAGAAACAGGAGTTTGTGCATATACGGTTTTGTTGCTGCAAATGAAGGGTGATCATTGCCTCTATATTGCCAAAGAATTATGTATATTTGTTTGATATGATTAATATTAGTTGTTGTAGTTATGGAGAATACATGTATCTGTATCCATTAAACCTTAGATACCTTATGTGTTATATATTATTTAAAGTGTATGTCGTTTAGACATGGATTTTAAATAATGTATATTTAATTCTTTACAGCGCCTCTAGCATAGTATATGCTCGTATAGTTTCAGCCAATCATTGCAATTGTTTATCTAATGATATGCAGAGTTTAGCCGGGCCTTTGCTGTGGAAATTTCGGTCAGAGCGGATGTCAGTTTTACAGCTAACCACCACCGTCCCCATCCACCTCCAATCGCCTTTGTATCTGTTTTATTTGCTCTTCTTAAGGGGATGATTAGCCTTCATTACCGGGGAATCTACTACCCAAAATTACATTACAGGTATCGCTGCTGGGTGTTCTGTATGGAATAAACGCCAATAATCAATCCCATGGATGCTTCTGCTCAACACTTGGGCTCCATCCACGGTGCAGGATGTATCAGTCTTCCATTCAGGCTCCATCCGCACTAAACTAATTGGATGTATCTGCCCGCCATTAGGGCTCCATCCGCTGTGCAGGATGCTTCTGCCTTCATTCAGGCTCCATCCGCAATTACCATAGCCCAGCTTCAGCCCGCCATCAGGGCTCCATCCTCGGTGCAGGATGTACCTGCCTTTCATTTGGGCTACATCCTCACCACATGCCAGTCTCACAGGATGCATCTGCCTGCCATTTGGGCTCCATCCTCACTGGCAACCCCAGTCTCACAGGATGCTTCTGCTCAGTCATGCCATGAGCTCCATCCTCACTGGGGTTACATGTAAACATTCAGTCTCACAGGGTGCTTCTGTCCTCTTTCCAGGACTCCACCCTCACTGAATCCTCGGTTTCAGTCTCACAGGGTGCTTCTGTCCTCTTGCAGGACTCCACCCTCACTGAATCCTCGATTTCAGTCACACAGGGTGCTGGCCACACCCTCACTGAAATCAACGCATCAGTTTTCAGTCACACAGGGTGCCTCTGTCTTTGTTGCAGGGTTCCACCTTCACTGAAAGCGTAAGCACCTTATTGGCGTGTATTGCATACAGAAACAGGAGTTTGTGCATATACGGTTTTGTTGCTGCAAATGAAGGGTGATCATTGCCTCTATATTGCCAAAGAATTATGTATATTTGTTTGATATGATTAATATTAGTTGTTGTAGTTATGGAGAATACATGTATCTGTATCCATTAAACCTTAGATACCTTATGTGTTATATATTATTTAAAATGGTAAATTATTTATTCGATTCAACATTAATTTGCCACAAAACTAGATTCATTTTGCTTGATTTTGGCGAATCTTAACATGGCATAACCAAACGTCACAAATTTTGCATAAGCACATGAAAACATTGGGACCCAAGTCCATCCAATCTTTAACAGCTGATTAGATAGTGAATAAGGACAGAAACGCGAAATTCTTCAACAGTCAGTTCTCACTCTTGAAAGCTGTGCAATTTATGCAAAATAACACTTTTGACCACGGTCTCTGCAGAAGGATGAATTCCGTGATTATTCCACTTTAAAGATCACCAGCATTACTACTCATGACAACTTATTTGCTTGAAAATGTTCGGTTAGCAATTTTGACAAGTATATATATATGATTTTAATGTGTATATCTGCATTCATTTGACGACAGAAGAAGTCAATTTCGGCCGCATAATTCTGGACAAATGTAAATAAATGTAGTTCTGCAATCACGTTACAGACTTCAACGCTCGAAATAAATCTTTAACGGCCAAACTTCTCCAACAGGGCTATCGGTATCATAAACTTCGAAAAACCTTTTCTAAATTTTATCGTAGACACTATGAATTGATTTCCAAATATAACGTTGGGTTAAAGACGCTTTTAAGTGAGGGTCTTTCGGAACCAGAATTTTATGGTGACTTGGTTTACAAATTTAAGAAACTTATAGGAAGTAATGATTTTTCTTTTCAGTTTAGAAAAATCATAACACGTTACAGACGTATAGGTTATAACTTGAATGTTATGCGACAGTCTGCATGCTTAGTTTTTAACCCAATCACGGTTGATAACTATGCTGCCTTCTTTAATTGCACGCCGGTGGGTCGGGCGTCAGACTCTATGATGGCCCCGACTTAAAGCTATTCATTTTAGTTGGTTGGGGCCGGAGCTTCTTGTCTGTTGCTTGGCCCACCGGGGTCCAACTGATGTTTTTCTTTAGCTCCGGAGTTAGTAAGTTATTTGGCGCCCAGGGATCTCCATCGTCGGGCAGCTTACTGAATCTGTGAGTCCTGGTTTTTGATTCATCAGGATGTTTATCATGATTTATTTGTTTGTTCTTGATGATTCATTTACTAGTAAGAGATTCACCACGAGGACCGAAGAACTAACTAAATGTTATGAACCACTGCAGAAGCTGAGGGTGAGGTTACGGCCGTGTAAAATCGATTTAAACCCGCCAGTAACTTTGTGTTACTGATCGTTCCAAGTCGATACTTCTGTGGTGGTTCTTTTTGTTTTATGTCTTGGTGTTTAAAATATTTTTGTGCTGTTGGCGCCTTATGTATGTTTGCATATTTTAGTTAAATTAAGGTAACTGAGTGGCCACCTATTGGGAAAATAGCTGCTCATTCGGCTTACGAAGTGTTTTCATGGTATAAGTGCCTGATTGTTAGTTTGTTTTTTTCCCACCTTGGTTCTTGGAGTGGGAGTCTTTTTCTGATTGCGCCTTTTCCTGATCTTTGCCTACTTGTACCTTTTTTCTATCTAAAATAGAAAATCACGTGTCAAAATCATTCGATGCACCTTTAGTATACTGAAAAAAAAAATGAAATGAAATTTACGTTTTTTATTTTAGTCATATTAATATATTAAATTTTGACCACGTTTATGTTAAGGTCGACTGTCTCTTCAATTTTCAAATTAATATTGTGTTTACACCTGCTAAATACGGAAAATTCAAGTTGTTTGCAAAACGACTTTGTGACAGTCTAGTAGTGTTTCTGGCATTTTTATATTTTCTTTTCTTGCGTTTCAATGAAAGTTGCGTAGTTCCTAATAAACAATTTTATTGAAGTAGCACCGCTTCTGATAGTCTTCATTGAACCTTGGGTAAACAAACTGAGAGCCAACTGAGAGACTTTATCACCATCAAACACCATTTATACATTGGAAGGTATAGATTTTGGAGTTCCTTAACTTGTATTTACAAGCCAAGTGCCTTTCAATAATGGTACCTTGTGAACTACCAAACATTCAAAGTATTGAAATTCCGCTCTTCAATCACACACCTTGCTGCCACGTTCTTCATAATTTGTATGTTCTTCGATGAACATGGGGTCGAATTTCTTTATCCGTGTCTATGTTGGGCTGGTTTTCCTTGGGAGTGTTTCCAGTCTTTGCGCAACTGAAGGTTTGATTATTATATTTTATTACCTATCTGACGGAAAATAAGATCTGTCACATAAAAAAAAAAACTTCTCTCTTTCCCATTTTAATCAAACAGTGTACTGTATGGAAAGTAGCACACTGATGCTGATCAAATTGCGACTTGTATTATTAGAAGCGCATCAAACGAATTTTAATATAATAAACTGCCATCACAGTTTGCCTTTATTGTGCTTCCTAGAGTCTGATATTTTTTTTTCAAATATTTTCCAAATGTCAAAGTGTAGATGAAATATTTTCTGCGTAACATCCAACTTATAGTTTCGACCTAAAGATACATGCACGTCTCGCTCACATTTTTATGCAGGCAGACTAGAAAACGATGGCTCGACGACACTTTTGCTTAGGAAAAGGAGAGGTGAAGACAAATTTTTACCTATCACCGAAGCGACTACAGTGTCCAGCTCCGATTCTTCTCCGTGTATCACCTCATCAATGACTTCAGTGTTGAGATCAGCTGACACCTCGGAACCGCAATCAACAATGAGTGGTTTGTCTAGATCCCCTAGTTCAACAGCGATTCTATCAACGGGTTTAATTGTATTCGGAGCATTATTTCTTACTCAAAAGTTTAGTGGCTAAGATAACGCATAAGAAATACCACCACGACCATTGAAACACAATGACGTGCTGAAAATTGAAAATTCAGAAAAACGAGGAACTAACTTTCGAGACATTCAAAGAAAAAAATAATAGATAAATTATCGTCTAGACCATTTCAGAACGTTTTTGTCAAAATGATTTGCCCTAGGATTTATATTGATCTGACAACAGCAAAGTTTATAATCAGTATATTGCCGGTTTAAACTTCATACACAAGTTTACAGTTCTTCTGTACACAGTAAAATAAAGTTCTGAACTAATGTGTTATTCGGTTTTCATTTGATCCAGTTTCTAATGTATTAGTTTAGATTTACATCAACGCGTGGGCCCTCTTTCTTAGGCCCATAAATATTAATTTATGAAATACTTCCACACTATATCACATCGTCTTAAATAATAATAAATAAAAATAAAACTTGGAAGTTTGTTTCCATTTTCACCTTGGAGACTTTTAACACTTTAAATGGAAAAAAAAGAAAACGGCACTGGCTTCTGAGCTTGAGCTGCTGAAATAACATTATTAGCTTCACTGCGTGCGAGTACTTTTGTTCTTTTTTGTTCATATTTGCTCCTCCCGTCCCAACCTACATTTGGACATCCATGTATCAAATAATAAGATGCTCTGTTTTACATACAATTAAAAGATTGGAAAGGATAAATTAAAAATGGTCAAAACTGAAATCAGAACCAAAGTCCAAGTCTAAAATTCGGTAATGATAAAAAAAACCACACAAGCTATCGTTAGATGAGTGAGCAGCTGGGTGAGTAAGTGATGTTACATTAGGACTAGCCTGTAACCGTTAGGGTCATTATTCTATCCAGCTGTCTTTTCCGTAATTCAGCAGCTGCGCGAGGTTCTATTCTACTGTCGACAGCAGCAGTTAGCAAGTAACCTGTTCGTTATTAACTAACTTGGTTTTATTGTCCCCTAATAATATATAATAAATTTGAAAAAAAAAGATACACAGACTGATATTACCTGTGTGTCTGGACATCTATTTTTCAAACTGTTTTTATTAGGGAACACTAAAATTAGTTCTTGTATGTAGTGAAGTAAGAACAGAGGGATCAGGAATCTATCTTCATATACTGAGTCGATCAATTTCTGATCATCATCTCAGGTGTTGGGTGGGTGCTAAATTTTGAATTTAGCAACATGGGGAGAACATTCGGGATGGGCCATTAAAACTATTTACAAGAAGCTAAACAGAGGCATACTAAAACGTACACCTCTGAATCGATGCAATTGAATTTAATCTCTCAACATAGACATAAAGCGGGAAAGAAAATATATGACTTTTTGGGGGACAACACACCTGAAGATTTTCAGCATTTCAAATTTTTAGGGAAGCATTTCCAGTTTACGACAACAAAAGATTTATAACATCACTCATTCATTCCAAAAACTGGCCTACATATTTCTTCATATAATTTTAAGACGGTTGTTACTACTTTATCAGGGGGTCTATTCGTTAAGCCTCTTTAATCTGGTGTCGTCCAGGTATAAGCAGGTTCCGGTAGTGGTTTTGAGAAATTGAATGTAAACAAATAAATGGATTAGATAGGTGAACAGGTAAGTTGCATTATTACTGTGGATTTTGAATAAAATCCTGATGTGCAGTCTCAAGAGAATTTACAAACGCTAGTAGAAATCAAAACTAGAGTGGCGAAGATGCAATAGGAAACTAGATTTTGATGTTCAAAGTTTCGATACGTGGCTGTTATGATGTAACAGTTTCGGCCAAATTCACAAGTTTGCCCTACATTTTGAATATTTATGCACCGGACATTGTCCGATTCGACCCACAAACAAATATAACCAGTACGTACATTCCTGGAAATCGAAATCACTTCATGAAAGCGAGTCCAAAATAAAAAATCTTGGTATAAGCACATTTGTCAGGTGGTCGTGAATGTTAAGACGCTTTAGTACGGTAGACGTGCAATCTGACTGACACTATACCAGGTACTCAAATTGTTTATGCAATCACAAGCACTCTTAAATTTGAAACAATTGGCTGAGAGACATATTCACTCAACAAGGATCTTATCCCATCCCAAAACATAAAATGGTTCCTCATAATTCTGGCGTGGGTTGCATTACGCGAACCCTTGAGATATTGACGACGCAATTTGATCTTCCATATTCCTTAGCAATTGCGGGTTGCTTTCAGAGAGGCAGCTCCTGGGAACGTTACGTAGCGCTGGCGAACACTTTTTTTGGTAACATACCGTTGCATAGGAAATAGTTGCGAAGTGCTTGCTAACCCTGTTTATGTATAACACGTATCAGCTAACGCGTCTATTCATATCCTACATCATATTCCCCATGTACATTTGTGGCAAATAAAATGTCGTATGCAGAGTGCATAATTCATCTACTTTCTAAATCCAAAATTTTCCGCCTCTAGCCGTCTTCTGTGTTTGTGCGGCTCGGTTTGCGCCGAACCTGTTCGGAAACCACATTGTTGGTTTTCTCATGACGCGACTTAAATGTTGTTTAGCAAATATACTATTGCATTTGTAGGCGGGCGTATACGTTTATGCACCATATATCTGGTTCTACACAGGGAGCTTTGACATCATAAAACCATTGTCGACTGGGATGTATAAATGACTACATTGATACTTTGAAAAGTTTGTTGTTTGAATTGATGTGTTACGTCCCAGTCAACAACTAAGGCGGAGTCAAAAAACTTATTTTGTTATGATTGATTCAATCATCGCTGATTCAATCTCGTGCTTCTCCAATGTTTCAAATTGGATTTTTAACCTAGGTCTTGCCTCCGTTCGACCTAAATAATCCAGTGGACGTAATGCCCAACTCATCCTCACATCAATGACTACTATGACTAATGCATAGGTTACATTTGGCCTACGATTATCGTGCGATGATCGCACGATGCCAATTTTGTCAAGGATGACCCTACGATGTTCAACTATCATCATAGCCTCTACGACTTCGTAATAGTCTGCACTTTTACAAATTTTCAAAAATCGCAAAACCGTAGCTCGTAGACAAGCCGAGCGCGCCACGTTCGGAGATACTGCGATGATCGTACGATCGCCGCACGATTTATTATGATAATTTATGGACCAAAAATAGTTCGGCGATCGTAGGGAGACCGCAAGGGCTCAGTCAGAAATCATAGCGCCTCGCGGACATCGCACGGGCTCCAATTAAAGAGTGCGGATACCCTACGATTTCCATACGATCTCCATACGGTTCTGACTCAAAACATCGACGAAAGCCAGAGCAAGAAATCTTTGAATTGTTAACACATACGTCGTAGCTAACGATCACTTCCGATGTCTAAAATCATAGGGAAAATCGCAGATCGACAAAATCGTACGATGATCGGTGCAAATGTAACCTAGGCATAATCACTATACTTTCACTATAATCGTATAAATTAGTTGTAATGCTTATAACGCCTATTACTCTTCGATCTACAGTAGCAATTTAACGAAAGTCTTAATGTGTGCAAATGCACATATTAATTATGGTATTGCATGTTAAAAGAATCCATATCACGAACGAATCTCAATAATAACGAAAACTTAATAGTTTCACCACCCATGATTTTGTGCTTTGCATTCACACCACCCCTACATTTTATTCTTATAAGTTACATGTTTACATGCTGTTCTTCTTTCAAAGCAAAATGAAATGTTATTTCTTGAATATATAAATCATTGAAGACCAACAAGTGTACTCACCTTCAGCAATCTGCTCAAAATCTCAAGTGTGTCGACAAATCAACCAAAATGTACCGCTAGTTTATCTTCTCGCAGATGAGGCACGTGCTTTTATGAGCTTTGAACATTTCCGCTGAACGCTTCTCAAACTTTTGCAAAGATTGGTTAATGTTAATTTGATGTTTTAACATGTATCTAGAGACTGCACTTCAAAAATGTACTTTGCTGACCTAAGTTCTTATATTTTTTTTTTTTTTTTTTTTTTTTTTTTTTGAAGAAAGCAATGAAACACCAGACTAAACTGACCTTAACCAGCACAACTCCCGAGCATATTGGCTTGAAGAATAGACCCCGTGTTTATTTGTGCTGTTCAAATACCAAATTACTACATTTGCGTTCCTTTGAGTTAACAGTTATTTGGTCCTCAGACACGATACCGCCCAAAATGTTTGATGTTTTGTTGCTTATTTTAATAAACTGTTTTTATGATATGAATAAACATAAAAATCTTTATTTGGATAAAATGGAAACAAAATATCAGAAATGTCAATATTGCTCATCCAAGAGAGTTAATCAAACTCTTCCTTTGATTTTGCGTCAGTTGATTATTAAAGAAATCTCTCGACAAGGTGATGAAACCCTAACCCCTAACCCTAACCCATCCCTAAACCTAGCCCTAACATCTAACCCTAACCATACACCCTAACCCTCCTAACCAAAACCCTAGCCCTAACCCTTTCCCTAAGCCTAACCCTAACCTACATGTAACCTTTACCCTAACCCTTACCCACCCTAACCCATAACCTTAACCCTACCCCTAACCTAACCCTAACCGCAGCACTAACCCTAACCCTACCATCCCTAACCCATAACCAACCCTAACCCTAACCCTTAACCGTAAACACTAACCCTAACCCTACCCTAACCCTAAAGCCTAAACCATAAAGCCTAAACCCTAACCCTCCTAACCCTAAGCCTAACCCAAACCCTAGCTCTTAACCCTAACCCGAACCCAATACCATAACCCTAACAAATCTATGGGTAACAAAGAACAAATAAAATGTTAGAAAAGGCCATAGTGCCAGGTGAGCTAGTATTATTTTCATAGTTAAAATATTATAATAACACTTCTTGCACAACGTACTTCATATCTTATCTGCTCTTCAATCACAATGGGATCCAATCACCTTATCCGTGTCTACATGGGACTTATTTTCCTCGGGAGTGTTGCGAGTCTTTGCGAAACTCAAGGTATGAGCTAACAGCATGAATAATCTAAGTGTGTTTGATGGATGGAATATATATTGCTCTACAAAAATGTTTTTACAAAAGAAGTTATTTTCCCTTTTTAGACCAATCTTCGTTTATAAGTTGTTTTTATGATATTTTCAAGTGATCCTTGTGAACATGAAATACTTAAACTTGACAATATTGCTGGACAAGAATATTGTTGTATGGGCTTTTTAATAAAGAAATTCTTAATACTGATTTCTAACTCTCGCAAATTTTATCTTTGATTTAATTTACAAACGAATAGTATACAGTGACATTGTGCATCAGAAACTAGTTAAAAACTCACTAAAACGACTTAAAGTGTTGTTGGGAGTAAATTTACTATCTATATTCCTTTAAGTAGCCTCTTCCTTTATGTACACTGAGTTCCTCGTCATTAAAATTTGAATAACTTTCTGTGGTTTCAGTCAACTCATCGAAAATTATGAGTATATGTAGTCCAATCATTTTTAAAGACGATCTGTGAAAATCAGCTGTCAGACTTCTTTCGTTCGCCGAAGGGGTCAGTTTGAAAAATAAAGGAAGTCAGCGATTTTGACGAATTTCTTACCAAACTGTGCAAACCACCAAATTCTTTAGCAGTGAAACACAATAAAAACGAACACATAGCTGCAATACACTTTATTCAATAAAGCTAGGTTGCCAACACAAGATAAAGCATATGGTTGACATCTGCATGACGCCGATCACGTGACCAAGTAACGTTGATTGCTTAAAAACTATCAATTTTCGGGTACTGAAAATCAATGGCAATTTCTGGCATTGAGTCGTAGGTTTCCACAATGAAATTGTCATACATTCATTAGACGACATCCCAAGATTTTAACTGTGTGCATTGTATTGAACAATTTCGAGCCCGCACGGAAAATGCATTTTTCTACACTGGGACATGTTCCCGCGCATGCTCACTAAAGCCTTTGGGTCATTTTAATGATGATTGGGCACAAAAGTTTTCAGATAACTGATCAATTTAAAAGATGAGAGGAAAAAACAAAGTTGCGTTGGCTCTGGAACTCAGTATTAATATATCGTTTCGTTTTATTTGGAATTTTCATTAAATGCTTTAACTTAAACAACATGCAAGTTATGATATTATCTGTTTAAGCAGGCGGGCCCGCTGAAAAAGGTATGTTGGCAGCTCTAAGGAAAAGGCGGGGTGTCACCGACTCTTCTCAGTGTGTGACCGCATCAACTACAGTAACTCCAGTTATGAGTTCATCTGATATCTCGGCAACGCAGTCAACAATGAGTGGATCGTCTAGATCCTCAAGTTTAACAACATTTCTACCCAGGACATTATCTGGATTCGGGGTGATCATTCTGGCTCAAAAGTTCAATGGCTAAGACAACGCATAAGAAATACTGAGACAATCACCACAAACTCGTGAACTGTAAAACACAATGGCTATATCACGCTGAAAAATGACAGTTTGTGTTGCTCGGAACAACCAATGCCTATCTTCCGAGACAATAGAATATATCATTAAGAACTAATAGCAAATGATTGTTAATGGTGTTTCAGATTTAAAATTGTGTTTTAGGCCTGTGGTAAGTGTGTGATTGTAATGCAAAATGTCTATATTTGACTTCAAAAATTTGATATAACTAATGATACAAAAGTACGTAGTATTTTTTTCTTGTTCATCTGCTTGACACAATGCCTAAAAACTTCTTCTTTAGTTCTTATATTCTTATTCTTTTTATTCTAGGTTGGTTTCGGCGCTGTTCACTTACCTTCGTATACAGGCCTGGTTTTCACGCACAATTTTCTTTTGACAAAACTTGTAGGTTTGTCGCAAAACATATGCTTATGTAAACTCATTTCTGTGGCGAAGTTTCACTGTCAAGTATCTGTTACAAAGGCGAACGAGATAAGTAATATAAGTAATCTTTGATCTGTGTGAACGCAAACTCATTGCCAAAGCTTCTGTGACAAATAATCTTCGTCAAAAAACATTGTCCGTGGAAATCAGTGTAGCAACGATAACTCTATCAACGAATTCTGTTCACCATGGACAATTGTCGTTGCGGCCGCAACGACTATTGTCCATGATGGACAGAAATCGTTGATGAACAGTTATCGTTGCTACAAACCAGAACTAAGAGCTAAAACGCCTTTTGAGCCACAATAATGTTCCTATCCTATTCATTATTTTACTAAAAATAACAACTGAACTTAAATATTTCGTGTTAATTATAGCACAATGACCTGTTATTGCAAAGAAAAAATAAGCATATGGACTTACAATATTTCGTGTTCATTTTAGATAAAGGTACGTAATACATGTAATCTAAAGCACCCTTTACATCATACGCCAGAGTGACGTCACAAGAAGTGATGCCGGGCGGTTGTTTTGAGTTGAACTGATGCTTTACGCCCCAGTCAACAGCTAAGGTCTTGTCGGGACGTTGCCTCCACTTTATGGGGCTCTTACCCAAAATGAGGGTGTCATAACAAGTACTTTAAATATAACCACCCAACAAAGCCAAAAGGGCTTATATGTGCAGATGGTTCGACTAGGAATCACTTTTCCTGTGCAGGCTCAGACCTGAGCGGTTAACCAGTAATCAGATAGCCAGTCAGCATCGTATAAGCATTGCCTGGAGGCACAAGCAGCCCTTCTATTTCTTCAGGCCCCAATGGGTGGGAGCGTAAAAAGAGCATGTGTGCGTGTCTGTAAAGTTTTTTTTAAATTTTCATAAAATATTTAGTCCACTAAGGAATACGATGTCTAAGGGTTTTGTTTTGGTTTAAGACTGTATGAACTTCGTATAACAATCACACACACACACCACCATACCTTGGCACCTGACATATGAGACCTTCATCCTACGTCGTGTTGATATTTGTCCAAAGGGTTTGTCGACATAGACTAAGCTTCCTTGTAATGAGGCAGCATTGTTGAATTTAGTCATAGAATGCCTTTGATGAATCCGAGAGAATGTCTGTTGCCCGAATGTATCCACCAACACAAGTTACACATGTACATTCTACCCTCATACCGGATTAACCATTCAATATGGCGGCTAGAAATTTTCTGAAAATGCATGTCCGATATCACTTCCTGTGACGTACGTTGTTGCCCTTGTAAAACGACACGTCGAATACATAAAAAAACTTTGGACAGTCTATTTCTAATTACGTTTCATTCCAAACTGGAAATAAATGCAAAGTGTCGTTCTTAAAAAATGGTAGTACGGAATCTACATTTTTATGAAAAGGTACAAGTAGGCAAAGATCAGGAAAAGGCACAATCAGAAAAAGATTCTCACTCTAAAAACCGAGGTGGGAAAAACCAAACTAACAATCAGGTACTTATACCATGAAATATATCGTAAGCCGAATGAGCAGCTGTTTTCCAAATAGGTGGTCACTCAGTTACGTTAACTTAACTAAAAATATGAAAACATACATAAGGCGCCAACAGCACAAAAAATTTAAACACCAAGACATAAAACAAAAAGAACCACCACAGAAGTATCGCCTTGTAACGATCAGTAACACAAAGTTACTGGCGGGCTTAAACCGGTTTTACATGGCCATAACCTCACCCACAGCTTCTGCAGTGGTTCATAACATTTAGTTCGTTCTTCGATCCTCGTGGTGAATCTCGCACGCCAACAGGCTGTTGGTCTCTGGTTAAATTGTGTGTGATAAGCACATGTTATCAAGTAAATATTTAATCAGTTGTCTTTCAATTTGGTATTCACTCTTTGTGTTCAGAATTGCTCTAGGTGATAAAGAAGTAAATATGAATGATGACAATGAGGGGACAGACTAAAACGCTGAATTTTCTGCTGAATTCAGCAACTGACTGATCAGCGGAAATATACTAAAACGCTGAAATGCTGAATTGCTGATATTTTTTTTTTGTACACCAGTTTTGATCGTTGTTAAGCAAATGCAAATGGTGAATTTATGTATTTGATAACATTTTTCAGTGTTTAAGAAGTGTCTTTGTCCGTGTGCGACCATACCATTTAGAAACTTGACAGTCGTTTGCTGATGTGCTGATTTGAATTAAATTAGCTATGAAGTATTGAAATACATCAAAAGTATTCAAACTGTTATGTTTTCAGTATAGTTCCTGCTGTTTCATATATGTATGCATGTGGACAGTTTGATACCCTATCGCGCAGTCTGATCACATCACCGTAATTCGAGATAATTACATTTAGCTTAGCTTTGTAAGAAATCAAAACTTTCAACAGTGGCTATGGTTTCATGTTTCATATGATGTGTTGCGCTCTACTTGGTCAGAATTCTCACAGAAAAGTGTTTATCGTAGAATGAGCAGTCCGGTCTGGGTTCGATTAGAAATGCATGTAACATTTACCAATTGAAGAAATTGAAAAATAGTGTAAGACGGGCCTTCCGGATATGTCAGTTCTAAAAACACGTTTAAACATAGAGTCAAGAAATATGATGGCAAAAATGCAGATAAAGCTGAAAAGGTGTATCAGTGAAAGCTGCAGAATTGGCAAACAAAATGTTCGGGTGGGACTAGATAGCGAAAAGAGGCTCATTTTGCGAAAAGATGCGAAAAGATGCGAAATGATGGGAAAAGAGGCAGTAGTTAGTATCAAAGTTGTATATATCATACAGACTTGACATTTTTGGAAATATTTATAATGTCAATGTTTATTTGAAATATTTTTGAAAAAAAAAATAAATAAAAAAAAATAAGCAAAATATTACCTTTTTAACAATTTTATATATGGAGCAAATCCAAAATGAATTGAGCATCGCGCATTAATCAAAGTGATACTTATTACAATCTTTCATGCAGTATTTTAGCTGCTAATATCATCTAAAAATTAATGAGTCGGTTGTAAATTTAATTTATTTAACTTTAAAAATTTGGACGCGTCACGGGAAATCTATGTATTGTGTATGCGAGAAAAGAACGCAGCGTAGTTGAGCCGCCGCGGTGGGAAGACCAAAAATCTGCATAGGCGAAAACAAAGGCGCTTGTCCCCATTGGATACTATATCCTGGTCATTGCTTTCTTGTACAGCCTGGTTTGTGTCGGACCTGGTTGGAAACCCAAATTGTTGGTTTCTACTGAAAATTTTCACTTTTTACAACTTCGAAAAAATCTGTAGTTTTGCATGGGCATGTTTTCGTTATGGTGATAATTGTTCATACATTCGCATTCGTATTTAATATAAAAGTTGAAATGATAGGATTGTTTCAAACATGCAAACATGTAGCGTTTTAAACAAATAAAAAGTTAAAATTAAAAAAAAAATGAATAAATCAAATAAATTTAATAAATAAATGTTCGCTAAGTTACATATTTTGATAACTTTTCTAATTTAATGTAAAAGTGGGATGATTTCTTCTGCTTTTTTTTTTTTTTTTTTTTTTTTTTTTTTTTTTTTTAAATACATATTGATCTCACGATTGTTATAAATGTCTAAATCTTAGAATATATAGGTATATCTTAAAAATCAGGTAGCTGTTTATGGCCCCTATGGTAGTCGCTTATCGAATAAGGTAGCTGTCTATTGCATACATTAATGACGCACTTTTATGGACCCATAAACGTGCGTCATTAATGCGAGCAATAGACAGCTACCTAATTCGATAAGCGTGCCACAAACAGCTACCGTTTGTTGAAAAGCTGGAGAGTAGACATCCCCAACGTGGTTTTCAACAGGAAAACATTTCCTTGTAATATATACTCCCTTATGCATATCTTTTCTTATTTTTGCTCCAAAACATAGATTGTCGGTACTCGTTAGAACCACCTACAATCTATGCTATTGAGCAAAAATAAGACAAATATCATTTTAACTTTCCTACTGAAAAACTTCATTTAAGTATGTCAAGTAACCATTAAACATGTGCATAGCAACGATAGCGACGATAGCGACGAATGAATGAATGAATGAATGAATGAAATACAAACATGTAGCACTTTCTTTTCAAATGAATAATGAATGGAGTGGGAAGTTTTTTTTTTTCTTCTTAATTCTACCTTTACCTTTTTTTCGGAAACATATATAAGATCGCCATAGATTTTAATTTCTTAAAAAAAAAAAAGCTTTTCTTTCTTTCTTTATTTACAATATTAGCTAAATAACATTGGTGTCATATTGAAGCAATATACATTTATACACGTGCCATTCAATAGCTACCGTGAAAATTTACACATACAAATTTGTTATGAAAAACATAAATAATTATTGTGAGAAATATGCATCACCCAACAGCAGTTTTCATAATGCTTCTGATTTACAACAATGCCCTATTATTTCAACAATATGCATATGTTCTACCGAGAAAGGAGCCGCACTAACGATGGTAGCAGAATGCTCCGAATACATGTATAAAAAATGAAATATTTTATGCCGACAAATGTGCGATGGTGTGATGATAGAGCATCTTCAATTGTTAGGTGTGAATTATCACGGTAGGTTTAGATTGGCACGTGCGTATAGATTGTCCTATGTCAACTTTGTTATTTACATTCTGTTGTCTCTATACCATTCATTTTTATTTAATGTATAATTAATATTTTATATCAAAATTATGGTATGATATGCAAAACAAAGTTTAAAATTGACAACGAACAAAAAATCAGCAGTTCAGTATTTCAGCGTTTTAGTATATTTCTGCTGGTCAGTCAGTTGCTGAATTCAGCAGAAAATTCAGCGTTTTAGTCTGTCCCGATGATAAAAACAACACTGCTGTAAGATCAGTAGTGATGCTAGAGAAAGAATCAAAGATGCCCCCGACTCTTGACTCGGTGCTGCTCTTTTTTTTTTTTTTTTTTTAATCTTAAAATAATATGTTTTCAAACCTTTAATTATTTTTATTTGCTATTACTGCAGCTGGTGTTGTGCCGTGTGGCGGCCCTAAAAAGTCTCCCCGTACATCATTCATAGTGCAGATTATATTTTTCTTTTGATCCTTTGGGATCAGTGAATATATATGAAGTATTTCAATTTTTATATGTTAAGAATCATCTTCTTAACAGTATTTTGATTATTTGGCTCCTTTGGGAATTTGAGTCTTTGATTTAGACTACACAGAAGTAAATTCTTGAAATTGCAGCAAAATGTCTGGCTTTCGCTGCCAGTTTTATAGAGGGTCACTGATGAAGGTTCATTACCCGAAATTGTACAATATGGCCCATCTTCTAGCTTTGTATTTTTACTGCTTCCAAAGGATCTAACAATTATTTTTAATTCATTTTTGATTTAAGTGTGTAAATCGAATGATTACTCATCGCATATTATCCGTTTCGCTCATTTACGTAATGTCATATTCTGTTTTACGAGCGTTAAAACAAACGCTCCGGCGACCTATTTCTACGGTACCTGTGACGTCGCTGTTGATTAAAAGCACGCCGTGTCCTGTGTTGGTTCGATATACACCGTTTATGTACAAATGGCCCACATTGAATAATTTAAATAACATTTATTGCTCAGTCTTCGCTATTGTAAACTTCATCATTCCGTTTACCAGTTTTAACGCAACATGGGAAGGCACTTAAGTATGCAATGACGGTAGTCTAATTATCACATTATCAAGTCGACGTCACGTAACCCAGCATGCAAATAATTTGGCATCTCTACCTTCACCCCGACATTGACGTCAAAGTTTTTCGTTTTTCATGGTTTTTGACGTTTTGTCGTTAATTTGGTCAATAAAATGACGTTTTCTCATTTCATCACGTGCAAAAAGCAGTCAGTAGGTCATTTCATAAAAAGATTTTATCAAACGCAAAATATGTAATTTAATGTGTTGCGTATTTTAATTCCTTAAGTATAGTAGCACACTGCTATTACATGTATATGCTCAGAGGTAAAAGTTTAGTCAGTGAAAGTACAATCATGTTAAATCCCATTGTGACTGTTTAAATAACTGTAGCTTCAAACCTCTTAGATGGCTTAGGGTTGTAATTGCAACAATAAAGCTGTGAATAAAAATTAACTGTTCCAAGAAAGACAATTGAATTATCGTATACGTATGTGGTTTTGCCAGAGTGCATACACCAATTTTCCTTCATATTTGAAGTAAAGTGGGGGTAATCTCCAAATTCTGACTTGTTTTTTTTTTTCTCGAGACTGCGGCTGAATTTTTGTTTGTGTTTTGCGAAACACAAACTCTCATTCGGTTTTTTACGGAAATCCGGTGATAGTTTGCGCATGCGAGTTTTCATCAATTAATTCTAGTCTTTTGACCTTACCTTGACTTCTGCGTAACCTCAATTCGTTTTCGTTATGAAAGTTGACAATAATAAAGACATGGTGTAAGAATAACAAAAAGATCAAACAAAATGTTGATCAAATCAATAGAAATAACATTTTTAATAGTAAAATATGCCTTGCCAATATCAAGGTTACTCCGATCAACCTTTTAAGTGTAAGCTGATCTGTGTTTTGTTGCCTCTATGTAGCCAAAGTTGTTTTTCTTTTGCTGTGCCTCAGTGGCTCAAATTCTGTTTCTTTATACTGAAATCTTCAACAGATGTTTTGTAATTGGGTATCTCGGGTTTCCGATCTCCGTTATGAAAGTAACGGCATGATGTAACGAATCAAAGCTGGCTGATGCAACGTCTAATATCGTTGCTGGTACACGTTTATACACTGGAATTCTCTCAAGCAGCCTTCTAACGAGAAAAATTTTTGAGGTTTCCGAACTGTTCGACACAAACCAGCCTCTACGGCTACATTTAAAGTTAAACATTTGCGATTAAAGAAAAAGTGCAATTGCACTGTTCGTGAAATGAAAACAAAGGCGCTTGTTATTACACAGCTGATCTGTGCATTTGCGCATCTGTAAACAACGAGTTTTCTCATAATGCGGCTCCAATGCATTTGTTTATGTTACCCTAGAAATACATTAGCTATTTTCAATTTATAAGAATGAAAATCTGTAAATGCATATTAAGCAGCACAAAAACGAAATGAATATGAACGTAAACAAACATCACCCTGTGAACGTTCTGCGTATTGTTTGCGTCAGTTTAAAATGATAACGCACTTGGAAAAGAATAAGGTACTGGGATTAACTACGGAGCGTATACTCGTATTTTGACTCAGTGTCCTGTCACAGGTTTTGAACAGCGTTAGACTGTGCGATGAAACAGATCTATTCTGGATTTACAAAGGAGATCGATATACTTTCTGTGAAGCGGAAAACAAATGCGATGATCAACACGGTCTTTGTTTTTGCATTATGTTAAATACAGGGTTACTACTCACGGTGCGGCTTACACGACGCGACTCATGATGGCTATAAATAGCCATCCTCGGTCATCCAGGTGGGTCGCGCCCGGGTCACCGAGGATGGAAATAGTCTAGCCTAGACCATTCTAGAACACTGTCTCGAAAACATTGCATCAGAAATCTATGAAAAGGTTTTCATCATGTAAGTAGAATGTTATTCGCACACGTTATCATCACTTATGTACTAAATGTGTTACCCTCTTGAAATAATGTCTGTATTATTATTATTATTATTATTATTATTATTATTATTATTATTAAAAGGAAACTTTTCAAGATGCTCCTCATATGAGCAGCATCGTGACAAAACAAGCATTTTACACAGCACAGCTAATCGGCGCAGTTTCCGCTAATCACGTCTAGAACAATCATCCGAAATAAGCTTTTTGCGTTCTTCTATAACAACAAGCTACTTTGTGTCGGACCTGATTGGAAAAAACGCGGACATGCGTCTCGTGGCGCGTTTTAAAATATATTAGAAAGCATGTTTTGAAATTTGGCAATAGAGCTGATCAGAGACGGCTAAATCCTTGACATTCTGGATTCAAGAAAAGGCTGCTAACTGCCTAACCACCATGAAACATTCACTGTAGGAGAACATGATTTGACAAATCAATCGAGGGATTCGTTTAAATTATAATCACTTGTACAGTCTAACCCATTTCGAAATTCGTGATTCATTCTTCTAGAAACTTTTGCAATGTTTCAAGCAAATGCTATTACACAGGTTGCGTTATGCTGCCGTAGGATGACTGATCATTTAGGTCATGTAACGAACAAAGTTCAAGATACCAAATACACCCTCTGTACCCGTGATACAATCAATTACCTTACGTCGGAGACTGATACAACTAGACGCGGCGCGTGACGGAAGATGGAGTCAGGTGAGTTGACGACGATTATTTTAATTTTACAGGCATTTATGCGGAGGAGTTTGGGTCAAGAGTTGGCAGAGATATAAAGTGTACATACCTCTGTTTGTTTGTCATCAACAGTATTCTAAACAACACCTCATTGCCACAGAAACAATAGTTTTCTCGGCGGAAAATTCCACAATGTACAATAGTCTTTTGACGTAAGTAGTATCATTTTTTGCTCTATTCTCCGACATAAGGAGCATCATTTTCTATCCAAAAGTCTTATACGTGAGTTGTATCGAGGTAATTGACTCATATAGGTTAGTTGTATCCTAATCGATCTACCCTGTGTGTGTTCAACACCATATTGTGAACAAACCAGCCTGACTTCATTATTGTTTTCTGCGTGTATGTAACAAAGAATGTTTTTGGTCTATATTGAAACGTTAAAAATGTCAACAGGTGACGAAAGATTGGAGAAATTAGCAAATGCAATCATTTTTCGTGACGATGGTGGAATTTTCCGCCGAGAAAACTATTGTTTCCGCGGCAAGGAGATGTTGTTTAGAATACTGTTGATAGCAAACGAACAGAGGTTTGTACACTTTATTTCTCTGCCAACTCATGACCCAAACTCCCCCGCATAAACGCCTGTAAAATTAATAATCGTCAACTCACCTGACTCCATCTTCCGTCACGCGCCGCGTCTAGTTGTATCAGTCTCCGACGTAAGGTAATTGATTGTATCACGGGTACAGAGGGTGAAATAGATGCTGAAAAAAATTGTTGAATGAAAAAATGACTAGTTCTCTTGGACGAAATAACATATGAATATATGTACAGGCCTTTTTCGCATTTTTTTCTATTTTAATACTGGACAAACAATTCCTTTAAAAGGAAACTTTTTTTCTGATATTTCTTTTTCGGATTTTTTGTCAGTGGCAACAGCCTCTATTCAACATCGCTTTAAACAAAACATCGCCGATTTTATCATCTGGTAGTAACAGAAATGGCCTTTTGCGAAAACGGCCACTAACTGTGTCAATAATTGAGATTGTGTAGTTTCTTATCAAATTTAGAAAGAAAGTGTCTTTGCAAATTTTACAAGATGGAACAGCTAAGGGCAGCAGCAGGATAAAATAGTTACGGGGTTAGTCAAAGTTACTGACTAAACTTTTTCCTCTGAGTGCACAATGTAGATAAATTTTATTATATTGAAATATACAATACAAGCTTATATCTACTAACGAATAAAGACAGGAAATTAAAGTTCAATAGTGCACATATAACTTTCTTGTTAACAATGAACACTGTGCTGAGAACACACAGATAAACAGACAAACATATAATTATGCAGACAGTGGTACGTTTACGAAAAGTAGCGTTGAATGTCTTTGTCAGAATTTTATAATTTATACCTGATGAAACATACATAATTGCGACCTTGTGACTTGGGAAGTGTCAGCTGAACAAAATGTATGCTTGACATAAAACAACGAAATCTTAAACCCTCAAACTTTAAAATATTGTCTCTCAGATTCATTAACCAATTGTCGTACATCATTTTAAAACGCTTTTCTGTCAATTCTTTGCTCAGCTTTGTCATTAGTGATACAAATATAAATTACGGCGGCGATATAGAACACAATAAACACAACGATCACTAAAGATACAATAGTAATATTGGAGGCAGAACTAAAGAATTCAGAAGAAAGACCCGCGTCTCCATGTGACAGTGAAGATGATAACATTGCTTCCTGTGTTACCGAAGTTGATATATCAAATGTCAAGAAACTGGACGAAACTATAGGTTCCCTTGACTTGGAAAGCCGTGTTGTTGTTGAGGGAAATCTTGTTGTCGTTCTTGTTGTGGTGGATGGCATTGTGGTTGATTTTGTTGTATGATGCCTTAATGTTGCTTTGGTTGTTGCTGGAAACCTTGTTGTTGTTGTTATTATAGTGGGAACCCATGTTGTTGTTATCGGAGGCCTTGTTGTTGTAGGGAGCCTGGTTGTTGTTGTTGTTGTTGTTTTTGTTGGAGGCATTGTTGTTGTTGCTGTTGTAGGGAGCCTTGTTGTTGTTGATGATGTTGTTGCTGTTGTGGGAGGCCTTGTTGTTGTTGTTGTTGTTGTTGTTGTTTTTGTTGTTGTTGTTCTTGTAAGACGCCTGGTTTTTGTTGTTATAGGAGGCCTTGTTTGTGTTGTTGTAGGAGGCCTTTTTGTTGTGGGTGGCCTTGTTGTAGGAAGCCTTGTTATTGTAGGACGCCTTGTTGTTATAGGAAGCCTTGTTTTTGTTGTTGTAGGAGACCTTGTTGTTGTGGGTGGGAGGCCTTGTTGTTGTTGGAAGCCTTGTTTTTGTTGTTGTGGGAGGTCTTGTTGTTGTGGGAGGACATGTTGTTGTAGGATGCCTTGTTGTTGTAGGGGGCCTTGTTGTTGTTGTTGTTGTAGGAGGCCTTTTTGTAGTGGGAGGCCTTGTTGTAAGTGGCCTTGTTGTTGTAGGGGGCCCTGTTGTTGTGGAAGGACTTGTTGTTGTTGTGGAAGGCCTTGCTGTTGTTGTTGTGGGAGGCATTGCTGTTGTTGTAGGAGGCATTTTTGTTGTGGGAGGCCTTGTTGTTGTAAGTGGCCTTGTTGTTGTAGGAGGCCTTTTTGTTGTAGGGGGTCTTGTTGTTGTATGGGGTCTTGTTGTTGTTGTTGTTGTTGCAGGAGGCCTTGTTGTTGTAGGATGTCTTGTTGTTGTATGGGGCCTTGTTGATTTATGGGGCCTTGTTGTTGTTGTTGTGGAAGGCCTTGTTGTTGTTGTAGGATACCTTTTTGTTGTGGGAGACCTTGTTGTTGTATGAGGCCTTGTTATTGTAGGGGGCTTTGTTGTTGTAGGTGGCCTTGTTGTTGCAGGATGCCTTGTTGTTGAAGGGGGTCTTGTTGTTTTTGTTTTTGTTGTCGTTGTTGTTGTTGTTGCAGGAGGCCTTGTTGTTGTAGAATGTCTTGTTGTTGTATGGGGCCTTGTTGATTAATGGGGCCTTGTTGTTGTTGTTGTTGTGGGAGGCCTTGTTGTTGTTGTTGTAGGATACCTTTTTGTTATGGGAGACCTTGTTGTTGTATGAGGCCTTGTTGTTGTAGGGGGCCTTGTTGTTGCTGTTGTAGGGGGCCTTGTTTTTGTTGTTGTGGAAGGCCTTGTTGTTGTTCTTGTTGAAGGTCTTGTTGTCGTTATTGTTGTTGTTGTGGAATGCCTTGTTGTTGTGGAAGGCCTTGTTGTTGTTGTTGTAGTTGTTGAAGGTCTTGTTGTCGCGGAAGGACTTGTTGTTGTTGATGATGATGTTGTTGTAATTGAAGGCCTTGTTGTTGTTGTTGTTGTTGCTGTTGTTGAAAGTCTTGTCGTTGTGGAAGGCCTTGTTGTTGTTGTAGAAGGCCTTGTTGTTGTTGTTGTGGTGGAAGGTCTTGATGTTGTTGTGGAAGGCCTTGTTGTTGTTGTTGTTGCTGTTGTTGTTGTTGTTGTTGTTGTTGTTGTTGTTGTTGTTGTTGTTGAAGGTCTGGTTGTCGTTTTTGTTGTGGAAGGCTTTTTTATTGTTGTTGTTGTTTTTGTTGTTGTTGTGGGAAAACTTGTTGATGGTGCTCCATTAAAATTTCCTGCACCACCTCCACCGCCGTCTCCTGGGTCGAAACAGTGAAATAAGCCATTACATCCTAGTAGCACTCGACTCTGATGGCTTAGGTACTGTTGATCATTTTGGCCCATATTTCTTTCAAGTTTATCATGTCTGACCTTTTCAGATATTGCAGCTGCAGTTGGCTGTACTTCTCTTTTAGCATCATAATCAGTTAGAACATTCACATTAGCCGAATATTTTGCTGGAACAGGAAACGTTAGCATGTTTGCAAACCATTTAATGCATAGTTATATTGTATTTCAAGCTGATAGCCTCATATTTCAAGTTTGTCTTTATATGTAAATTTATATCATGCGACTATATATTTGTTTATGCTATTTGTTCAGGGGAGAGGAGGGCTGTAACTAATGTTAGAAGAACGTGTGGCCCAACCCCATTGCATACCAACCTGACGTCATTTAGTGTTTTGCGCTGTTGTTTTGTCATATATCCACATTCATTTGAAATCTGATCATGAAGATGTTATTCAAAATAAGCTAATAAACGTAGATGAATAGTACGGCTTTTGCTATTATGAATGTCAGTGTTAATCAGAAAATTGAAAATATTTTACATGTAATGAAAATACGTACTTTTCAGAGATGTTATACAATGTACAGAATACACCATGAAAGTTGCTGCAAAACATAAAGCTTGCGTTACACGTATCTCCATTGTTAAAACTGTCTTTCTTATTCCTTTTGCTGATTCCTGAAATGTGTCTCACTTTATGGTCTAAGAATCTCTTTTTGCCTCCAGCAAGGAAATATAGAATTGCATGAGTGTTTGATGCGTTTTATTTGTGAGTTATTTTCATATCTGCCTACCTATATACTTTCATCTATATACGTATAGAAATCTGGTTCTTTTGATTATATTTTAAACTCATAGAATGAATTCAAAGGCACCGTCATGTAAATATTTTCGTACATCATTCAGTGAAAGTAAAGAGTCAGAAGAGGGGTTTGAAAGCTTCGGTTTGGTCACATACACTGCTGAAGTTATTGTAGTCCTGTGTCTTGTGAATGGTATATAAATAAACTTTTAGTTTTAGAAATTCAAATATTATTAAGTGGAAGATTTTCTTTTCATTGATATCTTTGAATTTATCTTTTATCTCCATTCCCAAGGTGGACAATCACGTGACAAAAATCAATTATTGTGAACTAGTATTCGGACAATACCAGTAAGCAAATCGGCCATAAATTTCTTAAAACTGAATGAAATTTCACGGAGTTAAGTCCACATACCCCGGAACGGTACGTTCTAAACTGGTTTAATGTGCTCTATAATTTAATACATTCCCCCGAGCAACCGTTGCTCGAGGTTATCTAGTAAAGCGTGCATTATACAGACTGTTAACATTTTATAGGGTACCATTCCACGGTATGTGCACTTTACCCCATGAAATTTCATTCTGTTTTAAGAAAAATATGGCCGATTTGCTAAAATGGATATGTCCGAATACTAGTATACAAAAATCAGTCTTAGTCACGTGATTATCCACCTTGTTCCGACTTTGTCTGATCTTTATTTTGAAGTTTGCGAATTTATAGAATGGGGGAAGGGGGGAGGGGTATGCCATCTTGCATGCTAGGAAGGGAGTCTTACAATAGGTTTATATTGATGTTGGTCAATTGAAGAGAATTTCAAGATTTTTAGATGTTTTTAGGCGTACGGGTACCCGTATACGATTACAGCTGTAACCCCTCTGTAGCTGACTACGGTACGTAGATGATCTTACACGAGTGGCCATTTCATAACTTCATCAATAAACGGCGGGTTTAATAAATTTCATATGATATGCTCACGAGTGTAAGATTCATTTTATCATATGACCTTTAAAATGCGAGTAGTGGGCATATTTTCAATGAAAATTTACATTGTTGTCACGGACGCCGTCAATGACGTTACGTATTGCCGCAAAAGTGTTAGTATACGTGTGGTCATAATATATAAATACATTGCTAGGGTGATAGTTGAGGAACTGATTATCGTCCGAGGCGAAGCCGAAGTTTTACACATTTTCCCAAGTTATTCTAATTATGAGTTTCATGTTGCATGACTTTGTGGCCACCTAAATCTGTGAATATCATTTGGCTGTTCAGCCCTCTGCGCTTTACTTGTTCTGTGACCACACCATTTCAATAACTGCTCACCCTGCTTTCCGTTATACATATATATACATGTTGGTACCTTTGAATACTATTTTCTTAACATAATATTTCTTTATGGTTGTATACATTTGTGTAAATGACTGAACTATTGCAGAAGCTAAGGGCAAGGTTAGGGCCCTGTAAATTCGGCCCTGTAGCCCCCCCCCCGTAATTTTATATTACTGTTTGTGCCGTGGCGATACTTGTGTTGTGGTTCTAATAGTTTTATGTTTTGGTGTTGATTTTTGTGCTGTTTGCACATTATGTACGTTTTCATATTTTTAGTTAAGTTCGGGTCACTGAGTACCTGCCTATTAGGAAATAGCTGCTCACTCGGCTTACGATATGTTCTCTTAGTATAAGTACCTGACTGTCTATTAAGTTTTTCGCCTATTTGTCAAGGAAGAGAACAACATGCACTTAATAAAAAAGTGTGTTTGCATCTGTTGATAATAAAAGTCTCAAACTGAAGAATGATTCGCTTATTTACAAACACAAAGGGATCTTTATTACCAAATGAAATATGGTCCATTTTTTTTCAAAACTGAATTCAGAGACAGTTGTTAGTTTGTGTGTGCTGTTCGTTTGCCAAATAAGTATGTTTACTTCCAGTAAACGATTTTTGGTTTGATGACAATCAGAAAATTGTGTACCGATATTTTCTATGTTTGTGATGAGCAATTAGCGTATAAAATCAACGGTTTTAAAATTCGAATATAAAAGTATAATAAGTTTTGGTCTAGAGGAAACACAATGCCCAATAGGTACGAGTTGCTCCTCTGGCCAACATTTTTTTTTTTGTACAGATCTTCATATGCAACTCTTCTTTGAATAATCATTGTGACAACCATCTTTACAGGAGACGAAACCGTGTGTACTGTGGGGATTGAGGTGTCAATAAATGACTTTAATTAGTGTTTTTGTCGCATCGGCCGTTCTGAATAACTCCATAAAACCCGGGTCAAATGACAGTGCGCGTATGAGATGAGATTTTATAAATACAGTGTGACAGCAATTTATTTTTGTTTAAAAATTGTTGTCCTTATGCATTTAATAGCGACCGGATATTATTGAATGTAATTTATAAACGTTCGTTAGGCTGATAGTCTTGGACTTCAGTAACCCTTACCCTCGAGTTTCAACACCTCCATCTGAACCTTTCGAAGCCTCATATTTGGTATCTCTTTTTGTTTTGAAATCATTCCTCCTCCTCTGCTTGCATTAGTTCTGCCAATTATAAATTTACCAGGTGAGCTGGAGTCAAATATCCAACATAAATTCATACTGAATTTTTATAATTTCTATTATTCACGTTTGCGTGAAGTTGTGGAAAATGAAGTCGAATCATTCTACCTGCACGGGACTACTTATTCTAGGAATTATGGTCAGCCTTTTCGTTTTAAGAGGTACAAGTATGACTATTGATAATCAAAATTAACTAATCAGATGAATAAATTCCAAAAAGAAAAAAAAAGATGAAGAAAAAATGTATATTATATATGACACCTAAGTTTGACAATCATTCCAGAAGCGATAATTAATGGACTATTTCTCGTCAGTATCTTGAGCTTCATTTAATGATTTATTCATGCTAAAAGTCATTACGGCCCATGATCATATACAATGTATATTTAATCATCACAGTACCCGAATACATGTACTTTTAGTTAGGATTATAGCTTCGCTACATTTCGATGTGTTTTGAGTTTCACAACTTGGCAACATCTATATTTACAGGTTGGTCTAGAAACGATGACTCGACACCCCTGGAAAGGCACAAGCGGGCAGCTAACACAACTAATGGCTCACCACCCGAAGCAACCACATGTGGCAATTACCAGACCTCAACCGTTAGTGGATCGATTAGATCGTCAAATCCAACATCATTTCTATCCATGATCCTCCCTGTATTCGGAGCGATATTTCTATCTCAGAAGTTCAATGTTTAAGATTCAGGGCAAGCGATATGACATAATTTACGAAAGGACAGTGACTAATCACAAAGGATGTCGCAAATTTGACATTTTGTAAATTATCACAAACCTCAATCTAGCTCAGAATAAAGATAACTTTTTTTTTCTCGAGAAAATGCAATAAATATACTGCTTTACTAGTGTTTAGCTTGTTCAATGTTTCAGACTCTTCAAAGATTTGACAACCGTTCACTATGGTTTTTTCCCTTCTCGACTGAACTCGCGGCCGTTGATAAAGTTCGAAATTTAATATTGTTAGATTTTTGTTAACATTTTATTTATTAAGAATGTAAGTACAAAACGCGTTTGAGATACAATTTGATCTTTCAAATAAATAATTGTCTGTTAAAGCTAACATATTATTTCTCTTTCTTTGTATTTCCTGTTTTAATACCAACGGGGTATTTTGGTGTGCGTTTTTTTTTTTCTAGAAAAACACACCAAAATACCCCGTTTCAAAATATCCAAACCCAACTGACGTTCACGGAGCTTCACAAGTCGCGTCTTGCCCTTCTTCGTTGGATTCAACGAATGGAAGACGGGTAGTATCTGACATTGGCCGTTTACAAATAGGACAAAAAAGACAGAGAAAAAGACATAAAACATGCAAAAAACTGATTTCTGTTATACTACAATGTTTAATAGAAAGTTATTGGCGTTTGAAATTCTAAATTGGTCTGCAGGATGTAAATTGAAAATGTGTAGGCACTGAACAAAATTGTTCTATTTGTTACATGTAGAAATGTTCTCATGGACGTAGGAAATTGTAGGTGATAAAACATGTAAATACATGTGCATGCAGGACATCCATACCCACTTTAATTGAATCCAATATATTACACCGATAATAATTATTAATACTCTGTTTATTTAACAGATCTTTTATGCAACATGTTTAAACAAACGGTTTATAAACTAAAGAAGCAGACATAAAGTGATGATAGAACATATCATTACATACTTGTATTCTTAAATTAGAATACGAGTAATCTCTCTCTCTCTCTCTCTCTCTCTCTCTCTCTCTCTCTCTCTCTAATACAAATAGAAGTGCAATGTAAGTGGATGTAAAGGTACAAATCTAGTTCAAACTATATACAAATAAAACAAAAGTATAAAATAACATACACGCATAGGTTCCATTTAAAGAAAATATCACTTCGTTCAAGAAGATTTGCATTAATTTGACTCGTCCATGTCGATGGGTGGATTGTGTTTTAAACATTCACTGTGTTTTAAGTGTTTTTTCCTATGTGAGCCGTCCATGTAAACGCTGAGAAACGCAGAGAATACCACACTCACAGGCTGCAGAAACAATTGTTAAAATACACCCATGACGTCATCCTTTTATAAAAACTGTCCATTATTTTTCGGGAATGGACAGTTTAGTGTCCATTATTTTTCGCATGAGCTCGTGTGAGCACAAAAGTCATGGTCACCAATGAAGTGTTCATTTTCCCTTTGCTGCACCCCAAAATAATGTGTTCGCTATGTTCAAAGACATTAAATTTTGTGCAGGCTGATTGGAAGCTTTTCTAGCAAATGGTTTAGAATCTACCTAATATTAAATACAATTTCTTCCTAGTATTTGAAATCCTTTGCGATGAAATAGTCGGCATAATAAATTCCCTAAAACGTTATATCCAACGAATCATCGCATATTTATGTATGAAAAAGGTTCTTGCTCCTTGGTTTCATTGTTAGAAGGTTAGGGTTAGTGTGAGGTGAATGAGAAACCTGGCAGTAGGAACAGACTTCACACAGTTATTTATGACCAGCTGTTTCCCCCATAAACAGCCGGGCATTATAATGGTCCCCTATCTTTCGACCTTAACAGATCCATGTACGCTGTCTCATCGATTAACGCACATTATGTATTTATACAAAATCATATTTAAATGGTATTGAACATAGACACTACATTTAACGACGTGTAAAAAGGGAAACTACTGTGAATGCTCTATTTGTACATGTACATGGATGCACGAGAAAGTGTTAACATCGTTCACAGTTAGTTTCCTCGTTATGTCCGTGGGATAGTTTGACCAACATATCATGTCGCGAGAAAAGAAAATTAAGCGGAAATATGTTGTGCAAGGTCTGGTCAACCGGCTTGCTGTCTAAAGATTAAAAGCGCTTGTTATAACGAAACAAAGGCACCAGTGTATGGTGTATTTTAAATGGTATTGAACATAGACACTACATTTAACCCTTCGGGGCCTCGGATCCATTATTTTTCAGGAATGGATACTTACTCGGACTTTCTCCTATACATAAAACTGATACGTTAGATGGTGAATCGGAGCTTTGCCATTGTTAGGTAATGAAAGTACCAGATCCATTCTTTCTAAATTCGGGGAGATTTGACTGGTCAATGTCGACGACCGTATTTCGGTTTTCTTGTACACCTTCTTTGTGAGTCAGTGGTTATCCGTTATGATAAGTTAAGTTCATGTAAATAAGAACAGAGCTCATTGCAGCAATAACGCATGAAACTCATTGCAATGCTAGATTACAAAAGAACCCGGCAAGGAAACTGTCCATTATAATTATTTGCATGTTGACGGGTTGATGTGCTTTATACAGCCTGCTCAATTCCAGTATTTTCCCTGTGTGATATGTAAATGTAAATGATGAGAAACACAGAGAATATCACGCTCGCTGCAGCAACGATTGATAGAACTGCGATGTTAGATGGCGAATTGAAGAGACCCGGTGGAAGGTTGGTGGCATGGTTTGGTCCATCATCTGTCGATGCACCTTCTACTGAGTTGTTCTGCATAAGACTTGTCCACGACGACGAACTGATAGTCATTGTCGGTGTTGTTGTTGTTGTTGTCGATGTTGTTGTTGTCATTGTCGGTGTTGTTGTTGTAGTCATTGTTGGTGTTGATGTAGTCATTGTCGGTGTTGTCGGTGTTGTAGTTGTCGGTGTTGTTGTAGTCATTGTCGGTGAAATCGTTGTTGTTGTCGGTGTTGTTGTTGTCATTGTCGGTGTTGTTGTTGTTGCTGTTGTTGTCGGTGTTGTTGTTGTCATTGTCGGTGTTGTTGTTGTAGTCATTGTCGGTGTTGTCGGTGTTGTTGTTGTTGTTGTGGTTGTTGTTGTCGGTGTTGTTGTTGTAGTCATTGTCGGTGTTGTCGGTGTTGTTGTAGTCATTGTCGGTGCTGTCATTATTGTTGTCGGTGTTGTTGTTGTAGTCATTGTCGGTGTTGTCGGTGTTGTTGTAGTCATTGTCGGTGCTGTCATTATTGTTGTCGGTGTTGTTGTTGTAGTCATTGTCGATGTTGTCGTAGTCTTCCTAGTAGGCCAGTACTCAATGTCACAGTTAACAGATGCTATCACACATCGCTTTACGCGAGACAAGCACCTCACATTAAGCAAAATTGGTGCTATATCACTTTCCTTGCGTCCCTCAAAGGATGGACTCTGATAACTTGCTTTTGGAGCATTTAAAAGTTTTGCAAAGACCGAAACACCTGCGCGTATGTCGCTAGTCACATGCTGTGTAGTTTTTTCTGCACTCACCATTTCTGTAAATAATTTTAAAAACTAAATACTTCAACAGTTTGGCTTATGTGACGTAACCACGGGAGTCAGTTTAATGCAGTTGAGCCCCATGGAGTTGCGCGACACATGGACTAAGGCACATTTTTCTTGAGGGAATACCCTTGCTGACGTTGTAATGCTTAGACCTGTGCGCAAGTCCACGTGACAGCATCTAACGTTTTATCAGGCAAAACTGTTTGTTTATCTTTCTTCTTTTAAAACAACTCTTTATTTCAGAAACTTGCTAATGATTGTGTCTTAGAAAATAAGAAAATTTATGGGTGTATGACGATAGTAAAATTATTTTCATGTCAAAATCTTGATCGTAGTTTGTCATAACAGGACCTGCAAAATTTTTTGAAAATCAGCAGATAAAGCTTTAATGGCAAAAAATGAATTTTATATAGGGATTTTGTATTGGCAAGGGAAATAATCATGATCATGAAAATGGATACTTTCAAAACAATTTTCCTTGATCATGAAGATTTTGTCTCATGTAAGTCATTCGTGCCCTTTTATAACGAGTTTGAGCAATCACAATACAATGCCAGGAATTTAAAATTTAAGCGGGAAATTATTTACCTCTTTTTATGAGATTTTGGTACAGAAAATCCCTATTCAAAATGTTTTTGACCAAAACATAATATTTGCCAACCGATTTTCAAAATGTTTGCGGCACATTTTGCGACAAACTAAATGATCAATTATGCCAAGAAAATAAGTTCATCTAGATAAAAACAGTTGCAAAATATTTGCGAAAAAATCAGACACTAAGAAACACACTTCAGAAGTATGTATTCTTCAATTCTGAAAAAAATAGTCTTACCAGAACATCTCATTAGGATAACAGAGAAGCATAAAACTATGCTTTTCGTCATGTTTTTGTCCTTGTCAAGCATGTAATAAAATTCAGTCTCTCTCTTTTTTTTTTAAACATACAGACCTACACTTAACAGAGGCGTGTTTAGAAATTTTGTGGCTGAATTTCTTTGCTTACTGTTTTTATCCATATGCCAATATCGTATCTGATATGTCACGGTACTGATTATATTTTAAAAAAATCTGTGAAACCTCTTCAATCCCTGTTTCAAAGAAAAGGAATACAATCCCCAAATTGACTCCAGTGCATTTACAAAGTTTAAACCAAAAAAGTATAAGCATGACGAGCGTGAATAGATGCACTTGAACTGCTTCATATCAGCTTTGTCTATTGTAGGAGACAAACATGTAAGTTGAAAATGAAAAAAAAAAAAAAAAAAAAAAAAAAGAATTGTAACGAGCAGCCGAGCCAAGCCACAGAAACCCCGTCGGTGGAAAAGCATGCTCATCCACCAAGGGTGGTTTACTGCGCTATATACCTAACACTTACTCGAATCACAAAGTTTCGAGTTTCTAATTTGCATATTGCTACCCGCTAATATGCCGCTAATACGTTGCACCAACGTATTCTACAAGGGAGACTATCCCGTTACATTACTTCCCCCTCCGAGAAGATTCGCCCCGAGTCTTGGCCTGGGGACTACATGGGTAAGGCAACTCCGTTCTGGCAGTTGTCATCATCCCACCGCTGCCACCAGATGTAACGAGCAGCAGAAACCCCGTCGGTGGAAAAGCATGCTCATCCACCAAGGGTGGTTTACTGCGCTATATACCTAACACTTACTCGAATCACAAAGTTTCGAGTTTCTAATTTGCATATTACTACCCGCTAATATGCCGCTAATACGTTGCACCAACGTATTCTACAAGGGAGACTATCCCGTTACAGAATATTCAACTATTGAATAGTTTGATCCCTTTATATTTGGGGAAAATGTTATAGGTCTACATTCAATGTATATGCATCACTGAATTCAAACAAGCATTTGCGCTAGGGTCACCATGGGATTCGGCGCCCTCCCATCAACGCCATGCCAAGCCAGTTGGTATGATGATGCGAAGTAGGCAAACTGAAAAGGAAATGTAAACAACGACAGGAACCAGTGCAAATAGAACCAGTCCCATTCTAAAATTCGAGGTGGGAAAACACAAATTTAGGTTTAAAATGAACATGAAATCTTGTCCAAATTGGTGTAATCAAACTGAGGGATGGTTTGTTGCTGTACAAGGTGGTTCCATGTCTTCTTGTCACCGAGATTCCGGACCTCTGAGGTCGCCACGAATGAAAAAGAGGAATGTGAGCCAGGCAATCTGACAACTCAAGACTTGCCCCTAGGAGATGGCCCATAGGTACATATTCAGAATCCTTATTTGTGAATTTACATATTTCTGTTGCTTTTGGTTTTGTTTCATTTATCATGCATGACGCGCGCGATGAGTTTGATTTTGCTACAGTAAAGGCTCTCGGAAGACTTAATATGTTTCCCGCCCAAAGTTTGAGCGTTTCTGGTGGCTTCCGTGTTATTTGTACATACTATATAGGGCATTCTCCGTAAACTTAAATATTTGATAAATGCAACAACATGTCGGAAACCTCTTGATTACATAACTGCAGCATAAATTGGTGTCAAAGGAGGAGGGGGTTATATTTTTTCAAAAATAGGGTTTTTTTTTTTTTTTTTTTTTTTTTTTTTTAAATATGTTCATATTTTTGCCATAGATGATCAAGAAAATACAACAATATGCTTATTGCAACCTATTTTTTTTTGGGTAGAAACGATTTATGCATGAATTACAGGTGCATCAACTTAATCAGATTTATTAATTACTATAAATAACACTGTTCGTCACTTATGCAAATACTTGTACCTTAAATATAATATGCCAAATAAATTAAGTAACTTTTACCATGAACAGTGATTCAATACGTCTTTAGACATTATAGAAGTTCTTCTGACAAAACCAACCGTTGTGTGGTGCTGAAGTGATGTTGGATTTAAAGTCCACTGAGGCATATCTCAAGTAAAACATAAACCATCAATAATTGATAAACTTATTTTGCACAGTATGTGTATATGCATTATAGGTCATTATAGTATGTAACGTCGTTACACTTTGTAAAACATACATATACAGTATATTTCCATAGCCTTGTTACATTACAAATGATTGAACTGAGCCCATTTATCGGTTTTGGGACTTTTTGACCCCCGCCCCCCGGCCCAAACATGGCATTTTCATATAATATGTCAATTACAAAATACAGTTGTGCTCAAAATATCTTAATTGGGCATGGGGGACATGGACCTGTAAAAAGTTTCCTATTTCCTATATGATCCTATATTAATTTCAAAATTTTGTCAAAATTTTAAAGATGTCTCTGCTGGACTTACACAAAACATTAAATACTGCGTTTACACTATGTTCCCGGCGGCCCCGTTTGCTAGAAACGTAGCGTGCCGTGGAGTTTTGGTAATAGTAGAGTTGCTTTAAATTTAAATTTAAATTTAGAGATAGTCATATGCCTTATGTATTTAATAGCCGTGACCTTTGACCTTTGACCTTGACCTTGAAAGTCAACAGAAAAAAATGGCAGGAAACATTTTTGAAATCTAAAAATTAAAACAAACACTTTGGTATATTACAATCATGATTGTCTTAAAATTCATTGAACAATATAAGCAACTCCAAAACTTAACCATTTTCCTTAAATATGTACAGCACTCAAAGGTCATACCATGTCCTGTCATTAACCTTCGTTGCTATGGCAACTCATTTGGTGGGTCGCTGCAACTTACATATATATCGAACCCTACAAGAATACCTACCATATTAAAGGTCTTGAATTCAACCTCCCCCATGCCTATTGTAGCACGCGCGGAGTTATTTTGCGTATTTTGCGTTCTTTTGGGGCAAAGTTTGGGTAAATGACCTTGACCTTTCAAATGAAGGGGTCAAGGTCATTTGGATATTGCACTTGCCAATTGCTAAAATGTATTTACTTTCGATATTTTCCAGTTTGCAGCAGATTCACATGGAAGATCGGCCATAAATTAAGATACAGTCATATGCCCTATATATTTAATAGCCGTGACCTTTGACCTTTGACCTTGACCTTGAAAGTCAACAAAAAAAATGGCAGGAAACATTTTTGAAATCTACTCATCAAACCGAACATTTTGGTATATAGAAACCCTGATTAACAAAAAGTGGCCACGGGATTACATAAGCAACTCTACTATAATGTATTTCTCTGATTTTCAAGATCTATTGAGTTTTGTTACGTTTTCTTACGTTGTATTACGACAAGCCGTGGTAGTGATAAGCCGGTGTGTCACGGAGGCGCTACGGTTATCCACGATCTATCACGTTTATTAGCACGTTCTATTACGGCCTGTTACGTTCTGTTGCGTTTTGACCAAGGCGTAACGCGTTTTTTCGGTCTGTCAAGGTCAGCTACGGACGAAACGTAGACACCATACAATATAAAGCACATCTTTTTTTCCTTTTGTATACGAATAAGTCCTTTGAATTAATAACAACCACGCTCCTCAACAACCGACTGCAGAGTTTATTAAGAAAGTTCGAGATTGTAATTCTTCTTCAATTGCATAGTGCAGCGTATGGTCTGTATTGTTCACTATAGTGACTGCTCCAATATGAAGGAACTTGTCCCCATGATATGCCATTTTATATCTATAAACTTCACGCGCTGTGATAACCGTAACAGAACGTGACATACGTAGTAGAACGGGGTGAACACCGTCAAAGACCGTAACGCACCGTCGGCGTAACTTAACGCAACAAAACGTGTTGAGTATTCCATAGGAAACGGGACGAGACATGAGACGACCGTGAACAAACGCAACAGAACGTGGAAGATCCGTAGCTTGCCGGGCTATTCACTAGCTTCCCGTTGCACTACGGACCTCCTCCAAGTTTCGCTACGTACTGTTACGTTCTGTCACGGTGTGTTACGTTCAGCCCGTTTTATCACGGCCCATTACGTTTCTCATTTCCGCCGTGACTGCCGTGGCAGATTTTTAAACTGTCAAAAATATATGGCACGGTGTCCACGGTTGTCCCGTCGTGCTACGTTTGCCTATCCCGTTTCCCTACGTTGCCTCACGGTTATCCCGTTTTGCTCACGGTTGTCTGAAACGTGGCCGCCGTGACCGCCGGGAACATAGTGTAAACGCAGTACATGACTAAATACAATAGAAACTTGTTTTTCGAGTGCAATAAACTTTATTTCAGAGCCTGGAACTTGAGATTTTATAAAATACTTGGGCAATCTCACAACTTGGGCAGTCTCCCGAGATCCTTTTCCTTTTATGGATGGTGACGTTACTGATGATTCGTCGTGTTTTTATGGGGTATACATTTTGCAGCTTATCGTCTGCAGGTATACCACAGACTGCAATTTGCGAAAGATTAAAAGAATCTTACTGGGGTTTAGGCCGAGACAAGCCGGGAAATCTCAGTCTAGTTTTCAGATTTGAATGATATGAAAACGAGCCTGAGATTTACGTGTCGAGGACTCAACACCATCATTGATGATCTTTCTCGTCCAACTCTTTCATATTTTGTATCTGTGCAGCCTTCGATTTTAATTCATCACGGCGTTTATCACCTTCTGTCTGTTTACAAGTGATAATTCATTGACTAGCTAGAGATTCGCTATAAGGACCGAATAGCCAACTAAATGTGTAGTCAACTGCAGAGGCTGAGGATAAAGTTTGGATCCGATCCCGTTAATCCGACTTCAGCTTTAGTAATCTTATCATTACTGAACGTTCCAATGCTGTACTTCTGTTGTCGTTCTATTTGTTTCTTTTTGTTAAGTTCAGGAAACTAATTTGTAACAGAAACTAAAATTGCCACCTGTGTTTTAGGATATGACTTCTGTTTTGATTGCAGCAGTTCATGATCATTGCTTACAGTTACTTAACAAAGGCCTAAAATATATTGTGATTTTATTGGACAGTCAGATAAAACTCTTGTTGCCATTGTAACCTTTTTTCCATAGACTATTTTGGGTATTTGATTTTATCTTCAGCCCGGTAGTATTTTTTATCGTTCCAATGCGATACTTCTGTGGAGGTTCTAATTGTTTTATGCTTTGTTGTTGAATTTTTGTGCTGTTTGCACCTCATGTACGTTTTCATATTTTAGTTAAGTATGGGTAACTAAGTGGCCGCCTATTGGGAAATAGCTGCTCACATTATTTCATATCCTGATTGCTATGACAACTGCTATGACAATTTAAAGATTCCATGGACTCATGGTGAAAATATTTCTGCAGTCTTACTTATCTTAAGAAGTTTTCTTTTGCAGATATGTTCAGTGGTTTGTTTTTTACTTATTTCAATAGGACTTTATTCAAATCACTTGATTGGTTACCATAATTTTTCTATTAAACAATAGCTTATGTGAGCTTTTGTGGACCAATTGACAGCTGGTTCTATCTATTCATAATTCCCTATTTTATATTGCTATGTATTAAAAAAAGACATCCATCCGTTATTCTCTACTGCCTCATCATTCACTTATCTTTTTTTTTTTTTTTTTTTTTTTTTTTTTTTTGTTTTTTTTTTTTTGTTTTTTTTTTTTTGTTTTTCACTTTAATTAAAAGTTATGTCCTTTAGTCACCAACCATTATTTCAAAATTTAGACCCTCATACACTTACTCTTTGTTGTTAAAACATGATTAAACGGATCATAACGAGTGATCGTTTCATTTCAAAAAAGGAGGAAAACACTTTTAGTTCACATCTTTATTTTTGTATTTCAGTGTAAGAGAAACTGGATGATTGTTTCTTAAACCATGTTGACCTTATAAACTAATGCCAAAAGACCTATTACATTGTTTTAAACTTTAAACAGTCGTCTAACATTGGACAAATAAACCTTGCGATAATTTACAAATCAGCATGCAATTTTATTATAGTTATTGTCTTTTCACAATATTCAACATATTAGAGTCTGTGATGACGCGGCGGTATATCTTGTCCTTAAACTTAGACATAGAATTTCTAAGAAAGAATCATTGTTCCGAGTCCAGTTGCAATTATGGATAAAAACACACTCAAACTTGATGATCTAGTCGATCCACTATCGGTCGAGGACTGCTGATTGCTAGTAGATTGTAATGACTCCTCATTTAGTATTTCTTTCTCCTCGTTTGGTACTTCTTCCTCCTCATTTGGCACTTCTTCCTCCTCATTTGGTACTTCTTCCTCCTCGTTTGGTACTTCTACCTCCTCATTTGGTACGTTTTCCTCCTCATTTGGCACTTCTTCCACCTCATTTGGTAATTCTCTCTCCTCATTTAGTACTTCTTCCTCCTCATTTGGCACTTCTTCTTCATTCGGCACTTCTCCCTCCTCATTTTGTACTTCTTCCTCTTCATTTGGTACTTCTCTCTCCTCAATGGGTACTACTTCCTCCTTATTTGATACTTCTTCCTCCTCATTTGGTATTTCTTCCTCCTCATTTGGTACTTCTTCCTCCTCATTTGGTACTTCTTCCTCCTTATTCGGTACTTCTCCTTCCTCCTCATTTGGTACTTCTCCTTCCTCCTCATTTGGTACTTCTTCCTCCTGATTTGGTACTTGTCCCTCCTTGTTTGGTATTTCGTCCTCCTCTTTCGGTACGTTTTCCTCCTCATTTGGTACGTCTTCCTCCTCATTTGGTACTTCTTCCTCCTCATTTAGTACTTCTTCCTCCTCATTGGGTACTTCTTCTCCCTCTCCATCATTCGTTGGTTCATCTGTAATGTCTCCTTCCCGTTTTTCCCTCATCAATGGCAAGTAATTGTTTGTAGGCCAGTCTATATTAACAGATCATGTTAGAACTTAATTATATGGATTTAGCTGATGTTAAAGTATTTTGTGCAAATTTGTTACAAATTTGTTATTTGCAAAAGCAGTTTTAATTTCTTTATTAATGTGTGATTCTAGCGTCTGATATACTGTGTATGGTTTTATATTTTGTTAATGTAGATACGATATTTCCACCGCGAGTGCGAATAATTCTATTATCAAAATCAAATTAAAATATTACGTATTTTATGTTAAACATGTAAAAAGTTCTGCAAATCAAAATGAATGACGTGTTTACTATTCTTACCTATCGGCATGACGTATGCAGAATATCCCACTACAATTGCAGTGAAACACAAAACAATTTTCAGATCCATGTATTTTTTCTTCGTGTTCTCGTATTTATAAAAGGTATCGCCTTTCTTTCCTGTCTTCAAGTTTTCGCTGCAGAGAAGTTGGTCAGATAACTATGTGACTTTGGTGTTTGTTTGCGTCTTTTATCTCTATGCATTGATCTTAATTTGTTATTTTAGAAGTACTTGCTTCTTTGAACATACTTTTGTCTATTTTTCGAAGAGACGGAATACAGGCGCTGCTTTGACTTCATATTCAGCGAAAGTAAAGTAAACATGATGAGAGTGGCGGGCGTACTCGATTATACTTTTCAACAAATCTGACTATTGTCAAAGTCAAACATTAAAATGATTGTTACATAGAAAATATTCTGATAGTGAATATAAATCAATTCGTTTGATTTCTCTTATTTCATCAAAGACGTCCTGTATAAGAATTGTTTGTCTTAGACGTTTCATTCACATTCAGAGAACAACGTTGCTTAAACCAGTATTTAGCTCAGCGCGTGTGTTGACTGCTGATTTGAAGATGCTTGTGCAGTATCGTTAATATATTCGAAATATTAGGTTGCTTCTGTGGCTGCAATGTGCTTTGGTCAGAGACCCGAAAGACAAGAAGTTTGGTGTTAGAATATAAATAGTTAACGTTAATATTACTCGAACTAATATTTTCTTCACTTTTATTTGTGAGTAAAAATTAAAACTGAGATCCTTTAAGAGAAGTTAACATATTAATGAGAATGGGGATGGGCCATACCATGGTTTCGGTTACCTCAGCTTCGACAGTGACCCTTTAGATTTGACAACATAGAGCCCAAGAGAATTACTGTAATTTTGCACATATCAACAGGGTATTCGATACAAAGACTAACTATAATATCCAAATGAGGTCAAATATATTGAATGTATCACTTTTATTTGTGAGGAATGTTCGCCAATCTCCTGGACGCTCGTTCATTTCCCCACGTATCGCCTTGACTTCTTTCAGCACAAACATGTCTTTTCCACTAACGACTTTTAATAGGCATAGTACATCTGTTTTGTTTTATAATCTAAGATCTTGTGGCTCGTAGTTTGAAATTTGCCTTGACATCTTTAAGATAATAAAAAAAACAACATTGTTTGAGGAAAACGCACGCACATCCAGGTTACTTGCACGTTTTGATCATTGATTTGATTTACTTTTCCTGGTCATTGCCTATTTGTACCCTTTGATATGATGAGATTGAGGACTATATTGAACAACAATTTGAAAACAGTTGTCAGTTTCTGTGGAATAGCTCATGGTTATTACTGTAAGTATGTATGCTCTATACCCTTTCCAACATCACATAATACTGTCGAATTTGTTGATATATTGTTAGAACATGAAATAATTTATAAACTTATTTAGTTACAGTTCGGACCAAGATGCAATTTCCTGAAGTTCTTGATCTCAGTTCTACGCCAGAACCAACAAGGAAAGAAAAAGACATGAACATCTATATTTATTCCGATGAGAATTCCTTTCAGAAGAACGTTTCTAGAAAGATATAGAGACTGAAAATAGCATTAATTCTCAGCGTGGCAGTGATTATTTTATTGCTCATTGCGATGGTTGGGTATTACGTTCTAAGACACCATATAGACAATGCCAATGAAGTAAGGAATTTCCAGTCGCAGCTTCAAGATCTGCATGATTTATTATATATTATTTATTATAACTTTTCCTGTCTTACAAATGATATGAAAGACTTGAAACTATGGTAAATAGAGGATCTTACACGAGTGGTCATTTCATATGAAATTAATTAAACGAGGCTGTGGCGAGTTTAATAAATTTCATATGAAATGACCACTCGTGTAAGATTCGTTTTATCATATGACTTTGAAAATAGGATTTTATCGCCTTCGAAGTGGAGATATTTTCAATGAAAATTAACATTGTTGTTACGGACGTCGTCAATGGCGTTACGTATTCCCGCAAAGGTTCCATTCACAGTTTCGTACTTTTGAGGTGGCCAAAAATTTCAATATTAAGGGGTAGGGCATGAAATTGGGCTGTAAATTATCCTCTTTCAATAATTTGCCGACATCTTTCCCCAAATCGGATCAATTATGCCTCAAACATGTGAAAAATACTTATTTTCTATTTTTAGACTGGTAAAAACCGGGATTATATAAGGATCCCGGATCGTTCGCCAGTCATAGCCGGTGACGCTCTTCACTGTCGACTTTGCAGGGGTTATCTTTGTTCACAAATAGCGAAAAAAGTAGATGGATGGCACATATTTGTGCACTGCTCATTATGATCCTGGGTCGATTCCCTAAGTATTTGCATGAGATCTATGGGGCTTCCTTTTGCACAGAATATGCATGGAGGCCCAGACTTCAGGCATATTTTACGAAAATTCACTGGTCTGAAAGAGGGGGTAGGGGAAAATATCCCCAATACATGTAGGGTGATAGTCAGTGCTAGGCAATTTAAATGATGTTATTTTGTTGTTAGACATTTGATTTAATGATTTTATGGGAGAAATCGGATTGTTCACCAGATTGGACAGAGCTATTATCAATTTTGGCGGATCTAGCAAAATTAACTGAAAAATGCTCTAAAAACTGTGGATTGCTACCAAAAGTGTTAATAATACACGTGTGGTCATACGATTTTATGACATGACGTTATCCACTTGAAAACAGCGACGTCATGTGATAAATGCCAATTTTACTGCTTTGGGCACAAAAATCCCGGCAAATGCCAATATATAAATACAACATTGCTGAGAGGATGATAGTAAGAATTTTCACCCTGAGGAAATGATTATCGACCGAGGCGAAGCCGAGGTTGATAATCATTTTCGAAGGGTGAAAATTCTTACTATCGCCCTCCCAGCAATGTTGTATTTATTTTATCATACCGAAATTTATTAAAATCGTAAAAAAGTAATTCGATTTGAATGGAAAATACCAATTTTGGCGCGACGTTGCGTAACGTTATTTCGCATTTACGTAACGTCATCACAACAATCGATTGCCATTTACACTTTTTAACGTCAATTTAGCCAATTTTCAGTTACCAAAATATTTCTTTCTGTTGGTTTTTCTTAATTTCCCCAAATAGTATTAAAATTATATGTTTTGAAGGCCTCGTTATTGAGATATAACGTTTTAGAAAAACGAACCGTACGCGCATATTTGATAGTCGAAATTATCGCAGGGTGATAGCAAGAATTTTCACCCGCCGGCCTATGGGAGTTTAACATGGGGAATTTATATGAGGTATGATAATAAAACATCTCAGATCGAAGTTAACATTATATCCGACAGGAACTTTTGCAGGGATTTGAAAAGGCACACAGGAGGTACGAAGAACGCGTCAATACTAGTGCGATTTATATCGAGCCAAATATAAGCCGCTGGCGCAAAAATCTAGACCGATACAAATCGAATATCACAGCTGGAAACAAACACTACGACGATAATTGAAACCATGCAAGGCTTGGATGCTGAGATTCAAAAGAATGGTGACATGATATCACAGATGGATTCTAACATTTCCACAATCATTGACAATATGATGAGTTTGGAAAATACGCATAATGAATTTGAAAATAAGATAATATAAGTTTGTCAGAAAACGAGTCGGACTTCGATGCTAATGGTATACAAATTCAGTGTAATGCAAATAGAATATCACAACTTCAAACTTACATTTCATCGATGAACATGATCAATGGTAGCATTCAGGAGCCAGTAGTTCAAAACTTCGTTAGCTTAATGTCATTGTTAAGACCTCAACTCGTTAAGTAAATACCGACTACATAAGCAAATACACTGTTATTTTTTGTTGATAAAATGTGAGAATCATTTGTATTTCAAAGGATTCTCACATTTTTTCAACACAAAATAGCAGTGTACTTGTAATATTGCCATTTGAAATTTTAACGAATCGTTAACTAACGACATCGTTACCGGGATAGATTTACATCTCTATGCTTTTTTCTTGTTTCATGTTGAACAAAGTAGTTCACTTATAAGGATACGAGTTTTTAGTTCTCAAAGTGAGAGTCCCAAGGAGGGTCTGAGCATGAGCGACAAATGGTGTTTGGACTATCAGTAGGCCTATCCACTGCTGGGAATCATGTGACCGCAAATGTTTCCATATACACCAAAATGTAAACAAATGACGTCATCAGTTTTGTTTTCTTTCCAAATAACTTCAAGATACGCCCGTTGATTTTTATGCCACCTAGTGCATTCCATGGACAACCCTATTTGGAAGAATTTGAGCCATTGTTTGTGGCATTTCACCTGGCCAGTGTTTCAAACACTTCAAAAATTCACTTAAAATACGCTGTTACCCTACACACATAAGCTTTATTTCCTTCAATATCTTAAATATTAAATGTTAATCATTACATTGAAATTCATTACATACTGCTGTGGTATTATAAAAACATGGGAAGTTTTTTTCATAACGGATAAAACCAAATTCTGCAATTTTACGAGCAGATTACTTTGCTAGATACCATGTACACAGCAAACCAAATTGATTCCTTCCACACAAACAAATTGTGTTCTTATTTTCTGTCAGTTTAATATCAAATTTTAAGTAGATGAATTTTGGCTCTCTAAAATTGATAAGGTCCAATACAATGACGGACATAGCCATGTTATCGCTAGTTCAGAAAGTACTAGATCATACAAACTGTGTGACTCTTTACCACTCATATCCATCAATAGTCTTTTAAATGTTTCATGTTGAATACCTTTTTTCTTTCTTCATTTCTTTATTTACTATACCCGACAAAATTAGAAACGTAATGATGCCATTAACCAATTTTCCATAAAGCTCATAAGAATTGACAAAATTTTATGGATTCCATTTCACAGATATGCTATTCGATCACACTTTTGAACAATGGGCAAAAACTGTGCTTAAAAAAATAGCCATCAACCAGGTAGGGGTCATATGTTAAGTCACTTTAAAATTGCACCTTTTTTTTACCCTCACTTTGGTATTTGCTTTAGATGTTTAGAATCTTTTGAGTACACTTCAACGACCCCAGACACACACTCTTTGCATCTTTTATTCTCATTTTATTCAAACATGGACTCTTAAAGGGAAAGGCAAGGTTAAAACACAATGCATCTTAAATGAAAGTAGGTGCCTCTCTAAACAATTTGGTGCAAGTTTTATTAAAATCAGATGGATATTGAGAAAGTTGTGTTGGTTTGAATAAACATTAATTTCTGTTAAAAGATGCGGCCATCTTGGATATTCATTAGGCTTAATGCCGTCATAAAGTTCTACTTAAATATGCATAATTAATAATAATGAAACCTTATTAATATTTTTCTGTTAATTTTTGTTACACTGGTTTGTACTATTGATTTTCTATCAAGTTTGGACGTATACCTCCATAAAAAAAATTGAAATATAGAATTTATTCATTGTTTATGGTTTTACAATTTTCTAATTAAATATTCACTTCGTTCCAAAACTTCAAATCACAATATCTCACTTAATCCTTGACCGATTTGAACAAAATTTGCACCAAAATGTTTCTTAGATCAGACCTTGAGTTTAAAAGGTATTGTCGTTGAACGTTCTCCTTTAAGGCTTGGTAGCTCTTATTTTAACCCTAATTTAAACAAAAATGCTTACTGGAGCTAAACCGTATAAGCCATGAAAAGTTTTAGGCTAACTTTTATTAGCTGTACCGATCAAGAGCGATCAAATTAGAACGATTCAAGTGGTAGTTAAGACAGAAAATGAGAAAAGACGCTTCGTTATGAAGGTACAGGCATTTTGTGAGGAAAAGGGTTTGAGATCATTTTTAGGGGTATTCGGGTATGCTGAATCCAAAAACCAATGTTGGCAAGCTGAGAAATGTCTCCTTCACCATCTAATTTGCATATTTCCAAGATGGCCGCCAAAATTAAGAAAAACATCAATTGCTGCAAACTGGTATATGTTTAGGATTCCAAACTGCTACAAAATAATAAAAATAACATTTTATAATGATTAGAAGGTCTTCAATGAATAAAAAAATATTTAAAGTTAAAAGGCTGAGGTGGGGTGCGGAGAGGGCAGGGGTGTGGGCTTTTCTACTTGTACCTACCAAAGTGATCATATTTCCACTGCATCTGGTCTCACTGTAAAGCATAGATATAGCCTTTAGATCCTTTGGTAGGGAATGCAAATTTTGTAATTTGCATATTCATGAATTTTAATGAAAACATTAGAAATGGCTGAAAAAAAAGGTTTTAAAATCCATAAATAAACAAATTGCTGACCAAAGCTATCATTATGACAACTAGCTTTTGCACCAGTAATACAATATATGACAAATATATTCATGTCATGGGTCAATATGAAACGCATCTCATTAGCATATTCATGAATATTAATTGAAATGTCAAAATAGGGGCGAAAACCAGGGGAAAAAACTTTTACCATTGAAAGGTTTTTGGTGCTTTATATGGTCGTTTTTGCATTTTAGGACAAATTTTCATGGCTGCCAGTTTGGTCAGATGGGCCAATTAAATGCCATAAAAAGTCTTAACAATGAATACCTTCAGGTGATGTAAACATCACATTGTTTCCACAACCACCCCTAGTGTGTTTCTATAGAATGGGATGAACTTACAAAAATACCCATATCACCAAAAGCACACTTTAGAATACTATGATTGGTCTGATAGTATTGCATTGACATAGCAATTTAATCTTCATAACTAATATTGAATCATTAAATTTACATATATTCATATATTATTAATAAAAAATCATAATGGGAGAAAAATCATGGAAAAAATAGGGGGCATACGTACATAAACACCTGTACCAAGGCTGTTAATAAACCTAGGATGCGGAACGAGATATCCAATGAGTGTTGTTGCAAATTACTATCACTCTTAAATATGATATAAGAATAATTGGATTTGTAATTTCATGTATGTTAATGAAATTTTTAAAAACAGGACTGAAAACTGGAAAAACTAAAGGAGTATACGTAAGAAATGGCTTGTATCTTGGCAACAAAAAGCCCTTAAGTGCTGAATAATGTATCGAAAGGTTGTTAAGCCAATATTATGCCATCCTATATTACACTTTATAAGTCATTTGATTTTTATTTTCATGAACATTAATAACATCTTTAAGAATTGGGGTAAAATGCGGAAAGCATAAGGTGGTATACACGTTAAAAATAAACATATCATGGTTACTGGTTACTGGTTTCATATTTGTTGTATGAATGTTAATAAGATCTGTATAAATAAGAGGAAAATGACCGGAAAATGAAGGGGGGTTACCAATAATATTGCTTATATCTGGACTGCAAACAGACTTAGAGAGTTTAAAGTGGCATCAAATTATTGCTAGTACACGTACAATCTTTTATTGCCATATGTTCAGATCGATGCACGACGTTTCTTCGAAAAATGTGCTTTGTCGAAAATGTTGTAACTTCAAAAATATTCACCGCAAAATTTTGAGATTTATTCCGTAGAAGACTAGCCTATAGGTCCACATTTTGAGCCACCAACCACTAAGGTTAGGGTAAAAGTCTGGGCATGGGAACATTCATGGCTTTTAATAAGATGTTTTATCTATCAGATGACATGGTTTTTCATCAGATACTGTTTACCTATCACACTATAGTGTCCTAACATTTTACGGGTACCATTTTCATCCTTCTAAGATATAAGCAACTTTGCTGGTATACAGCGCATACTTTTTGGTGATATTTTTCTAACTGAAAAATCTCATTAATATCCATACAATAAAAATACCTAGATGCCTTATATATATCAGATCATATGGTTATAGAACATTGTCATATCAATCATTTGATTTCAACTTCGGCTCTTTAGGTCCTTCAGTAGCCAAGATACATGTGTTTAAATGTATATCTCCTATTTTTTTGCATTTTACCCCAATTCCTAAAAATTTTATCAATATTCATGAAAATGAAACTCAAATAACTGTAATCTATTACAGTATGGATGGTATAATATTGCCCTAGCAACCATTTGATTCAATTTTCAGCACTTTGGGGCTTTTGGTTGCCAAGATACGAGTGTATATGAAGGTGTCTCTGTTTAATCTTTTCCATTTTTTCTCCCAATTTCAAAAGTTTTCATTAATATACATGAAATTGAAAATCAAATTGTTCTTATATCACACATCAAAGGTATAGTACGATACCTTAGCATTTATTTGATGCCATTTTCATCGTCCTAGGCTTATTAACAGCTCAGGTACAAATGATTTTGTATGTACACCCCATATTTTTCCATGGCTTTCCTCCCATTTCTTACAATTTTCATTAATATTAATGAATTCAAAGATTTGAATATTAGGATAACCATTAAATACTTGTGTCCAAGCACTTCTATCAGATCAATCATAATATTCTAGAGCATGCTATTGGTAGGATATATTGTTGTTTTTTTTTTGTAAGTCCATCCAATTCATAGGAATCACACAATGGATTGATGTGGAAACAATATGATTTTACATCATGTAAATATATTCATTGTCGAGGACATAATTTCACAGCATTTAAGTAGTCCCTTCGACCAAATTGGCAGCCGTGAAAAGTTGTCCTAAAATGCAAGAAAGGTCTTATAATCCACCAAAAACCTTTCAATGACAATAATTTTTCCCTGGTTTTCGCCCAGTTTTCAACACTATAATTAATATTCATGAATATGCAAATGAGAAAATTTTCAAATAGGTCCTTGACATCAATATATTTGTCACATGATATATAACTAGTGCAATTACAGTGTCATATTGATGGTCTGGGCCTGAAAATTGTTTATTTATGGATTTTAAACCATTTTAATGTTTTCATTAAAATTCATGAATATGCAAATTAGATAATTAACATTACTTACCACAGGATAAAAGGGATATGACTAAGCTTAACATTGAGGCCAGGCTCATTGGTCTAGGACCAGCAACAGCGCCGATATGATCAATTTTGTAGGTACACCCATTGTCGAGAATCACGTTAACAGTTGCCATGAAAACCATGCAAAGTGCAATTGAGTTTTTCTTTGCGGGCAAAAATTCTTTGCATTTAATTTTATGTAATTTAGTCAACCAATAATCTTACAACATAATTTAAGTGAGCTAAGGCTCAGCTCATGACAAACAAATGAACCATTTCATCAATATAACAGATTGTATATATTTTGGCGGCCATTTTGAAAATATGCAAATAAGGACATGAAGACGTCATTTCTCAGCTTGCCAACATTGGTATTTGGATTCAGCACACCAAATAACCTCTAGTTCAAGTGTCAAACCCTTTTCCTCACAAAATGCCTGTACTTGTTAACTTTTCTCAATTCCTGTCTTGACTATGGGTAATGATCAGGAAAAGGCGCAATCATAATGGAATTTCTATTGTTTATGAGAACACTGTTTGCGCAATGTCGGCGTTTAGTGTATGCGTAGCTTTTAGCGTCGTTTTGTTTTGATTTTCCAATGACGTTGCAAGCTGTAGAATCTTATTTTGTTTGTTTCTGCATAATTAAGTCCTAAAGCGGGTAAACATATTGTTCATTTTTATTTTAAATTAGTTATGCGACAACTGATATACCCTAATTCGTGTATAAGGTTAATTTCATGTGAAAACGGTTTTTTCGCTGTTGATGACGGTGCATTCTAACACACCTCGCCTATATATCCAAAGGTAAAAAACGTGTTATATTGTGCAACAATTTCACTGGGTGAATAAGCGTGACGTTACTTTGCGGCATTTGTGACGTCAGCTATCCCACAAAGCAGCGTTAGACGGTGAAACGTCGTTTTAGCGCACATTCTAACACACCTCGCCTATATAGCCAATGGTAAAAAACGTGTTATATTGTGCAACAATTTCACTGGGCGAATAAGCGTGGCGTTACTTTGCGGCATTTGTGACGTCAGCTATCCCAGAAAGCAGCGTTAGACGGTGAAACGTCGTTTTAGCGCACAACAAACGTAATAAGTGTGTGTAAATACCAGCATTACAGTCAAATATTTGGCGGGATATCTGCAATGCAATGGCGGAAAGCTGAACGATATCGACGGTTTCAGCAACATTTATTCCGTTTATTGTGTGTTAGAATCGAAATAGATCAGCTCAAGTGCGTGAATTGTTGAGTAATAATTCACTGTTTGTCGGTCAGTTGTAAGAAGATAAATCACTCGCGCTACGCGCTCGTGATTTGATCTTCTTTACAACTGACCTCCAAACAGTGAATTATTACTCAACAATTCACTGCTAGAGCTGATCTATTTCTTAAACAAACGTAATAAGTGTGTGTAAATACCAGCATTACAGTCAAATATTTGGCGGGATATCTGCAATGCAATGGCGGAAAGCTGAACGATATCGACGGTTTCAGCAACATTTATATTCCGTTTATTGTGTGTTAGAATCGAAATAGATCAGCTCAAGTGCGTGAATTGTGAGTAATAATTCACTGTTTGTCGGTCAGTTGTAAGAAGATAAATCACTCGCGCTACGCGCTCGTGATTTGATCTTCTTTACAATCCACTGCTAGAGCTGATCTATTTCTTAATTAATATACGCGACGTCAGTGCAACGTTTGACATTAAAACGAAAAAGGCGGGAATATTGAACGGATTTTCTCTAAATCTTCCAACGCAATTCGATGACCCCCACTTTTTATTTCAACTTTTGAATGGTTACAGCGTTTCATATCTATTGGTTTAATTTAATTAAAATCATATGCGTAGTTTAGGAGATATCGCAAAAATACATAGTTTTTCCAGGTTTGAAAACATGGCGGGAAAGTTAATTTTGCTTGTAATCTCCTCAGTTTAAAAGCAAATAGTATCAAAATTTAAGAAAATAACACTGATCGTATGTTTAAAGTGTTTATGCAAAAATAACACATATATTAAAACACATGTCCGCTACGAATGCGATTTTCTGAAATGCACGAGAAACATTAAAAAAAGTTCTGATACCATGGAAACGAGGCCGGTGACATCCCACTTTTATTTCGATTTTAGTCCAAGGATACAATTATCTTGAAGCATGTGAAGTTTCATGAAAATCATATGCGGGAGTTTAATGATTACAGCTGTATGTTTCCCTTTAAGCCGAATGAGCAGCTATTTCCCAATAAGTGCAAAACAGTAACCCGAACTTAACCAAAACTATGAAAACGTACATAAGGTTCAAACAGCACGAAAATTCGACTCCAAAACATAAAACAAATAGAACCACAACAGAAGTATCGCCTTGGAACAATCAGTAATACAAAAAAAAATGCTGGGGGCCTTAAACCAGTTTTTAGAGTCTCTCAAAGACAAGTTCACACGCTTCTAAATTAATGCGAAAAGTATGCAAAAAGTATCAGTTAGCTTTTTACACATATCAAAAACTTCTCCTTACCTTTTTAGCTCACCTGAGCCGAAGGCTCACAGGTGAGCTTATAGTATACCCATGCTCCGGCGTCCGTCCGTCGTCCGTCGTCCATCATTTTCAAAGATCTTCTCCTCTGAAACCACTTGGCCAATCAAAGCCAAACTTCATATGGAGCATCCTTAGGAAGGGGGAACAAAAGTTTATATAAATGGTCCAGGTCACATGACTAAGATGGCCGCCGTGGCTATAAATAGCAAAAACCTTTAAAAATCTTCTTCTCCAGAACCAGTGGGCCGATTTCCACGAAACTTGGTATGTAGCATCGGGGACAAGGGCCCATTATAGTTTATATAAATCATGACCCTAGGATGACCTTGACCTATTTTATGGCAAGGTCAACTTAGGTCGCCAATGCATTTTAATGGGAAAAAATGGTAAAATGCTATTTAATGGGTAAAACTTACTAGGAATAGGCAACTGGACAGAAGATTAATGTTAATGGAAAATTTTAGCCCCTGGGGGTTGTCTGCCCCTGCCCCGGGGCTATATACATGTATATTTCCATAATAATGAAACATCTTCTCCCCTGAAACCGCTTGGCCAATCAAAGCCAAACTTCATATGGAGCATCCTTGGGAAGTGGGAAAGAAAGTTTATATAAATGGTCAAGGTCACATGACCAAGATGGCTGCCATGGCTTTAAATAGAAAAAACCTTTAAAAATCTTCTTCTCCAGAACCAGAAGGCCAATGATTTTGAAACTTGGTGTGAAGCATCAGTGACTGGAGCTCTACAAAGTTTATATAAATCATGACCCTGGGATGACCTTGACCTATTTTACGGCAAGGTCAACATAGGTCGCTCATGCAGTTGAATGGGGAAAAGTGTTAAAATGTCATTTTTAGGGAAAAACTTGCAAGAAATGGGCAAATGGACTTAAGATTGATGATTCTGAAAAAAATTGGACCCCAGGGGTCTGTCTGCCCCCACCCCGGGGCAATATATATGTATATTACAGTGATATTCAAAGATCTTCTTCTCTGAAACTGCTTGACAAAACAAAGCCAAACTTTATGAGGAGCATTCTTAGGAAGAGTGAATGAAAGTTTGTATAAATGGTCAAGGTCACGTGACCAAGATGGCCGCCATGGCTATAAATAGCAAAAACCCTTAAAAATCTTCTTCTTCAGAACCAGAAGGCCTATGATTTTGAAACTTGGCATGAAGCATCAGGCAATAGAGCTCTACAAAGTTTATATAAATCATGACCCTGGGATGACCTTGACATTTTTCACGGCAAGGTCAACTTAAGCCGCCTATGCATTTGAATGGGAAAAAAATAGGAAAATGTCATTTAATGGCAAAAAACTTGCTAGGAATGAGCAAATGGACAGAAGATTTATGTTTATGAAAATATTTTGGGCCCAGAGGGTTGTCTGCCCCTGCCCTGGGGCTATATACATGTGTATGACCATAATATTGAAACATCTTCTCTGAAACCGCTTAGCTAATCAAAGCCAAACTTTTTGTGGAACATTCTTAGGAAGAGTGAAATCCGTCTATTTGTCGAAACTGGATTTCAAAAATGTTTTGACGGAAAAATCCCATCGGTGCATTAGGGGCATGTTCGGCGCGAAATCGTCTGTCTGTCGCATTGAAACTATAATCAGTAGCTGGATTAATCCCAAATCTCCGCTGTCGGTTGCGGAACTCTTGCCATAGCATGTCAACAAAGGCGTGGTGCATGTAGAATATGGGATCTCTGGCGGCCGAATTGAGTCTTGACATGGAACCGCCGACGTGCGCGTGCGGACCACCGTGAATGCCTTCAAAATCTGCACCAGGTTCGAACGTTGGTCGTAAAATTTGTTCATTTCTTCTTCGCCGAAGAATCTGCCCGATATCGTCCCAAGTATACAATGGACCGAACCCTACGTTGCGCTCATAAACCATTTCTGGGTTAATTTGAGTCCAGTTGCCGAATGGTCCGGAACCAGGCCGAGGTTGCCCGACAGGGCTGCCCATGAATGCTCTGCTCCAGAGTACAGACTGTCTAGCGTCTGTCATTTCGTTGTCAAGAACTGAGGCCCAGTAGGGTAGCGTTACCCACGGGACGTGAAGCTGGAGAAAGAACTCGTACCTGTAGAGAAAATAAGAGCCGGCGAAGTTGTTATAGGCAAATTCGGCGGCCAATAAAATGTTATATACTTCGCGATACATATGTCCGACTTATACGAAAACGTCCAACCGTGTCCATTTTAGGTGCTTTTGAAACGAAACACTAAGTTATCGAGACGAATGCATATGCACAATCACGTTATAGGCTGAATTCATGTACAAGTTCTAGTTCCGCACAATAACGTGGTGTACAATGGCAAGACACAAAATGAAAACTCACATGTATAAAAATATTCTATGCCAGCCTGGAAATCCCGGCCCAAAATGAGCTACCTGGATTAAGTCTCCGCTGTGAAAGTTTGCCATGAAGTCGAATATACTTGGTGGTAATCGCTGAAAATATGAACCACAGCATTTACCAGTATTAAAAAAGTAGCAATAGTAAGTAAAGATGATGAAAAATCATGATTATCTTTTATGAAATTTCCAACGAAAACAACGACTCAACTTTGATTTCACCGAAGTTGTATTATGCGCATAAATAGTACACAACTCTGTACTGGTGCCGTTACCAGGATATTTTTCCCCCGAAAATGCATTTAACATTTCAATTTTGTGTTTGTTTAATTTACGTACTGTGTCCATTTTCAGCGAATTAACCGCCCTAAAATAGTCAGCCCTTTCTCTTTCACTAAGAATTCGTATTTCCCTTCTTAAGACAGGTCTTGGCCGCTGCCTGTCTCTACCAGTGGCGCTCGACTCAGCTTGACGTTTAATCCGTGACCTCGTGGTGCCAATGTTAGCTCTGATTTCGTGTAGAACGTCTAATAAGAAACGTTTCTGTGATTTTGTCATGCTTGCAACTGTTTTTGAATACTGATCGGCGAATTTAGAAACATATAGCTGCATGCAGCTCCAAAATATTGTTTCACCTGTCAAAACAAGAACGCAATGAATGATTTAAGTGTCATTCCAAAAGATCCCTGCATCTGTACTGGTAAAAATTGATAATATATTCATGCGCATGCTCAGTACATGAGTTGTCATGCTCAAGCGCATTGGTACATGTAATTCCAAAGAGTGCCTACATTACTTCTATGTTTTGCTTCCCATTAACGGATTTTGTTCAATTCTTTCTAATTCTGTAAGCACTGACCACTGTTTGTTTAGTTTCCGTATATTCCTTATTTGCAGTCTATATAATTTGAATATTATCATATACATTCTCAAAAGACAAGATGATAACTGCACCAAAGTCATTCTTTTGTCATTTATGTTTTGTTTAGAATGAGGATTTAATTACATGACCTCACATGGCGTAAACACTTATGCTGCAGACTGAAATGTTTTATTTACCTGTTTGTTGTGTTAGATCTCCCATTAATTTGGCATCATAGAACAATGTTTCTAGATCCGGCGGGTATGACGTCAGAGGGTGAACAAGGCACGTGACCTCATTATCCAATAGATTATTGAAGAAAGCATATCCAATCAGAATGATAGATATTTTCTGTCGAGGAAAAATTCCACATGTGCATAATACTCATTACTAGCAAAATACCCATGTACAGCATAAAATATAATCAAATGAGATATACGAGCATACATTGAATGATTTTGTTTGTCGTTTTCGAGAAGGTTTACTAGATGTCAAATGACACTACTGAGAATCACGTGGTATTGTATAAATACAAACCGATAAATGATCAGTGACACACACTGCAATTGAGACCGAAGTTGAGGTTAGATGTTCGAGTTTTCTCGTATAGCGTTTCCTCTACTGACTGATAGATAGGTGCAGTCAATGCAGAACTTGGACATTTATTGAAAGAAAGTAACATAAGAAATCCCGGTTATTTCGTTTTCGCAAACGCTTCAGTGTTATTATTGATGGAAGTACAGTGAACTCGACAATAGAGAATCATCGACAATGGCGAACCACTCGTAAAGATATTGCAGAATTTCTTGAAACTTAGACAAAATATTATTTATTTTATAACTCAGTCATTTACTTTCATCTAAGCTTTGGGGTTTGGTAAAAGAATGGAGTCAAAATTCCACCGGACAATAAAATCAGGGTTGCTGAAACGCTTGACCCCTTAACTAAGATGCCTAGTTTATTGTTCCACAAAATGTAACATTCAGATAAAATGCGTTTCATACCTCGTTTCTTAGCATTTGATGATGGCCACTTTTGCATTACTTTAATGCCTAATATCACTAGTTATGCAATATGCCAGTGTTTGATAAAAGTTTTGACATTGAAGGTAGATATAAGCGGAGAAAGATGTACATGTAAATTCGACAATAGCGAATCATACTTTGTGTGGTGAAAAGAATGTGCACAAAGTACTGATAATCTACCTTTTGAAGGCTTGCCCTGGAACCATTTGGTTTGGTCAATTGCGTAACTAATATTGGTGCAAGTCGTGGTTTAACCATCTTGCTTTTAGGCTTACATTGATTCGTTAAAGCAATAAGACATGCTTAAATCGGTAAAATTGACCTTTCCGATATGGCATTTGCTGTTGACAGTTAACGTAAAGCATAAAAGCAAATTAACACAATATTATCGAACACCATTTAGTCTCGCATGATGATGGCACCATTTGTGTGCAAAAATTCCCTTCTAAAATGGTTTATTTTGGGCTATAGGCTAATTGATTCGCCATTGTCGAGTTTGGTTCGCCATTGTCTAATGCAGGAGGTATCATATCAACAGAGTTATCTCCCATTAAGAAATTGAATGAATTAAAATTATTATTTTCCTGTAAAGCTGAGATATGTTAGATGTTCTTAGTATCAAATAGATTAACATTCCCATGGTCGTGTTTAAAATAATAGCGTTAGATCTCTTAGTGATTCGCCATTGTCTAGTAAACTGTATTATATGTTCATTTTATAAACGATTTATATCGATCGCTACCGGTTGCCAATTACGGTAATTTTAGAAGAGTATTATTTACCTTACTCGATATCCGTTTCATTTTCGTATGTAACTTATATTTAAAAACGTACATGTGCGCTCGACGTTTAGCTGTCACGTTCAATGAACTGCCATTTCCATATTTTGTCTTGACATAATGTTACACTAACGTACATTTTAACTTGTGTTGCGTATTAGGAGAAAATATGCCTTTTCAAATCATGTTTCAGTTTAGACTATTCTAAATGACTTATATGACATGGGGACTTTAATTGTTTTTCTTAGGACAGAATAGGGACTTCTATTGTTTTTCTTAGAAGGACAGTCCTCCAACATTGTTTTTATGACCAAAGAATTATTTGGCTGATTTTTATGTTTTATACTACCTTTCTTCGGATTCTTAAAGGATGACACATTACTGTGCGTTTCACCACAAACAAAGAAAATAAAATTGCTACGTTGATTATAAAGTACAATGTAGCAAACAGACAAAGCAAAGCAATCTTATAAGCCAGTGTCACAATATGTAATTCATTAATTGTTAATGAATCGTATTTACTGATCAATCACTTCGCGAATATGCATATCAACGTAATAAAAGAACCGATGTTTCACGATACACTATAGTGGCGGTGGACAGGGTGGTATCCAATCCCCACTTCCCTCCCCCAAGCCCCCACTTGCCTCTCCCAAAACCCCCACTTCCCTCCCTCACAGCCTCACTTCCCTCCCCCAGAATCTTAAATCCTCCGCGTGACATCTAAACTCTTTTGTATTCCATGAAAATTGATTAAATGCAGCATCTAAACTCTCCTGTATTCCATGAAAATTGATAAAATGCAGCATAATGAAACATACATACCTATATCTGCAATTTAAACTTTGCAATAGAGATTCATATTGACATGTAGTGTCTCAACTGCTCACCATACCATACAAGGCAGCATGCAATTTCTTCAATTGTTATATAAATACACTCAAAATGGCTCTGGGTGACAGCAAAAGGAAATATATGAACATGGTAATCAGCATATCCTTCATGGTACTAATTCACATCAGTACACTAACACTCAAAATGTCTACGGGACTTGTACAACAGCAAAAAGGAAATATATGAGCATTGTAATCAGCATGTCTTCATGGTACTAATTCACATCAGTACATCAACACTCAAAATGTCTCCGGGACTTGTACAACAGCAAAAAGGAAATATATGAGCATTGTAATCAGCATGTCTTCATGGTACTAATTCACATCAGTACATCAACATTCAAAATGTCTCCGGGACTTGTACAACAGCAAAAGGAAATATATGAGCATTGAAATCAGCATGTATTCATGGTACTATTTCACATCAGTACATCAACACTCAAAATGTCTCTGGGACTTGTACAACAGCAAAAGGAAATATATGAGCATTGTAATCAGCATGTCTTCATGGTACTAATTCACATCAGTACATCAACATTCAAAATGTCTCCGGGACTTGTACAACAGCAAAAGGAAATATATGAGCATTGTAATCAGCATATCCTTCATGGTACTAATTCACATCAGTACATCAACACTCAAAATGTCTCTGGGACTTGTACAACAGCAAAAGGAAATATATGAGCATTGTAATCAGCATGTATTCATGGTACTATTTCACATCAGTACATCAACACTCAAAATGTCTCTGGAACTTGTACAACAGCAAACGGAAATATATGAGCATTGTAATCAGCATGTCTTCATGGTACTAATTCACATCAGTACACCAACACTCAAAATGTCTCTGGAACTTGTACAACAGCAAAAGGAAATATATGAGCATTGTAATCAGCATGTCTTCATGGTACTAATTCACACTGAAAACCATTTATGGTCCAAAGAGTTCTGGAGCCACCACATTGCTCAGTGCAGATGGAAACACTCTTCTCACAGATAAAGAAGCTATCTTGGAAAGGTGGGCAGAACACTTCAATAGTGTGCTTAATCGACCATCAAGCATCAATCAGGATGCAATCGACAGACTTCCACAGATAGAGTGCAGTGTCCTGTTAGATGAATTTCTTACCGTTATGGAAACAAGAAAAGCAGTTCAACAACTATCATCTGGCAAAGCCCCAGGTGCAGATGCAATTCCTGCCGAAGTTTACAAGGCTGTGGGGCTACCCATGGCAGAGAAACTGACAGAGTTGTTTCACTGTATGTGGAGGAAGGAGGCTATCCCACAAGAATTTAAGGATGCATCCATAATCCACCTATACAAGCGGAAAGGAAATCCTCAAGTCTGTGACAATCACAGAGGCATCTCCCTCCTATCAATTGCTGGGAAGATACTTGCAAAAATTCTGTTGAATCGTCTGAATGCTCATCTTGATCAGACGGGACTTATCCCAGAAAGTCAATGTGGATTCAGAAAAGACAGAGGGACAATAGACATGATCTTCACAGCAAGACAGCTTCAGGAGAAATGCCAAGAACAGAATGTAGATCTATACATGACGTTTGTTGACCTCACCAAAGCTTTTGACACTGTTAGTCGTGATGGACTCTGGAAAATCATGGCCAAGTTTGGCTGTCCACCCAGATTCATAGCTATGGTGCGGCAGTTTCATGATGGCATGCAGGCACGTGTGCAAAATGATGGAGAGTTCTCTGAACCATTTGAAGTAACAAATGGGGTCAAACAAGGCTGTGTTCTGGCACCAACACTGTTCAGCATGATGTTTTCTGCCATGCTTATGGATGCTTTTCAGGACAGTGACACTGGTTTTCCAATCAGGTACCGTTTTGATGGCAACATATTCAACCTCAGAAGGTTGCAAGCCAAAACTAAGGTCCAGACTGATGTGCTAGATGAGCTCCTCTATGCAGATGATATGGATAAGAATGCCAACACAGAGGCAAAAATGCAAAGAGTCATGGATCAAGTCTCATAGTTATGTGATAACTATGATCTCACAATCAGCACAAAAAAGACAGAGGTTGTACACCAACCAGCCCCCGGAAAACCATATAATGAACCAACCATCACTGTGAATGGGCAAAAACTGAAAGTTTGTTGACAAGTTCACCTACCTGGGAAGCACTCTCTCCAGAGCAGTGCATATTGATGATGAGATCACTGCCAGAATTGCAAAAGCTAGTGTGGCATTCGGAAGACTCCGTGCAAATGTCTGGGAGCGAAATGGAATCAAGCTTGACACCAAGCTGAAAGTCTACAAGGCTGTGGTACTGCCAACCCTCTTGTATGCATGTGAGACCTGGACAGTATACCAACGCCATGCAAAGAGACTTAACCATTTCCACTTAAGCTGTTTGAGAAAGTTGTTAAAAATCAAGTGACAGGACAAGATTCCAGACACAGAGGTCCTGAGGAAAGCAGGGATGCAAAGCATGCATACAGTCTTAAAGCTAGCACAGCTAAGATGGGCCATGTTATAAGAATGCCTGATGCGCGACTTCCAAAGAAGGTTTTCTATGGAGAACTACAGGAGGGAAAGCGCTCTCAAGGTGGCCAGAAGAAACGCTACAAAGACACCCTCAAAGCCTCTCTGAAGGATTTCGAAATACCAATGGGGTCCTGGGAACAGACTGCACAGGAGCGATCAAAGTGGCGAGGTCTCATCAACAAAGGAGCAACTCTCTATGAAAAGAAGAGAATCTGTGAAGCTGAAAGAAAGCGAAGAGAGCGCAAAGCCAAAACAAATGTGCCACCAGCAGACTCTATGACATTGACTTGCTCTACTTGCAACCGACAGTTTAGAGCCAGAATTGGCCTAGTCAGCCATCAAAGAACTCACCAACACACATCAGCACTATTCAAGAAATAATGGTGGTCTTTCTCATTAGTGAGAGACGAACTATCAATTCACATCAGTACATCAACACTCAAAATGTCTCGGGGACTTGTACAACAGCAAAAGGAAATATATGAGCATTGTAATCAGCTTGTCCTTCATGGTACTAATTCACATCAGTACATCAGCAACATGTGTACACTAAAAGTAATAATAATCTGTGGACCTCACTTGTACAACCCTTCTGCCTCTCCTTGTTTCTGGATGTTCATTTCACCCTCTTATAATTCTAGCTCCTCTGTCACCGAAATTGTTCAGTTTCATTGGTTGATTCCCTTCACTTTATTGTACATGTATGTACTTTGATCTAAACAAAGTTCTAGATGGTCTTCATTTACCTCATTTATTATTTCTAGCTCTGTTTTGGACAATTTTATTAAAGAATCTACAGGTACCCTTCTTTGTTCAAAATATCTAAAATGTAAACTATCAATTTCTTCACTCAGATCTGCTTCACAATAACTGCATGGATGCTGTCAACAGATTTATCTTTACAACAGCCATAAATGTTATCTTCCAATGATATTGCACATACATCACCGACTAACTAAATGTTATGAACCACTGCAGAAGCTGAGGGTGAGGTTAGGATCCTGTAAAACCGGTTTAAGCCCGCCAGTAGCTTTGTGTTACTGATCGTTCCAAGGCGATACTTCTGTGGTGGTTCTTTTTGTTTTATGTCTTGGTGTTTAAATTTTTTTGTGCTGTTGGCGCCTTATGTATGTTTTCATATTTTTAATTAAGTTAAGGTAACTGAGTGGCCACCTATTGGGAAAATAGCTGCTCATTCGGCTTACGATATGTTTCATGGTAATAGTGCCTGATTGTTAGTTTGGTTTTTTTCCCACCTCGGTTTTTGGAGTGGGAATCTCTTTCTGATTGCGCCTTTCCCTGATCTTTGCCTACTTGTACCTTTTTTCATGTTCCATCAAATGTGCATGTAAGTTTTCTGTTTGATTCTTTGAACTTTCATCATCATCATCATCATGTATTGCACTACTAATCATGTCCCTTTTATCCCTTGTGTTCTGTTCTTACACTCCTCTGTCTTACACCTCTTCAATACTGTTCCCTGTATCGCAGCATTGCTTTAATCTCACTTTCTTTCAGTTTTTTGCCACAGGGCTTTTCAGTCTTGGGAGATCTTCCATTTTTAGAAACCCTGACATTGCTCCATAATGTTTTCGTTTTTGAGAAGTGAAGTAGTGGAAAACACACAATGTTTTTTTTTTTTCTTTTTTTTTTTTTTTCATGGATTCATTGACCCCCTTCATGAAATCTCTTGAGCAATCCAGGACAGTTGGAGTGTCTCTTTTCATTCGCAGAACACTATGTAGATAGGTACAAGTAGGCAAAGATCAGGAAAAGGCGCAATCAGAAAAAGATTCCCAACCCAAAAACCGAGGTGGGAAAAAACCAAACTAACAATCAGGTACTTATACCATGAAACATATCGTAAGCCGAATGAGCAGCTATTTTCCCAATAGTTGGCCACTCAGTTACCTTAACATAACTAAAACTATGAAAACACACATAAGGCGCCAACAGCACAAAAAATAATTAAACACCAAGACATAAAACAAAAAGAACCACCACAGAAGTATCGCCTTGGAACGATCAGTAACACAAAGTTACTGGCGGGCTTAAACCGGTTTTACAGGCGCCTAACCTCACCCTCAGCTTCTGCAGTGGTTCATAACATGTTCATTTCCCAATGTTAGTAGTGATTTAGTATTTATAAATGTAGTATATTCCATAGAGATGTTCTTGAAAGTCGTTTTAATGTGCATAAGGAGATTGTTTTATATTGAAACTGGCTTCACTGTTTTAGTTGCAGGTGTTCCATGTGGGCCTTGCTGAGACTTTATGGTCAGATTTTGAAGGCTCTTTTCGGCAGCTGACATTTCTTGCAGACAAATTTCAATCTGGGGCAACTGGTGAATGCTCTTCTGTAAATCATCACTTATTCCTTTTCCAAGAATTTCTGGATGAATAGAGAAAACAAGATGCAATTATCTAATAATGTCTAGATATCTATACAGGGCCTTCAGTGATGTCAAAATTCTAACAGCCTTATTTTCAAAATCTACTGTCAATACTGTGTTCCCTTCACTACATATACCAGTTGGTTGGAGAAATAAAGACTCTTTTGATCCTTTGAGATCAGTGAAGATATTTGGAGTATTTCAAATATATTGTACGTTAAATCATTATCTTAACAGAATTTTGAATATTTGGCCCCTTTGGGAATTTTAGTCTTTGAATTAGACTATACTGGTGAAAATTCTTGAAATTGCAGCAATCATGAATGTCTGGCTTTCGCTGCTAGTTTTATAAAGGGTCACTGATGAAGGTTCATTACCCGACCGAAATTGTACAATATCAAATATGGCCCACCTCTCTTTGAATGTTATTACTGCTTCCAAAGGATCTAACAATTATATTTTATTATCTAATCCAAGACCATCAACTTTTCCATTTTCACCAGAACCAGCCAATACAACTATGTTAACATTTTCATTGTTTGCTTCACAACCATTCTTAACTAGACATATTCTTTTTGCCTCAATGTCAGTGAACACTATGTCATTATTGATGAGTGTAATGAAATGTGGTTTATGACAATTGTTACTTCCTGCTGATACAATCACATGTTTCTCTGCAGCCTAAGTCTACTTTAAAAATCCCTCTGTTATGGTCTGCTATGTATAGACTGTCAGCTTTGATTGCTAAGCCAAAGCATAATGTCAAAATATCTATTTCAATAATAGACAAACATGTACCCACCAATACAAAACTGTCCAATGTGGGGGAATGCTTCTGCTCTATCCCAAGCTCCAATATTCGGCTGGAAAATAAAGCAGATACAAAAAGAAGATCAGTGCCTGATTTGACTATAGCTGCAGAACTGTTTATTTCAACATTAATTAGGGCATACTTTTCAGCTTTCTTTTATGAATACCATCCTCTTGTCTCTCCAGTTTTCTTTCACTTATTTTTGTCCTTAATTCTGACACTTTCAGTAATTCAAATCCAGAAATGTTCAGACTCCCAGCTACTTTTTGTAACACTTGTTTACTGGCTTTGTTTACATCTTTCAATTTATTTTGAAGTCGATGTAGCATAGACGTCCCTTGCCTTGCTCAGCTACCACAGCCACGCCATACACCATTTCAACTGTTACAGGTGTTGTCAGATTTCCTTCAATAAACTTCACTTCTGCCATGTCTGCAGGATAATGCAACCTTACTGTTGCTAGTTTCACTATTCTATCTACAACGATAAACACTGATGGATCGTCTGAAGCACAAATAGATTCTGGTTCTTTTAAACAGTTTTTCGTGTTATCTTCACACTTCCTAAATGGTTCTGGAACTATAGTACAAACCATGATTTTATCTTCATGTTCCGATAACGCCTGAAGCAGTTGTGGTCTACAAACTTCAGCAACAGCTTCAGAAGACTGCTTGCCTCTCCTCTGGACGGAATCCATGGCCATCAATTCTGTTAGCTGACGGCCTATATCAGAATTTCTCCTTTTCCTAAGAATTTTCAGAATGACAAGATTATCCGATAGTCACTTACAATTAGCCACCAGTTTGATAAGCTACCACGTAGGCATTTACCAATATGAACTGCATCTGGTCCAACTTAGAAATACCCATTAAAAGTAAAGTTTAACACGACAACGCATAGTTGGGATAAAACAACACATGTCCATCTCTTCTTATGCGTGTGTTCCATGAAGGTTTATAGTTTGTTAATACCTACGAATCGTAACGGAAGATTGTAGAAAAGTGCTGTCTACACGTACATGTACGTATTTGGTAGTCCTCCTAGCTGTCTTAGAAACATAAATCTTGTTTGAAAGCAGCCACTCATAAAAATTATCTAATAAGTTACAGTGTATTTCGGAGACAACCCCACTCACGAATAAGGAACATTGTTGGTTAAACGTATTTATCCTTAGGGGAGCAATTGCTCTTTTTGACATGTCTTATCATTAGGGGAGCAATTGCTCTTTTTGACATGTCGTTTTGCCGGCGTTTTGTATTTGTATAGTTATAAATGTGGGTCTTGGATGTAGTTAAAACTCAATAAGAAATCAACACAAGTGTGCTGTAACTAACATCTATTCTAATCTAATACTAACAAAGAACTGACTCAAACCGTAGAGCAATGCGCGCTAGTCAAGCATGCAGAGTAACTCATGAATATGTGAATATACGTCATAGGCAAACAACCTTAGGAGCCTGGTCTGCTGAAATCAAATAATGTTACATCCCCTTTGTTTTAAAAAATGATTCACAAGACAGATAAATCAAAACATTTTAGCTTCTAAGTCTTTCAGACCATGTATCCTGTAAAAAGGTACAAGTAGGCAAAGATCAGGAAAAGGCGCAATCAGAAAAAAGATTCCCACTCCAAAAACCGAGGTGGGAAAAAACCAAACTAACAATCAGGTACTTATACCATGAAACAATCGTAAGCCGAATGGGCAGCTATTTTCCCAATAGGTGGCCACTCAGTTACCTTAACTTAACTAAAAATATGAAAACATACATAAGGCGCCAACAGCACAAAAATTTTTTTAAACACCAAGACATAAAACAAAAGAACCACCACAGAAGTATCGACTTGGAACGATCAGTAACACAAAGTTACTGGCGGGCTTAAACCGGTTTTACATGGCCATAACCTCACCCTCAGCTTCTGCAGTGGTTCATAACATTTAGTTAGTTATTCGGTCCTCGTGGTGAATCTCTAACTAGTCAATGAATCATCAAGAACAAACAAATAAATCATGATAAACATCCTGATGAATCAAAAACCAGGACTCACAGACTGAGTAAGCTGCCCGACGATGGAGATCCCTGGGCGCCGAATAACCTACTAACTCCGGAGCAAAAGAAAAACACCAGTTGGACCCCGGTGGGCCAAGCAACAGACAAGAAGCTCCGGCCCCAACCAACTAAAATGAATAGCTTTATGTCGGGGCCATCATAGAGTCTGACGCCCGACCCACCGGCGTGCAATTAAAGAAGGCAGCATAGTTATCAACCATGATTGGGTTAAAAACTAAGCATGCAGACTGTCGCATAACATTCAAGTTATAACCTATACGTTTGTAACGTGTTATGATTTTTCTGAACTGAAAAGAAAAATCATTAATTCCTTTAAGTTTCTTAAATTTGTAAACCAAGTCACCATAAAATTCAGGTTCCGAAAGGCCCTCACTTAAAAGCGTCTTTAACCCAACATTATATTTGGAAATCAATTCATAGTGTCTACGATAAAATTTAGAAAATGTTTTTCGAAGTTTATGATACCGATAGCCCTGTTGGAGAAGTTTTGCCGTTAAACATTTATTTCGAGCGTTGAAGTCTGTAACATGATTGCAGACTATAGCAAACCTAAAGTACGTTTCTATTTAGAAAGCACAGTTCTGATAACGGTCAATGTTAAGTACTTGAACAGCTGTAGCTATCGTCTCTGAGATTCAAAAAGGTACAAGTAGGCACAGATCAGGAAAAGGCGCAATCAGAAAAAAGATTCCCACTCCAAAAACCGAGGTGGGAAAAAACCAAACTAACAATCAGGTACTTATACCATAAAACATATCGTAAGCCGAATGAGCAGCTATTTTCCCAATAGGTGGCCACTCAGTTACCTTAACTTAACTAAAAATATGAAAACATACATAAGGCGCCAACAGCAGAAAAAATTTTAAACACCAAGACATAAAACAAAAAGAACCACCACAGAAGTATCGACTTGGAACGATCAGTAACACAAAGTTACTGGCGGGCTTAAACCGGTTTTACAGGTACCTAACCTCACCCTCAGCTTCTGCAGTGGTTCATAACATTTAGTTAGTTATTCGGTCCTCGTGGTGAATCTCTAACTAGTCAATGAATCATCAAGAACAAACAAACAAAAGAATGTGCGTTTTTTTCATATGAACAAACAACTTATCTAAGAAATGTCAAAATAGTTTATATACAAGCCATGTGTGAAGTAAATCCACATCATATAATCTGTTTTTCCATTACTACCAATTACTTTTGCCATATGGAGTCATTCAAATATTTGTTGGGTATGACATGGCGGCCTGATCTTGTGATGTATTGCTCTGATTGGGTCTTTATTGGTGACTTGATATCTGGGAAACTTGTGTTTTCTCTGTTTTGTTTATGAGTTTGTTCGTAATCTCGAGTGTTTTGGTGTTCTGTTTCCCGCGTTATTGATGTTTCCAAATTTTCTTGTGCGTGAGAATTTCGAATTACGAGATTTTCCGTATCATTGCGAGTTTGATCTTTCGAACGATCGTCATGCGCATTTGTGATAACTGCAGGCTTCCCCTTTCTCATTAATATGTTCACTGCTCTTAAAGGATCTCAGTTTTAATTTTTTTCCACAGTTTGTCAAATAACTGAACACGTACCTGATCACCTGTTTGCAATTTTGACAACGGTTTTGCTGATCTGTCATGAAATTTCTTTTGTTTCTGACGGTTATCAGACATCTTTTCTCGCACGTTGTCCAAATTGATTTGTTGCGGCTTTAATAGCTCTTTACTATACGAGCCTCGACGCGAGAAAACCGGTCTTCGGGGTTTCCGACCAGGTCCGACACAAACCGGCCTGTACAAGCTCAGAAAAGAGCTAGAAGCTTGAAATTTCGGATTTAAGTAGAAGAGGAATTGTACTATCCGAGTAGCGAAAACAAAGGCGCTGATCAGCTTCGCGGTTACCGCGAAGCTGATCTGCGCCTTTGTTTTCGCCTAGGCAAAAATCCGGTTTTCTCACGATGCGGCTCATACCGTATTGTTGTTTTCAAACGTCTTGCCAGGTGAAAGATGACAAAACTCAAGCGGTGTTGTGCGGTATTCCATGGTAGCCAAGTAAGGATCGCGTTTGCTGTCCTTAGCTTTCTGGAATATCCTTTTCACGATGGATACATACTTTTCGCTTAACCATTGCTTCTCGGATAACGAGGACTGCTGTGGACAATTTCAAAATTCCACTCTTTTGCAAATTCCATCATCTCACCTGAGCAGTAATAACTAGCATTATCGCATACGAGCTTGTCAAAAATTCCGAACCTCGCAATTATAGCCTTAAGCTTGCGTATGACTGTCGTGTTCGTCGTGCTTGGAAATAAGTCTACCTCAAAGAAATTGCTAAAGTAGTCTACAGCGACCATATAATCTTTACCATCAAACGTGAACACGTCCTTCCCAGCAACCAGCCATGGTCGTTCAGGTATTTCATGGGAAACTAAAGACTCTCTTGTGTTGGACTGTCTGTACTGTAAACATAATTATGTTACAAGTCAAAACATAGTCAGTAATGTCAGAAGTCATGCGTGGCCAAAACATAATGTCTTTTGCACGTCGCAGACTTTTCTCAACACCCATGTGCGACTCGTGCACTTACTTTACCATTTCTTGTCTAAGTACAGTCGGAATCACTATTCTCTGTCCTCTAAAGATAATGTCTTCGGCTACAGACAATTCGTCTCAAAGTTCCAAAACTCAACGATAGATGTTGGGCACATTTTTCTTGTCTCTGGCCAACCATCTATAATCGTCTGTTTTAATGTTTGCATTTGTGAACCGTTGCGCGTGGCTTGGCGTACGTCTTCGAATTTGCGATCGGAAACTGATATTGTTGACATAACCGTGTGAACATGCAAATCTAATCCCTCAGAAAACTCTGGATACGTTTCTGGCATAAATTTGCGAGAGAGTGTGTCGGCCACAGGTAAGTCACGCCCACTCACGTGTCGTATTTCTAAATCATATCGCTGAAGCTGAAACAAGATTCGCTGTAGCCTAGGAGGGGCGGCGCTTAGTGGTTTCTTTGCAATTGAAGATATCAGCATCGCATCCGATTCAACAACCACGTGTTTGCCGTAAATTTCTTACAACCAAATAAAATGGCTAGCATTTCCTTCTCTATCCTCGGTCTGCGTGAGTGTTTTCGATGCATACGAAATCGGTCTACCTTTTTGCAATAACGTTGCTCCTATTCCATATTTGGAAGCGTCTACTTGGAGTGTAACGTCAATGTCAGGGTTGAAGTATGCCACTACTGGACTGTTTGTCAGTACGTCCTTTATCTTTTGGAAAGCTGTGTCATGACATGTAGCCCAAACAAATTCTGCTTTCTGCAAGTCCCTAAGAGGTGCTGTCAATGTAGCTAGGTTAGGTGCGAAACGTGTTAAATAAGTCAACATACCTAATATCGTCTCGAGCTCACCTTTGTCTTTCGGTGCCTCCATTTGTCGTATGGCAGACATCTTTTGGTCATCAATTTTCAAACCCTTGTTTGTCAAAATATGTCCAAAGTAACGCACTTCAGTGAGTCCTATCTTGCACTTATCTGGGTTAAGTTTAAGACCTCGCTCACGTGCTCGCGTAAGTGCATTTCGCAGGTTTCGGTCATGCTCGGCCCTTGTCTTACCGTATACGAGAATGTCGTCAACGATTCACGTTACACCCGAAATGCCTTCAAATGTCTCGTCAATTTTACGCTGAAATACGTCTTGAGAGCAGTTCAAACTGAACGGTACACGCAAGTAGCGGTATCTACCGAATGGTGTATTGAACGTTGTAAGGTACGACGATTTGTCTTCTAATTTCAAAGACCAGTAACCTGACGTCGCGTCAAGAACTGAAAAGTACGCAGCTTCTGACAGCTGTGATACTACTTCGTCAAACGTGCGCATAGGATAATGCGGACGGCGAATTTGCATCATTAAGTGCTTTAGGGTCAAGACATATTCTCAAGCTTTGTGTTTTGGGCTTTTCAACAATGACGAATGAATTAACCCAGTCTGTCGGAGTATGCACAGGAGCAATAATATTTTGCTTCTCCATTCTCGACAGTTCTGCTTGAAACGATCACGTAACGCAACCGGAATGCGTCTTGGCGGGTTAATGACCGGTACGGCATCTGGTTTTAAGTGCAATTTGACTTCACCAGGTAACAAGCCGACACCTTCAAAAAGGTCTTTGTACTCTTGCAATACGTTTTCTTTTGTGCATGCATCATGCTGATCAGCGCTTGGACATTCAGAATTGTCAACTGAGTAGATAAGCTGAATCAAATTCAGATCAAAAGAAGTCTTTATATATAGGCTCAAGAGGGGTGTTTTACTTGTTTCGACAACATAAAATAATGTTTGTGTTTGTTTGCCTTTGTGGCTGCAGTTCAGACTGATTGTGCCTTTAACATTCAAAGGATCACCAGTGTAGGACGATAGCTGGCTGCCAGGGGGTGCTAGTGGATGCTTAATTTTCAGGTCATACACCTTACTTAAGGGAAGAATATTGACTTGCGAACCTGTGTCAATTTTGAACTTGATAGGGGTTCTCTGTGGACCTACATGCAATGTGGCAAAAGCTTGATCGTAATGAGAAAAAGGTGTTACCGTATCAACATAGAAATCCGATAAATTTGAATCTTCCTCTTTGAATTGTTCACTTTGCACTTCATGGACAGTTTTAGATCTGCAAACTTTCTGAAAATGGTTCACCTTCTTGCAATTTCTGCATGTTTGTCCCTTTGCTGGACATTGTTCGTTCACTTTTTGAGCGTTGTATCAACAGTTTCTACACTTTTCCTCCAGTTTTGGTTCAGTCACCGATTGTTGCCTCTGTTGTGTGCCCGCAGGTGGTGTATACCCAGTAGCCCCGGTTAGTTTGTTCCCTCTTTTCCTCCCCGTTCGTCTTGATCGTCCGTTGGCTTGACGTACCATGTGAACATCGCCGTTTTGGTTTGCAGCCAATTGTTTCATTTGCGTTTGTGCATATTCGTAACTTTGGCTTATCTGTATTGCTTGTTGCAATGTCAGGTCTTTCCCAACATTTATCAGTTGGGTGAGTTTGTTCCGAACACAATGCGGTCTCTGATCATTTCGTCACAATAGGAGTTTGCATCTTGACCGAAGTCACAGTCTTGTGCCCGCAATCGAAGTCGTGTTACAAATGCGTCTATTGTGTCACTTCCCTGCACTTCATTATTGAACTGATATCGTGCGAATATTGGATTTAACGTAAGCCTGACATAGTCCTGGAACTTACTGTAGAAAGTATCTTTGATTTAGACTACTCAGATGTAAATTCTTGAAATTGCAGCAAAATGTCTGGCTTTCGCTGCCAGTTTTATAAAGGGTCACTGATGAAGGTTCATTACCCGAAATTGTACAATATGGCCCATCTTCTAGCTTTGTATATTTACTGCTTCCAAAGGATCTAACAATTATTTTTATTTTTTTAGCTTCTTTTCGTCACCGGCTTTAATGTCTTTCCAGGTATGTCGGATATCACGACCTTTGTCGCCGACCCATAACAACAAATACGACACTTTTTCCTCTTCACTTTTTCCCTTCAATGGTCCCGTGAACATAAGTTCAACGTGTCGCTTAAACTTTTCCCACTGTTCTGGTAAGTTTGTGGCGTGGCGGTGTTATTCCAGTTGATTCCATTTTACTGTAATTGTGTTTTACAATTTTTAAAGTTTACTTCTTGACACCATGTTTTGTATTTGTATACTATAAATGTGGGTCTTGGATGTAGTTAAAACTCAATAAGAATTCAACACAAGTGTGCTGTAACTAACATCTATTCTAATCTAATACTAACAAAGAACTGACTCAAACCGTAGAGCAATGCGCGCTAGTCAAGCATGCAGAGTAACTCATGAATATGTGAATATACGTCATAGGCAAACAACCTTAGGAGGCTGGTCTGCTGAAATCAAATAATGTTTTACAATGTAACATGATTTTCTTGAAATCGTGAAGAAATTCAGGATGCTGTTGCAATGGCCAGTGCAATTAAAATTGTTCTAGTTCAGCTAAAACTTACTCGTGTCTAAGCGCCTTTTCCTGATCGTTGCTTACTTTCTGAGATATCGTTTATTGCAAAAAGTGTGACTTTCTAAATATATTTCTGAGTCATCATGGTCATAGTGGTACTTGGTGGATTTTCATACAAATAGAAATTTACCCCGAACAAGCACGTTAAGGGCTCTAAGAATTTGAGACGTAAAACCATAACAATAAAAAGCGGTTATTGAATATTATCACGAAACTAATTTATATACTAAACTCATCTAACAAGTAAAACGTTTATATTAGTGTTCTCGTCTCTTTTCTCTTTTCTTCCTCTTTATGTATGTATTCATATAAACATAAGAGATATTTAGCCACTTTGTTCTAAGACACGCAAAAATAGGGATTATAACAGGTCAGGATAAATTAAGAAGTGAAGTTAACAAATTAAAAGGTTGCTTCCCTTGTTTCATTATTTAAAGTTTATACTTTAAAAAGATGCACATGGGTAAACTATACTTAGATTTTCTATTATTCAGTTTAACGTCACTTTCAATGTTATTTCAGCTCATATGAGACGGGCCAATCAGTAGGTGGGGCGAAATCGGGAGAACCTGGCACACCCGCAACTGAGCAGACCTTGGCTTGTCACACATGTGGCCAGAGCGGGGCTCGAACCAACACTAGACACAGCGGTGAGATGATCGAGTGATGCTCGGTCACGGGTGCCGAGAAATGAATATGCAATGAGTTTATTTTTTTCTGATGTCCATGGAGCTATGAACCACCGTAGCTAAGCTAAATGAACCCCTTCGGAGCTCATTCACTTTGCACGCGACCCACTGTGGTTCATACGTAGCTCCATCAGAAAAATGAAATTCATTTCTTAAATAGAGAATTTACATACAGTTTGGGTTCAAAGAGCGGAATGGGATCAATGACGTCATGATGTTTACGTAACAACGTCCAAATCGCATTAGTGAGAACCATGATGTTTTGTATTTGACGTCAACTTTGATAATGTCACGGTAGTCGCGTGACACGATGCTGTTCATGGAACTATGGACAGCATTTAAGTTTTTAAATATAGATTCATTAATTAAGAGTTTGCATTAGATATGTAAACATAGCTCCATGAACATCAGAAAAATGGAATTCATTTCTTAAATAAACAAAGATAAACCTGTTGCTCTTAATAAATTAAATATATTAAATTAAAATTGTTTTAGTTCAGCTAAAACTTACTCGTGTCAAAGCGTACTTGTTAAGACGAAGGTTTGCAAATTTTGAAATGACCACCTTGTTTAAACTTTTGGGTGTTAGAGAAAGAAATTTTATAGCAAAAAGTGGTACTTTTTAAATTGATATCTGAGCCATAGTGTTACTTGGTGGATTTTCATACAAAAAGAAATTTACCCCGAACAAGCACGTTAAGGGCTCCAAAAATGGGACGTAAAACATAAAAATAAAATATGAAGCCGCCGTAGCGTAGTGGTTACTGTATAATATCACGAAACTAATTTATATACTAAACTCATCTAACAAGTAAAACGTTTATATTAGTGTTATCGTCTCTTTTTTTCTTTTCTTCCTCTTTATGTATGTATTCATATAGACATAAGAGATATTTAACCATTTTGTTCTATAGACTAAGACACGCAAAAATAGGGACTAAAACAGGTCAGGATAAATTAAGAAGTGAAGTTAACAAATTAAAAGGTTGCTTCCCTTGTTTCATTATTTAAAGTTTATACTTTAAAAAGATGCACATGGCTAAATTATACTTTAATAGACGGGAATATTTACATTTCTATTTTTTTTTTTAATTCAGTTTAACGTCACTTTCAATGTTAGTTCAGCTCATATGAGACGGGCCAATCAGTAGGTGGGGCGAAATCGGGAGAACCTGGCACACCCCGGCGCAAGCAGACCTTGGCTTAATTGTCACACATGTGGCCAGAGCGGGGCTCGAACCCATACCAGACACAGCGGTGGAATGATCGAGTGATGCTCGGTCACGGGTGCCGAGAAATGAATTTAAATATAAGCAATGAGTTTAATTTTTTCTGATGTCCATGGAGCTATGAACCACCTTAGCTAAGCTAAATGAACCCCTTCGGAGCTCATTCACTTTGCACGCGACCCACTGTGGTTCATAGCTCCATCAGAAAAATGAAATTCATTTCTTAATAGAGAATTTACATACAGTTTGGTTTCAAAGAGCGGAATGGGATCAATGACGTCATGATGTTTACGTAACAACGTCCAAATCGCATTAGAGAGAACCATGATGTTTTGTATTTGACGTCAACTTTGATAATGTCACGGTAGTCGCGTGACACGATGCTGTTCATGGAACTATGAAGTTATGAACCGCATTTAAGTTTTATAGATTCATTAATTAAGACTGCATTAGAAATGTAAACATGGCTCCATGAACATCAGAAAAATGGAATTCATTTATTAAATAAACAAAGATAAACCTGTTGCTCTTAATAAATTAAATATAGCCCAATTTGTACGATATTAATGCGTGACGATGCACGATCCACGCCTTTGTTTTCGCTACATGGATAGTACAATCCCTATTGTTCCTAAACCTGAAGTTCAAGGTTCTGTCAAGCTTCTGTGACTGTACAGGCCGGTTTGAGTCAGACCTATTCGGAAACCCAATTGTTGCATGGTTTTCTCATTCATTCAAAGGCTCAATTATAATTTAGTAAAAGTTTGTTGTACGCAGTAGCATTATACACTCACTGTCGTTTTATAATATCAATGATAGCGGAAAAGCCTTTACTAAAAGCGCATACTTGCGCAAATTTCAAGGGAAGCGAATCTATAACGTATATTTTTATAGATCTATAAAGTGCTTTTCTTTTGCATATGCATAAAAATCTATTTTTACGTAGACGTGCGTAAAATGTTAAAAAATGGACTAGTTTAATATCCACAAACAAATTTTCCATACTTAAAAAAATGAAATACGCGAAGATTTACACATCTCACAATCAACTCATACACACCTTTTACTTGTTTAATTTACTTGATATTACATAGTTTTCGCACTGCAATTCGTCCTACCACTGAGCCACTACGCTCCCCTATATATTGTTTGTTTAACGTCCTAGTTAAATTGCTCAAGAATCTTTGAAGCCACCGGCCTGCTGGCGGGTGGTAACAAAAACAAAAAATAGTACAAAAACCTCCCCAAGAGCAGAAACCACCAATCCAGCTCTTTCATAGCAAAATGCAATGATAATAAATTCATTTGCGGTACTTCCCAATATCCAGCTGCGGGATTCGAAACATGTAAGTGACTTCGTGTTCTCTTGTTTTATCATCAATCATTCCTATTAAAAATCGGAGAATGACATGATGTGGGTAATTTATCTAGCTTCTTTCATTTCCAAAACAGCATGTGGTCTGGAATCACTTTTGAGGTGAGTGCAACACATGCGTTTTTAGGGTGTATGCTAGATTTTCAACACAAACAAGCAGCATAACTTCGTTTTCGAACTTATGCAATGCGTCCATTTTTTGTTATGACCCATGATAAAAGTTTGTGATAATAAATGTTATTAACATACCTGCAATTGGAAAATAATCGATATGCTATGAAGCGGCGTGACAAGTGATGAAGAAAGGGGCTTAGCTATGAAGAAAACCTGATATGCTTTGAGGAAGAGCAGTCCAGTTGATTGTACTATAACGAAATACGCTGATCAGCACTGTATCGTCAAGAGGCGTATTTAATAGCTTCCTCAGCTTCGACAGCAACTTAGCAAAGCTGGTAAATGTTTTTCTCGTTCTTGAAAAAGCATGATTCTTCCTTTACAAGAACATGTTTGTGTATATGCATTACAAGTATTATCTCGTTTTTTTTTGTTTTTTTTCGTGCTTATATTTATGTACTGTATATATGTACTTCGCTTCTTTTTAGAGGAAGAAAACCAGAGGACCAATGGTCCTGATATCGCTCGCCTGAGATTTTGTCTTTTATGAATGACCTTTGGCTAAGGCCATGTTGGCCAACTTAAATCTAAATTTGACCTTTCTGTTTAAATTAACAGTTTAATAGGTCATGGTCAACCCAAGGTCATGATTTATATAAACTACGAAGGGCCAGAGCCCCCAATGCTACATACCAAGTTTCATTGAAAGTTGATTTTTAAAGGATTTTACCACATATATGGGCATGGCGGCCAGCTTTGTCATGTGACCTAGACCATTTGTACAAACTTTGCCCCCCCCCCCCCCTTCCTAAAGATACCACATATAAAATTTGGCTTTGATTGGTGAAGTGGTTTCTGAGAAAATTAAGTTTTAAATTTAATATGTAAATGACTTTTGGCCGATGTCAAGAGATGACCATGACCTTGAATACTCATAGGACTTCATTAACTCAATAAGTTGTATGTATGTACCAATTTTCAGGTCACAGGCCACAAAACTTCCTGAAAATTCCAACGTTTTCACTTTTTTCCATTGAGAAGCCTATGTGACCAATGTTGATCTTGCCATAAAATATGTCAAGGTCAACCCAAGGTAATGTTATATAAACTATGATGGGTCAGAGTCCCCGATGCTACATACCCAGTTTTATTGAAATCCGTCCAGCAGTTCCATTGAAGAAAAATTTTTAAGATTGTTACCATATATGAGCATGGCAGCCATCTTGGTCATGTGACCTAGACCATTTATATAAACTTTCATTTTCCCTTTCTAAGGATACTACATATAAAATTTGGCTTTAATTGGTGAAGTGGTTCCTGAGAGAATTAAGTTTTAAATTTAATATGTAAATGACCTATGGAGATGACCTTGACCTTGAATGACTTCATTAAATCAATACGTTATATGTGTCTACCAACTTTCAGGTCACAGGCTTCAAAACTTCCCGAAAAATCCAATGTTTTCACTTGTTTCCATTGAAAAGCCTACGTGACCAAAGTTGACCTGCAAAATAGGTCAAGGTCAACCCAAGGTCATGATTTATACAAACTATGATGGGCCGGAGTCCCCAATGCTACATACCAAGTTTCATTGAAATCGGTCCACCGGTCCAGCAGTTCCATTGAAGAAAAATTTTTAAGATTGTTACCATATATGAGCATGGCAGCCATCTTGGTCATGTGACCTAGACCATTTATACAAATTCTGATTCCCCCTTCGTAAGAATACCATATATAAAATTTTGCTTTGATTAGTGGAGTTGTTCCTGAGAAAATTAAGTTTTAAATTTAATATGTAAATGACCTTTGGCCAAGGTCAAGAGATGACCTTGACCTTGAATACTAATAGGACTTCATTAACTCAATAAATTGTATGTAACTATGTACAAACTTTCAGGTCACAAAACTTTCTGAAAAATCCAATGTTTTCACTTTTTCCATTGAAAAGCCTATGTGACCAAAGTTGACCTTGCTGTAAAATAGGTCAAGGCCAACCCAAGGTCATGATTTATACAAACTATGATGGGCCGAAGTCTAAATCTTGTATTAAGGTCAATGGGTGTAATTCTGAATTTTTCATGAGTAGTGTCGGTGTGCGTCAAGGTGAAAATTCGTCACCAATTCTTTTTTCCTTGTTTTAAATGATTTAAATGAGTTTTGTCTCATGCCTTTATTGGTTTAGAACATGTCACAAGCTTAGTTCACCAAACTCTTGATACTCAAGAAGTTGAGGTTTATTATGCTTTTATATGCCGACGATACTGTAATTCTTGCTGAGTCTGCTGATGAGTAACAAGCTGCATTAAATGCAATGTTTTTATACTGTAAAACTTTGAATTTAGCTGTTAATCCTACTAAAACTAAAGTTGTTGTTTTTAGTAAGTCTAATTTTCAAGATAGATATGTGTTTAGGTATGATGGTAAGGCATTGGATGTAGAGACTGATTTCAGTTATCTTGGTTTGATGTTCGATCAAAAAGGTAAATTTTTCAAGGCTAGAGCTAAATTGATTGGTAAAAAAATTTATGTGGGAAAAAAGATAAGTTACAGTTATGCCAAGACGAAAGATAACACCCTTGTGCACATGAAGTACACTAGTAAGTGCACTAATCACTATTACTCTTTGGAAGCAAAGTGCACTTCGTTGTGCACACCAAGTGCACTTACTGTTACCTTTCGTCTTGGCACTACTGTTGCTTTCATTTTATATGAGGTTCTTTTCCAGTTAGACTCATGTGGAGAGTATCATTCTCAGTGGTTAGATACAATTAGAACTACATTAAGAAATGTAGGGATTGGCGAGTTTTGGGATAATCAGTTTAACTATGTTAAAATGAATAATCTAAAAGAAAGGGTTGATAAAGGCCTAAGAGAGGCCTATACTCAGAATTGGCGTGATCATATTGATAAAATGAGCAAATGTCTAAATTATCGTCTATATAAAACTGAGTACCAGTTTGAAAATTACTTGTCAAAGTTGCCTTTGAACTTAGCTATTAGCTTAGTTAGATTTAGATGTATGAATCATAGATTGCCTATTGAATATGGGAGGTTTTCTAGGTTAGAAAGAGCAAGAAGGAAATGTAAGTTATGTGGGAATGTGGAACTTGGGGACGAGTTTCATTATATGTTTAAATGTTCTTACTTTAAGAGACAGCACAAAAAATGTATTCCTGTGAAGTATTTAAAAAATCCTAATGTATGAAAGTTTCATGAGCTTATGAATACTGAAGATATGTCATTGTTGACAAAGGTTGCCACCTTTTGCAAATCCATAGTATCTTTTTTGATAGAACTAACAAATAATGCTTCTCGTCCGAATGGTCTTTAACATGTATTAGTCATTTTTTTTAATTGTTTGAGCTGAATGTTCTTCATTGTGGTCCAATTTGTGGATTTGATTTGTTTTGATATGTAATTTCATATCTTGTTCATGCTTCAAATGCCTCTCCTTGGGGGCCATGAATATTAATAAACTCTTCAATCTCTTCAACAGATTTATTCGATATTCAATTCAACAAAATAATGACAAATACAAACCATAGGATGAGAACAAAGTCACAAGTAACGTTACTTATAGAGTTCTTCTCCTAAAAATGTCATTATATCGTCACTGCTTGGCCAGTTGACACAATATGGTCATCGAAAATGATTTTAGATGATAGAGTGCTTATCATGTTTGGTCAATATCTTAACTAGAAAAAGTGCCTTGAGAGGCACGTATACCCCCGGCTGGTAGCCACCAAGTCCCCCCTCCCCCTACCCATACAACCCGGCACATGCTCACCCCTGACATTGAATCTCAAATCGTCAATGAAAGACAGTACCCTTATCAAGTACACTTAAGAAACAAGCACTGTAAAGTACGTTGCATACAAACATGTGGGGGTGGGTGTGTGGAGATTTAGAATGACAGATCTATTTTACTATTTTACAGCAGTATACAGAGCTGACGTGTATACTCAATCTAGGACATAATCCACGGACATTGTGGGTCAGGTCCTCAGTCCTAGATTGTAATGAAAATTGAGTGTCATTCTTAAAAAAAAAAAAAAAAAAAAAAAAGACCTTGACCTCAAGTCCCACCCCCTCCCCATGCATGGACCGTTTGGTCCGTCCCACCCCCATGCAGGGTCACTGTGTCTAGCCCTTATGTGGTACATATGTTGCAAGCATGTATGCTCTCTGACACATGGTTGTCAAGATATATACCTACAGAATATCAATCTTGGTAACTATTGTATTTTATAAATGTGTCCTAGATTTTGACCTCCAGCCCCACCCCTACAGTTTGGTGCCCTGGAATTTAATTCAACCCAAAAGGGTATCTATGATCCAAATAGGAATACATTCCTATAAGTATTTGTTAATATATGAACTAAGAGAAGAAACTAGAGAAACTTTAACCAAAACTTTGATGCAAATTAACGGTGACCTAGATTTTGAACTCTAGCCCCACCCCCGGGCATGGACCCTGGGGCCCGAAGTAATGGAAACAAAGCAAACCCTATAGGGTACCTATGGTGCAAACACAAATGATTTCTGACCATTTGTGCATGAGATATAGACCACTAGAGAAACTTTTAACCAAAACTTTGACGCAAATTAAAGGTGACCTAGATTTTGAACTCTAGCCCCATCCCCGGGCATGGACCCTGGGGCCCGAAGTAATGGAAACAAAGCAAACCCTATAGGGTACCTATGGTGCAAACACAAATGATTTCTGACCATTGGTGTATGAGATATAGACCACTAGAGAAACTTTAACCAAAACTTTGATGCAAAATGTAACTAACGAACGAACTAACGAACAAACGAACGAACATACGAACGGAAAGACGAAAACTATATACCCCGTCGGCATAAATGCCGGGGGTATAATAAATATGAATATGAGCTCCTTGATCTATTGTATGGCAAGGTACATGTAAAATTTGGGTTTTCAATGAAAATCGTGAAAACATTGGATTTTTCAGTTTTGTAGCCTGCAACCAGAAAGTTTGTGAGCCCTGGGGTCAACTTTATTTCAGAATCATACTAGAATTTGTTTTCTATGTGAAAACTGATGTCTCCCCCCTTTCTACGTGCATGTCAAAAATATGCAAGCAAGAGTTATAGTTCTTGTGCATCACATATCCTGTCATTCTGTTTTATAAGTGTACCAAGTTTCATTGAAATATGTCTTACGATTTTCAAGTTATAGAGGGGGCACGAAAGTGTTTGGAAAATAATCAAAGGGAAATAACTCCAAAGATATGAAAGCAAGAGTAATGATTCTTGTGCATCATGCTTTATAAGTGTACCATGTTTCATTGAAAAATCTCTAATGGTTTTTGAGTTATAGAGCAGACACGAAATTGAATGAAAAATAATCAAAGGGAAATAACTCCAAAGATATGCAAGCAAGAGTTATGGTTCTTAAGCATGACACATCATCTCATCGTGCTTTATACGTGTACCAAGTTTCAATGAAATATTTCTTATGGTTTTCAAGTTATAGAGTGGACATGAAATTGTATGGAAAAATAATCAAAGGGAAATAACTCCTAAGATATGAAAGTAAGAGTTATAATTCTTGTGCATGACACATCGTCTCATCATGTTTTATAAGTGTACCAAGTTTCACTGAAATTTCTCTTACGGTTTTCAAGTTATAGGGTGGACACGAAATTGTATGGAAAATAATCAAAGGGAAATTACTCCAAAGATATGCAAGCAAGAGTTATGGTTCTTTAGCACGACACGTAATCTCATCGTGCTTTATAAGTGTACCAAGTTTCATTGAAATAACTCTTACGATTTTCGAGTTATAAAGCGGACACGAAATTGTATGGAAAATAATCAAAGGGAAATAACTCATAAAATACTCAAGCCAGAGTTATGGTTCTTGTGCATGACACATTGTCTGATCATGCTCAATAAGTGTACCAAGTTTTATTGAAAAATCTTAAACGGTTTTCAAGTTATACAGCAGACACGAAATTGTATCGAAAATAATCAAAGGGAAATAACTCCAAAAATACTCAAGCCAGAGTTATGGTTCTTGTGCATGACACATCGTCTCGTCGTGGTCTACAAGTGTACCAAGTTTCATTGAAAAATCTTAAACGGTTTTCAAGTTATACAGCGGACACGAAATTGTATCGAAAATAATCAAAGGGAAATAACTCCAAAAATACTCAAGCCAGAGTTATGGTTCTTGTGCATGACACATCGTCTCGTCGTGGTCTACAAGTGTACCAAGTTTCATTGAAAAATCTTTAACAGTTTTCAAGTTATACAGCGGACACAAAATTGTATCGAAAATAATCAAAGGGAAATAACTCATAAAATACTCAAGCTAGAGTTATGGTTCTTGTGCATGACACATCGTCTCGTCGTGGTTTACAAGTGTACCAAGTTTCATTGAAAAATCTTTAACGGTTTTCAAGTTATAGAGCGGACACGATTTGTGACGGACAGACAGACAGACAGACAGACAGACAGACGGACGGACAGACGCACGGGGAAAAACAATATGTCTCACGCCCCTGTCGGGAGGAGACATAATAAGAATCTTACATGAGTGTCAGGTATGGATAGATAAATCTGTCCCGAGGGTCACATTTTGGCATCACGAGGCTCGCCGAGTGATGCCAAATTGTGACCCGACGGACAGATTTGTCTATCCATACCTGACACTCATGATGGATTCTTTTTCTTGCACGCCTTAATGCAGTGAAGCTTGATTTTTATACTATTTACCTAGAAAAATGCTACAATCGCGGCGTCCACCATTTTGAACTAAAACGTTTTGATGTCATTGTGACGTATGCGCTTAGGGACGTAATTACGTGACGTCCTATACAACCAATGTTATAAAAGAACACTTGAACGCAGGGTGGACCGGGGTGAGATAACGAGGGTGAGATAAATAGAATCCATCATGGGTGTCCAGTGGAGATAGGAAAATCCCTACCCGAGGGTCCACCCGTTCCAGTGGGAAACGAGGCTTGCCGAGTTTCCCACTGGAACGGTGGACCCGAGGGTTGGGATTTTCCTTTCTTCACTGAGCACCCATGATCGATTCTTTTTCTTACATACTCCGATTTTATCCTTTTACCGGTAACGTAACCTGGTATCGTGCTTTAACCCTTCTGACGTTGTGCATATTACGGATGTGACGTCAAATGTAAATAAATCGCTGTCAAAGTCAATAGAGATGTAGTTTTTATTTGTTTTTATTTGAAAACGAGCGTGATTCAAGAATACTCGCTGTGAAAAACATCACTTTTGTCTAGTTTTGGTGAACGCCATTGCTGCAAGCAGTAGAAACGATCGAATTATATCGCGTGCTTTTCTTATCTTGCATGAGCAACCAAACCAGCAGTGTAAGATCGATTTATCTACCACCACTAAAATACCGGAATTTTTCTATCTTTATGATAGAGGTATGTAAGAAAAGAATTTCTCACATGGGGTAAAACACAGGATTTCTCTATCTGGTGTGCAAGAATAAATATTCTGCCCATTTGCCCATTGCCTGGAAGTTTTTTCCTTCAATGACATTTTAATGGTTAACTGCAAGGGGTCAAGAATCTTTGCCCTATGTTCAAAATTCTTGTATGTCAGTTTCGTATTTACTCACCAAGAAAACGTACATTCAAAATTTATTATCAAAGTCAATTTTACATAATCCTGTTATTCAATCTTTCATTTTTTCTATATCAGAATATGCTAAATTATCCAGTCTACATTAATAGTAGCATTACAGTTTGGAATTTATATCTGTTTTGACTTAATATGTACCACAGTGTCCATTTTCACATTTTTCATTCACGTAAAATCTTTGGGAGCAATTTTCTGGAACATCGCACAATTTATTTTGTTGAAAATTATATGATTGTGAAGCTGATATGATGCATTGCTTAATGGAATGTATCTCATATCTTTACATGGTTTTTCACAATTTTATTGTGATTAACTCAATTTTGAGTGTTTTATAACTGCTTCTAACACTGTCCGTATAATGGTATATATGGTACTTGACATAGCTGAGTTTTTGATTATTGGAAAAATCAATGCATAGTTTCTTGACCCCTTCTACAGAGACCCTCACTGTGGGGGTGGACAGGGGGGTATCCAATCCCCGCTTCCCTCCCCCTCTCTCCCCGCTTCCCTCCCCTCTCTCCCCGCTTCCCTCCCCCTCTCTCCCCACTTCCCTCCCCCTCTCCCCCCCTTCCCGCCCCCTCTCTCCCCGTACCCCCGCCCCCCTGTCCCCCCCCCTCACTGCATATGCTGACCTTCCTGTAAAATAGGTCAAGGTCATCACTGGGTCATAATTTATGTACACGTTGTAATACTCTAGTCCCTATGCTACATGCCAAGTTTTGTTGAAATCAGTCGACCAGATCCAGAGAAGATTTTTGAAGGGTTTTTACCATATATGGGCATGGAGGCCATCTTGGTCCTGTGACCTGGATTGTTTATGTAAACATTGGTTCCCCATTCATATAGATGCTTTAAGTAAAATTTGGCTTTTATTGGCAAAGCAGTTTCCGAGAAGATCTTTGAATATGATGGTAATATTACCGATTACATGCATATTGCCCCCGGCTTGGGGCAGACCAACCCCTGGGGTCCAACTTTTTCAGAATCATAAATCTTCAGTCCATTTGCCCATTTCCCTTCACATGACATTTTGGCAATTTTCCTCATTCAAATGCATGGGTGACCTATGTTGACTTTGCCGTAAAATATGTCAAGGTCATCCCATAGTCATGATTTATGTAAACTTGTAAAGCTCCTCTCCCTGATGCTTTACACCAAGTTTAATAATCATAGGCCTTCTGGTTCTGAAGAAGAAGATTTTTAAAGGTTTTTTTTATTTATAGCCATGGTGGCCATCTTGGTCCTGTGACCTGGACCATTTATAAAAAAAAAAATTGTTCCCTCTTCCTCAGGATGCTGCAACTAAGTTTGGCTTTGATTGGCCAGAGGGTTTCAGAGGAGAAGATCTTTGCAATTGTGGAAGACGACAGACGGACGCCAGAACATGGCCATCCTATAAGCTCAGTTGAGCTAAAATGACTTGGGAATCCATTTGCACTGATAAATTTCAGAAAACAAACACCATTTAAAAAGTTTTAATTTTATTGCTATTATTCCCATTTTTTTCGAACATTCAAATGTTCAAAATGGTCTTTTAATAGGAAGTGTGGCCGTTTTTTGCTGAATGGTCTTTTTGCTTTTGATTCCATCCATTCATTGAGCTCTTTTTCCTTCTCCTTTAGAGCGACGGACACAGCGTTGTTTTCTTGGTATGTAGTTTCTTCATCCTGAAAATACACTACATCAGGAAAACATGTCCATGAAATAAATATCCCCTTATACCCCTCTTTTATATAGAACAACTAGGGTATGCAGGGGTATACCTATTTGGCGAGGCGGTTCTAACGTGTACCCACAATCTATGTTTTGAGCAAAAATAAGAAAAATATCAGTTTTTTTCTACTGAAAATTTTCATTTTTACAACTTTAAAACTCTCTGTATATTGCATGAGCATGTTTTCATAATGCAAAAAAACTTCTATGCTGTATACAGCGATTTTTTAAGCTGCAAAATTTGAAAATTTCAATTGAATTTTGTTTATAATATTTTTTCTAATATTTTTGCTCAACACATACATGTAGATCATGGGTACACTTGGCGAGGTGGTTCTAACGAGTACCCACTATCTCTGTTTTTGAATAAAAATGTATACCCTATACATATAGTTGATAAGGTCCCCCCAAAAAATGCAAAAATAAACAGGTTTATCACGCTAGGATTAACTAGAATTTGTTTTCTATGTGAAAACTGATGTCTCCCCCCTTTCTACGTGCATGTCCAAAATATGCAAGCAAGAGTTATAGTTCTTGTGCATCACATATCCTGTCATTCTGTTTTATAAGTGTACCAAGTTTCATTGAAATATCTCTTACGGTTTTCAAGTTATAGAGTGGGCACGAAATTGTATGGAAAATAATCAAAGGTAAATAACTCCAAAGATATGAAAGCAAGAGTAATGATTCTTGTGCATGACACATCGTCTCATCATAAGTGTACCATGTTTCACTGAAAAATCTCTAATGGTTTTTGAGCTATAGAGCAGACACAAAATTGTATGGAAAAAAAAACAATCAAAGGGAAATAACTCCAAAGATATGCAAGCAAAAGTTATGGTTCTTAAGCATGACACATCATCTCATCGTGCTTTATAAGTGTACCAAGTTTCATTGAAATATTTCTTATGGTTTTCAAGTTATAGAGTGGACATGAAATTGTATGGAAAAATAATCAAAGGGAAATAACTCCTAAGATATGAAAGTAAAAGTTATAATTCTTGTGCATGACACATCGTCTCATCGTGCTTTATAAGTGTATCAAGTTTCACTGAAATTTCTCTTACGGTTTTCAAGTTATAGAGTGGACACGAAATTGCATGGAAAATAATCAAAGGGAAATTTCTCCAAAGATATGCAAGCAAGAGTTGTGGTTCTTTTGCAAGACACATCATCTCATCGTGCTTTATAAGTGTACCAAGTTTCATTGAAATATCTCTTACGGTTTTCGAGTTATAGAGCGGACACGAAATTGTATGGAAAATAATTAAAGGAAATAACTCATAAAATATGATTATGGTTCTTGTGCATGACACATCGTCTGATCATGCTTAATAAGTGTACCAAGTTTTATTGAAAAATCATAAATGGTTTTCAAGTTATAGTGCGGACACGAAATTGTATCGAAAATCATCAAAGGGAAATAACTCCAAAAATACTCAAGCTAGAGTTATGGTTCTTGTGCCTGACACATCATCTCATCGTGGTTTACAAATGTACCAAGTTTCATTGAAAAATCTTTAACGGTTTTCAAGTTATAGAGCGGACACGAAATTGTATGGAAAATAATCAAAGGGAAATAACTCGTAAAATGCTCAAGCCAGAGTTATGGTTCTTGTGCATGAAACATCGTCTGATCATGCTTAATAAGTGAACGAAATTTTCTTGTAAAATCTTAAATGGTTTTCAAGTTATAGTGCGGACACGAAATTGTATCGAAAATAATCAAAGGGAAATAACTCCAAAAATACTCAAGCTAGAGTTATGGTTCTTGTGCATGACACATCGTCTGATCGTGGTTTACAAGTGTACCAAGTTCCATTGAAAAATCTTTAACGGTTTTCAAGTTATAGAGCGGACATGATTTGTGACGGACGGACGGACGGACGGACAGACAGACGGACGGACAGACGCATGGGGAAAAACAATATGTCTCCCGACCCTGTCGGGGGGAGACATAATAAGCTGATGAAATGGCGAGGATCTACCAAGCCATTTCTTCAGTTTATGATCCAAGCGTATTTACTTTATTTTATAATGCAACAAAAATCAACAAATTTTGCAAAAAAAACTAGATGTGAGGAATTATGCTTTCTGCCATTTAGTTTATTTAGTAAACAGCTCTGTAATCACTCCACAGAAGGACTCCTCAAAATTCCCCACCATAGCAGGACATTTTGTTGATAATTTATAATTTTCGTGTAATTGTTTCATTTGCCTAGTATTGCATAACAATGGCAGAGATCTCCTTTTTGGTACGTTAATTAAGCTAAATCGCAACACAATCTTTATTTAGTCCAGATGCAGAGTTGGCCTTTATTACCCGTAGGCTAGTAGCTATATAAAGGGATTATTTATTAAATCCCTTTATTAGGCAAATATTTAGTCATTGCATTATAAATCCCAGTATTACTTTACCAATGTCAAGGCAGTATAAATCACACTGACACGTTTGATGATGAGCCATGATGTCATGAGAAAACCTCAAGCTTTGCATATATGAAAACACTAAAGCATTCACACATAAAAAGCACAGCTAATCAACACCCATGGATTCAGTTTAAAGACAGAACAAATCCCCTAAATCCAGCCCATTACATGTACAAGTACAGATTTTTACAGCTTTACAAAATTCTATGTATTGCATGGGCATGTTTGCGTAATGAAGTATCAGGCAGAAGTGCCAAGAAGCCCCTTTGTTTTGGACCACCTGGGGTCAATTGTTCAAAATTAATGACATTGTTAATTATTTTTTATTGATAAAATGTGAGAATCCTTTGCATTGCACTTTATTTCAACAGCTTTACCAAATCCATTTTCTTCAAAATGTAAGATTTTTTAGTATTTTTGACCCAAATATAGCACTTGTTAAAGGTGAGGGTAAGCAAATTTGAAACCCCACTAAAATTTAGTGAAATGATATGGACAAATAAAGTGAAATCTTAAATCTTAAAAATTGCAGATAATAAGGTAAAAACAAACCTCATGGCCCCTACGTCAGACAAATAGACAGATGGCAATATGTTTGAGTGTAAATACATAGAGGATATTCAAGTTTTTGGAGTGAATATGAGTTTTATTTCATTGAGTGAAGTGAAAATTTTTTATATTTCATGAGTGCCGAAGGCACGAATGAAATATGTAATTTTTCACTTCACTCAATGAAATAAAATTCATATTCACTCCAAAAACTTGAATTTTCTTTTTATTATATTGCATGTAGTCATTGTAACATTGCGCGCTAAAGCATATGACGTCAAAATCTTAAATGACGTCATTACGTCGCTATTGTGTGTGAACGTTCATTGCGTCAACAATAGCATAGATTATAAAATTTAGTTATGTATAAAGTAGAAATAAAATGGTGGAATCGTAATTTGCGTATTCCCAAATCTTATATTTTCACATGTGAAAATATAACTTTTTTATATTTTCACATGTGAAAATATAACTTTTTCAAATATTGGTTATATTTAAGGATGTTCACTGCCAATGAAAAAGTATTCAAACTTTTTTTCTAACCGCTCTTTTTTGATTCCAAAATATAAAATAAGACACATGAAAGCAAAATAAATATAGGGTAGTGTGCATTTTTTCAAGCTACAGGCCTCTGAATGAGACCTCTAAGCAACATGTTTGAAAATTAGAAAAATTCATTTAATTTTCAATTCTTTCACATATACCTTCCTGGAAAAAACAATACACCAGGAATGCTTTCAAACGTCATTCTGTTTAAGTAACGCTGACTATTTTGGACCAAAAACATACATAAATTTTCATCTTGAAGTGGATGACAAATTTTTTCAGCTCATTTAACAACCCTACCCCCTAGCTTGAAAAGTCAGAAAAAATCCATATTTATAAATGTGTCAAATCCATATTTGTTGATTCAAACTTTTTCTTGTATTTTCACACAACATAGAACTTCATCATATTTTTCGATTAAAAGAATGAAAAATATAGGGTAGTGAGCATATAAGAGAGAACCAACAACTTGAAAATTGCCAGTCTAGGCCTTTTTTCGGCTGTTTTATTTCGTACAACCCATTTCATAAAACCGCCCAAAATTTTAAAACTAGAACACCAAAGAAAGAAATACTGATAAAGAAAACCTTGTATACACCTGCTTCTGCTAAAATAAACATCAAATCAGTGCAACTAATTTGAAGCTGCGTAATATTGAAGTTCAATCTACCCTACCCCCTAAATTTTGCTGATACTTAAAATTTTCTAAAAAGTTGCAGAAAATGGGGTGAAAAAATGAAGTTCCTTAGATCGACAATTTTCATGACTCGTTCAATGCATATCATCAATATGTATTCAAATATAAAATATTAGGAAAATATCTGCAACCGTTTACGAGATATTCAACAAAATAAAAACTGGAAGTTCCGAAATGTCAAATGTTGGCAGCGAACATCCTTAATACATATTTCTCTATATTTCATCACTTGCCATATAATAAATGTACTTCTGTAACGTATAAGCCGCTACATAAGAAACTCAACATTTAGGATTTTGTCCAAGTCCAACACAAACTGGCCTGTACAGTCACAGAAGAAGGCTAGAAGCTTGAAATTTCGGATTTATGAAGAAGAGGAATTGTACTATCTGTGTAGCAAAAACAAAGTCCCTGATCAGCTGTGCAGTTACTGGCTTTCTTATGCAGTGGCTCATAAGGTTTTCCAAGTGGTTTGAGTGTAAATACCTTTGTAACATAAGGTTTTCCTAAAAGTTCTATGTTCTGTTGTTCTACTATCATCCATTTAACAGCCGCTTCTTTCTGGGAGATTTTCACAGGATTGATTTTCTGGTTCTTCCTGGAAATAGAATGGAATGAAATATGCCATTTATAAGGAAAACCTCTTTTTTGCTATAGTACCACAAATATTTTTAATGCTTGACAATGACATGCATGGTCAACAGCAGCTAATGCCATGATGAGATAGCCAGGGGCCAGTTGTTCAAAATTTTGTTAGCTAAATGTCATTGTTAAAGACCTCAACGCCTTAAGTAAATGCCGACCACATAAGCAAATACACTGTTATTTTTTCAACAAAAAATAAGTGTATTTGCAATATTCATGTTTGAAATTTCAACAAATCATTAACTAACGATGTCGTTAATTTTGAACAACTGGGCCCAGTTTAAACCACTCTTCCTCATCAGGAAAACGTCCATGTATTGTATACCTCCTTATACCCCACTTTTATATGGCAAAACTGGGGTACACAGGGGTATACCTATTTTTCTTATTTTTGCTATAAAACATAGATGTGGGTACTCATTAGAACCGCCTTGGCAAGGCGGTTCTAACGTGTACACACAATCAATGTTTTGAGCAAACACATTAAAATTAACCAAATTTTTCCAATGAAAATTTCAACTTTTTGCCTCTGAAAAGAATCTTTGTATATTGCATGGGCAAGTTTTCGCAATGACTAACGATGTAGGTAATTTTGAACAACTGGGCCCATTACGGCCCAACTGTTCCTGGGCAAGCATCCCAGAGGCAGATTGAACATACTAGGACTTCGTACAATTTCTTTCAACAATAAATCACAAATGCTTATCTTGAATTTAATATGAAAGAAAAGGAACAGATCAAATGCTTAACACCAAGAAAAGCAGAAGAAGAAGGAGAAATCTATACCGGTACAACCAGCTTTTGACTGCCTAACAGGTAGTTTGAATTGCTTTATTTGGTCTTGTGACTTCTATTTTTGTTTCATATCATCTATCAGCCCATGAGCAAAAAAAAAGAAGAAAAAAAAAAAGGAAGAAAGAGAGAGAAAAAAACAAAACAAACAAGCAAATTAAAGTTTAGAATTTCCACCTTTCTGTCTGACAAGGCCTGATAATAAAGGTTCATAAAGGAATCAACAAATAAACAGTAGAGCCTTTGCGCATGGGTGTATTAAGTCCAAAATCCCTGATCTGTCATTTAACCTTGGCCAAAAAAAAGTCACGAAAACCTATTACATTTGAATTATCACGATATATCAGAATGGGTTTAAAAAATCTAAGTACCCTCCGTGCAGTCGACCGGGGACCCGCTTCCCAGATTTCCATATGATACATAAAGCTCTTGTAAAATGCATAGTTTATGTGATTTTGTCGCAGATCATTTTTTCTTGTCGATGATGGGTCTATTTGCCTAGCATCCGTGTATGCTAACAAGTCAACTCGTACCTAAGTCAACTCGTACCTTAGTCAACTCGTACCTACTTTTGGTCAACTCGTACCTTAGTTAAGTCGTACCGTAGTCAACTCGTACCTATGAAATTTTCATACCTATTTTTAGATTTATTTTATCAATATTATTATTTTATTAATAGTCTGTTAAATACGGACGGACGACGATTTTGCCTTATTCGAAGGAACGGGTGCATGGTTGTGATCCTGTTCCCCAGCCTGGAACTCATTGCCGGTCTGTCGTACCCATGCCGAACACCTTGTAGACCTGTTGCAAACGCTACACCACCACACAGTTGACTTGGTATTTCTCTCCTAAGAAACAAAAGCATACATGTGCATACATGTGTACATTATTATATGTTGTTGCGAACTTGTGACTTGGATCTACGCTAACAGAATTTCATTTACAGTATATGATAATTAGTCGGTATTAAAAAGCTAGTATGATCTTGTATTGAATTGTATTGATGAATATGCAGATAATAGTATTTCATTAAGGCAAATAAACGGCATTTCATATTTCCTGATCATTGCTTGCTTTTAGCTTCTAAATGCCAACAAAAAGTATTGCATGGAAATTATACCTTCACGTTGTAGGTGTATCCGATGCTGTCGGTGAGTAGATCTTTGCCTCGTTGCGACACACCCGGTAGTACTTCATACGTCACAGGCCCATCTTCTGTGAAAGACTCTCCTGGAGCGGCATCTTCAAGGGATCTGAAAGGAATAGTACGTTTTTTACATAATACGGTTCAATCTTCTCAATTTCATTTACGAAATAGATCAGCTCTAGTAGTGAATTGTTGAGTAATATATCACTGTTTGGAGGTCAGTTGTAAAGCAGAGCAAATCACGAGCGCGCAGCGCGAGTGATTTATCTGCGTACAACTGACCGACAAACAGTGGCATATTACTCAACAATTCACGCACTAGAGCTGATCTATTTCGATTCTAACACACAATAAACGGAACAAAACTATTTTAAACCTTCAGTTTCTTTAACTTTTCCACCACTGCACTGAAGAAATCCCGCCAAACTGACTGTACCGCAAATGTTTACATATGTTTGTTACGTTTTGAACGCGTTGAAATGACGTTGCACCGTCTAACGTCATGGTAACGTGACTTATGGGATAGCTGACGTCATCATTTAATCAAAATGGCGTCGAAACGGCGCAAAGTAACGTCACGCTAATCCGCCCAGTGATATATCACTCAATATATCACTGCACTTTACCATTGGCTTCTATAGGCAGTGTGTTAGAATCAGTTGTATAGTACGATTTCTTTGACCGTGTCAGTTTACCTTTGGCCTTCCTATAGATTTTAAACTAACTGACATATGTAATGCGGCACGACAAATATATGATAAGCTACACTAGTCTTCGTTCCAACTTTTGCATACAAATCATCTTTCGCACCTAGTTGGATTTGTTTTTAATATTACTATAAATAAAGGTAACATTAAAAGGCATACTCTTCTAAAACCTCTTTTGGTTCCTGGAATGAAGTATCCACCCTAATGGATACGTCGGGTATGCGGCTGGTGTCGTAAGTGCTGTCAACTGACTGGGTAACAGCAGAATCTTCTTCATCACTAGACTGGGTAACAGCAGAATCTTCTTCATCACTGGACTGGGTAACAGCAGAATCTTCTTCATCACTGGAGTGGGAAACAGCAGAATCTTCTTCATCACTGGATTGGGTAACAGCAGAATCTTCTTCATCACTGGACTGGGTAACAGCAGAATCTTCTTCATCACTGGATTGGGAAACAGCAGAATCTTCTTCATCACTGGATTGGGAAACAGCAGAATCTTCTTCATCACTGGATTGGGAAACAGCAGCATCTTCTTCATCACTGGATTGGGAAACAGCAGCATTTTCTTCATCACTGGATTGGGAAACAGCAGAATCTTCTTCATCACTGGACTGGGTAACAGCAGAATCTTCTTCATCACTGGACTGGGTAACAGCAGAATCTTCTTTATCACTGGACTGGGAAAGAGCAGAATCTTCTTCATCACTGGACTGGGTAACAGCAGAATCTTCTTCATCACTGGACTGGGAAACAGCAGAATCTTCTTCATCACTGGATTGGGAAACAGCAGAATCTTCTTCATCACTGGACTGGGTAACAGCAGAATCTTCTTCATCACTGGACTGGGTAAAGCAGAATCTTCTTCATCACTGGACTGGGTAACAGCAGAATCTTCTTCATCACTGGACTGGGTAACAGCAGAATCTTCTTCATCACTGGACTGGGTAACAGCAGAATATTCTTCATCACTGGACTGGGTAACAGCAGAATCTTCTTCATCACTGGACTGGGTATCAGCAGAATCTTCTTCATCACTGGACTGGGTAACAGCAGAATCTTCTTCATCACTGGACTGGGTAACAGCAGAATCTTCTTCATCACTGGACTGGGTAACAGCAGAATCTTCTTCATCACTGGACTGGGTAACAGCAGAATCTTCTTCATCACTGGACTGGGAAACAGCAGAATCTTCTTCGTCACTTGAGTTCTACAACATAGGTTAAGCAAACAACTACATGATTATACGAGACAATAATTATTATATACACAGTCCGGAATAACTGTACCTCGACGTACTTCAACTCCTCACCGCCACGAAGAGCCGCAAAATACTGCTCTCTTGTTATGCCTGAAAGAGTGGTTAAAGCTGCTCACATGATGCCAATATGTCATTAGTTCTTTAAGGACTCGCGGTACTTTTATCATCAAACTAATATTCACGTGCATGAGTTAATTTAATTATCAGGGAAACATGATGGGATTACAAGGGTGATATATGTAAAAAATATCAATAGTTTGTTAATTACGGCTGACGGATAAATAAATAAATAAATAAATAAATAAATAGGTAGATGTACACCGGGACTGACGGACAGGCATACAAACAGATAATTATCATCAAACTAATATTACGTTTGGCACGTGCATGCGTTAATTTAATTATCGGCGAAACTGATTGGATTACCAGGGTGATATATATCAAAATTATTGATAGTCTATTAAATACGGACAGACGGACGGACTGACGGACGGAAGAAGAAGAAGAAGAAGTTTATTCAAGATTCCAAAAGGCCGTTAGGCCCATGAGGATACAATATTTACAATACAATGACAATGACAGTGCAAGACATAACATTATGGTACAACCAAACAATGATATTATAAAGTGAAAATTTATGAAACAAACACGTGACAAAAAGTAAATTAAACTCTTGATAATAACAGTATACATGTATACATGATAAAATCTGTGGAGAAGGTGTATAACGCTCTCGATTATATATACACACACATTAGTTAAACTGATATTAAGTATAATAAGATATATTTAATAAGTTCAAATTTTTGCTTTATATTTAAATTCTAATAACTTGCATCAATAAATTTTAATAACAGGACAATGTAAGCAAAATTACCACACAGAATGTAAACATAAACCTTATGTCTAACACTTTGAAAGAATTGTTAAAATGAATATACTTTAATGTCTATAAACAAGTTCTGAACGGAGTTTAAAAGCTTGAAAAATGAAGGTACTTAACTTGCGAATGCATGACTCATTGTTGTTGTTAATAAGGGCTATAAACTTGATCATGTTCGGTCTATTCCAATAATATTTAGCAATGAATTTTTTCCTCAATTCTACAAACATGTTACACTCAAGAATAAAATGGAACTCATCTTCAATGACGTTGCATAAGCTACATTTTCTATCAGCTATTGGAGTTCTTATTGGTCGTGTCCACCTACCTGACTCTATTTCCAATCGATGCGATGACATTCGCAGCCGACTAAAAGCTTGACCAAATTTTCTTACATTAACTTTTTCGAGATACGGTTGCATTTGAAAAACTGCTATGGATCTATAGAATACTGCCCGTGTAGATTCGTTAAGACGTATATGCCAATTTTGTATGAATGTATCTGTAAGTCTCTGCTTTAGAACTGACATGAATACGTTATAATTACCTGCCCCTTGCTGTAACCAAACCTCATTAAAACCCAGTGAAGAAAGTAAGTCCTTTACTTAGAATTTATATGGAATCAACAATTCGAAACAGAAATACCATTTAGCATTATTAAACAAAGAATACATGATATGTACTATCAAAAGTGGTACGCGGAAATAAACAACTCGAGTCGACTTATGTCCTACTGTATATTCAAGCACGAATTCGCTTTAGAGAAATATCTAAGCTTACAAATCGAAAATAAATATAAAGTTGCCTTAACGCGTTTTAGAACATCATCGCATGACTTATTCATAGAAAGTAGAAGATATGATAGAACCGACCGAAACCTAAGAATATGTAAATCATGTAACATGTCGAAAATTGAAGACGAATTCCATTTTTTACTTGTGTGCCCGATGTATAGAGAACTAAGAAGGAAATATTTAAAAGCTTATTTTTGCCATTGGCCTACATTGCATAAATTTGATATTTTATTGTCATCAACTTCATTCAAAACTGTCTTAAATCTATCTAAGTTCATATATTATGCTATGAAAATCCGTATTTCATAAATTTTTCTAGTGGTGGTACTTCATATAACCTTGTAAAGTATACGGTTTGCTCTTTTGTAAACGACATCATGTACTATGCCTTCATTGTATATTTATTGTGTATTTATGGCTATAAACATTGTTGTAATGTTTTATGCTTAATAAACTATTCGTATTCGTACTAACGATGCCCAATTAGTAGTGTTTGGTCGTTGTTCAAGATCATTAAGCATGATTTTGTAAGTTATGTAGATATATTTATTTTCTGATGATGTAAGAATCTTAAACCAGTATTTTATTATTGATACATATCGTTTTGTTCTTAAAGTGGTCCTCCCTAATTCACCGTACACGAAATCATTTTGGGTCGATTTTTTAACGCCTAATAATCTTTTGCAAAATTGCATATGCACTCTTTCAATTACATTTGCCTGCCCAAATCCCCAAACTTCACACCCATAGTTTAATATTGGGGTAATAAGTTTATCAAAGAGTTCTAACTTATGTTTTGGGGTAATATATGTAAATTTATAAAGATATTTATTAAGTTTAAAAATGGCTTTCTGGGCTTGACCAGCAAGCGCACTTTGCGCCTCTGAAAATGAGCCTCCGGTAGTAAATACTATACCAAGATATTTAAAACTGCTAACAATTTATTGGACGGATAAATAAATAAATAAATAAATAAATAAATAAATAAATAAATAATATATGGGTAGGTGGACGCCGGGACTGACGGACAGACAGGCAGGCAGACAGATAAGTATCATCAAACTAATATTCAAGTGTTTATGGTATCATCAAACTAATATTCAAGTGTTTATTACGTTTGGCACGTGCATGAGTTAATTTAATTATCAGCGAAACATGATGGGATTATCAAGGTGATATATAACAAAATTATTAATAGTCTGTTAAATACGGACAAACGGACTGGTAAATAAAATAAATAAATAAATAAATAGGTAGGTAGGTAGATGTACGCCGGGAATGACAGACAGGCAGACAATCAAACTAATATATTACAACTGGCACAAGCATGAGTTAATTTTATTATCAGCGAAACATGACGGGATTATCAGGGTGATATATATCAAAATTATTAATAGTTAATTTAATTATCAGCGAAACATGATGGGATTACACCCTAGTGTGATATATATCAAAAATATAAATAGTCTGTTAAATTCGGGCGAACGGATAAATAAATAAATGGGTAGATGGACGCCGGGACTGACGGACAGGCAGACAAACATATAATTATCATCAAACTAATATTACGTTTGGCACGTGCATGAGTTAATTTAATATTGGGATTATCAGGGTGATATCTACCAATAATATTAATAGCCTTTGAAATACGGACGCACAATCGACGAACGGATAAATAAACAAATAAAGTCTGGCAAATAAATAATTGAAAAGAAAAAGATAAAATAACACTTACCTGTATCACAAACACGGTGCTGCCATGTGTCGCACACGCCGTGCTGGCGCTTCCCCACAACCTACCACACGCAATACAAATATCCGACATTTGCACTATCAGAATATTCAAAGATGAATGAGACTTAGCAAATTTGGACAACTTATATATGAAGCGATCGGCAACTAAAAGAAAACTAATGCACAAAAGATAATTACCCTTAAAATTCCATTGTGTCATTAACTCCTGTGACCCCTGAAATCGCCGAATGCCGAAAAAGAGCCAAACAAATTAATTGGGTCTTTGATTAATTTCACACCAAATCTAATCACGCAAACATTAAAGACGTTGATTAACTCGGCGAAAATGAAAGACATCTAATTAAAGAATTCTATCTATCTATCTATCTATCTATCTATCTATCTATCTATCTATCTATCTATCTATCTATCTATCTATCTATCTACCTATCTATCTATCTATCTATCCTTCCTTCCTTCCTTCCTTCCTTCCTTCCTAACTCGTACCCATCTACTACTACAGCTATACGTTTTAGTATGCGTCTGTTCAGCTTCATGTAAATAGTCTTAATGGTCCATCCCGAATAATTTTCCCTTATTTTGCTAAATTCAAAATTCTGAGGTGATGGTCAGAAAATGATCGACTCAGAATCTGAATCTGAATCTGAATGCATGGTTTACTGGCGACACGATAAAATTGACAGTAAGCGCATTATCTGAAGAAAGAAAGAAAGCGTACATGGACAGTAACAGTACCATGAAAGAGATAAGTTTTCAATATCTGTATATATGGTGAGCACAGAACTGATCAGTTAAAAGTCTACTCGCCTGAAATCAAGCAAGCCATAAGGAATAAAAAAGAAGCTTTCTGACAGTGGAAGAGAGTTGATAGGCCTAGAGAATGTAGCAATATTCTTGTCATCAACAAAAAAACTCACAACTAGTCATCTTAGTCGACTGTAAAGGATAGAATCAGCTCAAGTGAGAATTAATGAAGCAGCGCCAAAAATACTGGATGCACAATCAAGTGATACGAAATTGTTTCACAAGCTGGTCAATAAACAGCGGGGAACCTCTCGACATTGTGTCACCGAACTATCTGCCAATGGTGAGGTGCATAAAACAGATATTGCCATACTCCATGGCTGGAGGGACCACTTCAAGTCTCTGGCAACTCCCAGCAATGAAATAGACTCCGACAAGAAATACTCCAAGCTCGTAGAAGACGAAATTCCAGTAATTATTGAATTGTGACGCCCAAGCAACAACCATCTCAAATGAGCAAGTGAAAAAGGCCACTAAATCCTTGAACAGAGGGAAAGCTGCATACTACTATGGGGTTACGGCAGAACATTTCATTCACGGAGGAGAAGCGCTTGTAGATACCACAACAGAGATAGTAAATTCGCTATTCCACTTTGGCAGGGTCACAGAGGCTCTAAAAATAGGAACGCTCACACCAGTCTTCAAGAAAAAGGGATCCTCCACAGAAGCGAAAACGTACAGAGGAATTACAGTTCTCCCCATCGTAACAAAAATACTGGAGTCCGCTCTACCTAATCCAGCCTAAAGGAGAAGAGCAACAGAACACCATACAGTGGAGTTTCACCAGGCACTCCTCACCTATGAACTGTTCGCTAATAATGGAGGAAGTCATCAGAGACTGAAAAGACAGAGATCAGCCAATGTATGCCGCTTTCCTGTATGTGAAGGCGGCTTTCGACGTCGTGCCACATGAAAGTCTGATGAGACACCTATTCCACACAGGAGTATATGGAAAAACATGGTCATTAATCCACTCCCTTCATGAAGGTGCAGAATCGGTCGTCAAATGGCAAGGAAACCTGTCTGAGCCCTTCAAGGTATACCAAGGTGTCCGCCAAGGCGGCATCTTGAGTACATGGAAATTGCCTGCTGGATAAACTAGTCAAAACAGGACGAGGCTGCCACATCGAAGAGATCTGCTGTGTGGCTCCAGCATGTGCAGACGAAAGAGGAACCAATGCATGTGGTGAATGAGACCATGCATATGGGGATATTGCGCTCAAGCAACACAGAAGATACAGTAGTGAGAGAGAATATTGCTAAAGCAAGGCGTACCCTATACAGTTTGATGGCCTCTGGACTGCATGGTGAGAACGGGCTGGACCCGGAAACCTGTACCCATCTGCTACAGATATACATCCTTTCGGTACTAGTGTATGGCCTTGAAGTGGTTTTCTCTAAGGCGGCACTCATGGATAAAGTCAATAGAGCATACAAGAAGTCCCTAAAGCAAATCCTTTCGCTGCCAGACACAGTTGCATACCCAGCCGTGTATTAACCATAGAGGGCATTGTGGATAAACGAGCACTTGTCTTCTTTGGTAGTATATGCAGATTGTCAGAAAGTGCAACTGAAAAGAGACTTGCAAGAAGACAGCTGGCAGTGAAGAACCATAGAAGCAATAGCTGGTACATAGCAATGAGAAAGATCCTGGTGAAGAACAACCTCCCATCATGCTGGGACTTGCCTGATAACCCTCCGAAAAAAGAGCACTGGAGAAGAATGGTGAACAAGCATGTCAATGAACAGTGGGCAGCACGGATCAAGCAGTCAGCTGAACTATACTCCTCATTGAAGTACCTATGTGCCGACGAGTACTGGCCAGGGAATAGACATCAACTCATACAGCATGGTAATGGTGCAAGTGATGTCACAAGAGTCAGCACCAGACCAGGGATGGACTGAGTACTGAGGTACAGTACTCGAGTAAGTACTGAGTACTGGCATATTTTGAAGTACTCGAGTAAGTACTGAGTACTGACTTTTTGAAAATAATTGAGTAAGTCCTGAGTACTTTATAAAAAGTACTCATGAGTACTATGAGTATTTCTGAGTACTAAAGTAACTAAACATATTAAAACGGAAGCCAAAGGACATATTTACATTTTAAAAACACATCAGATAATCAATGACATATCATACTAAAATCGTTAAAAGTTATTATAGCTTTTCCAGTTCAAACTGATTTTTCAGATCATTTTCTAATCACTAGTCTTATACATTTCACAGGTTCAACTTATTACATTTAGTTGCTGATTTGGGAACTTCAGTATCATAAGTCTCTCAAAAGTTTCGTCCTTAAACCTGTATCTGTCAGGTCTAAAAACATTGCCTGCAATACTAAAGAGTCTCTCTACTGCACAGTGGATGAGTCGTTTGAGTAATACAAGTGCTAAACCAAAATCAGATATTCACAGGTAACAGTAAAGAATAATTTATACATGAATGCAAGATTGCCCTCACCAAAGATTCAAAATTATGCTGTCAGATTTGTTGCCTTAGGTTTGTAAGTTTGACAATACAATCTACACAGTGGTAGCAGGTGTGAAAAATATCACAATAGCAAGACAATCCATACTTATAATTGCTACTGGCCAATTATATGCATCATTAGTCTGACCAAAAGACACTGTACCAACAATGCCCTAAAAATACAATCTTTCAAAATAAAATAACAAATTTTCAATAAAGTACTCAGCTGTACTCGTAAAATACTCATAAATACAGGGCTTTTTGCATCAGTACTTGAGTAAGTACGAGTACTTGTACTCAGAAATTTTGCTGAGTACTGAGTATTGCTGAGTACTGGAAAAACTGTACTCGAGTAAGTACGAGTACAAGTACAAGTACGAGTACTCCATCCCTGCACCAGACTTAAGTTGGCAACAAGAACATACATACTTCAGAGTACCAGAGCAGCATTTAACCAGAATGCAGTGGATTCAACATGAATGCTGTGTGGACAAGCTCCAGAAACAGTGGAACATTTCCTAGCTGAGTGTAGTGCAGTAGAACACACTAGGCAACACATTATAGAGGATCTCCAACAGTGCTGTTCAGAACTACTTCCGGAAACCCATGTCCGCGATGACATGATGCAGATAATCCTTGATCCGAGTAGACTTATTCCCATGAAAAGAGGTGATCTCAGTCCTAAACAGATAGACTTGCATAGGCAGGCTAAGCGGTTATGCCATTCTCTCCATCTTGAAAGATGTCAGAAATAAGTCATTATCCCGTCGCGAAAAATGAAAATACATCAGAGAACAGATGGGCCACGGCACACAACATCATGAATGTCAGTATTTATGAAGACTTTTCAGTAAACCATGTAAATAGCTGAGTCCCATGTAAATATACCAACCGTCAAGAACTGTGAACCTATACCTAAGAAGACTCCCATAGGAGGTGTGCCGGTTACGGCAGAATTTATAGACAACAACAACAACAGCGTAAAATATCGATTAATGAAAATCTTATCCAATTGTCCCTGCATCGATATGTATCAAAGGTGCCACTGTCACCTTCCAGACGCTGTGGTTTCACATGACATTTTCCGACCAAAATCCGAGAAACTGCCCTGGCTTTCCCTACCACTAGACATTGCTAAGCATAATAGCTAAATCTGGTGTCTATCCCATGTAAGTTTGTCCAACGTTGAGTACTGATAACAAGAGTCTTACACAATGAGTTACACGTGAGTTCTGTTGCAGTAACAACAATAGGTTGCCTACATGTTTATAAAAAGGTACCAGTAGGCAACATCAGGAAATGGCGCAATCAGAAAGATCCCACTCCAAAAACCGAGGTGGGAAAAACTGAATTAACAATTAGGTACGTATGCCATGACAATATATCTTAAGCCGAATGATCAGCTATTTTCCCAATAGGTGGCCACTCAGTTACATAAACTTAACTAAAAATATGAAAACCTACATAAGGCGCAAACAGCACAAAAATTTTAACACCAAGACATAAAACAATAAGAACCACCACAGAAGTATCGCCATGGAACGATTAAGTCCCACATTCCAGTCGCAAATGGTTTAAGGTTTCATCATCGATCAATCAAGATTGGAATGTTGAAAGCCATGTGTAAACATCTAAGCAACCCAAAAAGGAAATGTGAGTGCAGTCTTAAACTACGTGTATTTACAATGTGTTTCATCATCTAAGTGAAGTATTGTCAGTTTGGCGTGTAACCAGTAAACCATTCAGATTCATATCTGCTAACGAGGTTTCATGGATCCCATACCGACCAGGAAGCCTCAATGGTGGTGCAGTGGTAGATGGTTCCATTCGCGTGAAGTGCTCGTCTGATTCGTCACTTAGTTTGCATGTAGCATCATCCTCAAACTTAGATGGTTCGTAGACACTATGAATTGATTTCCAAATATAATGTTGGGTTAAAGACGCTTTTAAGTGAGGGCCTTTCGGAACCTGAATTTTATGGCGACTTGGTTTACAAATTTAGGAAACTTAAAGGAATTAATGATTTTTCTTTTCAGTTCAGAAAAATCATAACACGTTACAAACGTATAGGTTATAACTTGAATGTTATGCGACAGTCTGCATGCTTAGTTTTTAACCCAATCATGGTTGATAACTATGCTGCCTTCTTTAATTGCACGCCGGTGGGTCGGGCGTCAGACTCTATGATGGCCCCGACATAAAGCTATTCATTTTAGTTGGTTGGGGCCGGAGCTTCTTGTCTGTTGCTTGGCCCACCGGGGTCCAACTGGTGTTTTTCTTTTGCTCCAGAGTTAGTAGGTTATTCGGCGCCCAGGGATCTCCATCGTCGGGCAGCTTACTCAGTCTGTGAGTCCTGGTTTTTGATTCATCAGGATGTTTATCATGATTTATTTGTTTGTTCTTGATGATTCATTGACTAGTTAGAGATTCACCACGAGGACCGAATAACTAACTAAACGTTATGAACCACTGCTGAAGCTGAGGGTGAGGTTATGGCCATGTAAAACCGGTTTAAGCCCGCCAGTAACTTTGTGTTACTGATCGTTCCAAGTCGATACTTCTGTGGTGGTTCTTTTTGTTTTATGTCTTGGTGTTTAAATTTTTTTGTGCTGTTGGCGCCTTATGTATGTTTTCATATTTTTAGTTAAGTTAAGGTAACTGAGTGGCCACCTATTGGGAAAATGGCTGCCCATTCGGCTTACGATTGTTTCATGGTATAAGTACCTGATTGTTAGTTTGGTTTTTTCCCACCTCGGTTTTTGGAGTGGGAATCTTTTTCTGATTGCGCCTTTTCCTGATCTTTGCCTACTTGTACCTTTCCATTCGCGTGAAGTGCTCGTCTGATTCGTCACTTAGTTTGCATGTAGCATCATTCTCAAACTGGCTGTAGCTGCCTCGTTTACACTGCATTATATTTGCTCATGCAAGTTAGTCCGGCCCCGGGTAATCAGGACCAGAATCAGAAGTATAATAGTTTACTTGTGAAACGTCAAATTGACAATACCACGCTGTAGCTGCCTCGTTTACAATGCATTATGAAATTGAATTTTAATGCAAGTTAATCCAGGTAATCAAAACCAGAATCAGAATTATAATAGTTTACTGGTGAAACGTCAAATTGACAATACCACACCAGGGGGTGGAACTGGGCCGGAGGGTATTTATTACAAGAGCTCTTACAAGAGAAGTAAAGTTGGAATCAAAACCATCTGACATTTCAGCAGAGGAGATCAGAGAATCAAGGAGATCATTCCAATCCCTAATAGTCTGTGTGAAATCTATGTAAAGTAAAGGGGTCAAGGTACCGAAATCGTATAATCTTAGCTCATAAAAATCCGTAATAACATTGACGAATACGAGATATGTAGTCATACAGGCATGTGCCCCCAAAACAGGAGGTGTGATCAGGTGTTCGCGAAGGGTGAGCATCACCTGCCCATTATAATGCACCCGCCATGTCCATATGACTGATTACAAAGCCGAGAAAAGGAATATCTGGTCCGGTAATTGAAAGCCATATTATTTATTGGCAATTGGCATCAGGTCAGTCGCAAGTTTAGACGCGGCCACGCTATAGGGATCAACAAGATCATGATGTCTCCCATAGAACTTTTTGAGAGTTGACACAAGCTTCGCCCTGCGATATCCCTGTGACAACGATTTGCTGGTGAGCAACTTCCCCCTATCAACAAAGTCTTCGTAGTTACAGCAGGCTTTAGCATAGCGAACTAGCTGAGAGACATAAATAGGCATTAGTACTTGCGGAAGGTATCTGAAATGCCAAGGAGCGATGATTACTACAACGCCTATTCTTTGGGATAAGGTTATACGTGTGTATTTTGGCTCCTCCTTTTAGATCTTTGTAAAGCAATATAACTCTATTATCCTTCTCTTCTGCAGGGATTCCCATTTTAGTTTTTTTAAGAATGTCAGTCATACTACCTTTTTTCATATGTATAATTCCTAGTTACAAGCCTAGCTGCACGCTTTTGCATATTCTCCAACTCATTTATCATTCTTTCATAATGAGGGTCCCAAACTGAGCTACCATATTCAAGAATATGTCTCGCCAGACCTTTATAGGCAGCTTCTCTCACATCTTTAGTGCAAGAAAATAGATTTCGTCTAAAAAATAAGGTTCCTATTGGGCTTAGTGCACACATTGCTGATACGAGTATTCCATTTTAAATCCATAGTTATTGTTCCACCGATGTATTTTTTACTTTCAACCTTATCCAACACGGTATCCTCAAGTTTGTAAGAAGCCTGAATTTGACTAGTCCGTTTGTTCCTTAGTTGCATCATGATGCACTTTACGGGTTGGAATCTCATACCCTATTTGCCTACATAAATGATCAATATCCTTCTGAAGTTTCACTGTATCTTCCACATTCTTAATTTCACGATGACAAACACAGCCATTAGCAAAGAGCCTAATTTTCGATTCTATATTTGAGGTAATGTAATTTATATGTGAAGAGACACCAGATACAACAGGAGCCCAGACTGATTTAACACCATTAACCGCAACCCTTTGTTGTATGTAGCACAAGAAAGCATAATTATATCAATCCAACTGAATAATTTGCTTTTAAGGAAATCATGTGGAGGAGTGTCAAAAGCTTTTTCAAAATCCAAGATAAATGTATCAACGTGTCCTTAATTGTCTAAGAATTTTGCCCAATCAACTACAACTGTACCTAACTGAGTTTCACTGCTATGGAATTTCATGAATGACTTATGTTCATTCAAATGAGCCATCGTATTTGAACACACTGTATGTTCCAGAAGTTTGCAGGGTACACAAATCAAGGAAACTGGGCGATAATTATAAGCTAGGGACCTGTCAGCCTTTTCGAACCGGGGACAAATGTTTGCTAGAGACCATTCTTTGGGGATTTCACCAGTCTATTGACTGTTGAAAAAAGCTGTAAATTCTGGACCTAGCTCAGATGCAACTTTCTTAAGGACTGTAGGATGAAGTTTGAACGTTTTCACTGATTCCAAAGGATCAATCTTTTATATTTTATTTATCATCAGGACCTAAAGCTTCCGACGGGTTAAAACCTTTAAGGTGTTGTGTCACACCTTCTTTAGATACAACTATCTGTGGGGGCTTAAGTATCTACAGTGACCGGATCTTATGTTTATGTTTATGGCATATATTTCAAATCACTAGAGTTTCTAAAGTGAAAATGCGATTTCACTCCTATCTATCTATTTTCCACACTGCAGCACCCTCTTTCGAGTATTATGTGCATTTGCGCTGTCAGTGCTAAGATAAAAGCAAGATTGTAGGAGATTAAAAGGTGCGAAAGTGAGACTTGACTAAAAAGGCAAAGTGTTATTGAATAGGAGATGAAGTTAAAAGAGTTTAAAACATCGTATTAAAGTTAAGGTGATGAATAAGTGATCTTCAGACTCCTTCCCTGAAGGAGTCAAGATCTTCCAGTAGGACAACTTCAGAAGGACTTCTGTTGCAGAAAATGATTGACGCTGGGAAGAATGAGTTCTTATAATACTTGACGACTGTATTGTTTGATTCTGTCTAAAAGAAAGAGGGTGCATGTGACGAATGTATTTCTTGGGTCTGTCAAAGTATGATGGGAGCTGAATGGCAACATCCCACCGGGGTTCAACTGGTGTTTTTCTTTTGCTACAGAGTTAGTAAGTTATTTACCGGTCCCGATAGCGTAATGGTTAGAGCGTTCGCTTCGGAAGCGGGAGGCGCGGGTTCTAATCAGGGCCGCATCATACCAAAGACGTTAAAAATGGTACCAGTGGCTACCTTGCTTGGCGCTCAGCATTAATAAGGCAAGCACTGGCTTCTCTTCTCTCAAAAAGATAACTTCAATGATTGGAGCTCCATGTAATACTCTGTTTATGAGGTGTTTGGAGTACTTGGCAGATTCAGATTCATTTGGCACCCAGGGATCTCCATCGTCGGGTAGCTTACTCAATCTGTGTGTCCTCGTTTTTGATTCATCATGGTATTATGATTTATTTGTTTGTCCATGATGATTCATTTACTAGCTAGATATTCACCACGAGGACCGAACAACTAACTAAATGTTGTGAACCACTGCCGAAGCTGAGGGTGAGGTTAGGTACATGTAAAATCGATTTAAGCCCGCCAGTTATTTTATATTACTAATCGTTCCAAGGCGATACTTCTGTGGAGGTTCTTATTGTTTTATGTCTTGGTGTTTAAAATTGTTGTGCTGTTGGCGTCTTATGTTATCATATTTTAGTTAAGTTTAGGTAACTGAGTGTCCACCTATTGGGAAAATAGCTGCTCATTCGGCTTACGATATGTTTTCATGGTATAAGTACCTGATTGTTAATGTAGTTTTTTCCCACCTCGGTTTTTGGAGTGGGAATCTTTTTCTGATTGCACCTTTTCCTGATCCTTGCCTACTTGTACCTTCATACATGTGATGAATTGAAAAGTGGCTTCAGGGATATTTTTCTTTCACTTCAGGGAGATTTTTGAAAATGTATAGAATATATAGGAAACTTCCTGACCCATTTCAGGGAGATTTTAAATCTTATTAAAACATGATATATTTTAGAAGAATTCCGATCAGTTTTATGGCTCACGTGTATGCAACATGGCCATAAATTATCTTGTAAAACATTATCATGCGGGCATCGATCTGTCTGTCTTCCAGTGATCTGCAACCAAGCTCACAACATATTAGAAAGAAGAATTTGCCTGTTATCCACATAGCTGCCCTTCTTTGTACCATTTCATTTTTTATGTTTTCTTTTGTGAGAGGGGACCAAACAGAAGAAGCGTTTAACAAATCCTTTAAGTTCCATTTGCTTTAGCAGTTATTGAATTTATGTGTTCATTCCAGCTGAAGATTTTAGATAAAGTCAAACCGCGATATTGTGCAGAATTTGTCGACTCAAGTACATAATTGTGAGGGGTACACTGATTGACTAAGGTTGTTTTTGTTTTGTAATATAGAGTACCTGGCATTTCCTTGGGTTGAACTCCATATCCAAGACACATTCCCAAATCTGTGAAGTATCAAGATCTGCTCGGAGGATCTCTATCATTCGAAGATCCAACAATTAGGTAGACGACCGTGTCATCGCCGAAGGGTCTGACTTGAGATTGGATGTTATGTGGTAGATCGTTTATGTAGAGCAGAACGAGGAGAAGCCCAAGAACCTAGCCTGCTTCGTTCTGGCGAGTTCATTATCAATCACACTTGTGTCATTGGATCTTAAAATCCGACACATGCGCAGTGGAGCAGTCTACCCAAGAACCGATCCCTGGGGCACGCCATGCACGGTACCTCAGATGAGCTCTCCCACTCCAGCACCACAGCCTGGGTTCGGCCCACTAGAAAAGCTCTGATCCAATTTAAAGTGTTACATTTAACTCCATGCTGTAATAATTAAATACCAATTTGGAATGACTGACATTGTCAAACATGCACCTAACTATTAAAGTCAAGAAAGACAAGGTCATCTTGGTTACCACCTACAAGCTGAATCTGAATAGTTTACTGGTGATACGCCAAATGACATTATTTCACCAGGGGGTTCGGATGGGGGAGAAATTAGTCCATTGAACGCACGAGTGTAGCGAACTTGGACACACAGTCATCAGACATTTCAGCAGAGGAGATAAGTGAATCAGGGAGGTCATTCCAGTCCCTGATAGTCTGTGGAAAGAAACTACTTTTGTACGCTTGTTTGCTAGCTGAAGGTATCTGAAAAGTCAGAGTGTTGATTTCTACAACGCCTATTCTTTGGGATAAGGTCATCTGTGGGTATTCTGGCTTTACCCTTCAGACCTTTGTATAGCAATATAAGTCTACTATCCTTCCTCCTTTTCTTAAGAGATTCCCATTTCAGTTGACCTAAAATGCCAGTCATGCTCCCAGTTTCAAAAACATAATTTCCCGTCACAAACCTTGCCGCACGATTTTAACATACTAGACCATTTATTTGTCAGCTGCATCATGTTGCATTTGACGGGTTGAAGCTGCCTGACCAGGTCTTCAGCAGTCTGTATGAGTTGAGTTTCGCATGATCTTCTTTCTCTTAACTCATGCTGGAGATCATAGAGGTCATTGTACCGATTTAGATGAACGACAGAGTTATCATTTAGTGGTTGCCTAATCGAATCGTACAACGAACTAAAACGAATACTGTGTCAACAGTTACTAAAATTCCGGAAGCTCCCAAGGTAAACAAAAATGCGATTTTCATCCGAATCGGAATTGTAAATGTATTTTAGCAAATGTTTTGTGCTTTAAACATTGAACTTTACCATAGTTCTATATCTGCTATCGCGAAATACTATGAGATTTGTGATTTTTCCGATGTCATTAGTTTTCGCGACATTCTGCTCTTTGCTTTAGTGATGAATGCAGTTTTGGCTAGTCTCTGGTTTACCGAGCGCATCCTATTCTATTCTTTTGTATTTTAATTAAAGCTTTGTGATTGTGCAGTTGCTGCTAAGCAAGCAGCTGCTGTAAACGATGCACGCCTTGTTTGATTTCTAAGCAATCGGTGGCGCGACGATACCTTTGTATTGAGACATGAATTTACCATCGCGACCGTGACAAAGATAGTTTTCCTCAACAAATTAATAAAGAATTGATTGAAATTAACAAATATATAAATAAATTCTCGCATGTTGTTAATTTACTTGAGTTTTCCCTGACATTTCTACAAAATTTGCTCCAAAAAAAAAAGTTAGTGTCTCCCCATCCGGTACCGGACAAATTAGGCTAAATTCTCCGTGTCCGGCAATGCCGGACGCCGAGCCTATCCTCACTGGAATGGCTCCATGTCCGGCACTACATTTTTCCTACTAAGTTATTGTTTTTAAATGATAAAAAAAGAAACATAAATCAGATTAATACTGGCTAATGTGTCACAAAATAAATTCGCTAGATATTTTTCACTTCGAACGCCGCCATATTGGATTTTACAGTGACTGTTTGTCCAATCACCGTATACCGTTTGATATAAGTGCTAGTGACACAGAAATATAAGATAAGGCTGGTAAAAAAAAAAAAATAATAATAATAAAAGTAATAGATACAGTAAATATTTGATTAAATCACAATTGTTTATGATAATTATGATATAATGATAAAAGGTTGTTTTTCATACTGGATTTGATCAAAGTTAAAGGTGACTGACTGTAATTATGTTAATTAGATTCATGCATAGAGTATCCTAATTAGCTGAGTGAGAAATTTTCTTCTCACTTGTAATTATTCTCAGTGTCAAATGTTAGTGAGACGTGTCATCTCAGTATGATGATAAAAGGCCCATCTAAATGCACTACAACATGAATTACTTCATAAACTTTTATCATGTCACTACACAACTTTTTCACAGAGTCCCACTACTGGGATAACGGTTCGGCGAGACCCTACTGCGGCGTTTTGGGGCACAGTTTCATTCGACGCCTATGTAGCAGGTGGAACGAGAGATCCTTATACAACCACCTACCATTCTCGGGCGAAGCACACGGCACCGGCGGCCTGTCTGTAAAGAGCCTTCTACAGATCGTAAAACAGTGCGACCTCACCATCTTCGACATTTGTTTCATCCAGATTGGAGAAAATGATGTCAAGACATCGAAAGATGACGACAATGGCCTCAACAACCATGAATTGATGTACGCGCTAGTCGATATTGTCGAAGAGTTCGAGCGACAGGGTATAAGACGCGTGGTGTTCGGCTCCCTATTCCACAGACACCATAGCGGGTACAACAAACGATGCAACCGACTTAACAAGATTCTAAGAAACATTCACGCCGACAAGCTATGGGATCATGGTCCTCATCTAATGAACAACGATGTTATCAGTACTAGAGATGGTGTTCATCTGTTCAGAAACCAAGAGCCTGTATTTGTTGATAGTATCGGGAGTGCCCTCTACCAGCTTCAGTAAATAAATAAGAGCGAGTACATAAACAGCCCTTTTCAGGGCTACAAATACTTTCCGAAAGAAATCTTTAAATGCCAAATTTATAATAGAAAGAAATAATTTTATATTGATTTATTCTTACCCCTATAATTCAAATATACGCCCAAGTTTCCTTTTCGAACACTAAGTTGAATTAAATCCGTCCCAACAAGATTTTAAAAAAAAAAACAACAAAAAAAAAAACATAGTAACTTTGCTTCATGTTATTCACATTTACGTGGGTGAAAAAATGTAGTCTGGGGCGTTAAATATGCAAACAAACATACAATCAATGCAATCTATGTTTTGGATCAAAATTAATAAACCTTATATATCCGTGCTACATGTACCATCTGCAAGAGAGTGATTTCGACCTGTCATGTTAGCCTATGTATGAGCCAAATATTAATGACAATAAGTTATTGTATTTTTAGAAGACGCATTAATATTTGTCTCATACATAGTTTCCAGCCAGCACCAACGGGGAGGTATGACTAGGTCTTGTTGTAAAGAACTGAAGGAAACAAATATTCCATCACTTGTTCACAACCATTTGCCGACCATTTTTTTTTTTTTATGTACAGGTTCTACATGTATATGTAGTCAATGGTTTGTGTCTGACCTGAACGCCAATTAACCATTTGCTTCAAGAGTTTGCTTATGAATACTTAACCGGTTTGTGTCTAACCGGGTCAAGCATTAAATATAATGAAACATTTTCTTTTATCATTGCAAAGGAATCTAAACTTTATAAACTTTATATACATGATATATACATGTAACTAGCATTGATAACAGGTAAACTGCTTCTATATTGCTTCTGCATACTAGCCGGTTTGTGTCTTATCTGGTCGAAAATAGAACATTTTATCCTAACAACGTACGTTCTAATAACGTAGGTCATATAACCGGCAATCGGAATGCTTCTAAATTGTCTATGCATACTAGCCGGTTTGTGTCTAGTCTGGTCGCCGGAAAATCAAATGACACATTTTTTCATGATAAAAACGTTTTTTAAACATTATACATGTATACATGGGTTAGACATAGATCGTACGTTCTTATAACGTAGGTCATATAACCGGCAATCGGAATGCTTCTATTTTGCCTATGCATGCTAGCCGGTTTGTGTCTGATCTGGTCGCCGGAAAATAAAATAAAACATTTTTTTCTTCATTTTTTATGATTACAACGTTATCTAAACATTATATACATGGGTTAGACATAGATCGTACGTTTTTATAACGTATATGTCATATAACCGGCAAACGAAATGTTTATATTTTGCCTATGCATACTTGCCGGTTTGTGTCTGATTTGCTCGAAATTCAACATGATAAAGCAAGGTTAGTTATATACATGTGCGGAAAATAGATCGTACGTTCTTATAACGAATATCATATAAATTGCATCTGCACGATCACCGGTTTGTGTCTGATCTGGACGCATAGTAAATCATTTTTACATGACAAGCTTATGCTAATCATAGGCTGTACGTTCATATAAGTTGCATCTGCTCTGCATGATCACCGGTTTGTTTCTGATCTGGTCAAAAATCAAATAAAACATATCTAACTTATAATGTAACCAGACTAAAATTGACCGGGCGTAAAGCCCTGAACGAAACTAAGATTTAATACCAAAAGTATATCCATATCTATAACAGAATAGGGCCGGCATTAGAGCCACATGACCACCAACACTTCACATATCAAAACTTTTCACACATTTTACTTAACATTATAAATCCACATTATCGAACTTAGAATAGGGCCGGCATTAGAGCCACATGACCACAAACACTTCACATTTCAAAACTTTCCGTATTTCACTTTTCGCGAACAAACACACATTTTACTTCACATTACAAATCCACATTATCGAACACATAATAGGGCCGGCATTAGAGCCACATGACCTAGATTACTTCACATTTCAAAACTTTTCACATTTCGCGAACAAAGCACAATTTTACTTCACATTATAAATCCACATTATCGAACACAGAATAGGGCCGGCATTAGAGCCACATGACCACAAACACTTCACAAGGTTAAATACATGGGCTTAAAGAACTTATTCGATAGATAATTATATTTGTACTTCAAGAAAAAAATAAAAATAAAAAAAAAATAAAAAATACAAGATATTACAATATTTTTATTCAACAACCAAAATGCAACATGATATTGAATTCGCTACAGTTTCATCTATACACAAGACATCAACAAATTAAGAGTTACATCCCCTTTTCAAAATGGCGGAACACGAATGAAAAATCATTTATTCTCCAAACATTATTGATAGTAAGCAATTTATTTTTCCTTTTTACTACTTACAACCAAGAAACTTGTAGGAAAAATGTAGTGCTGGACATGGAGCCATTCCAGTGAGGATAGGCTCGGCGTCCGGCATTGCCGGACACGGAGAATTTAGCCTAATTTGCCCGTTACCGGACGGGGAGACACTTCCAAAAAAAAAATGTCTGCTGCAATTTTCCTAAACAACAAGAAAAAGTTCCAGGACAAAAAGAGCAGGGGGTTTGGGGACGCAGCCCCCATCATTCAACAAACAAAATATTATGTATAATTCTTACCTTATTGAAAATCATCATCACTCGACAGGTTAAGAATATTTGTCAAGGGAAAAGAGACCCGGCCCAGGGTTGGTCTTTTGTTGGGTTCCTCACTGCGGGCCACATTTTACCAAGTGGTATAGGAAACCTAGTGTCTCTTTGATTTGCTGGGAGAGTAGAGAGTGGCCTAGATAGCTTTTATACAATCCAGAAAGGCACAAAACTGGCCTTCTGTGCCATTCAAATTCCTCTTTAACCGAAATATTTCTTGACCTTGGGCAAAAGCTTAGTTTAGTATAATACTATTTATTACAAAAATACATGCAATGGGTTTGGGCTACAAGTTCCCGCAACATTACTTACACCCCTCCCCCTACAACAAATTTACAATAGGCAACAACAATATTTACAAATATATTATATAACATTCAATAAGGATAAATAAATAATAAGATGGATAAATGAATGAATTAATTATAAGGGCCTGTAAGGGACTTGCGCGCTGCTCCGCCGGGTAGCTTGTTACTGCTGAAGATGGTCGCCTCCGAAAATATGAAATAACATTGTTGAAGCAAAGCAAGAATTGGTTTCATAATCATAAATGCTATAATGGTCTGCAATCAATTATTGAATCTTCTAGTGCTATTGAATGTAAGTTTTGACTGACTGAAAGAGCTGGGTGTTTTGATTTTCTGTTAATGTATCTTTACCCTTTAAAAGCATATTAGCATTTAAAGGATGAAACTTATGCATTTCTCTAAACAAGCAAATTCTTTGTTGAGTTTAATGCTCACATTGAAAAAAGAAGTGTTCAGCAGCCTCTGCCCCTTTCAAACAGCTACAGGTAGGGCTATCTTTTAGATGGTTGTCTGCTTGTCATATAAATCTTGATTTAGATCACTACAGAAGTTGCGTAATCTTGCATGAATAATGGAAAATTTTCTTTTTCCATTATAGAAATAATTTTGAGCTTTGTTCATTGACTGATTTTTAAGTGTGTAACAAAAGGAACTGAATGATTCACATTGACGAAGGGGAGCTTGTAAGTTGTTCCAGTTGTTGATAGCCGATGGAATCCAAGAGTTACTAAATGTGGTTGTTTTCGTGGGAGTTCTTGATTTATTATCACTATTTCTTAATTCATATCGGGAAACACTTGCAACAATTGGTGGTATAAGACCCATAATATAAGCTGGAACCATACTGTTTACAGCCTAATACAGAAATTTTAATTTTTGTTTTGATCTTCGCTCTGCGAGTGACTCCCAGCCACATTTTGTATATAATCTGATGAGTGTAACAGATTTTGTAAGTCCAGTAACAATTCTAGCTGCTTCATTATGGAGTTTTTCTAATAAATTTTGTTGTTCCGCAGTGCATCCATCCCAAACTATAGAAGAGTAGTCTAAGATTGGCCTGAAGCTTACCTTTGAGGGGCGATTGGAAAGTACGTAGCGTGGTACATTATTTCAGTAACGGATCGGCAAATCAATACATGTTTGGTATCATTTTAAACAACTATCTTTCCCCAACGTTCTCACACTAGTTTCACGAAGGTGACATGATGCAGTCAGAAAAAATATTATTGTAAACATGGGTACTGTTTGTATACTGGAAAAAGTGAAATTTCAATAAAATAGACAATTTATAATCATTTTTAAATTTAGCAGTGCATGAACACTATTTGATGGAATAAGATTATTTTGCACCATTTTGTAGCCCATCATAACGGCAATTTATTATGCAAGTCGTGAATGAATTTGCAAATTCTTATAACTTCTAAACGAGACGGCAATATCTGCTTCTCTTGGAATTCTCTGCATTTTGTTCAGTTTCTATGTCAAAACGCACCCGTCACAATGATTTTAATTTGAAAATATAAAATCAGCATTTGTTTGAATTTATTTTAAGTTTAGTTTCATACCAAGCACTGTTTCCATGCTTTGTAAAAAGACAAACAAAAAATTATTCAGAGCACAACAAATGGTAGATAACTGTATAAATCTGGTCATGGGTATGGGTGATTTTAGCTAGGAGGAATAGTTTTGTTTGTATAAATAGAGAACTGTGGGAAATAGAATGGTAAGAAAGAATTGTGAGTTAAAACCAATTACTAGAGTGATGACTGACAAGTTATCTTAAAGAAACTTCCTATAGTTTATAAGATATGAGGGGTTTAGTTACCCCACCCACTTCTTGAAAATAGGGGGTAGTGTCATTAAGATTCATTTTCATAGGAACCGAGTAAGACGAGAAGACAAATTTGCATGACGAAATTCTCTGTGTGCATTGTTCACAACGAATTACGCAGAAAATATACTCAGATGTCACAAATCTTGCTGCAGTATGAGCCTTAATCTCAAAACAAATAGGAAGAAAACACGCAAAAATGCTATGTTTTGAAACGGTACAGCTTTTATAGTAATCAATATTTTTCGAATCTAATTATGCAAGCCGTGCAAGCAATAACCGCAGAAGACATCTACAGAAATAGAATTCCGAGAGATATCGCTTATTTGTTAAAATGTGATATCGAATTAGGTCACTGATTTTCTGTTCATTTTTCTCAATATTTTTGTCGTAAATATCCGCCAGTATATAAACATGCCTTCATTTTGAGCGTGCGATGCACGTGCATCGCTAGTCGCTCTTCAAAAATCAATGCGTCATCTTGAAGAGGAGAAATTCTACTTTCTATACATGTATTACTTTAATATATTTAGCAATGCATTAAGAAATTACGATACCATACTACGTACTTTCCAATCGTCCCTCGTAATAGCACAAACCAAATAACCTTTCCAATATCAATTTCGCATCAAAACTGCAAACACAATCATCCTCGAATTTGCCAAACACAAAATTAAGTTGAAAGTATCAATTTTATCTTGTTTATATCATCCTAAACTGGTTACATCATTTTTTTTTCCCTGCGTGTTTTGCAGTTTGACAGCTGTTTGTTTACAAGAAGGCGCGCATTAACGTCAGGCTATGTTACACCAATCAAATTGCTTTATTCTAGTCACCTGTCAAAACAACATCACATGAGGCCTTTTGAGAGCATGTTTTTATTCTAAAAACAAAACAGTTTCTGCTGAATGTTTTTTCTTCATATTCAAATTCGAATTAATAACTTTTGGTATTACATACCGAAGGTATTAACATAAAATTGCACGGCAAGTTCACTTTTAGGGTTATTTTTGCATTTTATCGGCTTTTTTAGGAAATCGATACGCTTTTGCGTGTCTCTCTATATAGTGTCTTACATACGAAGCAGCACATGATGACCTTTGGCCATCCATGGTGCACTTTGTGCACTCTTTTTCTATTCTAAAACTGCGCCCAGTAAATCAGAGGTGCACCACAGTTTTTGTTTGTGGTCAAACACAAAAATCAATGTTTTTTGCATTTCTAAACACAAATCTTAGGGAATAGAAGATTTAGAAGATGTGATCAACCCTTGACCATTATCAGCCCTCGAGCCAAAACTCTCCGGCTTGACAATGGAGTCTCGGGTTGAACCAAAATGCCCATGTGATATCTCTAATTATCCACACAACTGTTGTGCCCATAAACGGTGTTGTCGGCAATACAGTCATGCTGTTGTTAATCAGCAAAGGTTTGAAAATTGAATATTATATCTTGTCTGAATCTGAATGGTTTACTGGTGACCTGGTCATATTATTTCAATGGAAATTATTTTATTGCTTGGAATTTTGCTTTCGTTTTTGCACATAGGACGTGTAGTATCATAGATAACAGTGCATCATCCCTAGATCAGGTTACTCTCATATGACACACTGTGCACATAATTGAGTCTTTGCATGAGGAAACCAGCAGTTTGGGTTTCCGACCAGGTCAGACACAAACCGGCCTGTACACTCACAGTTCTAGCAGGCTATAGTCTAGAGGCTTAAATTTTCAGACATATGTGCATGTAAGTAGAAGAGGAATTTCCATCCATGTAGCGAAAACAAAGGCACTGATCAGCTGTGCAATATCTGCGCCTTTGTTTTCACCTATGCATGTTGTTGGATTTCTTATGCGGCGGCTCAATTCATAAATATCTCCTAATTGGGACATGTGTGATAAGGTAGTATTACTAGAATGAAAACATAAAACAAATATCTAGTAAAAAATTATAAAATGAAATTGTACTCTACAAAAAAGTTAAGGAAAATGCATTAGATTAATCTTACAGACTTTTTAAAAATGAGGTTCTTACTTTTCAGATAACACAATTAAGTATCGTAATGTGAATTTGTTTGACTCTAAATGGCCTGAAATGATTTATCTTAATTCTTAGGTGTGCAATGTTACCGGACTGTACCTTAATGCTAAACTAACTGTTGCTTTTGTACACTTGAAAAGATGATATGACCATTTTGTCTTTGTGTTCTTGCAGATGAACCTGCCAGTCAAAAGCATTCTTGCATCAGAAAAATGATGGATGCCAGCATTTTGTATACTCGCCTTTGTCCTGTCTAACCTGTTTGGTAGCTGACACTACACAGAAACCAAGAAAATGTTACGCTGGTTTCCCAGGCGAATGCGCCTGAAGTGGGTCATATTTCTCTTGGCAGTGTGTTTCGTTGGCTTGTACTTCACCTACAAACAACTTGTGGAGAGTAAGCAAGTATCGCGAATGACGAAACATCCCGTTGACAGTCTATCGTATATGGAGAATGAGTTGCATAAATTAAAACATAAACCTGTGATACCCGTAGCCTCTAAGAACAAACTAATACATAATGAAATTCATCCTGCTGCGCCTATGGTTAGAAATCTAGAAGAAGACAGTGACTACTTAACTTCGGAAGAAAAATCCTCGAGGCTTAAATTGCTATTAAACAATCTTTCTCCATCAAATTGGAAAACAGCCCTTGATGCTGGAGAAATGATGTCTATCGTGAAGCGGGAATTATCAGATATGGACGTGATTAGTAAGTTATCATGTCAAGAAATAGATGCCTTAAAACTAGGTTCTGCGCATAAATCAGGATATTACGGGAAGAAAATGGTTGATCATGTGATGCTAGCATATCCAATAGAACTTGTCATAAAAAGTACGGGAAATGATCATACGCTTAAAATAGAATGTATGAAACAGGACTACAACGCGGAAAGATGTGCAAACATGGCGAATTATAAGATAATGAGAGAATTGATTTATCTCTTAGCTTTAGAACACAAATCAATCATCGATTTGAAAGGATTCTGTCTTAGGGGAGAAACCATTGACTCCAGATTAAATATGAAGGGAGCTATCATTGTGACTGAGGGGAGCAAGCAGTTACCAGATGGATTTTACAATTTTTGCTGGGCATGTAGACTAGAGGTAAGGAATGATAGTTACCATATTTTCATCAATTTTTATATATATTTGAATTTCCTTCAATTCATTTTCATGATTTTCAATGTAATTTTGAATTTTTCTATTGGGTAATACAAGTTACATCATGAGAAATAGATCTTAAGTAACCAAGTTTCTCATAAAATAATAGGCTGTGAAACCACAGAAGACAGATGAGGCTTTAGATTCAGGTTTTGGAAATATTCGCTGCATCATGAGAAAACCGGATTTTTGCATATGCGAAAACAAAGGCGCAGATGAACTGTGCAGTAACTGCAGAGCTGATCAGCGCCTTTGTTTTCGCTACTCGGATAGTGCAATTCCTCTTCTACCTGTAGCCAAAATTTCAAGCCTCTAGCCTGCTTCTGTGACTGTACAGACCGATTTGTGTTGCACCTGGTCGGAAACCCCAAAGACTGGTTTTATCGCGTCTCAGCTCATATTCTGTATTGTATATTTCCTATGAAGACAACACAAAATCATTGATAATTGTATGATAATATTACAAAGTAAATAACTGCCTCATAAATTGTTCATTACGAAAACTTGCCCATGCAAGATATAGAGAATTTTTTTCAGTAGCAAAAATTGATTTTTTTTTTTTTTTTTTTTTTCTTTGCTCAAAACATAGATTGTGGGTACACGTTGGAACCGCCTCGCCGAGGCAGTTCTAATGAGTACCCACAACTTATGTTTTGAGCAAAAATAAGAAAAATAGGTATACCCCTGCGAACCCCAGTTTCGTTATATAAAAGTGTGTTTCAAGGGGGGTATACATTATACGGACATGTTTTCATGATGTCATCTCTTTCGTAACACATCTGACTGCTGACAATTAGCAATTTTGCTTTGTACAGTACATGTATTTGATGAACAATGTACATATGTACTAAAATGTGATTGATAACAGTTTATTTTTGGGTTATGGGTTGAATATTTCCTGTTTGTTTCACAGATGTTATTGGACATTCTAGAACTATTACAATACTTGGACAAGAGCCCTTTGGGTAGCCTTGGCTTTGATCAGCTGAATGCCTTTGATTTTGTTTTTGTATTGGTCGACAGCACCAAGGTCAAGCTGGTTGACCTAGATAATCTACGCTCGTGGGAGAAGCCATGTCAGGCAGATAGTGACTGCACTATAGAGGAGATGCCTAGAAAAGGTAAGACTATGAGCCATATAAGGATAGTGCACAAAAAGAATAAAGTATTTACATTTTGTCTTTTGGGGTTTCAAACAACATGTAGGTTTGTTTCAAAATGGACTATGCTATCAAAGAAGATGGACTTTAGTGATGCTTTGATTAGCTGCAGATTGCATCATTGTTTATACATGTGAAAAAGAACAGGGTTTTTCGGACATACTTCATTTGAGAATTTCTCATTCCATTCACTTTGTGCATGTGGTATGAGTATCTTATTTAAACAGTCACAATTTTGCAACATAATGCTATGTCTACAAGAACTGGGCCTGAGGTTATAAAACTTTTTTCATGCTCAGTTCAGCTGAGACTAAAATTAAAACTACTCATAAAAACTGAAAAAGCCCAAATATATTGAAATTGAAGGTCTAGAACTCCAAAGCCTGTTATTTATCCTGCTAATAAATGTTAAAATGCAAACAATTGTTGGCATTTTAACATTTATGAGCAGGATAAATTTTTGTCTCAGCTGAGCTGAGCATGCTCAGCTGAGCTGAGCATGAAAAAAGTTTTATGACCTCGGGACCTGATTCCAGAAACTAAAGCAAATAATAAAGTAGCCGGCTGTAGAGTTATTGAGTAAAGTCTTGCCACTCAGTTACAAATGCAGTTTGGGAATTTGGTTTCCTAGTGATAGAGAACAGGACTTTAAGGTTATAAAACTTTCTTCAAGCTCAATTCAGCTGAGCATGAAATTTCAACCTCTCATAAATACTGAAATAGCCCAAATACAGTGGTGTTATGGCTAAAAACCCAAATTAGCCGTTAAAACGGCTAATTTGTTAACGGCTAATTGTAAAATTTCGCGGCAAAATTGTGTGAAATTTAAAAGTCAGCGCGAAATTTCGCCGCGAAATTCCGCCGCGAAATTCCGGACTTCACGGCGAAATTTCGCGGCGGAACACGGCGAAAAATTTACCTGTCATGACCCATAAAAATCAGTTGACCGGTGTTTCGCGGTGTTTCGAGGCGAAAAAGATGAATTAAATTTATTTCTTATTTGGATGTTTTTATATCATTTCAAGTCGTATCAATATTTTGTTTTCGTTTCAGTTGTGTATAATTATCGTTATAGTCCCGACAGTCACAAAAGTTTTATTGTTTAAATTTCATTTTAATTTGTATGCTTAATTTCTTTTCAAGTCGTATAGATATTTGTTTTCTTTTCAATTTTGTATGATAATCGTTTAAGTTACGTGTTATTTTCATGCTTCTTTTTCAGATTAATCAGACTTACGCGATAATATTAGATCCTATTATCTAGTTTAATTAACAGAACAAAAGCTAATAGCGGCGTAACAATTTTCATGGGATGATTGCCCACAGATTTGTTTGTTTGTATTGAGGGTGAACGTCCCAGTCACCAATTTTTCAGTCATGTCTGGACGGAGCTACTGATTCCTGGGTATTAAGTAGTACTGTGTGTATTTAATGTGCCTTAATCAAGGACACAACACGGTGTCGCCAGTGCGGATCGAACTCATGACGTCTCGATTCGGAGTCTGATGCACTACAACTATGCCACCGCGATCCAAACCCACAGATGTATACAAGTCTTTGGATTCAACATGATGAAGCAATCGGATTCAACTCTTCTTTAGACATTTAATCGCCTGTGGTAATGACACTGCTAAAAGTATCAGTGAATTTTCGATTACGTCACGTGGACGCCGTTTCGTTGAAATCAATTTAGTCGAAACGCCATTTGGTCGCATACGACCTTCACCGGGTCGATACGATATTCGGTCGAATACGAGCAGTACAGCAACGTACATGTACAAAACTGTGTCGAAATTGTCAATAATTGTCGGGGTTCTTTTGCTAACCGTTTTGAGTTAAACAGCGTGTTGTGTGCCTTCTAAAATGCACATGTACGGATGGCTTAGAACACATACATGCACGTCGAATGTCAAAACCTCATTGTATACAAGGCACAATACACAAGAAAAAAGGAGGATACTGTGTTTAAAACAAAATATTGTAGTTCATGCTTGTGCAGTAATTTTTTGTAAGAAATGGGTCATATGAAGTCTTCACTTTATTTCGGAACACATATACAGTGTACACAGTAAGGGCCACAAGTACGCACCGTGGCAATATAAGCGCACGTCGCATAAATCGATGGCGAATAGATTAATTATAACAAAGTTAAGCGCAGAAGCCTAGTGGTGAATTGTATGTATCGACCGAGAACAAAATGTCCTGTGTTCGATTCCTATATTCGTTGGATTTCGTACTTGAGCAAAACCGGTTAACATGTATTACCCTGAAAGTGTTGTCGCCATGGGACTGAAACAGTGTTGACTGTTAAACTGAACTCAGGATGATCTTCGCTAGGTGTACTTCTACAAGGCAAGTTCAATGTATAAATCGATATGATTGCAATTATTCTTGTGCTGGTATTCATAGAGGGTGATCAGAGTGGTAACCAGCAAGCCCAAATGTCAATATGTCTCTTTTTGTTTTGTCGTGTTTACATGGTTGATCTCAAATTATTATCGTAGTTCACATCTTAAACGCTTTAAAGTGAAGAAATAGAGGACTCTAACTGTTAATTGAGCAATACCCTTTAGACAATGTTTGTGCTACAAAACAAGGCACAAAGTTAGATGGTCCCTGCCTATTGGGACCTAAAGAAACATATGGGATGTCTGTGCCTCAAGGCAAAGCTTATACGCTATTGACTGATCATCTGATTACTGGTTTACCGCTAAGGTCTGTGCCTGCCTAGGAAAAATGGTTTCAAGTCAAACCATCCATACACATAAGCAGTATTGGCTAAGAGGGATGGTTATATTTCAAACACTTGTTGTATATCATGACGTCCCATAAAGTAGAGGCAGCATCCCAACATGACCATTGCTGTTGATTGGGACGTATAAGCATCTATTCAAACAAACAAAGTTAGATTCAACGAGCTGGCTCATTAAGCTATAAATATTTTCGTCTATCCGTGATTTCGCTATCGTACCATGTAATACATGTACCAATGGAAAGTCGCATTATGCACGTTTTTCATTTCTTAACATGCATAAATGAACATACTATTAATGTGCACGTAAATTACGATCTATACTATGAACAGATGAATCATAGTGTGGTCATTAAATTAAAAATAAATAATTTTGTGCTAACATTTACAAGTATTTCGCCGTTTTTCGCGGCGAAATAGGAAATTTAAACTTACCTGTTGTAAACGTTAAAAAACGAATTTCGCCGCGAAACACGGCGAAATTTCACCGCGAAAATCCGATTTTCGCGGTGAAATTTCGCCGTGTTTCGCGGCGAAAAAATAACCGATTAAACGTTTAAATTTTCCCTTGGCCGGTGAAATTTCGCGGTGGTTTCGCCGCGAAATATAACAAGTGATCAGCGCGAACTGTGCAAAAATGGGTTTTTAGCCATAACACCACTGTACATTGAAATTTTAGGTTTAAATCACCAAAGCCTGTAATTTATCCTGCTTATAAATGTTAAAATGCCAATAATTGTTGTCATTTTAACATGTTAAAATGCCAACAATTGTTGGCATTTTAACATTTATGAGCAGGATAAATTTTAGTCCAAGCTGAGCTGAGCATGAAAAAGTTTTATAACCTTGGCGCCAGGACTTTGACTGAGAGATCCAGGTTTTGAAAACTACCTTCACATTGTCTGGGGTGTTAAGCTATAAACCAAACCAGTTATTACTCAATTAATTGACTCAGATTATGCAGAATTGGAAGTTCAGAATTTCTTTGATCTAATTTTTTGTCTGATTTTTGGGTGCTTGAAATATCAATAATATTTTGGCATTTATTTCATTCCAGTTATCAAATGCATAGCTTCAGAATGCAAGGGCCGTAACTCTTTAAACAACCTGCTGCAGTTATCTCACTCCCTCCTGCCCTCGATACTGAAGTACCCGCCGGCTAGTGAGACCAAGATCGTGGATCGACTGATAGAGAACATACAGAACCTCCAGTTGACGCTAGACGATGCCGTAAACCAAGTGAAAAGGATGCTATACACAGGTAATTAAGCCATTAAGTGAGCAAACCCGTCTTCGGGGTTTCCGACCAGGTCCAACTCAAACCGGTCTGTACAGTCCTAGAAGACAGCTAGTCACTTGAAATTTCGGATTTAAGACGAAGATGAATTGTACTATCTGTGTAGCGAAAACAAAGGCACTGATCTTCTGTGCAGTTACTGCCGATGAACAGATTTCAAGGAAAATTTGCATGAAGCCTCAGGGAGTAGAGTTATGATAATGTAATTATACATCATGATCCTGTGATGACCTTGCCATATTTTAGGGCAAGGTCAACTTGGTCGCCTTTGATTTGGGAAAACTGTTAAAGTGTCATTTGACAGGAAAAACTTGCAAGAAATAGCCCCCCCCCCCCCCCCCCACTTCTGCATTTGGGCGGTTTACTATATTCAAACATGTTTTAGTATATATAGCAGATCTCAGGTGTCCGTTTACAGGACCATTGGTCCTCTGGTTTAGTATTATTATTGAAGAATGACCTTCTATTTTCATTCTTCATCGAGGACCTGAACCTCAATGTTCACAATCAAGTCCTAGATTTATAAGTCAGCTCTGTATACTGCTTTAAAATAGATATGGTATGCTGTTCTTCTATACTTCTCCCATTATCAGATGGTTGAAGACAAAGTGTTGTCTGCTAATGCATATTTGAAAGATGTTGAGGGTGTTCTCTTTGAATCAGGAATTGAGGTTCAATGTGTCAGGGGTTAGCGTGTCCAGGGGGAGGTCAGAGGCGGTGGGCATGGTGGGGGGAGGGATAGGAGGCTAATAGCCAGGGGTATATGTGCCTCTCAAGGCACTTCTTCTAGTTTCACACTTTATTTATAGTCATGTAGTGGTTGTCTAAAGTATTTGTCACTATTTTTGTTCCCAGCTGATCCAAATCGCTATGAAAGAGATGGGGAGAAACCTGACATCAAGGGTGGTCTAACCATTGTCGACCAGGGGGCAGACAAAGTGCAGAACATGGTTGACCAAGGTGAAGATAGGGCCCAGAACAGGGTTGCCCCCCTTGAGGAGGTCAAGGTCATTTATCCAGAGGACAACAAGGTGAAGGTCGATGGAGGGGATGTCTCAAAAGAGGAGCTGGAATCAAACAAGGTTTTGCCAAGACGAGAGCTACCCGATAGGCCAAAGCAGAGTTCCGTCACTACGAGAAGACCTAAGCCAGCCAAACAGGTATGGTATACAGGTATTTTGAGATTAGGGATCAGACTAGTCATAAAATCATTTACGGAGAAGTTTCTTCTTTCTTCAAAACACTTTAGAACTTTATACCTCCAAGTCCATCTTTTCACATTATGTGTGAGTTTGACCAAACCTTTGACACCAAAGTGGTTATAGGTCACTATGACCTAATGTCATGGTTCATTGATTTTTGCCTTGTATCTTTACACTCAATGGGAGTATGAACACCCTTCTTTAGCATTATGAGTGAGTATGACCAGACCTTTGACCCCTAAGTGGTTATAGGTCACTGCAAACAAATTTTATTGTTCAGTGATTTGGCCTTGACACTCGATTGGTATATGAACATTCTTCTTTCACATAATGATTGAGTATGACCAGACCTTTTGACCAGAAAGTGATTATAGGTCACTGACCTTATTTCAGGATTCAATGATTTTGCCTTGTATCTTCACACTTTGGGAATATTAACACACTTCTTTCACATAATGATTGAGTATGACCAGACCTTTGACCAGAAAGTGATTATAGGTCACTGACTTTATTTCAGTCAATGATTTTGCCTTGTATCTTTACACTTTGGGAATATGAACATACTTCTTTTACATTATGATCGAGTATGACCAGACCTTTGACCCCTAAGTGGTTATAGGACACTGCCTAATTTTATGGTTCAGTGATTTCGCCTTACATCCTGACACTCAATTGGCATATGAACATACTTCTTTCATATTATGAGTGAGTATGACCAGATTTTTGACCCCAAAGTGATTATAGGTCACTATGACCTGATTTCATGGTTCAGTGATTTCGCTTTGTATCTTTATACTCATTTGATATATGAACATACTTCTTTCAGATTTGGATGAGTATTACCTGATCGTTGACCTGGAAGTTATTTAAGGTCACTGTTACATAGTTTCATGGTTTAGTGATTTTGTCTTATAACATTCATCAGGAAAACATGTCCGTGCAATGAACACCCCCTTAAACCCCACTTTTATATAGAAAAACTGGGGTTCGCAGGGGTATACCTATTTTTCTTATTTTTGCTCACAAAACATAGATTGTGGGTACTCGTTAGAACCGCCTCGGCGAGGCGGTTCTAACGTGTACCCACAATCTATGTTTTGAGCAAAAATAAGAAAAATATCCAAATTTTTCTGCAGAAAATTTTCAATTTTCAAACCTCAAAAATTCTTTGTATATTGCATGGGCAAGTTTTCGTAATGTTAAGGGAATGTATGTATGAGCCTGACGATTTGGGTTAGAAGTCAATTTGGCCATAGTTGACAAAGCCAAATGCAGTCGAACATGCTGTCATGAAACAGCTCCTATTAATTGAGCCGCGACGCAAGAAAACCGGTCTTCGGGGTTTCCGACCAGGTCTGACACCAAACGGCCTGTACAGTCAAAGAAGCAGGCTAGAAGCTTGAAATTTCAGATTTAAGAAGAAGAGAAATTGTACTATCTGTGTAGCAAAAACAAAGGCGCTGATCAGCTTCGCAGTTACTGCGAAGCTGATCTGCGCCTTTGTTTTCGCATAGGCAAAAATCTGGTTTTCTCTAGATGCGGCTCAATTAAATACTTAAATTGCATCACCATTCATATTTTGGACTTGCTAACTTGAGTATTTCATGTGATGTTTTCAGTCGCAGGGTGCACTTACTGTATTAGGATGAAATTTTTATGAATATTTTGGAGGCAACTTTGAAAATTTTAAAAGGTTCAGTGTGCTTAATTGATTACATGTAACACAAACTCAAAGAAAGTATTGGATCTTATTTTCAGGAAGGACCAGAGACGAAGTATGAGTATGAAAGACATGATAATGCCAATTATCCAGGTATGTTGGTCAGTTTTACACATGTATTGATTTACAGGCCAGTTTGATTACACATGTGCTATGGCCTCACGTGTAACATGGGGCTGTGTTGTGTCACTCAAGGGTCTAGAAGACGCAAAATCCCACTGTAATCGTGACCCTAATTGTCAGGCATTGGGCGGTGGTGCGAGATTTCCGACCAGGTCTGACACAAACTGGCCTGTACAGTCACAGAAGAAGGCTTGAAGATTGAAATTTTGGATTCAAGAAGACGGGGAAATGAAGGACCATGCGTAAAAGCTAGGCCATGCAAAAAACTCTGGGTTCCTTGCAGCGAGTAAAGCTACATGAACAAGCCAAGCAAAACAGCCTAGGCAAGAACAATTAAGGCCATGCCTAATGATATGCACCATACCAAAATCTAGCCAAATTGCTATTGTCCACTTCTTTTGGTTAGTTTCTATAAGCCAGCTGTGTGCTTTGTACACTGCCTGGACAGTATTCTGCCAAGACTGTTATCATTACGAAAACTTGCCCATGCAGTTTACAGAGATTTGTTTCAGTAGCAAAAATTGTAAATTTCATTGGAAAAAATTCAATATTTTTAATATGATTGCTCAAAACATTGATTCTGGGTACACGTTTGAACCGCCTGGCTGAGGCGGTTCTAACGAGTACCCACAATCAATGTTTTGGAGCAAAAATAAGAAGCATACCCCAGTTTTGCTATATAAAAGTGAGGTATGATGGGGTATATATTTTATGGACATGCTTTTCTGTAGTATTTAGTGGAAAAGGAGACTGATTGTCTCAAATTTTGAGATGCAGTGGAGATGTTGTTGTTGTTTTGGAACCATCATTAATGCATTAAATTTAATGTTTCATTTTTAATACTTAAAGGAGTAAATTTTATAGCAAAAATGCTTTATCATTACACATGTATTGATTTACAGGCCAGTTTGATTACACTTGTGCGATGGCCTCACGTGTAACATGGGGCTGTGTTGTGTCAGTCAAGGGTCTAGAAGACGCAAAGTCCCACTGTAATCGTGACCCTAATTGTCAGGCATTTGTTGTTTTCTCGTCAAATCCCGACCAAGACGGTAAAACAAATGGATTGAATCTCATTGGCTTATTCTGGCTTTGTATTTCATTTTTATCAAAAAGAAGTGGATAAGACTAAAGCCTGATTGTCTAATTTTTAAAAATGATTCTAACACGACATTATTGTCTTTTCCATTGGACTTAATCATGTTAATGGAAATGTCACCATTTGCAAATAAACAATAATTCACTGTAAACAAAATTATGCGCGTAAGGTGGCGTTTTTGTGACATTGCACATAAACATTCATGTTCGCGGAGAATGAGTCCACCGGTAAACATTTCAAAATGTAAGCATTTATTTATTAGTCATGTTAGAATCGAAATAATTTTACTTTACAGTGAATTATCTTTGATTAACACGTGATGTTGTTGGGCAGATGCGATATTTAATTCACTCCGGCTGCGCCGTGGTGAATAAATACATCGCAATCTGCCCTCCAACATCGCGTGTTAATCACGATAATTCACCATAAAGTAAAATTATTTCTCAAATATATTGAGCTGGAATAATGTTAATGGGATGTGCATGTTTTGTGTAGCATCTTGAATTTTCTTTCTTTTAGTTTGTTTTAGAGAACTCAATTACTTCTTCATTTCTTTGGCTTTACTTACATTTTGGCAACAAAATATTTGAGCCACCTCGTGGGAAAACCAACAATGTGGTTTCTGACCAGGTCCGACACAAACCTGACTGCACAGTTACAGAAGACAGCTAGAAGCATGAAATTTTGTATCTAGGAAGTAGAGGGATTGTACTATCCGTGTAGCGTAAACAAAGGCGCTGATCGGCTTTGCGGCTACCGCGAAGCTGATCTGCGTCTTTGTTTTCGCCTATGCAGATTGTTGGTTTTCCCATGTGGCGGCTCATTCGTTGTAGAAACACAACTTGCTTCTTAAACTTTTTAGCTTGACAGAGTATGTGTACTTATTTTAAAAACACAAAATATGCTTTTTAATTGTGCTTTACTTACGATTTTTAAGAGTGTGTACATCTAGTGCAGTGCACCTATCATTTGCAACGATTCTGCCCTGAGGGCAGGAGAATAGCATTTCTCTTTCCAAAGCCCTGACCCCAAGGTTATAAAAGTTTTTTCAAGCTCAGCTCAGCTGAGCATGAAATTTCAACTGCTCATAAAATGTTGAGATAGTTGAAATTAGCGGAAAATTCAGAATCAGTACTCAACAACTAGTAATTTATCCTGCTCATAAATGTTAAAATGCCAACAATTGTTGGCATTTTAACATTTATGAGTAGGATAAATTTTAGTCTCAGCTGAGCTGAGCATGAAAAAAGTTTTATAACCTCGGGGCCAGGTATATTCCCCAATCTGCATGGATAATATTTTAATATGACCGAGCTCTTCCAAACGCCTACCTCAAATCCTAGCAGGTAAATGTAGCTTTTCATGACTTCATGGCCATTTTGGGTAGGGAATCAAAACCATATGCTACTCCATGGCACTGCAGGGATAATAATTACCAGTATGTCAAAACACTGCCCAGCTATGCCCCCACAACTCAAGGCTCCAAGGGAATGGGATTTTCAGTGAATGGCACATAGTATGCATATTGTTGCATGTGTGTAACTTGTAGCTCTAGATATTCATTTGTTGTTCCTAATTTACTACATGTAGCAATCTTTATTTTTCTTTAGTTACACAGAAAACTCAGAAAAGTGTATGCATGTTTTATATGTGGAACAATATTTATTATTTCTCTGCCTTTACTCAGGAAGCTCAACAAACTTTTATGCATGTTTACTATGATATGAAGCAATATTTATTTTTGGGCATTTAGTCAGAATGATCAACAAACTTTAAAGCATGTTTAAAAATTGATAATGCCATCGTTGGTGTTTGTCTTGTATGGCTGAGAAAAATAGAATGACAGGCACAACCCTGCCTTTGTTTGTTTTGTAATTTTAGTTTATCAAATATTTTCAGTTATATCAGGAGGCATTTTTTTGAGACATTGAAATTGAACCGCATCATGAGAAAACCATTTTGCATTATGCGAAAACAAAGGCTCAGATCAGCTTCGCAGCAACTGCAAAGCTGATCATTGCCTTTGTTTTCTCTGCACGGATAGTAAAATTTGTCTTCTTTCTAAAACCAAAATTTCCAGCCTCTAGTCATCTTCTGTGACTGTACAGGCCGGTTTGTGTCGGACCTGTTCAAAAATCACATTGTTTGTTTTCTCATGACGCGGCTCAAATATTAAATCAAATGAAGTCTGTTGGAATGGACCACCACTGTTTTATGGAATTTATCCAATACTATAAGATTATAATAATGTGGCTTGCTTGGTACTGGATGGGATAAAATCCTCACTCTTTCCAGAGTCTTATTCTATACCAGTAGGGTACCGCATCCCCCAAGGTGAAAATATAGTAGAAAATGTTTGAGCATGTTTTTATGCCCCCAACTTCGAAGAAGTTGAGGGGGCATATTGGTTTGGGTCTGTCTGTGCAGTGCAGTGAGTGCGTGCGTGCGTGCAGTCAGTCAGTCAGTCTGTGATGCGTGAGCGCTCGGTCAGGAACCGTTAGAGCTAGGATCTTGAAATTTGGTATGTAGTTTGTATATGAAAATTAAAAGGACCCGTATTTTTTCTTTCAGGTAAATTCAAGGGGCTAGGGGCCAATTCTGTGAGAGATATTTCCCTTTTTAATTCTTGATAAAGTGAATAGATAGTGGATACCTTGTGTGCGCAACTCCTCCTACAGTTTTATTCCGATTCTCTTGAAACTTTACAGATGTTGTGACCATGCTTTGAAGATATGCATGTGGTTTTGATATAAACCTAAGATTAATTTTTGTCACTTTTTTCGCAATTTGAACTTAGCCATTTTTCGGGCATTTTCACAATGAAAGTGAATGGGCAGTGGGTACCTTGTGTGCGCAACTCCTCCTACAGTTTTATGCCAATATATTTAAAACTTTACATATATTATGGGCATGGTCTGAAGATATGCATGTGGTTTGGATATAATCCTTGGATTATTTTTTTGTCATTTTTTTCACAATTTGAACTTAGTCATTTTTTCGGGCATTTTAGTGGATGGATAGAGAGTAACTTGTGTGCACAACTCCTCCTACAATTTAATACCGATACTTTTGAAACTTAGCAGACATTGTGACCATGCTTTGAAGATATGCATGTGGTTGGGATATACTCGTCAGATTAATTTTTGTCATTTTTTTACAATTTGAACTTAGTCATTTTTTGGACATTTTTACATCCTGAAAGTGGCTTACCAGTTGGGGGCATAGTGTTTCATAAACACATTTTCTAGTTGTTTTTGGCAGATATACTTTTATCAAAATTGAATTCAAATTCTTTCTTGTAAAGACATACATTAAACAATAAAGACTACACAAATAGTCGCTTACAAATCAAGAACTGACAAATTAAAATAAACTGAAAAAAGAAAATCTGTCAATTACATACATGTAATCAAGATCAAGCAAAAAATTTCTGAATTTACAGAGTTATTTTTATTCGAATTCTACCCAGCATATTTACAGAATTCAAGCAAAGGAGTGACCTGAAATGATGTGTTGCTTAGCACACAAAATATTTGTTGACTTTTAATAAAACATTCATGGCCAATTTCATTTGACGGCGACATTTGTCCGTTTTTGTAATTTCTGTGTATGTACACTTTTGTAAAGAAAGTCATGTCTGAATACTAAGTCTCTCGGACTAAAGACATTAGGCACAGCATAGTGTCCAGCCTCATCACACTTTGCCCTTGTCACCAATTTGTCATGGCCTCAAGGTTATAAATCTTTTATCAAGCTCAGCTCAGCAGAGCATGAAATTTCAACTGCTCTTAAATGTTAAAATAGTCAAAAATTGTGGAAAATTCAGGTTCAAAACTAAAAAACTAGTAATTTATCCTGCTCATGAATGTTAAAATGCCAACAGTTGTTGGCATTTTAACATTTATGAGCAGGATAAATTTTAGTCTCAGCTGAGTTGAGCATGAAAAAAGTTTTATAACCTCGGGGCCCAGGAAAATTGTCAGTGGACCTCGACCATCAGTTTATAGTGTCATCCAAAGGACTGGAGAAGCCCAGGATTGAACCTGAGACCCCTGGCCCTGAGGTTATAAAACTTTTTTAATCTCAGCTCAGCTGAGCATGAAATTTCAAGTGCTCATAAATGTTGAAAGAGTCAAAATTAATGGAAAATTCGGGTTCTAAACAACAAGTAATTTATCCTGCTCTTAAATGTTAAAATGCCAACAATTGTTGGCATTTTAACATTTATGAGCAGGATAAATTTTAGTCTCAGCTGAGTTGAGCATGAAAAAAGTTTTATAACCTCGGGCCCAGGAAAATTTTCAGTGAATCTCAGGTAATAGTTAATACTGTCATCCAAAGGATTGGAGAAGCCTGGGATTGAGCCTGAGACCCCTGGTTTACAAAATCTATAATTCATATTACAGAACTGTGTCAAAACTGAGTTTGAATGCACAGATCAGAATCTTTTTAAGGTCTAAAAAACTGACAAAAATGTGATCAACGCTTCTCCTAACACATCCTCATGAGACATCTTTGCTCCTTCCATTTTGCTTCTAAGAGAGTATTTTTTATGTTACTTTTTCATTGTATTTTGCTCTTTTGTATATATTTACTGCATTTTGATATTATGTTAACCTTTTTCATTACCGTAATGCTTTTAGTATAGTTGTGCATGTATACTGAATATTTATGACATTCACATTTGCATATTCTTTTTTTCTTGCATATTAGAAATGAGCCACCGCATGGGAAAACCAACAATCTGCACAGGCGAAAACAAAGGTGCAGATCAGCTTCGCAGTAACTGCGAAGCTGATCAGCACCTTTGTTTTCGCTATACGGATAGTACAATTCCTCTACTCTCTAAATCCAAATTTTCCAGCCTCAAACCGTCTTCTGTGACTGTATAGCCTGGTTTGTGTCAGACCTGGTCAGAACCCAAATCATTGTTTTTCTCACGTACATGCTCAGATTTGAACTTATGATCAATTTTTTGTTTGCTTCTAAGCATTTTTAAAACATAGATTTTTGAGCCCAATTTTAAACTTGTACTCGTCATGTGTTGGGCCTTTAAAACGATTAAAGAGTGAATATTTCAAAACTATTTTAATACTTGTACTCATCCAGAGCATTCAGATTCATCTTTTGTCATGTAGAATTCATCACTTTATTACATCTATCAAATTAATAAATAAGTTTGAGATGCTCACATGAAATGTGTTATTGGCTCTGTGCTAAATTCAACCATTTGGGCATAAGTAAGACTTATGCCCTGTCTAATCAGCTTAGTATGCACTGCACCATCAAGACTTTTTGATTAGCTTTATGATCGATCTTAAATGAGCCGCCCCATGGGAAAACCAACAATCTGTATAGGCGAAAACAAATTAAGGAGCAGATCAGCTTCGCGGTAACCGTGAAGCTGATCAGCACCTTTGTTTTCGCTACTCGGATAGTACAATTCCTCCTCTACTTAACTCCGAAATTTCAAGCTTCTAGCCTGCTTCTGTAGCTGTAGAGGCCAGTTTGTTTCCGACCTGTTCTGAAACCACATTGTTGGTTTTTCCACGAGTTGGCTCAAATGTGTTAAACAGGGCATGATTTTCTTTAATGCATTTAGTTTTAATCATGTTTTGTACTATTTTTTACAGCATTAATGACAATGGTAATGAAGAATTCTGCAGATAAAGACCCAGATCCAAACTACGGAGCAACATTGTTTATCAAGGTACACTTTAATTATACATCATAACTTCTTTATAACACTTTGTTGCATTCCATGTCAATTTTGCTGTCACATATCCAGTCTGTGTTACAATGACTAGAAAAAAGAGTTACACTTCAACCTCAATATAATGCAACTCACTATAGTGCTGTTTTCAGTATAACATGGTCATGTCATGGCTCCAAAATTGATTATTTTGCTATATGTCCCTCATAAATACCCTCATTATAACACAGTTCACTTATAACATGGTCTGTTTCTGTGGACCCCAAAGATAGTGTTATAATGAGGTTGGCCTGTACATCTGTAGCTATATGTGACGCCCCTTCTATTTTGGATCTTGCTGAGTGAAAAGTCGGAAATTAACATGTTTACAATTTTATTATGCCCCCAACTTTGAAAAAGTTGGAAGGGCATATTGCTTTCGGCTTGTCTGTCTGTCTGTCTGTCTGTCTGTGCGTCTGTTAACTTTTGAACCGTGAATGCTACGGTTTTGAAATTTCATATGCACATTCCTCATGAAAAAATAGTTGACCCTTATTTTTTTTCATGTCCGAGTTACGCCCCTTTTCTGAGTTATGTCCCTTTGAAAACAAAATTTGAAAATCTTGTGTGCAAGATATCCCAAAAAGTATTTAAGCTAGAGCCTTCATATTTGGTACACTTGTTTGGGCTGAGGAGTAGATGACCTGATTAACTTTTGAGAACTTTCCGTTAATTTTTTACAAAAATACGGAATTTTGAAATTTTGATTGATTTTTCCACTTTTCGGTGAAATTTGAAACTTTTAAATGGTGAATGCTAGGGTTTTGAAATTTCATATGCACATTCCTCATGAAAAAATAGTTGACCCATATTTTTTTTCATGTCCGAGTTACGCCCCTTTTCTGAGTTATGTCCCTTTGAAAACAAAATTTGAAAATCTTGTGTGCAAGATATCTCAAAAAGTATTTAAGCTAGAGCCTTCATATTTAATACACTTGTTTGGGCTGAGGAGTAGATGACCTGATTAACTTTTGAGAACTTTCCGTCAATTTTTTACAAAAATACGGAATTTTGAAATTTTGATTGATTTTTCCACTTTTCGGTGAAATTTGAAACTTTTAAATGGTGAATGCTAGGGTTTTGAAATTTCATATACACATTCCTCATGAAAAAATAGTTGACCCGTATTTTTTTGTATGGCCAAGTTATACCCCTTTTTTGAGTTATGTCCCTTTGAAAACAAAATTTGAAAATCTTGTGTGCAAGATATCTCCAAAAGTGTTAAAGCTAGAGCCTTCATATTTAATACACTTGTTGGGGCTGAGAAGTAGATGACCTGATTAACTTTTGAGAACTTTCCGTCAAATTTTGACAAAAATACAGAATTTTGAAATTTTTATTGATTTTTCCACTTTTTGGTGAAATTTGAGACCTTTGAATGGTGGATGATAGGGTTTTGAAATTTCATATACAGATTCTTCATGAAAAAAATAGTTGGCCTGTAGTTTTTTCATGTACGTGTTATGCCCCTTGTTGGAATAATGTCCCTTTGAAAACAAATTTTGAAAATCTTGTGTGCAAGATATCTCAAAACGTATTTGAGCTAGAGCCTTCATATTTGGTATGCTGGTTGGGGCTGAGAAGAAGATCACCTGATTAACTTTTGGGGACTCTCTGTCAAATTTTGACAAAATTACTCCATTTTTAAATTTTTACTTCATTTCTAACTTGCCTGCAAAAAAGCTTACATTCTGTTTCTGGATCGAGGTCAAAACAATCGCAACCGAATAGCTTCTTCAGGAAATTAAATTTGACTGCATTCGAATGAAATAAATGAATCATACAAACTGCCAGTTTAGGGACAAGCATACAGTTGGGGGCATAGTGTTTTACAAACACGCATTTCTAGTTGATGTTAGAATACAGAGGAGCAAAGGATCTGGATTATTTGATTTTTTATGTCAGATTAGTCATGGCAGATTACCTCCCTTGTAGTGGTGAAATCTTGTCTGACACAGAAAAGTTTCAAATTGACCTCCGGATGTGATTCAAATTGTTTTACACTGACCTCAGTCAGAGATCAATGTTAGTGATTAATAATTGGGCATGATTTATATGCTCTCCTGATAATTGAGCCACTGCATAAGAAAACCAACAAAATGCTTAGGCAAATACAAAGACGCAGATCAGCTTCGCGGTAAGCTGATAACCGTGAAGCCTATCAGCGCCTTTGTTTTCGCGGATAGTACAATTCCTTTACTTTATAAATCCAAAATTTCCAGCCTCTAGCCATCTTTAGTGCTTGCACAGACTGGTTTGTGTCAGACCTGGTCGGAAACTCAAATTGTTTTTCTCATGCGGAGGCTCAATTTTTATATTCCATGAATAGAAGAAACCAGTTGCCGTTGCAGTCCCTCCTACTCCAATGTCTCCGGTTGCTTGTAAGGCAAGAGCCCAGAATCAGACTGCAAGCGCGAGGCTTAGCCGAGAAAAAAGACTGATGACACATCTTGGATTGAAAGGTAGATAACTTGATAAACTGTACGTTTGGAAATTTTGGAGTGACTTTTATTTTGCGATTTTTCTATTTCCGAATTATTAGCAAGTTTTTCAAGTTGTTAATGATTACTCTGGTAGTCTTTAAAGTTTAAAGAAACTCTTTATTAGCGAGAACTTTGAATTTGTGAGACAGTAAATTTGGTAATATTAGCGAAGATTAGGTCTTCGCGAACATTTCTGAATTTACAAATTTATTGTGGTTTAATTCTTCTTAATTGAAATTTGACTTAATACTTAATAAGTTCAGTGGAGCATGGAAAAAGTTTTATATTTAATGAATTACTGGGTCTGGCCATGAGTGTATGATAACCTTTTCTATCTTTTAAGACTGTTTGTATATATTATTTCAAAAACCTTTAACTTGCTATAAAATTGAAAATTGAGCCGCGACACAAGAAAACCGGACTTGAGGATTTCTGACCCAGTCCCACAGAAACCAGCCTGTACAGTCACAGAAGAAAGCCAAAATCTTGAAATTTTGTTTGCAAGTAGAGGAGTAATTGTTCTACCGGTATCCATGTAGCGAAAACAAAGGCGCTAATCAGCTGTGCAGTTACTGCACAGCTGATCTGCGTCTTTGTTTTTGCGTATGCAAATTGTTGGTTGTCCCATGCGGCGGCTCAATTAATCAACTAGCTCATTTCAGGAACATTAGAGTCCCAATGGAAAAACTTCGCTAGTCAGGTCAAGGTCATCAAGGTCAATGGGCCGTCTCAACTCATGCAGAACAACACAGTAGGAGGACGGTTTAGATTTCAGTTCGACAAGAATGACCACGGTCTAACGAAGGGAGAGTTCCTCACAGAGTTGGGGCCTGTACAGTACCATGTGGGATATCTCATTACATATTTTGTAGACAGAATTCTAGGGGTGAGCTAATGCTTTGCTATAATCATTACAAAAACATGCCATGTAACAAAATGATTTTTTTTTAAGTTGTAAAAATGGAAAATTTGTGAATTTTCACTAGAAAATTTTTGCTATTTTTCTTATTTTTCCTCAAAACATAGATTGTGGGTACACATTAGAACTGGCTCACCGAGTACCCACAATCTATGTTTTGGAGCAAAAATAAGAAAAGTAGGTTTACACCTTTATACCCCATTTTTACTAAATAAAAGTGGGATTTAAGGGGGTACAATTTTCATGTACATGTTTTCCTGATAATGTTGTTTGATGATTAGACTTTGTAAAAAAAATGGACCCAGATCAAAAGGTATAACAGATACATGTATGCTAAAGTTTAGTTTGAAGAATGATAAGCATATGTTAAGAAAACAATAAAAAAGGGAAAGAGTAAGGAAAATTTATTCAGGATGCAAATGTTGGAAAAAGGTTCTACAGTAGACTTTTGTAGCATTGTTATTTTCGCATATACAAAATTTGGGATGCGACAATGCTCTGTATCATTTTGCAACTGTTAAAGGTACAGGTGATTTCAGAGGTCTGTCCAGTGATGATTTTATTACCAAAATATGTCTATGCAATATACAGGAATTTTCACGCCTTAAAAAAAAATGAAAATTTTCAGTGGAAAAAATTGATATTTTTAACTTTTAATCTAAAAATAGATTGTGGGTAAATGTTAGAACCCCCTCGTCTTGGTGGTTCTAATAAGTACCAACAATCTATGTTTTGGAGCAAAAAAAATGAAAGAATAGGTACGGATACCCTGTACACCCCAGTTTTAGTTTACAAAAGTGGGGTATAAGGAGGTATATATTACACAAACATGTTATCCTGATTGTTATGATTTTGAAATATTTTGTAGCTATACCACACTCCACCCGCCATTGTAAGGAAGTTCTCACAGAAAGAAATGAGAGCTATGAAGGGAGATAAATCTTGGTTGTCCAGGATGTCAAAGTTCAATATGACAGATGGCAGTGGAATTATGGGTAGGCATAATATGAGCCTCGTTACGCGAAAACCGGATTTTCGCTTATGCAAAAACAAAAGCGCAGATCAGTTGCACAGCTGATCAGCGCCTTTGTTTTTGTTACAGGGAAAGTAGAATCCCTCTTCTTCTTAAATTTGAATTTTCAAGCTTCTAGCCTTTTTCCAAGACTGTACAGGTCGGTTTGTGATCGAAATCCCTGAAGACATGTTTTCTCGCCTCGCGGCTCACATGATAGTTTATCATTTAAGAAACAACAGCAATATTTTTAAGTGCATTTTATTTTCAGCTTGAAGGCTTCGTCGCATATAAAGTAAAAATTTCTCGAAGCAGACTTACGTTTACATGTAATTGCAAAATATATTTTTGTTTCTTTGATTTATTGCTTAACGTCAAAGTCAACAGCTATGGTAATGTTAGCTGTTAAAACAGACATGAAGAGATAAATCAAACAAAAAACATTTTCGCAATAAAACGCATGTGTAAATTAATAGCATACCACTGAGGAATTTTTGCTTGTGTGACATGGCCTTGATACATTAATCATTGTACTTTTTCGTTACGGCATTTCATTGAGTATACAATCAACATGTAATGCTTTGAGCAGACATTTTTAAAAGTATAAACATTTTCAACCATTTTTTTTTTTCAACATAGTAGCTGTAATTCTGGCATAGATTTGAGCCGCCTCATCAGAAATCAAACAATCTGCATATTCGAAAACAAAAGCGCAGATCAGCTATGCAGTCACTGCACAGCTGATCAGCGCCTTTGTTTTCACTGCACGGATACTACAATCCATCTTCCTACTTTTGAAATTTCAAGCTTCTAGCCTTCTTCTGTGAGTTTACAGCCCAGTTTGTTTCAGACCTAGTGGTAAACCTATATTATTGGTTTTCTTATGGGAAGGCTCATTTTTAGCTCGACTGCACGAAGTGCATAGAGCTATTGCAGTCACCCCGGTCGTCCACGTTCCCGTTCCCGTGCGCGTCACACTTGCGTTAAAGTTTTCTAGAAGTCCATATCTTGACAACCACTCATCAGAAAGCATTCATACTTGGACCATAGATACCCTGTAGGGTTAGCTTTCATTCCATGGCATCGGGCCCCTGGGTCCAGGCCAGGGGGTGGGGCTGGAGGTTAAAATCTAGAACACCTTCAAAAATGGCCATTCTTGTGTTAAAGTTTTCCAGAAGTCCATATCTTGACAACCACTCATCAGAAAGCATTGATACTTGAGCCATTGACATCCTGTAGGGTCGGCTTTCATTCCATGGCATCAGATCCCTGGGTCCATGCCAGGGGGTGGGGCTAGAGGTTAAAATCTAGAACACCATTAATAATAATGGCTTTTCTGTGATATAGTATTCTAGAAGTCTATATCTTGAAAACTTTTTATCAGAGGGCTTTCATACTCGGATCATAGGTACCCTGTAGGGTTGAGTTTCATTTCATGACATCGGGTCTCTCGGTCCATGCCTGGGGGGGTGGGGCTAGAGGTTAAAAACTAGAACACTGTAAAAAATAGATGTACTGCTGTGTAACTTTTACAAGGAGTCCATATCTTGACAACAACTTATCATAAAGCATTCATACTTCATACACTTTAGGTTCCATGACATCGGACCTCTGGGTCGGAGTCAGGGGGGCGGGGCTAGAGGTCAAAATCTAGAACTCTCCGAATTTTTTTTTTTTTTTTATTTCTTAATAGAAACAATTTAGGAAGATGGTTGGTCATTCATCTTTTGACTTTGTGACACTGACTTGTGTGTCATGAAGGTAAGGGTCGGTTGACCTACTTTCCATGGTTCAGTGATTTTGCCTTATATCTTGACACTCAATTAGTATATTTTCTTACTTCTTTCAGATTATGAGTGAGTATGACCAGGCCTTTGACCCCAATATACTTATAGGTCACTGTGACCTAATTTCACGGTTCAGTGATTTTGCCTTATATCTTGACACTCAATTAGTATATTTTCATACTTTTTTCAGATTATGAGTGAGAATGACCAGACCTTTGACCCCAATATACTTATAGGTCACTGTGACCTAATTTCACGGTTCAATGACTTTGCCTTATATCTCGGTACTCAAATGGTTTATGAACAAACTTCTTTCAAAGTATGTTTGCGTATGACAAGACCTTTGACCCTGAAGTAGTCCTAGGTCACTGTGACCCAATTTCACGCTTCAGTGATTTTGCCTTATATCTTGACACTCAATTAGTATATTTTCATACTTTTTTCAGATTATGAGTGAGTATGACCAGACCTTTGACCCCAATATACTTATAGGTCACTGTGACCTAATTTCACGGTTCAGTGATTTTGCCTTATATCTCGGCACTCAAATGGTTTATGAACAAACTTCTTTCAAAGTATGTTTGCGTATGACAAGACCTTTGACCCTGAAGTAGTCCTAGGTCACTGTGACCTAATTTCATGGTTCAGTGATTTTGCCTTATATCTTGACACTCAATTAGTATATTTTCATACTTTTTTCAGATTATGAGTGAGTATGACCAGACCTTTGACCCCAATATACTTATAGGTCACTGTGACCTAATTTCACGGTTCAGTGACTTTGCCTTATATCTCGGCACTCAAGTGGTTTATGAACAAACTTCTTTCACACTATGTTTGCGTATGACAAGACCTTTGACCCTTAAGTAGTCCTAGGTCAATATGACCTAATTTCACGGTTCAGTGATTTTCCTTTATATCTCGGCACTCAATTGGTATATGAACATACTTCCTTCACGATATGTATGAGTATGACAAGACCTTTGACCGTAAAGTATTCCTGGGTCACTGTGACCTAATTTCATGGTTCAGTGATTTTGCCTTATATCTCGACACTCAGTTGGTATTTTTCATACTTCTTTCTGATTATGAATGAGTATGACCAGACCTTTAACCCAAACATTTTATACGTCACTATGACCTAATTTCATGGTTCAGTGATTTTGCTTTATATCTCAACACTGAATGTGTATATGATCATATTTCTTTCACATTATGAGTAAGTATCACTAGACCTTTGACCCTGAAATACTTATAGGTCAGTGTGACCTTATTTCACGGTTCAGTGATTTTGCCTTGTGTCTTGGCACTCAGTTGGTATATGAACACATTTCTTTCACAATATGAGTGAGACCTTTGTATCTTAGGTAGTTATAGTTAACTTTCATGGTTCAGTGATTTTGCCTTATTGCATATGCAAAGCAAAAAGATGTATGAGCATAATGCTTTGGTTTACTGGTCGGGTTTGGCCTTATGTTTGACAAAGGTCAGAAGCAGTCGAGCACGCTGTCCTGCGACAGCTCTTATATAATTTTGTCTAAAGGTTTACTCCTGCCCCCGGTCCCTCCGGTGATGAAAACAACTAAAATCTCAATACCAAAACTGAACAATATGGAACCCATTGTTCACAACTTCACACGATATGAAAAAGTGCAAGTGGAGTATATACTGTTGAAGTTCTTGACCAAACTACTGCAGCCTAGACATGGGGACCTAGGTTATAAAGGTATGCTTGATTTTGTATACAATATTCATTCTAATTAGTGCATAGTGTTTTCTAACTTTCAAAGTAATAAATTTATAGTAAAAAACCATCATTCTAATTAGCGCACACTACGAACGAAAACGACACATAAACTGTTGAAATAACCATGTCAAAACTATCCTAGTTTATGTCATTTAAGTGTTCCAATTATCTCAAAATAGTGTTACAGATCATTTATGGTTAAGTATTAATGTGCAACTTTGGTATAAAATACCAATATGCTAGTCGAGTAGTGTGTGCTTATGCACTTGCTTTTTGGAAATGGCCAGGGTGTGTGCCTATTGGAGCATGTGTGCTAATTAGAATGAATACAGTATTTTGCACGAAGAGAAATTCTAAGGTCTTTAGAAGCCTCCGTGGCATAGTGGTTAAGCTACCCATCTTGAAAACAGGGTCATGGGTTTAGTCCTCGGCTTTCTGTCCTTCGAATGAGACTTTAAATCAAGGTCCCATCTCCATATGACCTTACCTGTTTTCAAGTTTATGTTGGCTGGGCTGTCAACTTATGGTGCCCCCATGTCAGTTTTGTTGTTGGTGGCCCTGTGGCTACGAGGTTAATGCTGCTGATCTCTCCGATCATACAAACTCCATAGATTATGTTCTTGCTAACATTTCCAAACTTACAGTATTTCTTTGTTATTTCTAGGTCACCTTATCCACTTTGAGGCTGATTTAGCGTTCCAGAATGTGAAGCAGTCTCTTCAGGGTTATTTCTATAACTGTCAGTTCCCAAATATTGTATACAAGACGTTAATGTGCTATAAATGCCCTGGAAGTTCGAACAGATTAACACAGATTTGTGGCCTTGGAGAACAGGTTAGTGCTGGATTTTACCCAACAATACGGTACTGTGTTTTACCAAACAACATGGTGCTGTGTTTTACCCAAGAATGAGTGTAATCTGGAAAAGGACATCATTTAAACGTCTCCTGCTTTTGTTTTACATATCGATATGCTATTAATTTACAGACTCAAGTTTGCCTTATCATAGTCAAAATTAATTTGGTCACCTTTTTTTGAGTAATGACATGATGCCTATAGCAGTTAAATTATCCTACACATAAAAGTAAAACAAATGAATAATAAAGTCTAGGAATATTTTATAGTTCATTTGATTTCAACTCCTTACCAAATCAACCTGCCATACACCTCTTTCAGGCTGTAGATAGTGCCATACAACTTGGTTTACGGGATGTGGAAATCAAAGTCGGTAGCTTTACCTCCACCGATCTCAAAGACATTATAAACAACAGTGCTGCTGTGATATTAACGATCGTCGATCACTGTATTAGAACTCATAGTCGAGAGAAAGTGTTGTATTGAACAATACAATGTCCTTAGCAGGTCATCAGAAACGGCCAATATCTCCCGATACAGCGTGAAACACCCGATGTGTTATGGCTTTCCAGCGGACCCGATTTGGGAGCAAAAACCCCTGTATGTGAAAATGACAATGGTAGGTCACTGTATAAACATTAGTGCTAAACTGAGTGCCCGAGGAAAGAACTTGATTGTTCAAGCATTGATTGTATGCACTGACTTACAATTCACTGTAACACAAGAGTTTTGTTGATCACTTTGTAAGAGCTGGCAGTTGAAAGTGTTATACTTAGCTATACAGCCGCTGCCAGGCATCAATTGAGCCTGTGCGTGAGAAAACCAACAATTTGGGTTCCGACCAGGTCCGACACAAACCGGGCTGTACAAGCACAGAAGATGGCAAGAGGTTGGAAACTTTGGATTTAGAAAGTACAGGTATTGTTTACAGGTATTGTAAAGCGAAAACAAAGGTGCTGATCAGCTTCGCAGTTACTGCGAAGCTGATCTGCACCTTTGTTTTCGCCTATGCAGATTGTTGGTTTTCCCCTGCGGCGGCTCAATTCATAAACAAGAAAGCTGATGTGATGTTATTCATTGGAGAGAAAGTGCTTTATGTATAGAAAATGTAAGAAAAAAAGTGATTTGCAATTATTAGGACATTGGTCATATGCAATTGTTGTTAATGGACATGTAAGACTTTTGTTTATACCTGTATTAGACTCCACAGGCAAAAGTGTTTTACTGAGTAATACAACATATATTCTAAACAAGAGAGCCAATAACCATGATCACTCCACATAAACATTACCACATATAATCCTGGCATCCCATTTATGGGACATAGTCAAACAGTATAGCCCTAGATTGGACGCCGCACAATGCCTCGTCCCATCTGGGGCTATTCTGTTTGCAAAAGAGAAATTTCATTGCAAAATGTAATACATATTCAAAATCACTTCTGAAGTCCCTAATAATGACAGTGGACTGACCCAAATGATAAAAATGGGAAAGTTTATTCGCTATAAGTGGGTTAATGGACCAATATCATGGCCTTGTCCGTACTGAACAATATTACTGTCAAGTTTTCTCCCAATATGACTTGTATTCTGTGATAATGATTGTTTTAAAAAGAAATCCAAATACGCCAAGTTAATCCCTACATATCCCCACCCATGAGAAATCAGTCTTCGGGGTTTCTGACCAGGTCCGACACAAAAGGGCCTGTACAGTCACAGAAAATAGCTAGAAGATTGGAATTTAAGTAGAAAAGAGATGGTAAAATTTGTGTAGCGAAAACAAAGGCGCTGATCAGCTGTGCAGTGCTGAGTGCTGCACAGCTGATCTGCGACTTTGTTTTAGCATATGCAAATTTCTGGTTATGAAACAGCTCATATGTTAATGAGGGCCCCAATGAAGATTGGTAATGCCGTTATGGTTAAAATATCGTGTCTACTTCACTTACTCTTTGTCTTTATCTATCGTAACTGTATAGAGGTAGACAAACGAAAAGTAGACAGTAGACACAGTGGTAAACCATGAATCTCATATTAGTTTTTGTGCCATGTGAAAGTTTTATCAAAATTAGCTATATATATATTTTTTGAAACGATAATGTATATATTTTGTATTAAGAATGACATTTTAAATGTTAATCATGATAACATACATGAGTAATTTAGACCCACACATCCCAGGATGCACTGGGAAATGCATGCGACTTTGAATAGAGATTGGGGTTTATCTCCGAACTGCACCAGGTTGTGTCCTTGAGCAAAACACATTTAACTACCCATAGCACTGAGCCCAGAATTACAATCCTCCCTTAAAGTTAAGGAAGACCTTAGTTAAGGTGACAAAATTTGACTCTATATTTTACTGTTAAAATCAAGAATTGATGGTGCAAAAATTATACAGATGTGTTAAATAAAATGTCAATTACATTATAACCGAAAAGTATGGTTTCAGTTTGTTTTATATGCATGCTTTTGGATGCTGAAATTCGCCACCTTAACAAATGTCTTCCTTAAATTTAAGGGGGCATTGTAATTCTGGGCCCTGGTTAATACCTAGGAAGCTGGGAAGCTGTTAATCCATCCTAACATGACTGAAAAATTGTTGACTGGGCTGTTTAACGACAAACAAACAAAGATGGGTCTAAATTACAAAATGTGTGTTATTTTAAAATGCTGTTTAAAATATTTTCCATGCCAATTTCTTATTCTGCATATCATATTCAGAAAGGTTGCTTGCTTTTTACTTTATATAGATGTATGATTGTTTTTGAGTAATCAGAGAATACTGTTGCTTTAAGATAATGTTTCATGTTAATGTTTTTATCACATCTTTGTACATGTATGACTGTAAAACAGGAAATGTTCCCAAGAACTGAATTTTCCCTAATATTCGCAAATCTGTTGCCTCGCAATAATACAGTTCTGGCTAAAAAGAATTACAATAAGCTTTATAGACTACACAAGTACTCCACATTCACGAATTCAAAGTCTCGCTAACAATTCGGATATCAAAAATTTGTGCGAAAATTTCCGAACTTACAGTATAATAAGTGCACCAATCCAGCATTGTACATAGAGGCTGAAAGTGTGATACATATACTTGATTCTGCTAATTTATATTACGTTCACCGGTGTAACACCATAAATACACCTCATCCTCTTGATAACACTATTGCTGGGGGTCCAAGCCAATTTTCGTGTTAGCTATCCAATATGTGTTATAACGAGAGTAAACTGTATAGACATCTAGCAAAGATAGTCCATTTGGGATCCAACAGTGATCAGTGTTATATTCAAAACTATTCAAAACTGTGTTGTTATGAAGCGTGTTATAAAGAGGTCCAGGCGTATATATATGTATGCTTGTAGTCAGATGCAATATAGGAGTGCAGCTATCTGTCAGCTCTTTCGGCTGTACATCCGTTTCTGTGGCAGTTTCAGGTGGGTAAACCACCCCCATCTGTGACCAAATTTTCATGGTGAAATTTGAGAAAATATTGGTAAAGGTATGAAAACGAACCTCCCTAAATAGATTTGAACCCCCTCTGCAGAAATCCTGGGTCTGTCAACAATTTATGGCTAGTTACACCTAGTCTTGAACTTAGTCAATTTCTCTGTGCCAGTAATGGCTTTAGCATGAAACCCTGTATAGTAATAATATTTCAATTGTTGTTGTACTCTTCAACGATGACCTTGACCTATATTTCATGGTCCATCAACATTGTAAAAATTATGCCTAGATGCAAGGGGTCTAGAATATAAGAGTATTTCTCTTTAGCAGTGACAGCTGTAAGCATGAAAACCCTACATAGTGATTGTCCTTCCAGTTGTAGTACATGTAACAAAATATGTGTACGCAGTCCGTGACAACAATGTAATTTTACAGTCAAATTATGCCCACTTTAAAGACATAAAATCCAGTTTTTAAGGTCATATGATAAAACAAATCTTACACTTGTGGTCATTTCATATTCTGAAGGCTTGTTCAATAAATTTCATTTGAAATGACCACTTTGTAAGATCCTCTACTTTCTTAAAGGTTTTTGTGCTCGTTGAAGTTACAACAAAAGTCCATGTTATTTGGGATCATCCCTTGTAGTTATGTTGCCTGATGCAGGTGTGATATTGACCTCTGTGGCATTCTTGTTCATTAAATATATGAGCCGCATCACGAGAAAACCTACAATTTTGCATATGGGAAACTGACAAAGACGCAGATCAGCTTGGCGGTGCCTTTGTTTTCGCTACAATGATAGTACAATTCCTGTACTTTCTAAATCCAGAATTTCCTGCCTCTAGCCATCCTTTTTGCTTGTACAGCTCAGTTTGTGTCAAACCTGTTAGGAAACCACATTGTTGATTTTCTCATGATGTGGCCCATATTAGTGGCTGAGCTAGTTGACAACCTTTATGACAGTGAAGTACAAAGGTTACCATTTCATGTTGACTTTGTCATGAGTAAACTGGTCTTTGAAGTTCTGACTTGATTCGACACAAACTGGGCTGTTCAGCCATGGTGGAATTCAAGGAAACTGAAAATTAGATTCATTATGTAGAGGAATGAGCTGTGATGCTAGAAACCTTGTCTTTGGGTTTCCTACCAGGTCTGATACAAACCAACCTGTACAGTCAAAGATAATGGCTAGAAGTGTGAAATTCCGGATTTAAAAAGAAGCAGGATTGTACTATCCGTGCAGTGAAAAGAAAGGGGCTGATCAACAGGCGCTGATTACTGTGCAGTTACTCACAGCTGATCTGCGCCTTTGTTTTCACATATGCAGAAAGTTACTGCACAGCTGATCTGTGCCTTTGTTTTTGCATATGCAGAAATGTAGATTTCTCATGACCCGACTCAAAGAACAAAAAATGGCAACACTGATCAGCTCCATTGTTACTGTGCTGCGCAGATCAGCATCTTTGGTTTTGTATTGCAAAATGGTAGTCTTTCACTTGATATGGTTTATACAATGCACACTATGATCTTTAATTGCCCACCGTATTTAATACTGAAAGTCTTTCACTACATATCCGAACAAATTTTGCATTGAAAGAATTCCCTTTTTAAGTGTTTTTTTTTTTTTTTTTTTTTTTTTTTTTTTTGTATTGAGGCTTAACATCCCAGTCAAGGATTTTTCAGTCATGTCAGGAGGGAGCCAACTCTTCCTGGGTTTAACCAGTACTGTAGGGAGTTAATGTGTCTTGCTTAAGGACACAACACGGTGACGCCTGTGGGGATCAAACCCAAGACCTTTCAATTCGGAATCTGGTGCACTACCAATATGCCACCGCGCTCCTAGTTGATTGGCATATTATCATGAATGTTTTTCAGCTCATATTAATTAACATTGTTGTAACGAAAAATCAAAATGCATTTTGATGTTTATGAGTGATAGTTCAGCTGAGTTGAGTGGGAGAAATTTTTAATAACGGGCCAGATCAGTTGAATTTGATTATTTTTGTATCTTTCTATGAAGTTATCATCTCCACTATTCACTATTCCCCCAATCCATTACGGAAACTCCCCCATGCAATATACAACATTAATGATGGAAAATTCATGGAAAAATTTCTATAATTTTAATATTTTCGCTCAAATATTGATTGTGGTTACACGTTAGAACCGCCTCACCGAGGCATACTCCTGCATACTCCAGTTTTGCTATATAAATGTGCGGTATAAGGGGGTGTATATTACATGGACACGTTTTCCTTATTCTGTTTTGATGCTTTAATATAATTACATGTTTTCTTTGTTAGAATTTTATTTGGTGCTGTATTTGAGTTTTTGTTTTGCTTTATTTTAATATTTGGATTTATTTAAAATAACATTAACTATATTTGTAACATGTGCTTGTTTCAAAAACACTTAATAAAATATGTTGTCTTTGTATACCAAGTAGACTTATTACACTGGATGCTTGCTTGCTTGGTACCAATGCATAAAAGATTGTTTGACTTTTGCTCTAGGTCGCAATGCAAAAAATCTGATTGGTCCCCAAATTTTTTTCTGAGTTTGATCAATGATTTTTTTCTGGTGTTTTCAATGACTTGAGCCACCTCATGAGAAAACCAATAATGTGGTTTCAGAACAGGTCCGACACAAATCAGGCTGTACAGTTACAGAAGCAGGCTAGTAGCTTGAAATTTCGGATTTAAGATGAAGAGGAACTGTACTATCCGTGTAGCGAAAACAAAGACGCTGATCAGCTTCGCGGAGCTGATCTGTGCCTTTCTTTTTGCCTATGCAGATTGTTGGTTCTCCCATACGGCGGCTCATTTATTCTAACTATAATCTACAGTGTCGTTTCAGAAACTCTAATTTCAAACTGAATAATTTGATCCATTCTGTTGCAAAATGAACTTAATTATACAAAAAATACGAGCACTTATTGTACATCCCTAGAAATTGCCAAAATTATTACCACAAAAAATCAGTTTTTTTGTATTAGGACCAAACAAGCACCCTGTGATTTACCCTAACTTAATGTAGCAAAAGTATATTGTATGATGTTATATTTTTGACATAGGGGCCTAGCAATGTATAAGTTTTTTTTATTTTAGATATAAAATGAGCCGTCACATAAGAAAACCAACATTTTGGGCATGCGAAAACAAAGGCGTATATCAGCTTCGCAGTAACTGTGAAGCTGATCAGCACCTTTGATTTCACTACACAAATCATACAATTCCCCTTTTTCTTAAATCTGAAATTTAAAGAGTCTATCATTCTTCCCTGACTGTACAGGCTAGTCTGTGTAGACCTTGTCCAACCCCCAAATGGTAAGGTTTCTTTTGCAGCCGCTCAAATGAAAATTCACTGATCCTTAGCTATTTTTCTATGTCCCTCACATCAAAAACATTGTTAAGATCCCTAAATTTTATGCTAGCTTTAAATATAAAACATGCAATGTATTTTTTCATAAATGCAAAAGCAATAAAACTATCATGTGACCGTATTTCTGATTTATTGCAGAACCTTTATAATTAGAGGTTACCACATGGGCATTTTGGTTATCGCCCACAGTATTAGCCCAAGACACCATTATCAAGCCCGAGAGCTTTAACTCCAGGGCTGATAATGGTCGAGGGTTGATACTAAGGGCAATGACTAAATTGTACATGTTATAATCTGTTTATCACATCTTCTATTTGCCCCCGTGGCCGAGTGGTTAAGGTCACTGATTTCAGTGCTCTTGATTATTCGATCATCTCACCGCTGTGGGTTCGCGCCTCGCTCGTGGCAGAATTCACGTGGGACAAGCCAAGTTCTGCTTGCGGGTGTGCCAGGTGGTTTTTACACGGGTACTCCGATTTTCGCCCTACCCACTGATTGGCCCATCTCATACGAGCTGAAATAATCTTGAAAGGGACATTAAACTGAATTAAAAAAAAAAAAAAAAAACATCTTCTATTCAAAGAATTTGTATTTAGAAATGCAAAAAAAACTTCATATTAGAACTCCATCAAATAAGAAAATCGGACCATGAAAACGTCATGAAACCTGACGTCACATAAAATTATCCTGTGGCGCTGCAACATGTGATAACCTTTTTACATTCAAAGGACATAATTTTCCGTTATCAGCCCGACCATGATGAAAACCAGAGGGCGAGAAACAGATTATCACATACCAGTATGCAAACTTGAGGTTATCACTTAAAATACGAGTCTAAAGTATGTGATAACACATATTTTAGCCATTTAGCATGAGATAACCAAAGTTTTGTATTTAGTATAGTGTGTTTGCAATGTATCAGCATGGGGCAGGCTCTCCTGATAACCAGAAACCATGCATTTTAAATGGATAGAGGTTATCAGTGTGCCATGGAATATGTGACATCAGGTTCAGGAGTTGATACTGCCGGCGATGACCAATCAGCACTTATGATGTCATCAGAGTGCAAGAGAGTCATGAATGATTCTAATATGAGCCACATCATGGGAAAACCAACAATCTGCATAGGCGAAAACAAAGGCGCAGATCAGCTTCGCAGTAACTGCGAAGCTGATCAGCGCCTTTGTTTTCGCTACTCGGATAGTATAGTTCCTCTTCTACTTAAATCCGAAATTTCAAGCTTCTAGCTCTTCTGTGCTTGTACAGGCCGGTTTGTGTCGGACCTGTTCGGAAACCACATTGTTGGTTTTCCCACGAGGCGGCTCATATATTTGTATAAAATATCTCACAGACATTCTATACCAAGTTCATTGAATCGATGCAAACCTGGAAATCTTTCCGAGCTTAATGTATGATGTACACCACAACCTCTTTGTAACACTATTGTTGGGGTCCAAGACCATTTCCGTATTAGCTATTCAATCCATGTTATAATGAGAGTGAAATATATAGATATATAGCAAAAACTTTCTAAAATAAACATTGGTTCATGTTTTATCCAAAACCATGCTGTAACGAATCGTATTATAAAGAGGTCCAGATTTTTTTTAGCTCACCTGAGCCTAAGGCTCACAAGGTGAGCTTATAGTATAGTAGTCAAGCCGGCGTCTGTGCGTCTGTCCACAATTTCAAACTTGAATATCTCCAAGACAACAAGGCCAATTGTTATCAAATTTTATCTAAAGCATCATTGAGGAGGGGGAAAGGTGATGTTAGGTTTTGGGCCAGGTCGGATCAGAACTCTGGTTTCCATGGCAACAGATAGTTCCCATAGACTTACAATGGGAAAAACATAAAAAAAATCTTCTCCGAAACCACAAGGCCTAGAGCTTTCATATTTTGTGTGTAGCAATGTATAGTAGTCCTCTTTATAAATCCTGCCAACCGTGCCCCTGGGGTCCATATGGGCCCCACCCCGGGGGCGTCATAGGAAAAGCATAAAAAATCTCCTCCAAAACCACAAGGCCCAGAGCTTTCATATTTTGTATGTTGCAATGTGTAGTGGTCCTCTTTATAAATCCTGCCAACCATGCCCCTGGGGTCAAAAATGGTCCCACCCCGGGGAATCATTAGCTCCCATAGACATACAATGGGAAAAACGTAAAAAATCTTTCCGGGACCACAAGGCCCAGAGCTTTCATATTTTGTGTGAAGCAATGTATAGTGGTCCTCTCTATCAATCCTGCCAACCGTGCCCCTGGGGTCCATATGGGCCCCGCCCTGGGGGCGTCATGGGAAAAACATAAAAAATCTTCTCTGAAACCATAAGGCCCAGAGCTTTCATATTTTGTGTGTAGCAATGTATAGTGGTCCTCTTTATAAATCCTGCCAACCATGCCCCGGGGGTCCATACGGGCCTGCCCCGGGGGCGCCATGGGAAATACATAAAAAAAATCTTCTCCGAAACCACAAGGCCCAGAGCTTTCATATTTTGTGTATAGCAATGTATAGTGGTCCTCTTTATAAATCCTGCCAACCGTGCCCCTGGGGTCCATACGGGCCCTGCCTCGGGGCCATCATGGGAAAAGCATAAAAAATCTTCTTCTCCGAAACCACAAGGCCCAGAGCTTTCATATTTTGTGTGTAGCAATGTGTAGTGGTCCTCTATATAAATCCTGCTAACCGTGGCCCTGGGGTCCAAACAGGCAAAGCCCTGGGGGCTTCATTATCTGCCATAGGCTTACAATGGAAAATACATGAAAAATTCTTCTGTGAAACAGCCAAAGCTGGGGGGGGGGGGGTCAATAGGTCACTTAGACTTACAATTGGAAAAACATAAAAAAAAATCTTCTCCGAAACCATATGGCCCAGAGCTTTCATATTTTGTGTGGACTAATGTATAATACTCTCCTTTATAAATGCTGCCAACAGTGCCCCTGGGGTCCATGCAGGCCATGCCCAAGGCATGTCATTATCTACCATAGACTTATAATGGAAATACATGAAAAAATCTTTTCTGCAACAGCATGACACAAAGCCTGTATATTTTATATACAACAATGTCATGTGGAGCTCTACATAAATCCTGCCAATCATGCCCCTGGGGTCAAATATGGCCTCACCCCAGGGGTCATTATAGGACCCTGACCTTGTTAGATGATTTTTTCAAGTGAACCAAAATGGCAGACAAGAGGATATACAATCCAGACAAGAGCTATTCTGCAGATTAAGTAGGGTTTCAAGGTCACATGACCAAGATGGCCACAATACCCATATATGGTAAAAAACCCAATTATGTTGTCCAGTGACTGTACTTGTTGACTCTCAGGTGAGCGATCGTTGCCCTTGGGCTACTTGTTTGCAGTTTCAGTCATTTTCCGACTCCCTTAGGTATCAGTCGTTTATTCAAGTTTTCCGATCAGCTATATAACAATAAAAGGATTATAATAATTAACATTCTGGAATGATACAATGGAATCAGCCTTGAAGAGGGGAAAGAAAATGTTTGTTTTTTGTTTGTTTGTTTTTTTTTTTTTTGCTTGTCATTCAAGCTCATACCCTGATTTGCGACAGATTATCAGTTAATGGCAAAAGAAATGTGTATTGAGAACTGATAGCCTGGCTCATTGAGAAATGTGTAGGAAAATTCCAATGTCTTTTGATTTTTAAAAAATTTATCATGCTCAACTCAGCTGAGTATAAAATTTTAACTGCTCATAAATGACGAAATAGCCCAAATAAATGTAAATGCCAACAATTGTTGGCATTTCATCAAAGCCTGTAATTTATCCTGCTGATAAAAGTTAAATGCCAACAATAGTTGGCATTTCATCAAAGCCTGTAATTTATCCTGCTGATAAATGTTAAAATGCCAACAATTGTTGGCATTTCATCAAAGCCTGTAATTTATCCTGCTGATATATGTTAAAATGCCCAACAATTGTTGGCATTTCATCAAAGCCTGTAATTTATTGTGCTGATAAATGTTAAAATGCCAACAATTGTTGGCATTTTAACATTTATCAGCAGGATAAATCTGTAATTTATTGTGCTGATAAATGTTAAAATGCCAACAATTGTTGGCATTTTAACATTTATCAGCAGGATAAATTACAGGCTTTGATGATCTAAACCTGAAATTTCCATTTATTTGGGCTATTTCGTCATTTATGAGCAGTTTAAATTTTATACTCAGCTGAGTTGAGCATGATAAATTTTTTAAAACCTCAGGGCCTGGATGAAAATCAAAAGACATTGGACATTTATCAGCAGGATAACATTAATCAGCAGGATAAATTTTAGTCTCAGCTGAGCTGAGCATGAAAAAAAGTTTTATAACCTCGGTGCCAGGTTTGCATCAGCCCTGATCAGAAACACAATAACCCATTGATGGGGCTTCAAGTTGCTTACTGTCAAACTCTGAATCAAAAGGTCCTCTGTTCCATCCCCGCAGGGTTGTGTCCTTGAGCAAGGCACATTAACTCTCCATAGTGCTGGTTAATACTTTAGATCCGGAAATATTCGCAAGAACTTCATTTTCGCTAATATTCCCTAATTAGTTGCCCCGCGAATTCAAATTTCTCACTAATAAAGAGTCGCTTTAAACTTTATTATAGAATAAATGGACACTAACTTGCTAATTCAACAACTCGCTAATAATTCAGAAATAGAAAATTCGCAAAATAAAAGTCACGCGAAAATTTCCGAATTTACAGTATCCAGGAAGCAGTGTCTCTTTCCCAAGATTACTGAAAAATTGTTGACTTGAATGTAAAATCTCGACGTACAAACAAAAATCACTTATATTATTATGATTATTGCTCTGCCAAACCTTGCATTAATCTGGGGTCAGTTGTTCAAAAATTTGTTGGCTTAATTTCATTGTAAAGACTTGTTAAGTAAATGCCGACTACATAAGTAAATAAACTTATTTTTTGTTGATAAAATGCAAGAATCCTTTGCATGGCAAAGGATTCTCACATTTAATCAACAAAAAATAACAGTGTACATTGTACATGTATTTGTAATTTCATGTTTGAAATTTTGACGAATTGTTAACTATTAACGATGTCGTTAATTTTGAGCAACTGAGCCCTGTTCAGCTCACAAGCTTAAAGTCCTAGGAGCACCACAAAGACTATGGCCATGTTGGGACATTGCCTCCATAATTATACTTGTGCTGTTGTTCAGCATTTTTCAGTCATGTTGGGATGAAACTGTATCCTGAGTATTCAGTCCCATGAGCAGTTAATGTGGCAAAGAGCTTGTAACTGATCAATTTCTTAAAACCATAAATTTTGGCTTACAAGAAAAAAAAACACATCCTGTCAACACAATATTTGAGCCGCCTCGTGGGAAAACCAACAATGTGGTTTCCGAACAGGTCCGACGCAAACCGGCCTGTACAGTCACAGAAAAGAGCTAGAAGCTTGAAATTTTGGATTTAAGTAGAAGAGGAATTGTACTATCAGAGTAGCGAAAACAAAGGCGCTGATCAGCTTCGCGGTTACAGCGAAGCTGATCTGCGTCTTTGTTTTCGCCTATGCATATTGTTGGTTTTCCCATGAGGTGGTTTATTTATTTTCATTATCTATCATTTTCATATTTATAAAATGAGCTGCATTATGATAAAACTGAATTTTTGGCCATGCTAATAACAAAGTCATAGCTGATCAGGGCCTTTATTTTACGCAGATAGTACAATCTCTCTTCTTATATCCAAAATTTCAAGCTTCTAACCTTATTCTGTGACTGTACAGGCCGGTATGTGTTGAACCTGGTCAGAACCCCTTAAGACCAGTTCATTTGTGATGTGGCTCATTTATGAATTTGCATATTTATAAAAGCCTTGTGATAGGAAAACCTATTTGAGCTTTCCTTTTTGAGAGTTAAGGCCTTGTCATAGATAAGCGAAAGTTTCTCTACATATACTTGTGTATAATTGCGAAAAATAGTTTGTTTGTTTATTTGAGCCGCCACTTGGGAAAACCAACAATCTGTGTAGGCGAAAACAAAGGTGCAGATCAGCTTCGCAGTAACTGCGAAGCTGATCAGCGCCTTTGTTTTCGCTACTCGGATAGTACAATTCATCTTCTACTTATAGCCAAAATTTCAAGCCTCTAACCTTTTTCTGAGACTGTACAGCCTGGTTTATGTCAGACCTGGTCGGAAACCCCGAAGACCGGTTTTCTCGCGTTGCGGCTCATTTATTGTTTTACGTTCCAGTCAGCAGCTATGGCCAAGTCATGACAAAAAGCTGTTGAAAGTGAAGTAAAGCAATAAATCAAACAATTAAAAATTCCTTTTTGCAATAAAAAGCAAGTCTACATCGAAAGATTTTAGGTCTTAGGCTTGAAAACTTGTATTCACGCCCAACACAGTAATAACCTTTTGAGACTCAGTCTTGCAATACTTTGTGGTCTTAGGCTATACAACTTCTTGCTCAACACAACTCCTGCAAATTATTTATCCATCCATTAGAGATCATTAAAATGCATACACATTTGAGCCTTCACGTGAGAAAAACAACAATTTAGTTATCTGACCAGGTCTGACACAAACCGGCCTGTACAGTCACAGAAGCAGGCTAGAAGCTTGAAATTGTGGATATAAGTACTAGAGGAATTGTACTACCCATGTGGTGAAAACAAAGACGCTGATCAGCTGTGCAGGCACTGCACAGCTGATCTGCGCCTTTGTTTTCGCATATACAAATTGTTGGTTTTCTGATGCATGGGTTCATTTATTAGCATGAATTGGCTAGCTTTTGTGATTTGCACCTGAAATAAAATAACCACTAAAACAACTAGAAAAAGTGCCTTGAGAGGCACGTATACCCCCGGCTGGTGGTCACCCAGTCCTCCTTCTCCCTCCCACAACCACCCAGCACATGTACACCCCTGACATTGAATCACAAATCCCGAACAAAAGACAGTACCCTTATCAAATACTTTATAGAAGTGTGCATTCTAAAGCACTTTGACCACAGACATGAGGGAGTGTAGTTTTTAGAGTGACATATCTTCTTTAGAGCAGTACACAGAGCTGACTTGTGTACTCCATCTAGGACTTAATCACGGACATTGAGGGTCAGGTCCTCAGTCCTAGATGGAAAATGAAAATAGAATGTCAGTCTAAATTAAAAAAAAATTAATAGTAATAATAAAAGTATTGATGTCCTAGATCTTGAACTCAAGCGCCCCCTCCCCCCCCCCTCCGCAACATGGACCCAACCCTATACCCTATAGGGTACCTATAGTCCAAATATGAATGGCTTCTGATGATTGGCTCATGAGATATACCCCACTAGAGAAACTTTAACCAAAACTTTGACGCAAATTAAAGGTGACCTAGATTTTGAACTCTAGCCCCACCCGCGGGCATGGACCCTGGGGTCCAAAATCATAGAAACAAAGCTAACCCTATATGGTACCTATAGTCCAAATATGAATGGTTTCTGATATATAGTTCATGAGATATACACCAACAGAGAAACTTTAACCAAAACTTTGACGCAAATTAAAGGTGACCTAGATTTTGAACTCTAGCCCGACCCCCGGGCATGGACCCTGGGGTCCAAACTCATAGTAACAAAGCCAACCCTATAGGGTACATATAGTCCAAATATGAATGGTCTCTGATATATAGTTCATGAGATATACACCAATAGAGAAACTTTAACCAAAACTTTGACGCAAATTAAAGGTGACCTAGATTTTGAACTCTAGCCCCACACCCGGGCATGGACCCTGGGGTCCAAACTCACAGAAACAAAGCCAACCCTATAGGGTACCTATAGTCCAAATATGAATGGTTTCTGATATATAGTTCATGAGATATACACCAATAGAGAAACTTTAACCAAAACTTTGACATTTTAACTGAACTAACGAACCAACGAACTAACGAACATACGAACGGAAAAGCGAAAACTATATACCCGTCGGCATAAATGCCGGGGGTATAATGATACTGAAGCTATTATTTATGCTCATCCAAATTGAGCACGAAAATCTCAAAAGGCAACTTTCTGATTGTGCCATGTCCTGATCATTGCCTACTTTTACCCTTTTTTTCTCTCAAAACCAAGCTTATTGAGCACGAAACTTTCTGATTGCGCCATGTCCTGGTCATTGCCTACTTTTACCCTTTTTTTGAGCTTAAACACTACAAGTCAATTATTATAAATACAAATCACAGAATTAATTATCATATTGCAATCATAAGCTGCATCATGAGAAACCAACATTTTGCGCACACAAAAATAGATCAACTACGCAGTTGATCAACACATTTGCTTTCACTCAAATAGATAGTATAATCTCTAAATTTTCTTAACCTGAACATACCTTCTGAGGCTAAACAGCCATTTGTGTAGACCAGGCGGGAAATATGAAGACTTTCTTTTCATGATGCGGCCCAGATTCAGAAGGTCATGTTATCACATCCATGTACAATTAAACTATACCCCTTGGCTGGCAGTTTACTTTCACATAGAAAATTAAACATTAGGAAAACAAGTCCGTGAAATGTATACCCCCTTATACCCCACCTTTATATTGAAAATCTAGGGTTTGCAGGGAAATACCTATTTTTCTTATATTTGTTCAAAACATAGATTGTGGGTACTCGTTGTACATGTATGTGTACCCAAAATCTAATATTTTAGCAAAAATAAGAAAAATATCTTTTCTTTTCTGCCAAAAATTTTCAATTTTTACATTTTAAGAAAAATCTGGATATTATATGGGCGTGTCTTCATAATGGCAGAAAGTGAAAGATGTGACGATGGTGACTGGGGGCCTGATAAAATCAAAGCATAAAAGAAACTTGACAGAGGCATACACACGGAAAATACACATGGAAAAATGTACAGTTCTGTTTAATATTAAAAGAACAATGGAAATGAGATCCCAACTCAAGCAAACCTTCCTTGTTGAAATTTTGAATTTTTAAAGAAACCAGATAATATCAGGGCTTTTTCTCACCGTTTTGGTAAATCTTTGGTAAAGATAAAATTGGGAAAATATAGTGTGATTTGTGAGAAAAAAGTAGACACCTGTTCCTTTGGGATTTTTCTGCTAATTGGGAACGTTTTAGGTCAATTCGAATTTTTTACAGCCAGTTCAGATAATATTTGTTACCTGAAACTGGACCTAGTTTTGTATTAAAAAAAAAAACCCTGAATATCTCAGCAGTGAAACATGAACACTAACGGTAGCATAGCTGATTGAATCTGCATGTTTTGGGTACAAATAGGTAAACAAACAAAACCTGGTATTTTCATAAAATAACTAAGACGATAAAATGAAGATACTGGTATAATTTGAGCCGTCTCGTGAGAAAATCAACAATGTGGTTTCTGAACAGATCTGACTAGGCTGTACAGTCACAGAAGCAGGCTAGAAGCTTGAAATTTCGGATACAGGAAGAAGAGGAATTGTACTATCTGTGTAGCGAAAACAAAGGCGCTGATCAGCGCCTTTGTTTTCGCATATGCAAATTGTTGGTTTTCTCATGTGGCGGCTCAATTTTAAACATTGATTTAAACAATACAGTTTTTGCAATGCTTATATGTATCACATTTTCAGACATAAAATTTAAACTATCTATCTATGTACCTAAATAAAACTCTTTTTTATCTATTTATTTCTTCACATATACTTTCTTTTCTTTTACTAGGTGCTAACATTTGCTTGACTACTCGATCATTATGATGTTTATGATAAGCCGGCACTAAATAAAATGCACTAGCCATGGCTACCAGAAAGAAACCAATAAGTACCACTTTTTGAACATATGGTTCTTCTTTTTGATAACCTTGTTGTATCCGACTTTCCCTATCTAATGTCGTCTCTTCTCTTATTTGTTGGTGTAGTTTTAGTTTATGACTATAATGTTCATTCACATGCCTATCCAGGTCATAGGATGCTCTTCCTCTTGGATGTGTAGCCGTTTTCCAAGTATGTTTAGCTTTCGGAACATAAGGCGCTTTGGATGGCAGATTTATTCCATCATATTCTTGCCGCAATTTCGGGTTTCCAAGAGTTTCATAAGCGGTCTGAACCTCCTGAAACTTCTTTTGAGCGGTCAGTGATTTATTCCTATCTGGATGATAGATTTTTGATAATTTGTAGTATGCATGTTTAATCTGAGCTGTCGTAGCTTTCGGTGTCACTCCTAGAACACTGTAATAGTTTGGTTGTTGGTGCTTTCTGTGATGCTGCTGTTGTGTGGCGTAAGTTTTGGAATGAGCAACTTTCATGATTGGAACACTGGTTTGATTCTGTAACACCCCTGGAATCAGAAAAGAAAAATGTGTTAAATCCTATGACACAAGAATCTATTCAAAGAATGAACATGCATGTCCATGTCAAGCAATGCCGGATCCCGAGCCTAGCCTACTAGAAATTCAGAGTCCAGCAACTGTCAGTCTTATTACCCCAGGACGCCCCAAACCACCGGAGGACTCACCATAACATACCAGGAGTCCAGGTCACCCCAGGACTCTTTTTTTTGTTCATGGACTGGATGATAATTAAAGAAGATTAGTGTCATTAACAGAGGTGTCAAAGTCTGTTTTTCACACCCTCTGGGAGTCTATGTATCGAGCGGCGCATGCTTCAGTTATCATATGTTACACGAGATTAAATTGTTACACGAGATCATATTGTTACACGAGATTAAATTATGTTACACGAGATTAAATTGCTGCTTTGAAGAAAGAAATAATGAATTAATGAATCATACGTTTTGATTATAAATCATTAAAAAAAAAAGGTATTTCTATTATAGAAAGGCATTTCTATTAAAAGTTTGAAACCAAACGTTTGGCCCATCCGGTAATACATTTCTATGTCCTGATTCATGGGTATAGCATGATAACCGATAACAAGAGAAATAAAATCATCTTGAAAACTTGAATAAGATGGTAAAAAACCCACTCATTGCTACAGCTATCCCCCACCCTCCACCAGGACTGGAGAGGGCGGCAGGGGTGAGGTAACAAATGACTGGTGCAGTGGCACTTTGTCATCTGAGCTAGATCTTCGTCATCGAAGTTAGAAGTGGAGCGAACTGGCACAAGGGTAGAGTGGTTGACTCCGGTCTCAGAGGTTCCGGGGTCAATCCTCAGCCAGGGCGCCTATGGTTGTAGCCTTGAGCAAGTCACATTTCTACAGCTCCTGAGGTAATGGTCAGGAATTGATCGAAAAAAAAAAAAAAAAAGATCTGCAAAGAACAAAGTTCCAACAAAGACTTAAGACTTCAATATGTGTTGCTAGACATTGAAAATATCTAAACCTTCATTGTGTTCTCAAGTTGAGATAGTACTGCCGTTGTAAAACATAATAAACCAAATAACCTGTCAAGGGCAAGCATAAAATTGTTCTTGCTTTAGCAACCATCATAGGAGTACATAACGCCATTGTCGATTCTCAATGCTGAAACAACACATGAACATCTTAAACCATGATTCGGTTGAATTTTGAATCTCTATCAGCAACAGTTTCGAAATAGTTTGTAAATATGTTCAATTTTTGCTTTTTTGATTAGATAATGATCGAATTGTTTGACCTAAACGGTATGCGCCGTTTTTAGCGGTAACGGGTCGTTTCGTCTTGAGTCGTTTCGGCCTGAGCCATTTTGGTCCTGGATCGTTTCGGCCTCAATTTTTGTTAATTATGCTTTATACATGATGTTAATGTTAATGAGACTGGTTTACCATGCATTCGGTCTTGCAAGGTCACTGCGGTATATTAAAGGTGGTATTTTACAACTTATTGTATTTTAAATTGCTGCCTACTCTGATGCTGCATCACACAAGTCTAAGTAAAATTGGACGTCGTTCTGCCAATATCTAGATCACTTAAAATGTCCTCCGATATTTTGAATCTCTTCACACACTGTGTTCATGCACATATGATATGAATGCCAGACCAATAAAGAATTACAATTTCTATTATCTTTAAGCCACAAATTAAACCGACAAAACGCGTTTTCACACTTTAATTGTTCCAGTCAACGTGGGCTAGAATGGATGATTGATTACAGACACGATCTTTTACACCTTTATCACCAACATTGAAGTTTTTGTAGACATTAGGGACCATGCAAAGTTTATTTGTTTATTTGAGTCATATGTCGATATACAGTATTACAAACAAATTATATACACACAAAATGAATAATATCAACCCATTCAATACAGAATTATAAGAGACTGTTATTGCTTAGAAACCTGAAACATATATACAACAAAAAGGGAAGTTCCTCCGGCAATGACTTGCATGTATTCATGTATCAACTTATCAACTTACGGTAGTTTTTGGTGTTAATCATATTATTTTTTATGCATTTGTTCCAGTTGCAAAAGTCTTTCAGTAAAAACATGAATTTTCATACCAAGTTTAAATTGTAGATGTAGAGAAACAACGATTTTCGACTTTAAGTCGCAATTTCTACAGTAGTATCCCCTAATCTATTTATAGATATCTTTGAAATTTTCCAAAGATAAAAAAAAGATAATTTTATGATTCTACGTACTTAAACAACTAGAATATCTATAATATATGTTATATATGCCAGAAAAGATATAACATAATTAAGAAATAGATCAGCTCTAGCAGTGAATTGTTGAGATATCGCGAGTGATTTATCTTCTTACAACTGACCGACAAACAGTGAATTATTACTCAACAATTCACGCACTTGAGCTGATCTATTTCGATTCTAACACACAATAAACGGAATAAATGTTGCTGAAACCGTCGATAATGTTCAGCTTTCCGCCATTGCATTGCAGATATCCGGCCAAATATTTGACTGTAATGCTGGTATTTACACACACTTGGTATTCACCGAAAAAACAAAGCAAATTTTCTTTTTATTTTATAAGATACACGGGCATTTTCCTATTCACATAGCCTGGGTTCCAGTCTGATCATTTTTTTTCTCTTTTTTATTTTTCCGTATCTTGGTCAAAAATGACAATATCAATATCAATGTTAATATCTACCGAAGTCAATAACGGCTACCGATTTCTTTGATGTGATTTTTTTATTATGATCTCTTTGTCGGAAAAGAATTAAAACAATGTAGGAAAAATATATATTGACGACTGGACCCAGGCTATATTCACAAAGCAGGCGGTGAAAATGCGAAAACCAAAAATTTTTGAAAACACGAATAATTTTGGTACCACATTGTTCTTTACGTTCTAACTAAGAAAATGAATACCCACACTTTATGTTTTTCGTTCATAAATAACGGAGTTATAGGCGTTTGAATTTGTGAAGTGAGATACATTTAATGACGTCAAGTAAATGGAAACGTCAGAAGTAATCCAAATAATCTGACGTCATTACAGTGAAGATATAGGCTGATATCAGTCACTAGTGACTTTTGATATCAGTGAGATTTGATATCAGTGAAATTTCATATCAATGAAAATACCAATTTTATCAAGTTTTGATATACATTGGGTTTCACTGTAAAGTATAAAATAAATAGAGGATATTTACTTTTTTTGATGTGAATACCAAATATATTTCATCGAGTGAGTTGAAAACATCAAAATTTCACAAGTGCGTAGCGTCACGCTTATTCGCCCAGTGAAATTGTTGTACAATATAACACGTTTTTTACCATTGGCTATATAGGCGAGGTGTGTTAGAATTAAGAAATAGATCAGCTCTAGCAGTGAATTGTTGAGTAATAATTCACTGTTTAGAGGTCAGTTGTAAAGAAAAGATCAAATCACTTTACATCTATTTTTAAGACTCCATGCCATAAATTTAATAATTTTATAAGTAAATAATAGGAGGAGAAATACTAAGGTACGAGTTGACTAGAGTACGAGCTTACTTTACTTGGGTACGAGTTGACCAGTTAAACGACGTACACTCATTATTTCAAACGTTCATATCTAAATTATATTTCCGGTTCAGTCATGGCCAGTGGTGGAAGACCAGAAAGACAGGCTCCTCCTGAAATCGTATGCTTTTTTTGATGATTTGGTGATTCATTTAAGTTGAAAACTAAATGATGAATAAATTATTAGACCCAGAAATAGTTGTTTTTATCCTGATTTTAAACTCATCTCAACTATTTTAACCTATCATCTTTTATCCGTCTTGCTGAATGCTTTTAACCTGTCTTTTCTTTAATTTTCAGCCTTATTCTTTTCGACAGCGCACCTGCCTAGAATGTCCGTGAGGGCGTATGGCAGTATATGAAGATAGATAGATAATTTGGTTTGGTGCTGTATCGCAATTCTTGGTTCATGCGTCACGAATGCTAATTGTCATAGGTTTTCGCGATCAAAAATGTCAGCAAAAACATTTCTGTCAGAACACACCTTTTAATATTACGACTTGCTTAGTAGGAGTAACCTTAAACATGCCACTGGGGCTTGATTGTCTGACCTTACAAACATGCCAAGATCCGGAGTCACTCTTTAAAAATAATGCACTACTCCGCTAGTCATTTGCCCCCCCCCCCCCCCCCCACTTCCACCCCCACCCCTGGGGAATAGTGAGGACTTTCACTTTTGGTCCAGCAAATCCCCTCTAAAAGCTCTACCTTGCTGGTCCATGCTGGGACTGCTTGTTGGTAAAAACCACTGCTGTTTTCCCCCGTAGCCTGCTATCTTTCCATTTCACGGTCCTTTTTGCCTATGTAAAGCAAACCCAGGGTATTTCTCCTGCACTGCCTTGGCAAAACTTTGATCCGCCCTCTCTTGGAGTGGGGGGGGGGGGGGCATGGTTACAATACAAATGACAAGTGCATAATAGTCTTATGATGTTGTAGTAGTCATGCATTTGTGAAAACAACCTGATCAAGCTGAATGTGAATAAACAGCTTTTTTGTGTTTGGGGCCATATTTATTAAAAGAATACTTTCTTATGTTTCAGTTTTACAATGAAGAGGAAGCAAGGAAATACACTTCAAAGTGAGTGGTTTTATTTTTTAAGAGGCTTACATCTTTCACTAACATTGTCATGTCTTTGAAATTTTTATTGAATGAGGTCTTGTAGGTACTTTTTGGCATGTTTTTTTAACTTTTGATACATTTTATAAATGAGCAGTATATAAAAAGGTCTCAAAAGGATTCATTGACATGAATATTTAATGTATAAATAGTCAATTAAAGGAAAGAGCAAAGAGATTCATGATATTAATCCTGTCTGCATATTCTTACGATTCTTATGATGTTAACTTCTAAGTATGCTCTGCAACCTCTGTTGATGTATTAGTATATCTTTGCCAATGTCTGTATGTCTTTTTCAGTTCTCGTATGATAGAGATACAGAGTCAACTGTCAGAGAGAGCCATTGAACTTCTAGCTTTGCCAGATGACACACCATGCTTTATACTGGATGTAGGGTAGGTTTACTGTAAATTAACAAAATTCGCCAGAACTTATTTTTTTTGATGTTCGCAAATTTGTTGCCTTGTGAATTCAACTTTCTCATTAATACCATGGTGCTGATTGTCTTTTTTTTTTTTTCGCACCTGGATTTTTGAGGGTGGGACTTTGAGTCTGATTGTACCATTTCCTGATCATTGCTTACCTTTAGTTTTTCGATAGGCTTTATAGACTGCATAAGTACTGGCTCTTGAAATTACGAACTCTCTTATAAATTCAAAAATAGAAAATTGCAAAGTACAAGGAACATGAAACTTTCAAAACTTACTCCAATTTTCAGTTTTCGTCGTCTTATTCAAAGAATATTATACTGAAACTACCCTTTAAGATTATAAATTGCTTATTGTTTGCTTGAAGATTGTTGGTAGATCATTAAAAAGGTTAAACAGTTTAACTTTTACATGCATATTAATCTTAAGTTGTATAATTGCTTGAAACAGAGTTATTTTATTCCTTTTTACTCCTTTTTGTAGCTGTGGGTCAGGTTTAAGCGGAGAGTGCTTGACAGAGCAGGGTCACAACTGGGTGGGGGTAGATATCAGCTCTCATATGTTAGGTAAGGTAAATGTCATCAGGAAAACATGTCTGTGTAAAGTATACCCCAATATACCCACTTTTATATGAGCCGCATGGTGGGAAAACCGGATTTTTGCCTATTGGAAAACAAAGGCGCAGATCAGCTTCGCAGTCGCAGATCAGCTTCGCAGTTTTCAAAGTTGAGTACTGACAAACTGAACTAGCAAGTTTCAGTTTAAGTTTCAATTACACTGGTTGCAAAGGGTACACAGTAAAAATCTGTGATCAAAATACTTTTAATACCCTTTTAAGATTATAGAAAAACAATTTTAGAATTGACATTTGATGTGTTTTGGTAACTAACAAAGCAAAAAGTAAAGCTGTGATCTAGTGCAGTTGATACAATACAATATACAACATCTTTATTTTGAATTTTTAGCCCACATAGGGCCATTTAAAAAACAAGACATATGAGCCTGTGCTTGAGAAAACCAACAATGTGGGTTCTGACCAAGTCTGACACAAACCAGCCTCTACAGTCACAGAAGCAGGCTAGAAGCTTGAAATTTGGGATTTAAGAAGGAGAAGCATTGCATTATACGTGTAGCGAAAACAAAGGCGCTGATCAGATGTGCAGTCACTGCACAGCTGATCAGCGCCTTTGGTTTTGCATATGCAAATTGTTGGTTTTCTGATGCACTGGCTCATATAATGTCAAGAACAAAACATAATCAAGGAAAGAATTCCGAATGGCAGACTAATAATAACAAAAGATTTATGTGCTATCAAGACAGTGTCACAGCTATTCAACATTCTTGCACTATCCTCAATACAAGACAAGTGTTTTCACATACATGTACTTAAGCAAAAAGCTTTTTTTTAGCTCACCTTTTAGCTTATAGTATGGTAGTCGAGCCGGCGTCCGTGCGTGCATCCGTGTGTCCGTTCACATTTTCAAAGGTCTTCTCCTCTGAAACCGCTTGGCCGATCAAAGCCAAATTTTATGTGGAGCATCCATGGGTAGGGGGAACGAAAGTTTGTGTTTTTTATTTTGATCGGATAAGAACTCTGGTTGCTGTGGCAACTTATGCTTCCCATAGACTTATAATGGAGAAAAGTGAAAATTGCCTATTTTTGCTGTCTTGTTTGAGATATTTGAATTTTGTTTTTGCAGAAATGTTTATTGAGTAGTCCTCTACGTTTCATGTGACTTTTGTCCTAATCCTTCATTTGGATTGGTTATATATAGGGCAAAATTTCAAAAAACATTCAAAAATCTTCTCAGAAACTGTCAAGGGGATGAAGCCTATACTTTGTATACATGTTCCTGACAGTGGCCTCTACATAATTTGTGTTTTTTATTCCAGGCGGATAAGAACTCTGGTTGCTATGGCAACTTAAAGTTTCCATAGACTTATAATGGGAAAAGTGGAAATCGGCTATTTTTCCGCTAAAATTGCAGACACTTGAATTTTGTTTTTGCAGAAATGTTTATTGAGTAGTGTTTGACGTTTCTTGCAAGTTTTGTCCTAATCCTTTATTTTGATTGGTTGCTGGGGCCCCATAAAGGGCAAAATTTTGAAAAAAAAAAAAAACATTCAAAAATCTTCTCCTCAGAAACTGTCAAGTGGATGAATCCTGTACTTTGTATATATGTTCCTGACAGTAGCCTCTACATACAGTGGCAACTGTAGAAAAGACCACCTCTATTAAGCAATCCCCTGTCTTAAGCAAGCACTTTCATGTCCCCCCAAGTGAATTTGCATGCAAATGACCCTGTATTAAGCAAGCACCTGTCTAACCTGACCAGAGACCACAAGATTATGTTCCACCAGGTGAATTTACATGCAAATGACCCTGTATTAAGCAAGCACCTGACCATAGACCACTAGATTATGTTCCAATTTTGCCCTTAAGCAGCCAGATTTTTATCACTTGTTTAAAACTATGATATTCACAGCATCATATCAAAAACTCTTAGTCGTGGTGAAAAACTATACTGTTCTTTTGTTGATTTCCGGCGTGCTTTCGACACTGTTAATAGAAAATATTTATGGCAAAAACTTATAAAAGCTAATGTCAGTAGTAAGATGGTTAGATGTTTACAGTCCATGTATGAGAATGTCAAAGCCTGTGTAAAATATAAACATAAACTCTCTCCTTTCTTCCCCTCACAAATTGGTTTAAAACAAGGGGATCCGCTGTCAGCATTATTATTTGTATTTTTTATAAATGATCTAGTTAAAAAAGTTGCCCCTGACGACAATCAAAATTCTTTTTCACTCGAAGATATAAATTTGTTCATGCTTCTCTATGCCGATGACGTGGTACTATTTGGAAAGTCCCCACATTTATTACAACAAATGTTAAATAATCTTAACCAATACAGTGCATCATGGGATTTAAATGTTAACACTGATAAAACGAAAATCATGATATTTGAAAATGGCGAAAAAACCAATCTGATATTTAAATTTGGAGATACCCCATTAGAAAATGTCGAAAGTTTCAAATATCTAGGTATAACATTTTATAAAAATGGAAATTGGAATAGAACGCAGAAATGTTTAGCTGAACATGGATCATACGCATTACACAATTTATATAAAATATTATCAAACATACGCTTAAATATACCAGAAAAGTTTAAACTGTTTGATGCTCTAGTGGGTTCTGTACTTTCATATAGCTCAGAAATATGGGGATACCACATTGGGCCCGACATAGAAAGATTACACACAAAATTCTGTAGATATATTCTTGGTGTTAGAAGATCAACAAATTTGTCAGGGCTGTATAGTGAACTAGGAAGAAAACCCTTAATAATATTTAGGCAACTAAGAATCATTAAATACTGGTTAAAGATAAGAAATTCAAATGATCCCTTAATAAAAGCAATGCTTAATATGCTAACAAATGATTTGAACGATGGAGATACATATGGTGATAGTAACTGGGCATTCCAGGTTAAGACCATTTTAGACAGATTAGGCTTATCAAATTTATGGCAACTCGATCCCGACGCAGATATTTCGTATGAACGTATAAAAACTCGCCTATTTGACCAATATAATCAAACATTAACCATGGAAATCAACAATTCTAGCAGACTAAGGCTCTACAGTAAATATAAAGAAAATAATGAACAAGAAAAATATTTAGATATAATCAAAAATAAATCATATATGCAGACATTAAGTCGTTTTAGGTTATCGTCGCATCAATTAGGAATCGAAATAGGAAGACATGTAGGTTTAAATCGTGAGGATAGACTATGCAGAAAATGTAATTTACGAATGGTAGAAGATGAATACCATTTTCTACTCGTATGCCCTCTCTATAACGACTTACGAAGAAAATACTTTTCCCAATATTTTTGCCACTGGCCTAATATAAATAAATTTAAAATACTTATGTCTTCACAATCCAAACAAAATTTATTAAGACTGAGTAAATTTATCTATTTCGCTCAAAAAAGAAGAAACGAAACTTTAACAGAAATGTAACTCAATCAAAGAATATCATATCACATATTACCGCTGTTTGTACATACTGTACTAGTATGTTTGTAAATTGTATGTACCTGCTCTTGCTGTTTATGAATGTTAATGTATGTTTGTAAACTTTGTTCACACTCCTCTGTTAAATGTTTATTTCGCTTGCTTGTATATATGTATGGCCATAAGCATGTTAGAATGTTTAGTAGCCAAATAAAATTTTGAATTTGAAAAATTTGAAATATTGACATTATTTCAACTCTTTCTATTCTACCTGTCAAATAGTGTTATTCACACCTTCATGAAACCATAATCCACTGTTTATTGTCACAAAAGGTAATCATAGACAGGATGTGTCTGGATTAAGTCAGTTAATCATTGTGGCAAATGACTAATCATAACTGACAGTAGTAAACAAATTATGGATTATTAATTAACTAGAATGAGTTCATCTTTGTACTGTATCTTTATTCTAGAAAGTTTGATTGATTTTAAAAGGCATCGTTTTGCTTAAATTTCTTTAATTTTATTAAATCAACAAGACCAAAGTTTTAAATGATAAACTTAATGTATGATGTACATTTTCAAAGTTGTATACTTGAACATTTTGAAACCTTTATTATTCATTTATAAATTTTGGCTGATTTTAATGGCTAACTTTAGAGCATAAGTTATAAGTGTTATTTGCTTCTTCACAATTTTCATTTATATTTTTCTAAAGACACCAGCTGCCGAAGGCAGCTTCGACCGGCCAGCCGTAGGCTGGCCGGTCGAGGTGTCTTTAGTATGTAAACGCATTGTCCTTCCGAAGTGTCTTCGGCTGTTTCCGCCACATGCCGAACAAATACGAACGCCGTAGGCGTTCGTAAAAAAACACCGAAGGTGTTTTTAAAAAATGACCAAATAAAATGAATTGCAGAAAAATATGTTTTTCAAAATATTTATGTATACATTTTTAATAAATGATTTTCTAAATAAAATACGGAATCGACCGAACTGGGTGGCCATATTGTTTTGGAATGGATCCATCATACTTTTTTTTCACCAGCTTATCGAATCTCACGTTATGCGAAACGCGGGTACCATAGCGTTTCCGGGTCTCCGTAGCAACGGCAAGGTTCTAAAATTATTGAAATCTAACGCAATGCAGTGCTCAATGAACGTTTCTCGCGATTTCAAGAGCTATTTCGAGTCGCAAGCTGTTATGGACAGTTGTAATTACAGATGCCTGAGTCTTTAAAGTGATAACTGACGTAGAAACAAGTTGTTAAATCAGGAATTTACCTTCTAACGTGGAATAAATTCAGGAGGAAGTCGTTCTTCGAAAGTGAAAGTAGACAGGTGTAAGTGTTTTAACACAATTTATATTTCACATATTTTGTACATATTCAACAGTTCACAGGCAGCTCGACCAGACGCAGGCAGTTTTCGGTTCCCGAGACGGATGACATCACTGTCAACAGCAGTAAAGTTGTTTTCGGTTCCTGAGTGAGGTGGAAGGCAGTTTTGGGTTCCTAAGATGGTTGGCGTCACTGTCTATCAAAGTGTCTTAACTACCGTAAGGCAGTTTTTGGTTCCTGAGACGGTTGGCGTCACTGCCTATCAAAGTGTCTTAACTGCCGTAGGCAGTTTTCGGTTCCTGAGATGGGCTCACTGTCTGTCATAAAGTCTTAACTGCCGGTAGGTAGTTTTTGGTTCCTGAGACCGTTGGCGTCACTGTCTATCAAAGTGTCTTAACTGCCGGTAGGCAGTTTTTGGTTCCTGAGACGGTTGGCGTCACTGCCTATCAAAGTGTCTTAACTGCCGTAGGCAGTTTTCAGTTCCTGAGATGGGCTCACTGTCTATCAAAGTGTCTTAACTGCCGGTAGGCAGTTTTTGGTTCCTGAGACCGTTGGCGTCACTGCCTATCAAAGTGTCTTAAATGCCGTAGGCAGTTTTTGGTTCCTGAGATGGGCTCACTAATTATCAAAGTGTCTTAACTGCCGGTAGGCAGTTTTTGGTTCCTGAGACCATTGGCATCACGGCCTGTCAAAGTGTCTTAACTGCCGTAGGCAGTTTTCGTTTCCTGAGATGGGCTCACTGTCTATCAAAGTGTCTTAACTGCCGGTAGGCAGTTTTTGGTTCCTGAGACCGTTGAAGTCACTGTCTATGAAAGTGTCTTAACTGCCGGTAGGCAGTTTTGGCAGTTTTTGGTTCTTAAGACGGTTGGCGTCACTGTCTATCAAAGTGTCTTAACTGCCGTAGGCAGATTTCTGTTCCTGAGATGGTTGGCCTCACTGTCATCAAAGTTTCTTAACTGCCTGTAGTGGAGGCAGTTTTTGTTTTCTAAGACAGATGGCCTCACTGTCTATCAAAGTAGTGTCTTAACTGCTGTAAGGCAGTTTTCAGTTGCTGAGACAGATAGCCTGACTGTCTATCAAAGTGTCTTAACTGCCGGTAGGCACTTTTCAGTCTATCCAAGTTTCTTAACTGCCTACTGGCAGTTTTCGGTTCCCGAGATGGATGGCCTCACTGTCTGTCAAAGTGTCTTAACTGCTGGTTACGCAGTTTTCGGTTCCTTAGATGCATGGCTTACTTTCTATTAAAGTGTCTTAAACTGCTGGAAAGCAGTTTTCAGTTCCTGAGACGGATGTCCTCACTGTCTACATAAAAGTGTCATTCGGTTGCTGAGACTGATAGCCTGACACTGTCTATGGAAGTGTGTTAACTGCCAGAAGTCAGTTGTTGTTTCTTTCGCCAGTTAATCGATTCAATCTCAAGATTTGCGAAAACTGAGTACCAGAGCGTTTCCGGGCCTCCTAATAGCGACAACAAAGTTCTAAAATTTCAAGCCTGTCAGACTGTGTGTGACATGCGGCAGCAGGAACCCACGAATCAAGAATCTTTTTGCAAAGCTTTCTGTATGGAGCTTTAAATTTGATAGTTGTCCGAGGAAATGCATTGAAGTCCGGATTTTAGTCAAACAGAAAGTGACTTAGCCTGACAATGAAAGATATTGGGAAAGTGAATAATTGTGCAGAAGCTCAAACGAACGTAAAACGCTGAACAGACTTAGTAGATGATACACAAACAATTAGACTGTAAGTCAGTGATTCACAAGTTTTATCAAGCAGGGCAGCTCGACCAGCCGGCAGCACCAGCCTGTTTGTGGTCTGTGTCTTTACTGTCCATTATGTAACACCATCCTCCAGAAACTATGTTTTGTGTCTTTTGAAAATTTCTGAACTTTTTAAACACTAGCTGCCGGCACTAGCTGCCGCAGGCAGCTCGACCAGCCACAGGCTGGTTCGTGTATTACCTTTGACCCCTTCTGGTACTTTGGACCCCCTCTGACCACAGGCTGGTCGGTGTCTTTACTGCCCAAACACCATCCTCTAGAAACTAATTTTTGTATCTTTTGAAAATTTCTAATTAACACTAGCTGCCTCATACATTTTGACCAGGCCACAGGCTGGTCAGTGGTTTCACTGTCCATACACCTTACTCCAGAAACTATGTTTTGTGTTTTTTGAAAAGTTCTAAATGCACTAGCTGCGGCATACATTTTGAGCAGCCACAGGCTGGTCAGTGGTTTCACTGTCCAAACACCTTTCTCCAGAAACTATGTTTTGTGTTTTTTCTAAATACACCAGCTGCCGTAGGCAGCTCGACCAGCCACAGGCTGGTCGGTCGGTGTCTTTACTGTCCATACACCATCCTCCAGAAATTATATTTTGTGTAGGCAGCTGCAGGCAGCTCAACCAGCCACAGGCTGGATTATGTCTTTACTGTCCATACACCATCTTCCAGAAACTATGTTCTGTGTCTTTTCTAAATACACCATCTGCTAGACTGGGATACCAGGGCTCTGCTGTATTCAGTGTCTATCATACAGAGGAATCACCCATCAGTTTTCTTGCAAGACTAGCCACAGGCTGGATGGTGTCTTTACGCTCCATACACCATCCTCCAGAAACTATGTTTTTCAAAATCTCACTATGACCATGTGAAAAAGTAAAATAAATTTGTGGCATAGTTTTTTCATAAGTTGACTGATTTTCATTTTCATTTTTTTTTTTCTATTTTTTTGCGGCACTTTTCAAGACTTTCAGGTTACAAAAGGATGTTATGGTGATATTTATCTTGAGGTGATTCAGAAAAGTGAGATTTTGAAAAACACAGTTTCTGAAAGCTGGTGTATGGACAGCAGTTTGTGTTCCCATTCTCTCTCCGAAGTATCTTTGGTTTTTTCCTCCACATGCCGAACAAATACATAAAAAATACACATAGGAAGATGTCACATGTATGCATTCTGACATGAGCTTTGCTGTTGACTGGGATGTTAAGCAACATTATAACATGCAAAGAAAACCTGCCACCCTGCCTAGAATGTCCGCGAGGGCCTATGGCAGTATACAGAGATAGATAGATAGACAAAACCACAGGCACTGGGTAGATGCCTGAAGTATAGGATTGAGTTAGCAGTGGAAATGTACTATCTTTTTGTTTATTGATCATGTAGCTGTGTTTATCGTGCTGCTGCAGCTTATCTAAGTCTCGATTTTAGAATGCATAAAATGTTTTCTAATGATATGGCACTTTTTAAAAAGGTTTCCTGTCTTTATTTCAGTATAATAGCCAATGGTTGGGAAGGTTGGTTGAAAGATGCAGAGGGGCAGAACCTGGCTGATGCGGTACTCAGAACAGCTAGCTCATGACTTTTTGTGATTCAGTGAGCAGTATTTTAGGTATGTATGTATCTTTTGTATACTTCTAATTCTAAATACTTTTTATAGTAGTTTAATAAAGAAACTAAAATTGTTAAGTTTGTCACCCTCACTGAGGCTGTGAGAATTCGATAAATAGATGGGCTGCTAGAGTGTCAACCAGTCATTTGTCAAACTTACATTTTCCAAACCAAGAACCACACATGCACATTTTGACAACAGACACTTTCTTTGGTATTTATAATTAATTTACCATTTTTGAAGTGGTTTTATCTTTATTGGGAATAAACAGTTTAAAATTCATATTTTAATAGTTGTGAAACTCAGTGGCAAGGGGATAACTGTAGAAATGTGATGTACTACTGATCATAGTTCTATGCAGATACTGTGTTGTTGATATTGCATTGATACAGTGTTTTCTGCATTTGCAAAATACACAATTTTATCATGACAGTGGCTGCTTACGCATGAGCTTTGCCTTCGAGGTTTGCGACAAAGAATAATATGAGCTGCGACGCGAGAAAACCAGTCTTCGGGGTTTCTGACCAGGTCTGACACAAACCAACCTGTGCAGTCACAGAAGATGGCTAGAGGTTGGAAATTTTGGATTTAGAAAGAAGAGGAACAGTACTATCCCTGTAGCGAAAACAAAGGGGCTGATCAGCTTCGCAGTTACTGTACAGCTGATCTGCGCCCTTGCTTTCGCATAGGCAAAAATCTGGTTTTCTCATGACGTGGCTCATATAAACCAGACTGCATATCCCGTGAAATGTTATAACTTATGAAGATTATGTTGTGAAATTACAGCCGCTGTGTGAAATTATTTGTGAAACAGATCAGATTGAGACTGTAGTATGTTTCTGCATGAATGAGCAAAAAATAGCTTATGATGCTGATGAAAATTGTGTTTGAATATTGATTTATATAAAAATGTCACGCAGCTTTCATCTCAAACACTTTCTTATGCATTATTTCTATTATCTTTCAGCATGACCATGTTCAGAGGCAGGGGATGTGATAATCCATGACTAACTCCACAAACCAGAAAGCTTAAAGATGGCTTAAATTGTTCTCTGATGATAAATCGTTAAAAACTTTATCAACTGTATAAATGGGCCGCGGCGCGAGAAAACCACACAAATCAGCCTGTACAGTCACAGAAGCAGGCTATATGCTTGAAATTTTGGCTATAAGTAGAAAAGGAATTATACTATCTGAGTAGCGAAAACAGTAACAGTAACTGCGAAGCTGGTCAGCACCTTTGTTTTTGCATAGGCAAAATCCAGTTTTCTCATGATACGGCTCAAATGAAGAAGGACACTATAACAAACACAGCTCAGCCAAGTTTAAATTTTTCTTCTTATAAATATTGGACTAGCCAAAGTCTGTGGGACTTTCAGTTTCAGATCTAAATCATCAAAGCCAGCCAGTTGTCCTAGCTGCTAAATGAGCATGTTCGTGAGAAAACCAACAATTTGTGTTTCGGCCAGGTCCGACACAAACCAGGCTTTACAGTCACAGAAGATGGTTAGAGGCTGGAAATTTTGAATTTAGAAAGTAGAGGAATTTTGTACTATCTGTATAGCGAAAACAAAGGTGCTGATCAGCTTCGCAGTTGCTGATCTGCGCCTTTGTTTTCACTTATGCAGATTGTTGGTTTTTCCTTGCGGTGGCTCAAATGTAATAAACAGTACAGCTAATAAGTTTATGCTGATATTTGTATGCTCGGATGAATTGAGAATTAAAATGGTTTTATAATGTTAACCACAAAGCAAAGATCTTCTCATGACACAGTCCAAGAATGAGAAACAAAGAAAAAAATAAATAAAGGAATAGACTGCTATATTGTCTGTTTCAGGTCAAATTTCACAGCTACAACCTACATGTACACATTTAATATTGATGTTACACCAAACCTCTTTCAAAGGGGCTTACAACCAGGTTAGATGCACACAACATGCTTTATAAAAATCACAAAAGATATGCATGAAATTTGGCATTTTACGGGACAGCGATGGCCTGGTGGTAGAGTTGCAAATTCCTCAGCTAGAGGTCCTGGGTTCCATACCCGGGGTTCCATACATTTTCAGGGTAGTGTCCTTGAGTTCTAATAATATTGGTTATATACTCAGAAATGGCTGGTTCTAACACCACATGACAGAAAAAAATGATATTCTGCCACAACCAAACTAAACCAACAGAGGGATTTATGTTCTGTTTTATTTTGTGCAGGTGCTATAGCTTGGGGGATAGTGTCCGATTCATAATGAAATGGTCCTGACAGGCATTCCCACATACAGCACATTTCTTTCATGAAGATCAGGTTATAAATTAAAGTTAAAAGCTATGTTCTGTCTACACAGTAAAAAAAATAAGTTCACTTAAGGGAAGCGTGGTCGCCTAGTGGTAGAGCATCTGGCTCTGAATCAAGAGGTCCTAGGTTGGATCCACACTTGAGGTGCCATGTTTTGTCATTGAGCAACACACATTAACTCCCAAGAGTACTGGTAAATATCCAGGGAGAGGTGGCTCCGACTTGACATGACTGAAACATTGTTGACTGGGACTTTCTGCACCCATTTTAGCTCACCTGAGCCAATAGGAGGATCATGAGATGAGCTTAAAGTATAGCCATGATCGGGCGTCCGTCTGTCGTCGGTCATTTGTCCACATTCTGAAACTGATCAAGTTGAAATTTTATGTGGAGCCTCCATGGGTAGGGGGAATGAAAGTTTGTTCAAGGGATTTTTCCCTTGACCCAATGCCATTTAAATTAATATTAAAATGGTTTTTCTCAGAAATCATGTGGCCGATAAAGATGATATTTTATGTGGAGCCTTTTTGGGTAGTGGCATTGATATTTTGTTCACTATATCTTGGTCAAATGACACACCCAAATATGGTAAAAACGCTTCAAAAATCTTCTCCGGAACCGATGGGCAGATTTACTCGAAATTTGGTATGTTCCATTGGGGACTCCAGCCCATCATAGTTTGTTCATATCATGATCTTTGGATGACCTTGACATATTTTACGGCAAGGTCAATTTTGGAAACAAAGGCTTTTAGATGGAAAAAGGCTAAAACAATGGATATTTTGGAAACTGTAGCAGCCTGAGACTTGAAAGTTGCTAGATGCAGACAACTAATGGAGCCAATGAAGGTGTGTAATTTATTAAGGCCAAGGTCATTTCTTGACCTTGACCCAAGGTCTCCATGTTAGGGGGAACAGCATTTTGTGTGCAAAATCTGGGTCGAATGCTCAACAGGGCCACCATGCTCACTAATGCTCAAAAATGTTCTTCTCCAGAACCAGTGGGTAGATTTTCACGAAGCTTGGTATGTAGCATCAGGGACCTTATCCCATCATAGGTTGTACAAATGATGACCCAATGATGACCATGACCTATTTTACAGCAAGGTAAATTTTGGGAACTGGCCTTTAAATGGGGAAAAAGTGAAAACAATGAATGTTTTTGAAACTATTGCAGCCTGAGACCTGAGTCCTGATACTTGACAGATGCAGACAACTAATAAAGTGAATCAAGGTATGAGATTAATCAGATTATTCAAGGTGACTTAGGTCAAAGTCATTTCAAGGTGACTTAGGTCAAAGTCATTTCAAAAAGACAATGTTCTAAGATGAGGCTTCAGGTGAGCATTAGGACCAATGGTCCTCTAATTAAAATGTTCTTAACACATCATTTTGTGCTTTGACAGAAACTAATCAAAGTGCAAGTTACAGACAATGAGAGATGTTTGTGTAATGAGACATTCATGTAAAACTATAGAAAAGTATGTAGCTTTTGTAGTGTAGAATCATCGTGATCACTATGATCTGCATCCCGACATCACATCGGGCACTTGCCATTGAGGAAAAAAGAACAGAAAAGTCAAAATTTTGCAAAATAACCCACATGCTTTCGGGAAAGGTTGGAAATCAGCTGTCATATTAAGTATTACCAAACATATTACACCAACTTGAGCTCACCCGAGCCTTCTGGCTCAAAAAGTGAGCATACAGTTTACATGTGCTCTCGCATCACAGATCTCTGCAACCTTGAGGACAATCCGGCATATAGCCAACTCCATGTGTATTTACATAATTTATTCATATCAGTGAATGGCATACCAAATCTGATTGCTCATGCTTTAAACAGTAACTGAAATTGTTCTGAAAGGACTGATGTTTCTGACACCCGTTGTTGGTTTTTGCCTCAACTCTGGATGAAACAAGAGTATTTAAACTCCCGCAGCTTTGCTGCTTTTTCTTGTTTGGCATTTGAAATACTGTTTGCATGCATGTGTGGCATTGCATTTCTCATTTACATAGTGTGAATGCCTGCTTAATCTTAAGTGCCCCTGTCTTAAGCAAGCACCTGTCTTAAGCAAGCGATTTAACTGCATCCCTTGGCCGCTTGCTTAAGACAGGTTTGACTGTAATTTGTGTTTTTTATTCCAGTCGGATAAGAACTTTGGTTGCTATGGTAACTTTAAGTTTCCATATACTTATAATGGGAAAAGTGGAAATTAGCTATTTTTTGAAAACTATTGCAGCCTGAGATCTGAAAAGTGGTAGATGCAAACAACTAATGGATTAGATGAAGGTATATGATTAATTTAGGTCAAGGTCATCTCTTGACCTTGGCCGGTCTGTCGTCCATACACACTTTTCAAAGATTTTTTTCTCTGAAACCACTTGTCCAATCAAAGCCAAATTTTATATGAAGCATCTATAGGAAGTGGGAATCAATGTGTATATAAATAATCCAGGTCACATGACCAAGATGGCCGCCATGCCCATATATGGTAAAAACCATTAAAATATCTTCTCCAGAACCGGTGAACCGATTTCAACGAAACTATGCATGAAGTATGGATGACTCAAGTACTACAATGTATATATAAATCATGACCCTATGGTGACCTTGACCTATTTTATGGCAAGGTCAACATAGGTCGTCAATGCATTTGAATGGGAAAAACTTTTAAAATGTCATTTTAAGTGAAAGTAGTGCAGGATATGGGCAGTAGGACTGAAATTTAATGATTCTGAAAAAAAAAAATGGACCCCAGGAGCCCATCTGCTTTTAAAATGTTATTTTTTGAAAACTATTGCAGCCTGAGAACTGAAAAGTGATAGATGCAAACAACTGATAGAGTAGATGAACGTATGTGATTAATGTAGGTCAAGGTCGATTTTGGAAACATAGGCAAACATGGAAACATTGGAAAAAGTGACAACTAGGTCTCGGGTAAGCATTTACAGGACCAATGATCCTATGGAAACCATTGCAGCCATAGGCCTGAAACTTGACCAAGATGACCATCATATCCATATATGGAAAAAATAAACACTTTGTCCAGTGACTGTACTTGTTGACTCTCAGGTGAGCGATCGTTGCCCTTGGGCTACTTGTTTTTTACAGTGCAGCTTATTTCATTCATGAAATTACCATACTGGTAAATTGTTCCCATTTCCTATATGAGCCGTGATGCGAGAAAACCGGTCTTCAGGGTCTCCGACCAGGTCGGACACAAACCAGCCTGTGCAGTCACTGAAGATGGCTAGAATCTTACAATTTCAGATTTAGGTAGAGGAGGAATTGCTCTGTCCGTGTGGCAAAAACAAAGGCGCTGATCAGCTTCGCAGTTACTGCGAAGTTGATCTGCGCCTTTGTTTTCGCATAGGCAAAAATCCAGGTTTTTTTCACAATGCGTCTCGTATAATTTCTCAGATGTAGCAGTAGAGAGAGAGACAGAAGGTGATCTGATACAGGGTGATATGGGCTATGGAATGCCTTTCAGGCCTGGGACATTTGATGGGGTCATCAGGTACTAAAAGTCACAAGTGTATTTGAGTCACTAGAAAAACTTTTTTGCGTATTCGAAAACAAACTGCAGATCAGCTGTGATGTTACTGCACGACTGATCAGTGCCTTTGTTTTTGCTATACAAATGGTACAATCCATCTTCTTTTCTTCTGAAATCCAAAATTTCAAGCTTCTAGCTTTCTTCTATGTCTGTACAGGCTGGTTTGGGCCAGGCCTTGTCGGAAACTCCGAATACTGGTTTTCTCGTGTCGCAGCTCATTTGTTTTCCTGCTGTTGGAGCATCCATGACTCAGTGTTGTGTTCTTGAGCATTACGGACCAACGAACAATGGAACAGTGGTTCCATCTGACATGACTGAAAATTTGTTGATTGGGCTGTCAAAACCATAAAGCAAAAATGCAAATTATTTATTGCTGAAATGTAAGATTACGTTTAAGAACTCATGTTTTTTTTTCTGTTCGAACTAAATGAATAAGTGTTATGAATATTGAATTGGCCAATATTAATGTGCTCATACTGAAAATGTATTTCTATTGAAATATAAAGTTTTGCATTTTGGTTTCAGCATATCAGCTCTACAATGGTTGTGTAATGCAGATAAAAAATATCACCATCCTCCAAAGCGGTTGCTGAAATTTTTTTCTACCCTCTATTCCTGTATGGTAAAGTATAGTAGCTTTAGTTGATTCTGTCAACATGCATTCTACTATGTTTCACGATAAAAATATGACATGACTTTTGGAAAATCTCCTATTACGTCATGTACAAACGAGTGGAAATATGGTCATTTTGAGAAAAAAAAGTTTACCTGGCCAAGCCTAAACTAAAGAAAATCTTTTGATAGTCATTTTCGTACTTCACCTTAAATATAAAGATGATGTTTTAAATTTCCTATAAATATGAAATAAAATGTGTGTGTTGGGGTTTTCCTAATGGAATCATTTGTACAAAATTAATCACTGTTTGACATTAATGTTTTTACCAAGTGCACCAATTTCTTTACCAGTCAACCATTGGTAATTAGATTTGTACAAATGTTACCAATCAATGGTACCATTGGAGAACCTTGAACACACCCATTGTAATTTTTCTGTATGCATATGTTTTAGGCAAGAGGTTCTAGAGCAGTCTTTCAGCTTTATCCAGAAAACAGTGCACAGGTTGGTAAAATATTCCTCTGACAGTAAATTTTGTTAGACTTCTTAAATTTTGTTTGAACCATCCTTAAAATCAGTTCATAAAGTAAAATATAGTTTCTACATTGTGCAGTTAATTGCATATTAGTAAAACTGACAAACAGGTCTTTTGGATGAGACTTTAAACCTAATCCTATCTCTATATGACCCTACCAGTAGCTGTTTGGTGGGACATAAAACAGAAATTCAACCATCTAACTGACTAACCAGGAGTAATTATTTTAACCATCAGGAAAACATGTCTGTGAAATTAATTACTTGTTAAACCCCACTTTTATATTGTAAAACTGGGATGTGGAGGACTATACATATTTTTCTTATTTTTGCTCTAAAACAGAGATTGTGGGTACTCATTAGAACTGCCTCAGCAGGCGGATCTAACATGTACCCAAAATCTGTGCTATGAACAGAAACAAGAAATAAATTAAAATTTTCAACTTCTTCAATTTTTACAGTTATAAAAATTTCTATATTGCATGGGTATGTTTTTGTATTGATGACTTTAATGAATTAAAGGAGAAACTGACTATAAAAGCCCCACAACTTTGTCCTGCATATATGTTTTTGGCATCTTATTTTACCTTAAATATTTTCCAGTTAGAATTGATTACACAGCAGTCCATGAAGGCAGGCTTTACTGGAGGTTTAGTTGTCGATTTTCCCAATAGTACAAAAGCTAAAAAGTAAGACTATATATGACAGGCAAGGTTTGTTTGGTTATATTTTGGTTATACTTACCTCACTGCAAGAATCCTTGGTCAGTTTATTTAAGATTAAGGACATTGAATTAACCCATATAAGCCTGGTGTCCCTTTTGTGGGACATAGGCAAACAGTATAGCCCCAGATGTGACGCCGCAGAATGCAGCATCCCATCTGGGATATTGAGGACTATTCTGTTTGCACAGAGAAATTTCATCGAAAAATGAGATAAAAAATAAAGATCACACTTAACACCCCTAAAAATGAAAGTGGACTCACCCAATTGATAATGATGGGAGAATCCATACGTCAAATATGGGTCAATAAAAATGAAAGTCAAGAGCCACAATGGTGATAAAGTGGTCTATACTGTTTAACACCAAGAAATCTGTGAGAGAGCAGTAGCCTAGTGGTTATGGCGTTGGATTCTGGATTGAGAGGGGGATGTGTGAACCCCTATAGTGCCAGGTTGTGTCTTTGAACAAGGCACATTTACTCCCCTCAGTAGTGGTCAGCGCTAAGGAAGATGTGGCTATGTCTCGACATAACTGAAAAATCATTGCCTTGGGCGTTAAATACGCACAAAAAAAAATCTGGAAGATTGCAGTTAGCAGATTTCTTGGACATCAGTGATAGACAAATATTGTTCCCATATCTAGATCTAGGCAAAAGCAATTAAAAATATTAATGTGTCACAGAGAAATGAAAAAAAAAATCTCACATCAGCTTTAGATTATGTGAAAGGTCTATCTTGATAATATATGTACAGTGGTCTTATGGCTAATTCCCCATTTTTGCCGTTTTCGCCGCGATGTTTGTTAAATTTCGTGGTGAAATTTTGTGAAAAATTAAAATCAGGGTGGAATTCTGCCATGAAATTCCGCACAAAATTTCCGGATTTCGCGGCGTAATTCCATGGCAATACACGGTGAAATAAGTCTACCTGTCATTACGCATAAAAATCAATTGACTGATCACAATCTATAATAGGAACAGAGGAATCATAATGTGGTCATTAAATTAAAAATAAATAATTTTATGTTAACATGTACAGGTATTTCGTTGTGTTTCGCGGGGAAATAGGGAATTTAAATTTACCTATTGTAAATGTTAAATAATGAATTTCGCCACAAAAAAAACGGCAAAATTTCACCGCGAAAATAGGATTTCCGCCTAGAAATTTTGCCGTGTTTCGCGGCGAAAATTAATCGATTAAAACGTTTATTTTTTTCTTGGCCAGTGAAATTTCGTGGTGAATTCACTGCAAAAAATCACAATTGATCAGTGTGAATATGGCAAAAATGGGGAATTAGCCAGAAGACCACTGTACTTTCTTGTTGACTTGGCAGTTAAACTCTTTAAGAAAGTCATTATAGAAGCCCATGTGGTGTTGTGGTTAAGCTGTTCGCCATGAAAACCGGGGGTCAATCCCTGGCTTCTTCAGTCCTTCAGACAATACCTAAAACCAAGGTCCCATGATAATTCTCCCAAACAAACTGGCCCCAAGGTTTATATGAAATTTTGTTCATGTTCAGCTCAGCTGAGCATAAAATTTAAACTGCTCATGATTACTGAAATATCCCAAATTGAAATTTCAGGTTTAGATCACCGAAGCCTGTAATTTATCCTGTTAATAAATGTTAAAGTGCCAACATTTGTTGGCATTTTAACATTTATGAGCAGGATGAATTTAAGTCTCAGCCAAGTTGAGCGTGAAAAGTTTTATAACCTCAGGACCAGGTGACAAAGATAATTTTAGGACATACTGTTACAAGATTAGATACATGTAGTTCCTAATGTACAACAAACCACAGATAGCTTTCACTGACTGGTTCCAACTTTTCTATGTTTTTTTTTTTCAGAATGTTTTTGTGTTTATTTGCTGGTGGTACCAGTCAACAGTTACCTAAAGGTCTCGGTACAGAAGAAACCAGTCACAACAAATCACAGATAGCTTTCACTGACTGGTTCCAACTTTTCTATGTTTTTTTTTTTTTTCAGAATGTTTTTGTGTTTATTTGCTGGTGGTACCAGTCAACAGTTACCTAAAGGTCTCGGTACAGAAGAAACCAGTCACAACAAATCACAGATAGCTTCCACTGACTGGTTCCAACTTTTCTATGTTTTTTTTTTTTTTCAGAATGTTTTTATGTCTGTTTGCTGGTGGTACCAGTCAACAGTTACCCAAAGGTCTTGGTACAGAAGAAACCAGTCACAACAAATCACAGATAGCTTTCAGTGACTGGTTCCAACTTTTCTATCATTTCAGAATGTTTTTATGTTTATTTGCTGGTGGTACCAGTCAACAGTTACCTAAAGGTCTTGGTACAGAAGAAACCAGTCACAACAAATCACAGATAGCTTTCAGTGACAAAAGGTATGCATAATACGAGCTGCGTCACAAAAAAAACGGATTTACGTATAAACGAAAACAAAGACGCAGATGAGCTGTGCAGTAACAGTTAAATCAGAAATTTCAAGCTTATATTATAGTCTTCTTCTGTGACTGTACAGCCTGGTTTATGTTGGACCTGGTCAGAAACCCCAAAGACCAGTTTTCTCACATCGTGACTCATATAGAAAAATACATGCATTTTTTATTGAAAATGATAGAAAACATTTGGAAGAACCATAAATGATTAAAAATGTCCCCATTTACCTTAGACACAGTCGAACTTGGTAACTCTTCTGGCAGAAAGACTTAAAAAGGGTGGGCACACTACATATTTTCTTGCTGCTGCATTTGTCAGTTGTGTACTTCTGTCGTCTGTATTAAAAGTGTTTTCAGAGATGCTGCATCAAAGCCAATTTTCATTTTTCTTTTATTTTGGAAATGTAAAGAAATAAGCTATGGCATCATGTCTAAAGTGGACCCCTATACATTGCAAAAAAATCACTTTCTCTGATTCTGAATCTTGCATTACGAAAACATGCCCATGTAATACACTGATTTTTCCTAAGTTGTAAAAATTGAAAATTTTCACTGGAAAACTTTTGATATTTTTCTTAATTTTGCTCAAAACATAGATTGTGGGTACACGTTAGAACCGCCTCGGCGAGGCGGTTCTAACGAGTACCCACAATCTATGTTTTGGAGCAAAAATAAGAAAAATAGGTATACCCCTGCAAACCCCAGTTTCACTATATAAAAGTGGGGTTTAAGGGGGTATATATTGCACAGACTTGTTTTCCTGATGCATAGTCTTTAAAATCCTGACATCTATTTGCTGGCTTGTATTACAGGGAGAGGTTAAAAAAGATGCGAGGTAAAGCTCCAAAGAAAAGTCGAGACTGGATTCTAGAAAAGAAGGAAAGGAGAAGACGGCAGGGAAAGTAAGTTGTTCTTTTTGTTACGCCCCTCTTAACAATTTTTGTCATGTCCAGATGAAGCCACTGTTTCCTTAGTATTTAAATCCGTACTTTGATGAATTCATGCGTCTTGCTGGAAGGACACAACTCATAACAGGTGGGGTTCTAACCATCCATCTCTCAATTACATTACGAAAACTCGCCCATGCAATATACAGCATTTTTTTCTGCTGTATAAAAAAAAAGAAAAGAATTTTCATCCGATTTTTTTTTATGTTTTTTGTTCAAAACATTGATTGTGGGTACTGTTAGAACCATCTCTGTGAGGCGGTTCTAACGAATACCGCAATCAGGCTTGGGGTCAATTACTTTGAAAAGTAATTAATTGAATTACAATTACATTGACATTTGTTCAATTAAATTACTTACTAGGCATTTTAGGAAAGTAATTCATTACATACAATTACTTAGCCTAATGTAATTCATTACATACAATTACTTTGCATCCCGTGTTGAGACAAATGAAATTTTAAGTCAAAAATTATTCAAAAATGGAAATAAAACACTTCTAGTGTTTTCATGACTGAAAATTGTCTGACAGGAACCTTTTGTACTTCATGTCTTTTCTTTTTTGCCCCCACTGAACAGGGGTGTTTGAATCCACTGGTGTTCACAGAATTAACCATCAAATGATATGTTTATAAGTTTAACATACTGTATCCCAGCAAATGTCAAAAGATTATTTGCAAATAATAACTCCTCATATCATCAGTTATTAACCAGGAAGCAGTATATCTGTTCTCACATGACTGAAAAGTTGATGACTCTCATGCATGTTTTTATAAATTCTATGAAGATAAGTTTGCTGACTGTGACACTGGCTTATTGATAAAAGATGGGTGGAATGATCAGAGCTGGTTTCTTATAAATGGCAAATCAAGAAGTAAAAAAACACAGAAACATGTCAAAAAACTAAAATTACACTTAGGTACTTATACCAAGAAAACATATGGTAAGTCGAGTTAGCATCTATTTCCCAGTTACCCAAACTAAACTAAAAATATGAAAACGTACATAAGGCTCAAACAACACAAAAATTCAACTCCAAAGCACAAAAGAATTAGAACCACAACAGAAGTTTCGCCATGGAACGATAAGTAATATAAAATTACTGGGAGGCTTAAACCGGTCAAAGAATTTTTGCCCAAAAATTTCCATCAGTTTCCTATTTTGAAAACATTTTTAACATGTATTTATGTGCACTCCATCATTCATAAAGAACAGAAATACAAGATGACATTGAAAAGAAGGACTTTAAAGTTGTGACCAGTTTAATTATGAATCTGTCAATGAGGTGTGAAAAAACAACATGGAATCCTGTAGGCAATACACCAATCAAGGACAAAAAAAGAAAAGATAATGATTGAGTTTTCACACTTCCTTTTATTAATTATTTTGTGTCTATAAGATGATTAAAAGCTCTAAGGTCATCAGTTTTAGTGAAGGATTAAACTTTTTAAAAGTACCCAATACTTAATTTTATCAGTAGATGAAGAGACATGTTTAATAGATGAAGAGACAAAAGTTGACTACTGATGTAACATAACTTATCTCAGTGGAAAATATTTTATTGAGTACTGTATAATTGACCTATACTTCAATGATACATGCAAGGAAACAAGATTCAACAGGATAATCTGCAGTACACTCTTACAATAATAAGCTCTAAATATACAATGTATATGTAAGAGATGTTGTCTTTAAAATAATTCAAAGTAATTAAAAGTAATTGTTAATTACACCCCTTTTTGACACTGTAATTCATTACATTTCAATTATTGTAATTAAAGTCAAGGCTGAATTACAATTATTTTCAATTATTTTGAAAAATGTAATTAAATTGCAATTAATTACAATTACAATTTTAATTACCCCAACCCTGACCACAATCTATGTTTTGGATCAAAAATACGAAAAATGGTTATACCTTTGTAAACCCAGTTTCACTATATAAAGTGGGTTCAAGGGGATCATGATGCCCTGATGTACAAGTTGAATTAGTGCTCAGATAGTATTGACTTATAATAGCATGAAAAGCATTGTATGATAGATTCTTGGCATATTTTCAGTTTTCAGGAATGCTGCATTTTGTCACATACAATTCCCTGACTTTCTAAATTTGTAAAGCTTACTCTTAACCAACTTGAAAGGATGTACTACCCAGTTTGTGTTGCCCCTGGCCCCGAGGTTATAAAACTTTATGCACAAGAAAAAATACATGCTTTGGTGATCTAAACCTGCAATTTCAATTTATTTTGGGCTATTTTGTCATCTATAAGCAGTTTAAATTTTATGCTCAGCTGAGCTGAGCATGAAGAAAATGCTTTATAATCGCGGGACCTGGTCAGAAACCAGATAATAGACTGTCATTTATGTGTTTGCAGGGAAGTGAGACCAGACTCGAAGTACACTGGAAGAAAAAGAAAGACTTGTTTTTGACATTGTTCTTGTTGTTCAATGGTTTTCTTTATAAAAAATGAAATAAATAAAAAAGAAGACAAAAGCAGTTACTGTCTTTTCATACATATCAGCCTGCGACAATATGCAGTCCAATTTTCTAATTTATTCAAGATTCTGTGGTCATTTTAATGTCTGCAAGAATGGAAAAGATCCTTTTAAAAGTGTTCACAATATAAATATTAGCTGCTCTCAAGGTGTATCTGGAGCCAAAGATTATATGAGCCGCCTCTTGGGAAAACCAACAATATGCATAGGCAAAAACAAAGACGCAGATCAGCTTCGCGGGTAACCGCAAAGCTGATCAGCGCCTTTGTTTTCGCTACACGGATAGTACAATTCCTCTACTTTCTAAATCCAAAATTTCACGCTTCTAGCCCTTTTCTGTGACTGTACAGACCGCTTTGTGTCGGACCTGTTTGGAAACCACATTGTTGGTTTTCCCACGAGGCGGCTCTTTTATGTCTTTGCAGGGAAGTGAGACCAGACTCAAAGTACACTGGAAGAAAAAGAAAGACTTGTTTTTGACATTGTTCTTGTTGTTCAATGGTTTTCTTTATAAAAAATGAAATAAATAAAAAAGAAGACAAAAGCAGTTACTGTCTTTTCATACATATCAGCCTGCGACAATATGCAGTCCAATTTTCTAATTTATTCAAGATTCTGTGGTCATTTTATTGTCTGCAAGAATAGAAAAGATCCTTTTACAGTGTTCACAATATAAATATTAGCTCATCTGAGCTGAAGGCTCTCAAGGTGTATCTTGAGCCAGAAATTATAGTTTGAGACTGAGCTGGAGTCTGCCTTTCGGTGCATACATTCAAACTTGAATATCTTGGAGAACAGATTTACCATTATAAATATGAATGATCAAAGTATTTGACCGATAGGAACTGGAGTGTCCTTCATATTAACGGTAAATCTAAGCACAGGACATTGACGTTTAATGTCTACAAGCAAAATAAAAGGTCCATAGTGCCCTAAAGCCCTTTTTTTCTGAATTGCTGAGCGATTCAGAAATGGGGTTTCTAGGGGATTTGTGGCTATTTATTTTGCTTCTACAAACCAAAGGTCAATGTCCTGTGATCTAAGGACTGAGTCTACTATGAAAGTAAGCCATTATGTCAAACTAGTGTATAGTGCAATTGCTTGACCATGCCGGTTCACCCCTGACCTTCCTATAGCAAATACATTGTCAGAGGTTAAACAGCACGGTCAAAGAATCTCACTATAAAGAGTAATTAAATTTCGTTGTTTTGGTTTCTTGTCCTATAGCTCGAATTTGACCACAGACTCGTCAAAAGATCAAGTCTATTAGAAGCACATGAAAGGATATTCAGATTGTGACAGTACAAATAATTACCATGCATGCAAAGGAAATTTAACGAAAAACTTGAGGCATTTCATACTAGATTACCTTTCACATGCTACTTCATGGACTTGTCAATCTTTTGACTCATCTGAGGTCAAAATCGAGCTATACCAACACTTACAGCTATACCTAAGGAGACTGGACCTCGGTTTCCTCTGAAAGACCGTTAACCCATGATCGGACCCTGGCAATTAGCTAAACATGTATGCCAGGTAGGCTTCTGTTGGAGACCTGGAGTAAGTCAAGTAGCAGCAAAAGAATTAAAAGGATATGAGAATAGTGGGGTTCACATCCAGGGCCTCTCAATGCAGTCCCACTGTTTTGTGGTTTGATGTACCAGTCTGCAATTTTTCATTCTTGTCGGGACAAAAATGTAAGATATAAATTGCAAGAGAATTCAAAGAATGCAAAATTTAGGGGATTCTTGCCCACACTCCACCCTGTGTAGCTATGACAAAGAATGGAACAGTGAAATGTTTGTAAAGTGTAGTATCTTTAGGACAGTCGTAAGTTTTGGTCATGTCGCTTGGCTTCCTAGTGGCAGAGCATTGAAATGGATTTTGCATTGGAAGCATGGTGTGTACGAGGGTGATCCAAGAAGTAATGCGAACTCATGTGTAATTTCTTTCACCTTTGTCATTTTACAATATAATTTACACCAGAATTATGATGCATTTTCAAATTATCCAAATCTGATTACTATTTTGACTGATTCACATAGCAACCCTCGTTGCCTAGCAACAAGAGAATGCAAGGTAAACGATCTTGGCCACGTTTAAAATTGATTTTATTTATGTAATGAAGTGTCAGATGCAAAGCATAATTACGTCAATAATTGTTTTATTCCAAAGTACATTAATTCCTTGAATTGATTTAATGTACATAAATTGATGAGATTAACGCAGCGTAAATTATTGAGGTTTGGCTATCTATCTGTACCCCCTAAAATCCGAGTCAATTTTGATCTCTCAAAATCTCCACATTTTCATCAACGCCACTTCTACTTAACCAAAAAGTTTAAGTTCCATACAATATTTATTTTTTGAATTGAAATTATTCGTTGTGATAGTCTGTGGGCATAAATATCGATATTTACATCCTTATCAGAGTTAAAATATACACATGAATTATGGGCATTTGTCGTACTTCGTCGAAATTGTGATATTTTTGTAAGATGCCGTTGCTAGGCAACATAGAATGGTCCCTGCTGATCTTTGCATTTTGTTTTCTCTGTTATTTCCAAACATAAGGCATATATAACACAACGAATATGATTTGTGTGTAAATAAATGTCAATTTAACAAATTAGAGCACAAAATTTTCCCCTGTACCTTAAGAAAAATGACGTTTTCAGTAAATTTCGCGTCCATGTCGATTTCGGGTCAACAAATCAAAGAATCCTTAAATCTCAACTCGTCATCCGACCTTCATGATAGTACACCTAATTACTGCATATATATACACATGTAAACATGCCAAATTATTGAAATGTATCTGCATTGGTTACTAAAACATAGTTGTGTTCACATTACTTCTTGGATCACCCACGTATTGTTTGATCACCTGCATTGAGATTGTGTCTTGTAGTAACTGTATAAACTCATAGAACTGGTCAATACCCATTTAAAGAAGGTTCAATCTGACGAGACTGTTGATAGGGGTAAAAAATCACAGAACAATCCACCCAGCTAGTTTGGGCTATAGCACCTGACTGGCAATGAGCCGGGATGCAAGAAAACCAGTGTATATGAGAGTAAGGCACAGATCAGCTTTGCTTTTAATAACTTCTGTGACTGTACAGGCCAGTTTCTGTCAGAGCTGGCCAGAAACCACGAAGACCAGTTTTCTCGCATCCCAGCTCGTATAGACTTTAAGCATTGCAGACTTTTTGTATTCAGAAAACAAGAAATAAACTGTAAACAAATGAGTTTTTAAAATTTTATTTGCACTAGTCTCATGACAAAACAGCTTGCTGTGAACATTTGTACAAAAATATATAAATACAGTGTCAAAATTTCAGTTCTGCACTTTTTTCACTATCTTAATAACTAGAACCATGCCAGGAAAATCATGTTTCAGTTGATGCACACTACAAACAATGTCATTGATTCCTTGGTCGCAGCAATGCCTGACAGGAATCAGTATTTTTTTCTGTATTTTTTAATAACTTCTCAATGAAGTACAACTGTTGCTCTAGTAATCCCGTAAGTGCCAAAGTGTTGCTGTAAATGTTAAAATTTCTTGTTAAACAGAATACTGGAATAGATACTGAGACACTCTTCAACAGAAAACATTTTACTGACATGGCTCGAAAGAAACTAGAAAGAGTTTTCAGAGGAAAACATATGTCCCCCCTCTCTGCTCCAACCCACTTTTAATTTTGTAAATATATACCAACAGACATTTTAAATTAAAACCAATATATACAGACAGACATTTTAAAATATCACATGTTTCAGCTTTCCATATTTATAAAGTTTGAAGTTTCACGAAATTTACCCATCTACAATCCCAAACCAATCCTTGCCGGTATTAACTAATATGCAAAGTTTGAAGAAAATCGGTAAAAAAACTACTCAAGTTAGAGAGCGGAAACGAACAAAATGCAATTTTTAACCTCAATCAAGGGCCATAACTCTAAGGTCATTTGACAAAATTTACCCATCTACAATCCCAAACCACTCTTTGCCGGTATCAACTCATATGCAAAGTTTGAAGAAAATCGGTCAAAAACTACTCAAGTTAGAGAGCGGAAACGAACAAAATGCAATTTTTAACCTCAATCAAGGGCCATAACTCTAAGGTCATTTGACGAAATTTACTCATCTACAATCCCAAACCACTCCTTGCCGGTATCAACTCCTATGCAAAGTTTGAAGAAAATCGGTCAAAAAGTACTCGAGTTAGAGAGCGGAAACGAACAAAATGCAATTTTTTATTCAATGAAGGGCCATAACTCTAAAGTCGTTTGACGAAATTTACCCATCTACAATCCCAAACCACTCCTTGTCGGTATCAACTCATATGCAAAGTTTAAAGAAAATCGGTCAAAAACTACTCAAGTTAGAGAGCGGAAACGAAAAAAATGCAATTTTTAACCTCAATCAAGGGCCATAACTCTAAGGTCATTTGACGAAATTTACCCATCTACAATCCCAAACCACTCGTTGCCGGTATCAACTCATATGCAAAGTTTGAAGAAAATCGGTCAAAAACTACTCAAGTTAGAGAGCGGAAACGAACAAAATGCAATTTTTAACCTCAACCAAGGGCCATAACTCTAAGGTCATTTGACGAAATTTACCCATCTACAATCCCAAACCACTCCTTGTCGGTATCAACTCATATGCAAAGTTTGAAGAAAATCGGTCAAAAACTACTCAAGTTAGAGAGCGGAGGGGGGACATAATTATTATAAAACATGGCATACTGCATGAACTGTATCAGAAGGATGTCTGTCTTTCATGTTCAGATAAATTTGACTCAAGAATATGGACTGGGTCAATATTAAAGGTACCATCTTAATAGGCAGTGAACAACCAAGGTGCAGATGAGAAAGCACCAACACATATTCATGCAAAGCCAAGCGGCTTCATGAACCGCATATTTACTCATAACCTTAGCATATTTACTCATTTAAGCCTGGCATCCTATTTATAGGACATGGGTAAACAGAATAGCCCCGGATAAGACACTGCAGTGTCCCATCTGGGGGCTATTCCGTTTGCTTAAAGGAATTACACGAAAAATGAAATTAAAATCACACCCAAAGTCCCTAAAAATGAAAGTGGACTCACCCAAATGACAATGATGGGAAAATCCTGTTGTCCAAAATGGGTTAAAGTCAGACTTTATTATGATACAATTCATAAATTTGGTATAAGAAAATTATAATTCAAGTCAGACTTCCTTCATAAATTCGGTATAAGAAAATTACAATTCAAAACTTCAAACCTACTTTTGCACTAGCTTTGAAACCAAATATACAAACGTCATGCATTTAAAAGGAAAATTTATCCATCTTAAAGCTAATATGGTCAGTTTAAGAAATTCAAAATTGTTACTATTAACAAAAGTAGGTTCACAATGAAAATGACAGCAACCTATTCTGTTAGGACACGACAACATAACAGAAGGCATCAGTTGGCATTAAAATTTATCAAATGAAAGGCCTGAAAATCTCTGATACGAAAAGAGTTTAGATTTCTTTACTGATGCCTTGTGCATGTAAATTTTCATGATAACATGGGCTGAAACTTGTCTTGGATTTTAAAATTTTCTTATTCTTTCTGACATATAAAATCAGGGCCGCCCCCTCTCTCACCTTCAAGAACTTGTGTTAACATGAAAGACCTGTAACTGATAATCACTCCCCACTTCGGCACTACAATTTCATTACTATCCTTGCTGCTCTATAACTATTGAAAATTCTTTTTAGTGACATTTTCAATCCATGCATGGAAGCAGATATGAGCCTTTGCGAGAGAAAAACAACAATTTGGGTTCCCACCAGGTCTAACACAAACCGACCTGTAGAGTCACAGAAGATGGCTAGAGGCTGTAAATTTTGGATTTAGAAGGTAGAGGAATTGTACTATCCATAGCAAAACAAAGGCGCTGATCAGCTTCGCGGTTACCGCAAAGCTGATCTGCACCTTTATTTTCGCATATGTAAATTGTTGGTTTTCTAATGCTGCAGCTCATGTACATTGCAGAAATGAAACCTGGCAGCTACTGAAATCTATGTGAAACAATAGTCATCATTTATTTGCCAAAGCTACATTACTGCCATTTCACAAATAAAGTATTCTGATTGATGATTCTGAAAACTTTTAAGTTCCAACAATGATGTAAATCAGGTATTCTGAACTTAGTATTTTCAGTAACATCATTAACATGTATATTAAATGTTTTATTTTAGGTTTACATAGTTTTAAAATAGAAGTACATGTATTAGTAATTTGTAATTATCCTACTTCTTGAACATATTTAAATTAGAAAAATTTTAAATTCAAGATGGTATTTTTTGTTAACTACCCAAAAATACCCATGCAACCAGATTTCATTTTCCATGGACTGTTATGACCAATCCATACAGAAGAAAATAATTGCTTGCTGTTTCTTTTATGCATGTTCATTCTTTAAAACAAAAACATATTACATGGCTTTGAAAAGTATAATAATAGCACACATTCTGTTCAGAATGACACGGCAGTTTTTATTGGGATTTCTATTTTTGATACTATTTTGATACTGCAAGCAATCACCTGATTAACAAAAATAATGAATAAACTGAAAATAATATACTTCTGTGCTGATGAGTTTCTATTAAATGTACATGTATCTAAATCATTCTTTAAAATACAGAAGATTTTCACTTTTTTTCTTCTTTGCTTCACTTTCAGTTAATTATAGACGATGTATCATTAGTGCACTAATACAAATATTTTTCGTCTTGGTCAAATCTATAACTTTTTCTCACATGGATACCCAATATTTTTTGTAAATTTAAAAAAATCAAGTCATTATTTTTGACAATCACATCCTGGCATAAGAGTGGACAAAACATTTTAACGAGACAATATAAGTAATGCTCCAAACATTGTGCACACTGTACAATGACCATGATCAAGGACGGACACTAGATTACAAATGTTATTAAGGCCATTCACACACTGAATAATTCAATTCCTTTATAGACAATTCCTGACCTTTAGACAATTCTCAGAAAACGTATAAATCCCTGACCATCACTCGCTCAAAGTAGCAAAGCAAGAAAGAATAATTATGCAACAGTTTACTCAGTTCCTAACTTCCTTTCAGTCTTTCTTTCCACTTGTAAAATTGCAGTTTACAGAGATCCCTGAATGATTTATACACATTTTGAGGAAAGAAGAAGAAAACACTACAGTTAATAGCAAAAGTTTCAAAACCTTATGATCTTTACCATAATGGTATCATCACTTTCACAGCTTCATATAGAAATTATTTTTGCTGCAATTTGAATATCATGTCACGAGTTAGATCTATGTAGTGCTGATAGTTTCTTCTTCCCCCAATAGTACGAAATTGTCAAGGCCATCCTTAAATAATTCTTCGTTTCATGTGCTCTTTCTGCGACATTTGTTCTCATTCTTAATAGACTGGATATTTCATTTTTACATAAATGAAGATCAAAAAGTTATCTTGCAAGACCACTCAATGTCATTATTTGTGTAGATGTGAGCACAGCAAACCAACAATTATTTTATGGCTGGTCTAAGAAGCCTCGAGACAAGAGTTCAATATGACCTCCTGTCGGTCCTCGGAGATGTTTTTCAGAGTTTATATACACTAAGTGTCGGTCAACCTTATAATTCCTCGTCGTCATCTGGTAGAGCTACATCTTGAGCTTTCTGTAAAGAAAATGAAAAAGAAAGCGATAAAGAGGTGCTCTAGTTTTAAGAGCCTATGCATGAGTAAACCAACAATTTGCATATGCGAAAACTAAGGCGCAGACCAGCTTTGCGGTAACAGCGAAGCTGACAAGCACCTTCGTTTTCGCTACACGGATAGCACAATCCCTCTTCTTCAATCCGAAATTTCAAGTTTCTAGCCTGCTTCTGTGACTGTACAGGCCGGTTTGTGTCGGACCTGGTCGGAAACTCAAATTGTTGGTTTTGTCAAGCAACGGCTCTTATAATCTTAAACCAGAGGACCAATGGTCCTGTAAATGCTCACCTGAAACCCGAGATATATACCAATAAACTTGTTTGACAAGAATGGTAATATCCATGTATATAACCCCAGGGCTTGGTCAGAGCAACCCCTGGAGTCAATTTCTTTTTGAAAACATAAAACTGAAGTCCATTTGCCAATTTACTGAAAGTTTTGCCCTTCAAATGACATTTTAACAATTTTCCCCATTCAAATGCATGGGCGACCTAAGTTGACCTTGCCGTAAAATAGGTCAAGGTCATCAAAGGGTCACGATTTATATAACTTTGTAGAGCTCCATTGCCTGATGCTTCATGCCAAGTTTCAAAATCATAGGCCTTCTGGTTCTGGAGGAAAAGATTTTTAAAGGTTTTTGCTATTTATAGCCCTGACAGCCATCTTGGTCATGTGACCATGACCATTTATATACACTTTCATTCCCACTTCCTAACAATGCTCCTTATAAAGTTTGGCTTTGATTGGCCAAGCAATTTCAGAGAAGAAGATCTTTGAATATCACTGTAATATACATGTATATTGCCCCGGGGTGGGGGCTGACATACCCCTGGGGTCCAAATTTTTTCAGAATCATCAATCTTAAGTCCATTTGCCCATTTCCTGCAAGTTTTTCCCTACAAATGACATTTTAACACTTTTCCCAATTCAAATGCATGAGCGACCTATGTTGACCTTGCCGTAAAATAGGTCAAGGTCATCCAAGGGTCATGATTTATATAAACTTTGTAGAGCTCCAGTCACTGATGCTTCACACCAAGTTTCAAAATCATTGGCCTTCTAGTTCTGAAGAAGAAGATTTTTAAACGTTTTTTCTATTTATAGCCATGGCGGCCATCTTGGTCATGTGACCTTGACCATTTATATAAACTTTCTTTCCCCCTTCCCAAGGATGCTCCATATGAAGTTTGGCTTTGATTGGCCATGCGGTTTCAGGGGAGAAGATGTTTCATTATTATGGAAATATACATGTATATATAGCCCCGGGGCAGGGGCAGACAACCCCCCAGGGGCTAAAATTTTCCATTAACATTAATCTTCTGTCCATTTGCCTATTCCCAGTAAGTTTTACCCATTAAATAGCAATTTACCATTTTTTCCCATTCAAATGCATTGGCGACCTAAGTTGACCTTGCCGTAAAATAGGTCAAGGTCATCCTAGGGTCATGATTTATATAAACTATGATGGGTCCACGTCCCTGATGCCACATACCAAGTTTCGTGGAAATCGGCCCACTGGTTCTGGAGAAGAAGATTTTTAAAGGTTTTTGCTATTTATAGCCATGGCGGCCATCTTGGTCACGTGACCTGGACCATTTATATAAACTTTCGTTCCCCCTTCCTAAGGATGCTCCACATGAAGTTTGGCTTTGATTGGCCAAGCGGTTTCAGAGAAGATCTTTGAAATTGTGGACGAAGGATGGACGCCGGAGCATGGGCATACTATAAGCTCACCTGTGAGCCTTCGGCTCAGGTGAGCTAACAATCTGTCGCTTATTAGCGCAGCTGAACAAGGCAGTCAACAATTTTTCAACCATGTTCGATGTTGGGACATGTCCACTCAGTGCTTTTTTGGTATTCAACCTGTACTTAGTGCTTTTGTGGTATTCAACCTGTAGTTGTCTAATAAACTAAACTTAAACGGTAAATTATCATTTCAAATACATCTATCCACAAATATGAAGACTTTTACCTGTAGTTCAAGTTCACACTGTTCTTGTAGGTGTGGGTCCATTTTCACATCGGGTGGGGCCAGGGCGGGCATGGCCACTAACTCCAGGTTGGGGTCACCGACCAACTTTCTGGCTAACCACAGGAACGGCTTCTCGAAATTGTAGTTGCTCTTTGCACTGATGTCATAGTACTGAAATGCATTTGAAATTAAGATTTACCATATGAGTATTTTTTTTTGGGGGGGGTGGGGGTAGAGGCTGCCGATTGAGTGCTTGAGAGCATTCCTCAAATAGCTATTTTTATTACCAAATAACAGTCTCTGCAACTTCTGGGGTAGCCATCTTGCACATGTTTTCTGATAATTTAACTGATGTAATTAGATTCATATTAATTCATAAGTGTCACAGTCTAAGACTGGCCTTAAAATTCTTTAATTAGCTGTTTTCAATACAAACAGACCTATCATTTAGCCACTTTAATACCCAAATATCACACTGATTAATACTAGAGGACCATTGGTCCTGTAGCTCACCTGAGAGATTATCACATTGTAATTAGCTCATGAGATTTAAATTAATTGAGAATCGACCAATGAAAGTCTATGCATGGACACTATTGACCCCCGGGGCATGGCCAAATTTGACCCAGGGGCATGACTGGCACAATTTATAATGGGGACTACCAAACATTGCTACATACAAAATATAGAAGCTCTGGGCCTTTTGGTTTCAGAGAAGAAGATTTTTGTTAGTTTTTCCCATTGTACAGTCAGGGACAAAACCTGAACAAGTTATAAAAAAAATAACTGAAACAAGTTATTTTTCATTTTCCCTGCATCAGTCAAAATCTGTGAAGTTTTTCTTAATTTAATTGAAATATGCAGTGTTTTACATAATTAAAATTTTAATGGGAGATGCAGCAAGATGAGAGCTTTATACTCACATGGCTGAAAGTTAGTATATACCATTAAGATTTTGAAAATTTCAGTTTTTTATGCATTTTTTTGGCATCAGAATGGCAAAATCCCTGATTTTAAAACATCTGTTCCCACCTTACAAGAATTTTGGCACATGTCTAGACAATTTTCCTAGGATGATGTAACTTTAATGTAGCTACTACAAAAGAATTTCTTAGTACGCATAGTCTAAAAAGTGGTACGCAGGTACTTCAAAGACAAGTGGGGTAATGATACTAATAACCTATTCAAGTTAATATTGTCATAATTACTAATAAAAGCATAACTTATATAAGTGGTTTTTTGATCTGAAAAAAATATCCAAGAAAAGTGAACTCTAACATCTTGGAAAGGGAGATCATTTAAAGTGTATTAATAACTTGTTTCAGTTATTTTTTTTATAACTTGTTTAGGTTTTGTCCCTGACTGTTGTAAGTCTATGGAGACTATCTACCCCCGGGGTGTGGCCAAATTTGACCCCAGGGGCATGGCTGGCACAATTTATGTAGAGGACCATTAGCCATTGCCACATACAAAATATCAAAGCTGTGTGCCCTGTGGTTTCAGAGAAGAAGATTTTTAAATTTTTTTCCCATAGCAAGTCTATTGAGACTATCAACCTCCGGGGCCTGGCCAAATTTGAACCCAGGGGCATGAATGGCACAATTTATGTAGAGGACCATTAGCCATTGCTACATACCAAATGTCAAAGCTGTGGGCCTAGTGGTTTCAGAGCAGAAGATTTTTTTAGTTTTTCCTATTGTAGGTCTATGGACGGAGACTATCGACCCCCTGGGCGTGGCCAAATTTGACCCCGGGGACATGATTGGCACAACTTATGTAGAGGACCATTAGCCATTGCCACATACAAAATATCAAAGCTGTGGGCCCTGTGGTTTCAGAGAAGAAGATTTTTTAATTTTTTTCCCATAGTAAGTCTATGGAGACTATCAACCCCCGGGGCCTGGCCAAATTTGACCCCAGGGGCATGAATGGCACAATTTATGTAGAGGACCATTAGCCATTGCTACATACCAAATATCAAAGCTGTGGGCCCTGTGGTTTCAGAGAAGAAGATTTTTTAATTTTTTTCCCATAGTAAGTCTATGGAGACTATCAACCCCCGGGGTGTGGCCAAATTTGACCCCAGGGGCATGAATGGCACAATTTATGTAGAGGACCATTAGCCATTGCTACATACCAAATATCAAAGCTTTGGGCCTAGTGGTTTCAGAGAAGATTTTTTTAGTTTTTCCCATTGTAAGTCTATGGAGACTATCGACCCCCGGGGCGTGGCCAAATTTGACCCCAGGGGCATGGCTGGCACAATTTATGTAGATGACCATTAGCCATTGCCACATACCAAATATCAAAGCTGTGGGCCCTGTGGTTTCAGAGAAGAAGATTTTTTTAGTTTTTTTCCTATTGTAGGTCTATGGAGACTATCTTCCCCCCGGGGCGTGGCCAAATTTGACCCCAGGGGCATGAATGGCACAATTTATGTAGAGGACCATTAGCCATTGCTACATACCAAATATCAAAGCTGTGGGCCTAGTGGTTTCAGAGAAGAAGATTTTTTTAGTTTTTCCCATTGTAAGTCTATGGGACCTATCTGTTGCCATGGAAACCACAATTTTGATACAATCTGCTCCAAAACCTAATACCATCAATCCCCCAACCCAATTATGGTTCACATTAAATTTGATCAAGATCGGCCTACAAGCTTCAGAAATATTCTTCTTTGAAATTGTGGACGGACGACGACGGACGACGACGACGGATGCCTGCCTATCCTATAAGCTCACCTGTGAGCCTTCGGCTCAGGTGAGCTAATAAAAGCACAGGAGGTTGTTATGCACCAGTCATTTGTAACCACTGCTTCCCCACCTAAGGGGAAGGGTAGGGTGGGGATTATGACTTTCAGCTTTCATTGCCCTGCTATAAGCCCCACCCCCAGGGGGCGAACTGGAGGTCAAAACTTTGCTCTTTGCCCCGCCCTTAGCAATAGAAAATCTCCCTGGGGTAAGGATCCTAATGTCAAAACCCTGTCATTTCCCCTGCACTGCAGGGATACTTGAAAATTGCCCTGCACTTCAGCCTCGGCCCGGCTATCCCCCTCCCTTCCCCATAGGGGGGCAGGCAGTGGTTACAAATGACTGGTGCATTAAAAAGATATATTTTCCTGCCTGAAAATTTTCAAGACTCCTTAGTCCTATAGGTACAAACCTGAAGATTCTTTTTCCTATGAAATACAATAGCTTTTGCTTTCACTTTTCTGTCCTTGATATCTACTTTATTTCCGCAGAGCACTATAGGAATATTTTCACACACTCGTACTAAGTCTCTGTGCCAGTTCGGTACATTTTTGTATGTGACTCTGGAGGTAACATCAAACATGATGATAGCACACTGTCCTGAAAACATGGATAACAGTGAAAATGAGTTAAGAAAATGAGCCTGTGCGTGAGAAAACCAACAATTTGGGTTCCGACCAGGTCCGACACAAACCAGGCTGTACAGTCACAGAAGATGGTAAGAGGCTGGAAATTTTGAATTTAGAAAGAAGAGGAATTGTACTATCCGTGTAGCAAAAACAAAGGCGCCGATCAGCTTCTGTTACACGCAAACCTTTTATAACACTCTTCCTTAGAGCACAGTTTTGGATGTACATAAATCACTGTGAACCCCGGTTGGCCATTCAGAATATTTTTTTTTGCTCTTATCACATTTTTGAATAGCATATTAAAGCAGAAATTTGCTTGGACCCATACAAAAGTGTTATAAAGAGATAGTGGTGGAGGTGTATACGCTTACCCTGTATATAATAGCCGTCTCGGAGACCACCAAATTTCTCCTGTCCTGCTGTGTCCCAGACATTGAAGATGATCTCTCCTCTGTTGGTGTGGAATCTCAGGGGGTGAACCTCGACACCCAAGGTGGCTACAAAAATCAAAACATGTCAACTGAATTGTAGAACAACATATGTAATTTTATGATTTTTGCTCTAACCACGGGATTCTTAATTTTGGGCTGGGCCACCGACTCTTTGGAATAAATGCTCAAATCCCTAATGTTACAGCAGATTTGAAGTAGTTTGAGTCATACAATAGTAAGATTAAAGTAAATTTGTTGGTGCTTGGTTGGTTGCTTTAGAGTTTTACATTCCAGTCAACACCTTTGGTCATATGGAGACTAGATCCAGAAGAATGGAGAAGCCCATGCTTAACCACTACATCACGGAGGCTAAAACCTGCACAAGTTTTGCATCTGTTAGGCATGATTTTTGTTCACGCCATGAGGACTTACCTACATATCTCTTCTCAAACTCTCCAGTGAGATGTCTTTTCACGAAGGTTGTCTTGCCTGTACCTCCATCACCCACCAAGACAAGCTGTGGAATAAAAACAACATAGGTCATCCAATGTCATCATAGGTCATCCAACATAGGACAAGTAATGTGATCCGAGTACAACCAACACAAATCAATACCAGAGGACCAATGGTCCTGTAAACGCTCACCTGAGTCTGCTGCATATATCAATAAACATGTTTGAATATTATGGTATTTAACCCCAGTGCAGGGGCAGATGAAGCCCTTGGGCCGTTTTCTTTTTTCAGAATAATCAATATTCTGTCCATTTGCCAATTTCTTGCTGGCTTTTCCCTTCAAATGACATTTTAACACTTTTTCCCATTCAAATGCATGGGCAACCCATGTTGACCTTGCCATAAACTTGGTCAAGGTTATCACAGGGTCATGATTTATATATACATTGTAGTACTTTAGCCATGGATGCTTCACGCCAAGTTTCATTGAAATCAATCTATTGATTTCAGAGAAGAAGATATTTGAAAGGTTTTTACCATATATGGGCATGGCAGCCATCTTGGTCATGTGACCTAGATTGTTAATATACACATTGGTTCCCACATCCTATAGATGCCTCACATAAAATTTGGCTTCAATTGGCCAAGTGGTTTCAGAGGAGAAGATGTTTGAATATTAAGGTAATATACATGTATATTGCCCCGGGGTGTGGGCATATGAGCCCTTAGGTCCATTTTTTTTTCAGAATCATTAATATTTAGTCCTGCTACCCATTTCCTGCAAGATTTTCACCTCAAATGACTTTTTAAAAGTTTTCCCTATTCAAATGCATTGGCGACCTATGTTGACCTTGCCGTAAAAAAGGTCAAGGTCATCACAGGGTCATGATTTATATAAACATTGTAGTACTTGCGCCATCAATGCTTCATGCCAAGTTTCTTTGAAATCGATCCACCGGTTCTGGAGAAGATTTTTGAAGGGTTTTTACCATATATGGGCATTGCGGCCATCTTGGTCATGTGACCTGGATTATTTATATATACATTGATAACCCCTTCCTATTGATGCTTCATATAAAATTTGGCTTTGATTGGCCAAGCGGTTTCAGAGGAGATGATGTTTGAATATTATGGTAATATACATGTATATTGCCCCGGGGTGGGGGCATATGAGCCCCTGGGGTCCAATTTTTTTTCAGAATCATTAATATTCAGTCCTACTACCCATTTCCTGCAAGACTTTCACTTTAAATGACATTTTAAAAGTTTTCCCCATTCAAATGCATTGGCAACCTATGTTGACCTTGCCATAAAATAGGCCAAGGTCATCACAGGGTCATGATTTATATATACATTGTAGTGCTTGAGCCATCGATGCTTCATGCCAAGTTTCGTTGAAATTATTCCACCGGTTCTGGAGAAAAAGATTTTTGAAGGGTTTTTACCATATATGGGCATGGCGGCCATCTTGGTCATGTGACCTGGATTACTTATATACACATTGGTTCCCCCTTCCTATAGATGCTTCATATAAAATTTGGCTTTGGTTGGCCAAGCGGTTTCAGAGAAGAAGATCTTTGAAATTGTGGACGGACGGACGACGGACGGACGCCGGATCATGGCCATCCTATAAGCTCACCTTGTGAGCCTAACGGCTCAGGTGAGCTAATAAGGTTGTAGAATGTAAATGCCTGCCTGTAAACAGCTGTTCTCAAGCAGGCATTTACTCACTGATTTCAATTGTGCTGTTGTGGTTGTTCCCAGTCGCATTGTTAGCCTCTGGATAACTGGTGTGAATACTAAATTTGCATCTCACCCATTTATTTTTCCCAATTCCTTACACGTCAACATCATATTCTACCCCAAACTGCTTTCCTTTTCAGCCTGCAGTGATTTTTTTCGCTATAAAACCGACTCCGGTTTTAGGAGTCGTTCCCAATGGCAAAAAGTATCTTTTTTTCCCAAATGCATGGTTCAAAATTCCCAATCTGAGAAAGTTTCCCAATCAAGCTGGCAACTGCAACCATAATTCATACATGTACTGTTAAAAGCACCAATTAGTCAATTAATGATATTTGTTACAAGGAATTAAGCTAACTTCCATGCGTCCCAGTCATATGCTGTTTACTTTTAGGAAACAAATCACTGTAACAATTATCATCATATTTCTACCAATTTTCTGGTGTTAAGATAAATGTCGCTGATTTTCCCAATTGATGGTAAAATTAGGCTATTTTTCCCAATTGAACCGGTACTGGTACCGTTCCCAAAATGCTGAAAAAAATCACAGTCAGGGAAAAAAGACTGAGCCCTGGGCTCCTACACAGTTCTCAAGAAGCCCAGTCAAAATTAACTGATTTACTTTCTGGTCATTGTCTTGTTTCATTTCTTGACAATCATGTATATCAACAAGTCTACATGAACATTTAGACACATTCATTTGCAAATGGTGACTTTAACCTTAACTAAATTTTTAAAAAGACATTATGTCTACTTTTTCAAATGACACATACCTTGAATGTTGGTGCATTAGCAACTTGTTCAGCCATTGTATCTGCAAGAAAAAAAAAGTGGAAATTTTAAACAAAAGTTAAGATGGTGAAACAAGGTTGTTTTGATCTGCTTTTCATACAAATTGCTTGTGACACTCTAGGTTTTCATTAAGAGATGGCTGAAGGCCAAATAATAATTGTCTCCCATGGACTATCTCAAACCATTTTCTGGCTGTGGTAAACCAGGCATTCGTTGGCAATCAAAACTATCACACCAAAATTTATTTTCCTAATTATTATTCAGTCTGATCAATATTCTGGACTATCTTGAAACAATGTTCTGCCTGGCTGTAACAAAGTCATTTGTTGGCGATCAAATTTAAACTGAACAAAAGGGAAAATGTTATTCTCAATATTCTGTACCAAATAATTTCCCCAAATTGGGTATAAAAATTACGAAACGAGTGGTCGAAATTGGGATTTTTCCTCACTAGCCCGAACCCTTATATGGGCACGTTTTTTTTGTCCAGCCATTTTTGGTTACATCCCAAATTATTTATCAAAAGTGAAAACATCTTTCCTCTGGTGCACCATATGATACACAATTTGTTTGGATAAGAAAAAGTAATATCTTCTCGGATCATCAAACCCCAAAACTAGTGTTCAGTGCATGCATGGAGCAAGAAATAGACATACGAAAGTGTTTATTTTGGACATTCTTGTGGACCACCTTGGTAGGGGGGGTTCCATATATGTTTATACATACATAATGTAAACTGTTAAGGTAAATATCAAAATTATATGTTTATTTCTAAAGGTTACTCTCTTAGGCTGAATCATAAAATTTATCTATTGTTGTGTAATTTTGTTTGTAAAATCATTTTTTAAAAAAGAAATTGGTGATGTAACTTTTCGTGTCCAACATGTTACATCATGGACAGAAGTGCATAAAGCACACCATGTATAGGGATACATATGCAGTATCAGTTCAAATATGGAGATAAATATGTAAGAAAGGTCACCATGATATATAAATAGACTTATAGCATTGAGACAGAGTAGAAATAATCAATAGTACCTAGTGGGGTATAAATGGTGTCCAGTATGTTACATCATAGCCCTTTTGAAAAATCAATATATTGTAGGTACTGTTCTATAAATACTTAAAAAAAACTTGTTTACATTAATTTGTAATGATATAAGCGACCAAACTTTTTTTAAGCATTGTAAGCACCTGTGTTGTTATAAGGACGGTGGAAGGAGAAAGAACACATGTATAAGCTAGGTAAAGTGTTACATCTTGGACAATAGAAAAACCTTCTTACATTGATTTCTGTGTAGCAGAAGCATTCAAATAAATGGACATACTCATTACTACATCTATTTAGATATTGATCTTGCAGAGAAATGCATCGTTAAGAAGGTAATTCTTATCTGAATAGGGTCTTGAATTACCCTACCCATTGTCACGCACTGTGTCTAATCTTTTTAGATAAATAAATCGTGTACGTTTGGGCTAAGGTAAAATTGCTGAACTGGAAGCAGTTTCACCTCAGCTTAAAAGACCTTTTTTAATGATTTTTTCCTCATTGTGACTAGAATCCATGACAAAATTGAGATAAGATGCAAAGATGTAACTGGACAACAAAATTTTATTATTTTTTTCTCGTCCAGTTACATCTTACTTACAATGGAGGATAACCGAAATGAAGATGCTTTACACATGATGAAGTGATGATAAAATCTCTTAAAATGCAGATAGTCAACTAACCTTGACAATCTATAATGTCTACACTTTATACAAAAGAAGACGGGGTACTAAGACTAACAAAGACACTATAAGAAATGATCTGCCGTCTCTGTTACCTCTTCAATGCATTTTTGTATAATTTATAGATGACAAAAGTTTGATTATTTCTTTGAAACTTTCTAGAAAGTAGAATGGCAGGAACTGGGTCTGTCATCATTTGTTTTTGGGTTTTTGCATTTGGCACTCTATCCAAATACATGTACAACATTTAAAGCAAAGATGTAATGAAGACTCCACAATTTTGGGGTCATGTTACATCATTTTTCATAAACTGAATTTTTCCTGTTCCAAGTAAAATCAAGCATAGTGCAGAGTCTTCAAACTAAAAAACAATATCAAGGAACACTACTGCTAATAGTTACACATTTTTAAAAACAATTTTACCCCCTGTTTTGCACACCTTCTCATTTCAGATGTAACTGGGACACAATTTGCTAGCATTTGTGTTGTAACATGGACACAAGGAATTTTAGTGATTTGTTGTCCAGTTACATCACAAATGCTTAAGGTACAGTCAATCCTTTATTTTTGTTTTAACTAAAATAAATTGTCCAGATTTTAAATTCAATAACAGAAGGATTTCAATAAACATTAGAAATGAAATCAGGAAAAGGCAATTCTTTGGTCTACAACCCTGTTTTAATTGTGTCGTCAAGCATTACATCACTAATTATTGTGAATATTAAATCGCATATAAATTCAAAACTACTAGTAAGTTTTGCTTTTTCTTTGAAAAAGCATTAGTATATGACTTTGACTTGACACTGCAATAGATATTTTTAAAAGAAGAGCATGTTAATTTTTTGAAAAAAGTTGGACACGAAATGGTTTATGATGTAACCAAAAAGGGCTGGACAAAAAAAACGTGCCCATATCTTCAATTATTTGCCAAAATTTCGACTAGTCTGCCCTATATATGTAATTGGTTTAACTGAGAAAAACTACTAGCCCGAGAACCTTTTGGCTAGTGTCGGGCTATCGGGCTTATTTCGATTACTGCGAAACATTCCAAATAAGCATTGGCTAGTGTCGGGCTATCGGGCTTATTTCGATTACTGCGAAACATTCCAAATAAGCAGAAAAAAATTAAAGGGTAAACTATTTCAATATGGCTAAAATTTGCACTAGTTTTTTTTTTTTTTCAACTTTTTTTTTTCTGGAGGGGGCGGGGGGATGCAGGGATTTTTTTTCGGCGTCTCAGGGGACGAAATAAGGCCCCATTACCAATTTCAGGTGACTTTTTTCCCAATCTGGAAAAAAAATTCCCAATCACAGTTGAAAATATTTTTCAAAAGTTCAATATATTGTGAAATTCAATGTCTGCTGTTTAAAAAGGCTGAGGCTATCCGCACGACGGTCGTGCCGATAACGCCGCTTATCCGCACGACGGTCGTGCCGATAAGCGGTGTTATCGGCACGACCGTCGTGCGGATAGCCAATGCTACAGGTATTGGCTATCAGCACGACGGGAGTATAATATTTTCTGACAATCTTACGTATGCATTAAACCATTAATTTGTCATTAAATTAATAAACTATGTGTTTAGGTATTGAGATACATTCGAAATTAACATTTTCGTTAATTATGAATGTTCTAACAGCGGAGAAAAATATAATCATTGCAAATGCTTTTTAATTATGTTACTGAAATGTTTCCATACTCCATTGTTAAAATCAAAGGCTGTTTATTCTTTTCGATTACCACATTCTTTTATTATTTAGCTAACGATAATTACTTTCTCATTTACGCATACGCATGACTGATTTTTACAGATAAATTCACAGGTGAGCCAATTTCAGCAAAATAACAATCTTGTTAATTATAGAGACCCTGATTAAAGAGTAGAAAATTCCTGCATGTGTAATATTCTGTTTCAGTTTTGAAGCGAATGTATAATATTAATCAACTTACATGTATCAATTTCTTAACATTTTTAGCATTTGGTTATCAATTTCCCTGAGCAATTTCCCTGTCGTGCCGATAACGCTGCTTATCCGCACGACGGTCGTGCCGATAAGCAGCGTTATCTGCACGACCGTCGTGCGGATAGCCAGTGTCGTTTAAAAAGGTATGAGTAGGCAATGATCAGGAAAAGGCGCAATCAGAAAGAAATTCCTACTTAAAAAACCGAGGTCGGAAAAAATAAATTGACAATTAGGTACTTATACTTAGAAAGCATATATAAAGTGGGTGAGCACTGAGCAGCTATTTCCCAATAGGCAGCCACTCAGTTACCCGTACTTTAATTTTACTTACTGGAGATAGACGTCAAGCTAGGCATTTCTACTTAGCTAAGCAATTCTGCTTCTTAGACGCCGACTGTCTAGTGGTGGGGGAAAGCCAGGGCAGTTCTCGACGTTCGGTCGGGAAATACCCTGTGAAACCACCGCGCCCGGAAGGTGACAGTCAAACCAGTGGTACATACCGATGCAGGAACCATTGATAGTTTTTTCAATAATTGATAGTTTTTACTGGCGACGCCAGTGGGATTCGAACCTGCACGGCAGAGGTACATAGCTAGTCAGAAGCCAAACGCGCTACCGACTGAGCTATAAAAAATATGAAAACATACATAAACTTCAAACAGCACAAAATTCTACTCCGAAACATAAAACAAGTCGTTAATTTTTACATATTCAGTATACATAGAGCACAAAACATTTATCCTAGCCTTGGTTCAGTCTGAACTGATAAGTTTACTGTGATGGTTAAACAAATGTCAATAAAAAATTTTCTTGTTTTTCAAATGAGGGAATGACACATCAACGCCAGACAAAAGAAAGATCATAAAAAGTGTGATTGTCACTATTTAAACAAGAAATAAAGGCTGGAATGATACAAACGTATTTAAATGTTGTTAAATGAACACGATTTATCCTAAATTGTTTGTATATTTGTTCGATGTTGCCCGATTTCTTTTCTCTTTCTGTTGTGGCGCAACACTTTTATTCCGGAACAGGTCAGTTTCAACCGGAATTGGCGGGAATGTCCAATAAATTGCTTCAAATAGACATGACGTATACAAATTAATTGCTCGTGAATATGCAAAAAATCTACCCACTTTTCAGCTTTTTGTTAACCCCTAAAAATCTTTGAAAAATGCAAAAAAATGGGTAAAATTTTGTTCACCGAAAATTTCTTCGAAGGAGCGGAACCGGAAGAGGCCGGTGTTTACGTGCGCACGCGCAATTTGGTGTTGCAGAGGTTGGGAATGGAGAAGAATATGAAAATTGTATTGATTTTGCTATTTTAGCTAAAGTCATGGCTGTTCAGTAGTTCAGGGATTATTTTCAGTTCGTTTCCTGTAACTGGAATTATAAATGTTTGTGTAGGGCCTTCAAAACAATGACGAAAGATCGTCTACCGGCCCTGAAAGCGGTAGGTGTTTCCCAATATCCTGCTCTGGTCTGTTGTCATTCGATTCATGAGTCATGGTATATGTGTTATATCATATTCAGATGAAAAGTTGCCTTTAGTCACACTGGCCGATCCATTGTTTGTCGCTATTCTGCGCACGGTTTCCAGTTCTCCTATGTGAGGTTCGATAAAAATTTTTGTGTGTGCAATTTGCTAGTAGAAGAAATTTTATGCTTGCAAAAATATATTTAGTAATGGTATCTACCATGGGAAGCATTGTAGCTTAGTGGTTAATTCGCCATGCTCCGGATGCGGAGATTGGGACTCAAACCTCTATTGTGTCTGATCAAACCTCAAGAACTCCACGTGTGACAGGTGAATACATCTAGGAAGTGGTGGCTCTATCTTCTGATACGAATCCGGGTCGTTTCGGCCCTGGTTCGTTTGGGCCAATTTTGGGGGTGGGTCGTTTGGGCATAGTCGTACAATTAAATATATAGTTACAAAGTCATGGGCATTTGAAAGCAAAAACTTTTCAGTGATGCCCCCCCCCCCCCCCCCCCCCCCCCCCCCCCCCCGGCTGTCGGTGATCTAATTATAAGGGTGATTATCAAGGTGTGAAAACTCATGTATAACTATAAATTATATTATAGGCTTGAATAAAGGTCAGGCCGAAACGACTCACTAAAATTGGCCGAAACGACCCAGGACTGAATCGACTCAGGCCGAAACGACCGTTGGCCGAAACGATTCATGGCCGAAACGACCCTGTACCTTCTGATACTGAGTCAATCAATTTCTGATCATTACCTCACGTGGGGGGTGGGTGGCTAAATTCAAATATATCCTGGTGTGACTATTAAATTGTTGACTTGGACATTAGGTCACAAAACATTAAACAAACGTGCATCTGGCTGAAAAAAACACAACAACACTTTGTAAGGCTAAAGCCCGGCATCCTTTCTTTTGGGGCACAGTGGAAGCTGTAATCCCACCTCCAAATTCAAGACCCAACATTATGCACTAATCATTTGTAACCACGCCCCCATGCCTGGTGGAGAGCTGGGGATAGCCATTGAAATGAGCGGGGTTTTGCCACGGCATTGCGGGGGAAATACCCAGGGTTTGCTTTATATAGACGAAAGGGCTGTGAAATAAAAAGATAGCAGAGGCTTTGGGGGAAAACAGCGGTGGTTTTACCAACAAGTAGCCCCTGCAGGGTGGGGCTTTTAGCAGGGATTTACTGGACCAAAAGTCAAAGCCCCCGCTGTTCCCTGAGGCTGGTGGGGGGGGGGGGTACAAATGGCTAGTGCATTACAGACACCAAGATATTTCATGTTGATAAAGTCTGACAGTTTTCCACGGGTGGTCCTGGGAATTTGGTGCCAACTGCCAAGACTCTTCAGCCATGGAAATATCTCATTCTGACAAGTACTTTATAAGTCTTCAGCCATGATAATGCATTTATAGTCTTGATCAGTGAATCCCTTCATTCCTAATTTAGCACAGTTTGTATATTAGACCTGGTCAGAAAGCATGAATTTTCACGTCCTGTGATTATTTGTTGTACAAGAAAAAAATAAAGAAAGAAATGTAAAAATAGGAATAGAAGACTCACCCTGTAAATGCATGTACTTTCTATGTTTCTCTGTGCAGAGTTGAAATGAAAATGAATCAACTGTTACTGAAACCCCTTTTTATCTGAAAAGCAAGGTAATTTAATTAATTGTTGAGTAACAACAATAAAGTAATTGTTGTCCATTCTCTCATCACACCTTTTCATCTATAATCTGGCAATACTCAAGTGACATTTATTGGCTGCAGTTAGAGGTGTTAAAATGTCTTAATTGATCTTAATTGATTTAAATTCTCTCAGGGAGTTCTCACTCCTATTCTGAGACCCCAGGAAGTATTAGATTAAGGAAAAACACTGTTACAGTAACAATTTTTTTAATGATTTCCTGATCAGATTATATCTTAACAAAAGACCTGATGGTTTATTAAAATTGTTATCAGATTTATCAAGAGTGAGGCAGATCAAAGGCCAGTGGGTTAACCTTCTCCGATTTGCTCTGTAATTCTTGCTCTCTTGAAACAACTCACATTATGTCTGATTGTTTAGGACCTGTTCAGCCTCTCTTGTTTTTATTTTAACCCATATTTGACAACTGGATTCTCCCATCGTTATCAATTGAGTGAGTCCACTTCCATTTTTAGGGGTGTTAGGAGTGATTTTTATTTTTTATCTCATTTTTCGATGAAATTTCTCTGTGCAAACATCTGGGGCTATACTGTTTGCCTATGTCCCACAAAAGGGACGCCAGGCTTATATGAGTTAAGATACATATTTTCTCATAACTTGGCTCAAACAGAAAGCCTTATTAAAATCTTATTACATCTACTTAAGTGTTGATTAGCGTTCATTCATTCATTCTAAGGAAGCGTGGTGGTGTAGTGGTAGAGCGTCGGATTCCCAATCGAGAGGTCCTGGGTTCGATCCCCACAAGCAGCACCGTGTTGTGTTCTTGAGCAAGAAACATTAACTCTCTACAGTACTGGTAAAACCCAGGAAGCATTGGCTCCATCCCGACTATACTGAAAAATTATTGACTGGGACGTTAAGCCTCAATACATACAAACATTTATTCAAAAGGAAGTAGCAGGCTTTGAGCCCCAATTGAGTGTAGTTGTCCATGACTGCTTGAGCAAGACCAATTTAGCAAGACAAATTTATTACCACTTTATACTGTACTGGCCATATAAATTAAATCCTGGGCTATTCCAGTCTTTTGGACAAGACTTTAAACCAAGGCCCAATCTTCAGATGACCTTAGTTGTTGAGTTGGACATAAAACACGAAACCAACCATAGTTAATAAACCCATACTAAGTAAATAAAAAGGAAATTGGTTGTTAGCTCCATCCTGACATGACTTTATAATTGTTGACTGGGACATTTAACCACAATAAAAATGATTGACTTATTGTATTCCTGTTTGGGAGCCACGACATGGTTGTGTTATACTAAAATCCCATGTTATAGTGACGTACGTTATAATGAGGTTGAACTGTTTTTTATTTCAAGGCCCAGAGTGACGATGATGACGTTGACGAGGTCCAGGTGGGGGCGGACACGGGCGGATTCATGGATGAATTCTTTGCCCAGGTTAGTATGCTTTCTATGTATCATGTGTATAGCTAGCGTGTGGCTCACTTCTTGTTATTTTGGGAGTGTAGTGTCCTAGTGGTAGAGTACAAGAGATCGTTGGTTCAGTATCTCTGTGGTGTAATATTATTGAGCAAGACACTTTAAGCCTGGTTAATATCCAGAAAGTGTTGCCTTTGTCACGACATGACTAAAAGTTAGTGACTGGGATGTTCATAGTCAAACCAAAACACCTCTTGGTATTTTTGGGTTGTGTCTTGAATTTCTTAAATGCACTGCAGTGAAGTAGATAATTATTTTTCACAATGCGTACTGTACGCATAAAGTTGAATGTATAGTGCGTACTGACAATACAACTGCGTACACGTTTTCTGAGGATTCTTATTCTAACCTCTCATCCAGAATCAAACTTATGTATACAAGTAGATATGTGTACACGCACGTATAAGACCATTTATTTAAGTGTGAGAATTCGAGTAAACTGGTTGATAATCCTGTAATTAAATGTTATTCTATCATGTATGTATGTTAAACCATATTGTTGTTCCTTGCATAAATAATAAGAGAGAAAAAATGAGGAAAAAAAGATAAACTGGGATGGCTGTAGAACATGGAATACATCATTTTAGATTGAAAACAATGACCAGAAACCGGCGCATTACACGCTACCATTACACTTTAATTGTAAACCTTTGGTAAACAATTTGTCTGGCCGAGGCAATGGACGGAGAACACGTTTATGTTATAATTTCTGAAGATACATTATATTGCATGATATGTAATATGGAATGATCAAAAGCTACATTAATATTGTAACTACTGCTCAATTGTTGACAGAGCAGCCAGATCAAATTAGTAAAAAAATCGTTTGTCACGATTTTCTGAAAGATATTTTAATTGAGTACGCACAAAACCGAAAACTGTTTGCGTACCGCTGAATTTTACTGCGTACATGGTACGCACATGTCTGAATTTTGTATGCGTACAGAGCGAAATATCGTGCGTACATACGCAGTACACATCGTTATCTATTTCGCTGGCACTGGACATTCCAGCTTACATGTACTAACTGTCATGATATCGGTTTCATTATCATGTTACATCATGATACCTTCATCATCCCTGAATATCTGGAAGAATTCAAATGTTTTTTAATAAATTTTTCAAATTGAAACAAAACCATAGTACATATTATATGAGCCGCCACATGGGAAAACCAACAATCTGCATATGCGAAAACAAAGACGCAGATCAGCTTCGCGGTAACCGCGAAGCTGATCAGCGCCTTTGTTTTCGCTACTCGGATAGTACAATTCCTCTTCTACTTAAATCCGAAATTTCAAGCTTCTAGCTCTTTTCTGTGCTTGTACAGGCCGGTTTGTGTCGGACCTGTTTGGAAACCACATTGTTGGTTTTCCCACGAGGCGGCTCATATTATTGTTAGGATATGTTGGCTTGACAGTCAAATGATATGAGCTTCATCATGAGTAAACAAGTCTTTGGGGTTTCCGACCAGGTCTGACACAAACTGGCTTGTGAGGTGACAGAGGAAGGCTTGAATCTTGATTTTGGCAGGTACTGCACAGCTGATCTGTGTCTTTGTTATGGCATAGACAAAAATCCGTTTTTCTCATGATGTGGCTCAAATAATGAGACACAGCATGAGAAAACAATCTGTTTGAATAAAGTAAAACTGTGTATGGCGATCAGCTGTATGGTTGCTGCACGACTGGTCCACAGCTTTGTTTTTTCATCGCATAGTTATAACAGTGCCTTTGCCTTTTAAAATGAGAAATTTGATGCGTCTACTGAGTCCTTATGATTTATGACAAACAGTTTGCGTTTGCCCTGCATAGCAACACCAAAGATATATTTTCTCTCAACAAGACCTATACCATAATGTAAGTAAACTGATATAAAAAAAATGACATTGTTGACCCATACAAACAGTCGATTTTCTCTTCCTCTTTATGAAGGAATAGACTACATAATTTTAATCTAGAGTCTCTTGATGAATTTCCTACATGTATGAGAAAGTAATGGAGCCTAACTAGCCCTGTAAGTTTCCATTAGTTGCCAGGACTGAGGTCCAGTCAGGCGTTTTGTCCCAAGTTATGAGCTGAATATCAAGTTTAAGGCAGGTGTATTGATATCCAATATGAGCTGTGTCATGAGAAAGCCAACATTTTGCATATGCGAAAACAAAGGCGCAGATGAGCTTCGCAGTAACTGCAAGGCTGATCAGTACCTTTGTTTTCGCTTCAGGGATAGTACAATTCCTCTACTTTCTAAATCCAAAATTTCCAGCCTCTAGCCTTCTTCTGTGCTTGAACAGCTCAGTTTGTGTCAGACCTGTTTGGAAACCACCCCGTTGGTTTTCTAACGAAGCGGCTCACATTATGTCTAAGAAAGATATAAAAGCTAATTTTAAAATAAAGATGGTTTTTGTTACATTAATATGATCTTAAAACTGAAACCATCTTTCACTTGAACTAGAATATCACACTTCCTATTGTTTTAAGTTTTAGCTGTTTGCCCAAACATTTGAAAACATTTTGCTGACCAACAAGGTGAAAAAATAGAATGTGGCCTGACCAGGACTCAAACCCAGGGCCTCCCACTTTAGTACTAGCTATCTGCCAACTAAAGTATCGAGCCACATGTTAGCCTGTTACATTTTCCTCCTCCTTAATTGTGTGTTGTGCTCAAATCTGCTTGGCACCAGGCTGCATGCAACCCAAGCACAGACCGACTGTGGCGGCCCCCATGGCCGAGCGGTTAAGAGCGCTGTTTCTTAATCACTCGATCATCTCACCGCTGTGTCTGGTGTGGGTTCGAGCCCCATTATGGCCACATGTGAGACAAGCCAAGTTCTGCTTGCGGGTGTGTCAGGTGTTTTTTCTCGGGCTTTTCCCGTTTTCGCCCCACCTACTGATTGGCCCATCTCATATGAGCTGAAATAATCTTGAAAGGGACGTAAAACTGAAACAAAAAAAAAAACAAGCCCCACTGTGAACCACCAAATGGTAAAAGAATGTGACCCAACTAGAATTTGAGCCCAGGGCCTCTCACCATGTGAGCGGCTGAGCACTTTGCCAGTTGCCTAGCATACCATGTCAGCCTGTTATCATGATATTTGAAGGAAGCACTAAAAATGATCCTTTTCATCAATTCAGATTTTTGCACCAGATGCACTTTATCAATTATGGAATAAGATATCGTGAATTATGAAGGGTTCAGTATATTATATACTGTTTATCATGGAGGACCTCTTGAAGATATATGGGCCTTCTTAAATAGCATCCAAGGCATATAAATTACTAAGTAACTACAGTCATGTGTTGTCTTTAAAATACAATTGCATTTGACAAGTTTTATTTCAGTTTTTTGTCTCTTTCAAGATTTATTTCTTTTATATTAAGACAATGAGTTGGACCGGTTTCTGATTGAAAATTCTTTAACAAAGATTTGGTCATGAAAATATTCTTTAACCACATTCATTCATTCTGGACACTATATTGTCATGAAGTGGTGAAAGAAAATATGCTTTTACTACTGGTATATAACCTGCCTCTTTCAGGCCCAGGAACAGTATAGCCAGGATAACTGACTGTCCCAACATGACCATAGCTGATGACTGGCTGTAAGCACTTATTCAAACAAAAAAAACAGGGTGTTCACTTAGAGCTTTAATTTCGGGGAACATTCCCTACCACTGGCAGCTTCTGGGGGACTTTCTGACAATACTGTTAAGAATTTTGGGGACATTCACTCCGGGAAACAAAAAGATTTGTGAATTTTTGGGAATATCATTGTCAAAAGGGGTCAAAATGGCATATTTTTGTTCTGCAATAACAAAATGTATGTTTGATTGATCTGAGGTCAAAATTGGAATTAAGAGCTTTATTTTTTATTATTATTCTGTTTTACATCCCTTTCTAGATTATTTCAGCTTACATGAGATGGACCAATTAGCAGGTAGGGCGAAAACTGAAGAACCCCGAGTAAAACCACTTGGCACTCTGGCAAGCAAAACTTGGCTTGTCTCACATGTGCCCTGTGTGGAGCTTGAACCCACACCAGCACGGCGGTGAGATGATCGAATGATTAAATGCGGTTATAAAATATCAGCACACTTAACCACTCAGCAGGTGGGGGTAGCCCTCAAGAGCTTAAGTAGGAGTAGGACAATTTTCCCCATGAATGAAGAGGCTGTCATAATAATTGAACTAAATAACATGATAGAGAAAAAATACCGCTGGCATGTGGCTGGCTAAATGATGTATAAATAGGCAAACATGATTTGAAATATGCAAAAACAAAGACGCAGATAAGCTGCACAGAAACTATGCAGCTGATCAGCGCCTTTGTTTTTGCTACATAGATAATGCAGTCCTAGTCTACTACCTCAGTGTGAAATTCTAAGCATCCATCTTAGTCGTAGGTTTGAACAGCCCGGTTTGTGTTTAAATTGAGCCCCATCAAGTGGTTTCCGAACAGGTCCGACACAAACCAAGATGTAAAAGCACAGGACACAAAAGGAGCTGTACAAGCACAGAAGGTGGCTAGAAGCTTGAAATTTTGGATTTAACAAGAGACTACATGTATCTGTGTAGCGAAAACAAAGGCGCTGATCAGCCTCGCAGTTACTGCGAAGCTCATCTGCGCCTTTGTTTATGCATATGCAACTTGTTGGTTTTCTAATGAGGAGACTTAAAATGATATAACATTATGAGCTGCAATGGGAGAAAAATTGGTATTGCAGATTACCGACCAGGTCCGACACAAACCGGGCTGCACAGTCATAGAAGATGGCTAGAATATTGAAATTTTGCTTTAAAAAAAAAGAGGAATTGAACTATCCATGAAGCAAAAGCAAAGGTGCTGATCAGCTGTGCAGTTCTGATCTGCATCTTTGTTTTCGCTTTTCCGGTTTTCATATGTAATGGGCAAAATCTTGAGTAAACCTGCAACAACGAGGGATGCAGCTGTGTCTGTGCTTTAGCACAGTCAAACTCTTTTAGAACTGTATCAAATGAGCCATATTGTGAGAAAACTGAATTTTTGCTTATGCGAAAACAAAGGCGCAGATCAGCTTCGCAGTAACTGCGAAGCTGATCAGCGCCTTTGTTTTCGCAACACGGATAGTACAATTCCTCTGCTTCCTAAATCAGAAATTTCAAGCTTTTAGCCTTTTTCTGGGACTGTACAGGCCAGGTTGTGTCGGACCAGGTCGGAAACCTTGAAGACCGGTTTTCTCGCGTCGGGGCTCAAATAATCTATCCCTGCATTCGAAAATCAGATAGACTTCATCATGTCTGGGTCAGGCTCGAGTCAAGTTTCAGACTTTGAAGACAGATTTTGATTGTCACCTCTCAGGCTTAAGATAAAACACACTGTATTAGGACAATCCTGAACATGTAATTTTAAACAAAACTGTGTTCCCAACTGCAAAAAACAACATTTTCGATTGCCAACACATGCTTTTTGGCAATCAAAAATGTTCAGTTTATGTTCGACCATCGGCGAGGCAGTTCTAACGTGTACCCACAATCTATGTTTTGAGCAAAACTATAAAAAAATAACAAATTATTTCTACTGAAAATTTTCATTTAAATCGGTCATTTTTCGTAATGTTCTGTTTATTCTGTTCGCCTCTCTGTTGTGATAGTTGCCTTTGTCTTAGTTGAGAATAGCCAGATGGCTACCTTGCTGGGAAAGTGCTAGTCATCTTACTCTTCAAGTGTGTTGTCCAAAAAATGTTTTGTGAAGTATTTTCTTTCCTGTCTGGTGTCTTTTATGGGATTTTGAATTTAATTGCATCGATTCCTGATCTGTCTATTCTTACTTAAGATAGAAAGAACTTCCTCAATCCATACTCTCACAACCAAGTCTTTTAAGGCTTCTGGCAAGTTATGGGTTGAACACTGGGTGCTTCCATGGTCATGATGTAAAAAGGTTTTGTTTGACTTTTTGCTACCAGATTTTGTTCTACCACGTTAACACAGCAAATCTCCACAAAACAGAGTTGGCAATAACATTGATAGCGTAATTTGTATCCCTTCTTAACGAATCAAATAAAAACTTACTATAAGATTGGATTCATTTAGCACTACTTTATGACTGGAAATTCTTTCAATGACATCAAATCAAATCATTGACCAAATTCTAGGAATTATTGTAAAAAAAAATCTGATACCAGTATCAAAGAAAACCAAATCCTATCGGGACCTATAGCAAAAATCAAACAAAACCTTTTTATATCGGGACGAAGTAAGCTTCCAGTGATTAAAGCTCTCAGTCCAGGACAGATTTTCTTTTAAAGGAATGGATTCGGAACCGCATAAGACGCCGTATGTATACGTAAAATACCATCATAAATTCATTCCTGGTACAAGAGAATGCATATCGGGTTTGTTACGCAAAATATTCGTGTTCAAAGTTCGGAAACCTGCGTTTTTCCTACATCTAGCGAATCGCCATCTTTATCGGGTATGGTTACCGGTTTATCGATAATTACACGGTGAACGCGGTAACCAGTATAAAGCTGTGACGTCACTCACTCACTTTCTCTTTAAGCCGCTCATTTCAATTGCAAGACGTTCAAATATTCTCGCGATTATTTCGTTATTTTATTTTGTATTTGTGGATGTTTTCTGCGTTAAACTTGATAGAAGTATTTATGTGATAATACCGGAGAATAATATTTAACGAAGATGCCTCAGTGCCAGGCGATTAACTGTAAAAACAAGCCACAGAAAGGATGTACTAGTTTTTTTTTCCAGATACCTGTCGTCGGCTTTTCGCTTCAAAATCGTAGGTGTCGACATTTTCACTATTTCTTATTAATAATCCAGTATGAACGGAATGGAATTACTGTTACATGTATCTACGCACGGTAGTTTTTATTCCGAATTTTGGCATTTCACATACAATTCGTCAAAGAATGGCGCACAATAGAAAAAAATAGGAATTCGCAAGTTTTTAGCTCACCTGAGCCGTCAGGCTCACAATTTTTCATCCATTTTATTCCAAAACGGAATCGGTACACACTCCAGGGGTCATCTCACTTTTATATATATATATATATATATATATATATATATATATATATATATATATATATATATATATATATATATATATATATATATATATATACATGATTTGATTAATTTGCTTCAGTATCTTTTTTATTAAATCTATAATCGGAGATGAACCGCCCATCACTAATTGATTTTTAATGCGCATGCATTTCTAATTTGTTTGCCACCAATCCAGAAAAGATTTTCATTCATGCGGATAATTATTTTTAGCATGTGACACGGTAAACACGCCTCAAACGGTCAGCTGACCTGTCAACAATGACTGCAATTAAAGTTGTTTACATAAAGACACGCGCCATCAAAAGATGCGACCGCTTTTCTTTAAATCATTTGTTCGCCCATATAAGTTGTTTACATAAGGTCACGCGCCATCAAAAGATGGGACCGCCATTCTTTAAATCGTTTTATCGCCATTATATGTATGAAAGATTATCGACTACCTAACTATCGTTACATAATTTTGATTGGATTTACATCATAAAGGTGCGAAATACACTCGGATGGATGTCTCTAAGATGCTTTTTTGGTTCATAGACAACAAAACACAGGTAAATATTGGGACGTATCGCGGCAAAAACAACTTGCGCCCCGGGAATCACCACTGAGGAAAACCATGTGTCTGAGCCCAGATTTACGCCGGGTCCTGCGTCCGCGAGATCTCTGTGACAGATGACATTTTTTCTGTTTTTATTTCTTTTTTTACTCTTACCCTAATCTGCGAATTTTATCGATAAAATGAAGTGGAGTACGATCGCTTCTAAATGGCTCTAATCCGAAAGTGAGTGAGTGACGTCACAGGTAAACAAATATGGCGACAACCTTCGCGATTCGAGACGCATTTTAGCGAAATTTTCAATCGATGATTGTGTACTTATTATGGGGTAAATCGTTGGAATTTGATTTATAACACGTACTGTAACAACTAATTGAATATGTACAGGGCTAAATATGCGTTTCCGAATCGATTCCTTTAACTCGCTCTAATGAAGATGGAATTTATCCTGTATGTCTATAGACAGCTACTGGTGGCTTTTATACCATTTATTTATGGTTTCTAGAATAACAGTATCATACATGAAAAGAATATTGATGCAATTTCACAATTTGGGCCGCATTATGAGAAAAGGGGATTTTTGCATATGCGAAAACAAAGACGCAGAGCAGCTGTGCAGTAACTGCACAGCTGATCAGTGCCTTTGTTTTCGCTTCATAGATAGTAAAAACCCTCTTCTTCTTAAATCTGAAATTTCAAGCCTCTAGCCTTCTTCTATGACTGTACAGGCTGGTTTGTGTCGGATCTGGTCAGAAAAAAAATTGATGGTTTTGTCGGGTCACGGCTCATTTCCTTTAGGTCTTAATCTCAGTGGCAGCCCCAGAAATTTTGTTTTGTTTTGCGTTTCCCATCAATGCAGACCTATAAAGTGTTGGTGTTGTACTACTATCTTTATAGAAAAACACAAATGATCAGCTTTGTCTACATCATGCAAAAAGCAGGCCTGATCATGATGTGGGTCAATCAATAATAAGAGATTCTTTGAATTAAGAAGGGGAAAAATCATATTCCAAATATAATCTGGTATAATCCTGGTGTCTTATTATCAGAACATACTAAGGCAAACAGTAGAATCCTAGATGTGACACCCCTGCAGAACGAGGCATCCCGTCTGGAGCTATTTTGTTAGCTTAGAAAAAGGTCATGAAAATGAATAGAATTTTGAAAATCACTCCTGATGTCCCTAAAAAAGTATGTGCACTCATCCAAATGATAATAATTGGAAACTAGTCCATTTGTCATAAATGGGTGAAGTGTTGTCTGTCAAGTTATTACAGGATTATGCCAGGGATTATGCCATTCAGAGCATTCACTGATTTCTGAAATGATACACTTCTTTGTATTGTACATGTTGTATTTTTAGATGCAAACGTTATTCACATCCAGTAGAGTTCTTTCTTAATATTTTGGTCAAAAAGATATTTCTACAGCCATTTTTCCTCTCCCACTGTTTCAAGGAGTTTAACTCATTTAAGCCTGGCGTCCCTTTTATGGGACACAGGCAAACAGAATAGCCCCAGATGTGACGCCGCAGAATGCGGCGTCCCATCTGGGGCTATTCTGTTTGCTTAGAGGAATTTCATCGAAAAATGGAATAAAATTTGAAAATCCTACCTGAAGTCCCTAAATATGAAAGTGGACTCACCCAAATGATAATGATGGGAGAATCCATTCATCAAATATGGGTTAAGTGGTGAAAGGAATGTGCACTAACTTGTGGTAACCTGCCTCCAGGAACAGTGTGGCTAGGATAACTGACCATCCAAACATTACCTTAGCAGTTGATCATAGACATATTAATATGGTTGAACAAGGAAGTGAAATGATTTGACATTTAAATATATGATGGCATTTGACATTCTTACATAACATCATGTAGGGTGTGATAAAGAGTCAGTTAAGCATCACATTATGAAAACTTGCCCAGCGATTTTTATTGCAATGAAAATGAAAATTTTCAGCAGAAAAAAAAATTATATTTTTCTTATTTTTGCTCAAAACATAGATTGTGGGTACACGTCTAAGAACCGAGGCAGTTCTAACGAGTACCCACAATCTATGTTTTGGAGCAAAAATAAGAAAAATAGTTATACCACTGCATTCCCCAGTTTTACTATATACAAGTGGGGTTTAAGGAGTTATACATTTCACGGACGTGTTTTCCTGATGAGATAATGTCAGTCTCAGATCAAGCAAGATATTGGAGTGCCTTGATCAAGTGCTAGAATGTAGGACTGCCAATAGAGAGGTCTGGGGTTCGAAACCTACCTCTGCCTGACTGTATCCTTTAGCAAAGCATATTATCTTCTAATTATACTTGCTTTGGCTTTGGCTTGGCGTCACCGAAAAATTGATGACTGGGGTGCAAAGCAATACCTCAACCAACCTCTAAAATTGTATTGTCACACCCTGTATATGCAAGATGAAACAAAATGTGTTACAGCGCAGATTGATGCAACATCACACAACACGTGACGAAAGGGAGCCGATGATTGGAAGCGAGATCAATTTGGCTGTGACCTACAGTCAGACAATGAATTCATCGCTGTAGGTTGTTGCCCAATCGATCTGGCTTCCAATCACTGCACTCCATTTTGTCATGTGTCATGTGAGCCGCGAAGTGAGAAAACCGGTCTTCGGGGTTTCTGACCAGGTCCGACTCAAACTGGCATGTACAGTCACAGAAGATGGCTAGAAGAGGGATTGTACTATCCGAGTAGCGAAAACAAAGGCGCTGATCAGCTGTGCAGTTACTGCACAGCTGATCTGCATCTTTGTTTTCGCATAGGCAAAAATCTGGTTTCTCATGACGCGGCTTGTGTTGTGGCATCAATTTGAGCTGTATGAATCAGGGATATATAGGGTGTCTATTATGATCTGAACTATTCCAGAAGGGAACTGAAAGTGTTTCTTCTGCTCCTTTATGACATCAGGGAAACATGTCCGTGAAATGTATACCCCCTTGAACCCCACTCTTATATAGAAAAGCTGGGGTATATCGGGGTACACCTATTTTTCTTATTTTTGCAACAAAACACAGATTTTGGGTACACTTTAGAACCGCCTCGACCCTGTGACAATCTATGTTTTGAGCAAAAATTAAAAAAAAATATCACAATTTTTCTAATGAAATTTTAAATGTATATAGTGAAAAAAATCTTGCATGGCCAAGTTTTCATAATGTAACATATGCATAAAGCATGGTGTCTCATGAAGTTGCTCATATCATTAAATATTTATAAAAAGTCCGGAAAACATTGATTTGCAATACGGTATTTATACAAATCATTGATTTAGTGCAATTGTGCCTCCAGAATGAATGAAAAGTGCTTATACCATAAACCAATATTGTCCAGTTTATTTATAGAAAGTCTGCAGTAATGGTAATTTGTGTTTGTCTATTAATTTGCTAAAAAGATCATTCAAATTCTTTTGAATAACTCCTTTTAAGATTTAAAAAATCAGTTTTATATTTTAAAAGCTGAGCTGATCCGTATTGAATGTTGTAGTACATACAGTTGTTCCAAATCAAACTACATTTTGAGAAGCCAGATATTCAACATTTCTGCTGCAAAACATGTCTGCTGCACAACTGTACAGTACAATGTCTTTGTTTGTCATCAATGTCCTGTTCAGGTTTTACATGATTTTCTTGCGAATTTATGTGATTTGTCCCCCTGAAGCCTTCTGCAATCTGCTACCTACCCCCTATTGCTTGGTATAGAACTGATGTGAGACAGGCCATAATATATCAACTGGTAAATTACTGTTTTCAGATGCAAGAGTTCTGAGAGATGATGAAAAAAAAAAGCCTCGAGATAGATTGGATGAAATAAAGACCAAAAACAAATGCCAAGTTAGATTTCAGATAAATACTTGTAACTGGTTAAATACTAGCAAACATCACACAAAACATTTGCAAAAAAGCAAAATGTTTTTGAAAGAGATTAAAATTTCTTGCGAGATATGCCACATGTACTGTAACGATCTGTAACTGGTAGATCATTGGTAAATAACAGTAAATTAATGTATAGGAAATCCGAGAGATAGCCTCCAATGTTGAGGAGGTGAAGATGAAAATGACAAACACTTCGTCATTTAGTGTTACAGTGGTGGAATAGAGGGGGTTCGGATGGTTCACTTGAACCCCCCTTTGGAACCAAATTATTTTAATGTCATGGGGAATTTTAAGAAAAATCAGGTAAAATGTTGAAAACGAACCCCCCTTGATGAATTTGAACCCCCCTTCGAGAAATCCTGGATCCGCCCCTGTATTAATGAAGAGCAAATGAATGACAGTCACTGATGAATTACTGATAAATAACCGATGACTAACTAGTGAAAAACTGTTTATTTTCAGGTGCCAGAGGTGAGAAGGATAATTGAGAAGGTAGCCTCCAATGTAGAGGCTGTTAATACCTGCTTTCTTATTTGTAAATACTAGTTAATTATTGGTGAATAACTGGTACATGTATATCCTTGGTAAATAACCGGTAGATCATTGGTAAATAACTGGCAGATCTTTGGTAAATAACAGTAAATTACTGTTTAATATTTACAGGTGTGGGAAATCAGAGATATGATTGATAAGATAGTCTCCAGCCTTGAAAAATGGCCTGGTCCCGAGATTATAAAACTTTTTGCATGCTCAACTCAGCTGAGACTAAAATTTAAATTGAAATTTCAGGTTTACATCACCGAAGCATGTAATTTGTCCTGCTAATAAATGTTAAAATGCCAACAATTATTGTTGGCATTTTAACATTTATGAGCAGGATAAATTTTAGTCTCAACTGAGCTGAGCATGAAAAAAAGTTTTAGAACCTTGGGACCAGGACTTGATCATAATAATAATAAACTAATGAATACTTCACGAATGACTTATGAATAACTCATTAATAACTGGTGAATAATTAGTGAAAACTGTTTACTTTCAGGTTCAAGAAATCCGAGAGATGATAGATAAGATAGCGTCCAATGTGGATGATGTGAAGATGAAACACAGTACCATTCTCTCTGCACCACAGACAGATGATAGTGAGTTACCTCCCCTTATCACCCTGTTCAGCCATGATGCTACTTTACAGTGCAGATTGATGCAACATCACCCAACACGTGACAAAATAGAGAGCGTTGATTGGAATCTGGATCATTTTGGATGAAACTTACAGCGAGACAATGAACTTGTTGCTGATGGTTGCAGCCAAATAGATTCAGCTTCCAGTTACTGCTATCAGTTTTGTCACATTTCATGTGATGTTGCATCAACCTGTGCTGTAAGAATCATGGATATTAAGGGTGCTTTGTGTATTGGTTAAGCCATTCACCTTATAAACCAAGGGGCACAAGTTTGAGCCTAGGCTTGTCCAGTCTTTCGGACGTGACTTTTACCAGAGTTGATCCAGGTTACATAGCTACACCAAAGTTTATGCAAACACTTCATTTGATGGCTGTTATAATTGATATCCCCATTTAAGAGTCCAACTATTCCATTTTGGTGTGGATTGTATGGCCTTTTAGGGGAAGAGTGCCAGACTAGATTTAAGCCGCATCGTGAGAAAACGGGATTATTGCCTATGCGAAAACAAAGGAGCAGACCAGCTTTGCGGTAACCGCGAAGCTGATCAGCGCCTTTGTTTTCGCTACTCGGATAGTACAATTCCTCTTCTACCTATTTGCAAAATTTCAAGCTTCAAGCCTGCTTCTGTAGCTGCACAGACCTGTTTGTGTCAGACCAGACCCATTTTCTGACAGCGAGGCTGATTTAAGAGGTGGGTGATTCAAACCCCAATAGTTTGAGAAAACCAACAGTTTGCATATGCGAAAACAAAGACACACATCAGGTTCGCGGTAACTGTGAAGCTGATCTCGGTAACCGTGAAGCTGATCAGCGCCTTTGTTTTCGCTACACGGATAGTACAATTCCTCTACTTTTTAAATCCAAAGTTTCCATCTTCTACCCATCTTCTGTGCTTGTATAGCTCAGTTTGTGTCAGACCTGTTCGAAAACCACATTCATGGGGCTCAATTTTCCTGAATACTGGTATATACCCAGACGTGACTGAAAATGTTTTACTTCGTTCTGTGTGGGGAAATAAAATCAAATTGAGATTTAGGACTACATGAGAATTGATCAGAATTTGCGATCTGAAAGAGCCGTATTTGTAGACATCCCCATTGAGGTTAAAAATCATTTTGGTAATGTAAAAGTCTAATCTACAACAGCCAAATGAGCCTGTGCATGAGAAAACCAACAATTTGGGTTCCGACCAGGTCTGACACAAACCAGCCTGTACAGCTACAGAAGCAGGCTAGAAGCTTGAATTTTCGGATTTAAGTAGAAGAGGGATTGTACTATCCTAGCAGCGAAAACAAAGACGCGCTGATCAGCTTCGCGGTATCCGCGAAGCTGATCTGCGTCTTTGTTTTCGCATATGCAAATTGTTGGTTTTCTCATGCACAGGCTCAAATGAGACACCACACCAGAAAAGCACCAGCATCTCTCTGTTGATTGACTTTTGCTTTCTGTGTAGTATTTACTATGTCAAAGTTTTTTAAAAACTTTCCTAGAGCCCGATTGCAATCGTTGGTTGTGTTTAGGGTAGCAAAGTCTAGTTTTGAGAAAAATTTCGTTAGGAATATAGAAACCCAGGTTTTCTACGATTACGCCTGGCATCTTGATAATGGAATAGATCAATAGTGTCTTATATAGAGAGATTTTTTTCCTGTATTTTTGGAATGCCGGCAGTATATTTCATCATTCATTGATAATAGAAATAATTTAGCTGGGGCAGAAGGGCGCCTCAAATCTGAACAGAAATTTCTGAAGATGAACAGAATATTTATGCACCAGTCATTTGTATCCATGGCCTTCCGGGGCTGGGGAATAGCATGGCATTTAACTTTTCAGTTTTTAAAGCCCCGCTAAAAGCTCGGCACTGCGGGGTCTGATTTGTGGTAAAATCCTTGCTAAAAGCCCTGGCTCCCAGGAGGCTGAGAGTAATGTGGAACAACAGCTGGGAGTTGTTCTGATGAAAATAATATGAAAAGGGGGCTTGAATTTCTGCATTTTAATATACAGGTACATTTGCAAAAATTAAATACCATAAAGGTAATCAAATACATGTATTAAAAATACAACCACTATCTAATTTGAATTAATGTGACCGTGTATTGGCGGGAAATTAAAACCCTACCCATCCATTGCACTTCCCGCAGCCGGGCCTCGTCAGATGTAAAATCTAGGCACATTAGCCCCCACTATGTCCCCGCTGTCCACAGCCCTAGGGGGGCCGGGTATACAAATGACTGGTGCATTGGCATGGATTTAAATATTTTCAACATGGTTTTCATTCCGGTTGGTGGTATTTGTGTTTTACTTAACACCTAAGGCTATGATGAGACAGGGCCTTGGGTCACTGGAAGAGAGATAAATGAGGTGCGTCATGAGAAAACCAACATTTAGCATATGCGAAAACAAAGGCGCAGATCAGCTTCTCAGTAACTTAGAAGCTGATCAGCGCCTTTGTTTAACTGCGAAGCTGATCAGCGCCTTTGTTTTCGCTACACAGATAGTACAATTCCTCTACTTTCTAAATCCAAAATTTCCAACCTCTAGCCATCTTCTGTGCTCATTTTGTGTCGAACTTGTTCAGAAACCACATTGTTGGTTTTCTCATGGCGCGGCTTAAATTATATGTCTGGCCATCCCTATATTTCTTTTGTGTGTCTCATGTTGCTTCTTAACGCAAACATATTGATATACACATCAGACAAGCACACATATCCATCGAGGGTCCCCCGCCCATTCGGGCCTAGAAGAAATAGATGGGCTATTTGTGTCTCGAGGCAAAGCAAATTAATTATGTCCCCCCTCCGAAGGGGTGGGGGACATATTGTTTTTGGTGTGGATCCCGTCGGCGTCGGCAGCGTAGCTTTTTGTTTGCACGATATCTCCTGAACCACTGGATGGATTTAGACCAAACTGGCACAGAAACTTCATTTGGACAGCCGAATGGAGTGATTAGATTTCGGTGACCTTGACCTTATTTTCAAGGTCACAAAGGTCAATTAACTGTTTGAAAATTCAGGTGTCTCCATTCGTTTCCGCTCTCTAACTTGAGTAGTTTTTGACCGATTTTCTTCAAACTTTGCATATGAGTTGATACCGACAAGGAGTGGTTTGGGATTGTAGATGGGTAAATTTCGTCAAACAACCTTAGAGTTATGGCCCTTGATTGAGGTTAAAAATTGCATTTTGTTCGTTTCCGCTCTCTAACTTGAGTAGTTTTTACCGATTTTCTTCAAACTTTGCATATGAGTTGATACCGACAAGGAGTGGTTTGGGATTGTAGATGGGTAAATTTCGTCAAACGACCTCAGAGTTATGGCCCTTGATTGATGTTAAAAATTGCATTTTGTTCGTTTCCGCTCTCTAACTTGAGTAGTTTTTGACCGATTTTCTTCAAACTTTGCATATGAGTTGATACTGGCAAGGATTGGTTTGGGATTGTAGATGGGTAAATTTCGTCAAATGACTTTCGAGTTATGGCCCTTGATTGAGGTTAGAAACTGCATTTTTTTTTTTTTTGTTTCCGCTCTCTAACTTGAGTAGTTTTTGACCGATTTTCTTCAAACTTTGCGTATTAGTTGATACCGGCAAGGAGTGGTTTGGGATTGTAGATGGGTAAATTTCGTCAAATGACCTTAGAGTTATGGCCCTTGATTGAGGTTAAAAATTGCATTTTGTTCGTTTCCGCTCACTAACTTGAGTAGTTTTTGACTGATTTTCTTCAAACTTTGCATATGAGTTGATACCGACAAGGAGTGGTTTGGGATTGTAGATGGGTAAATTTCGTCAAACGACCTCAGAGTTATGGCCCTTGATTGATGTTAAAAATTGCATTTTGTTCGTTTCCGCTCTCTAACTTGAGTAGTTTTTGACCGATTTTCTTCAAACTTTGCATATGAGTATAGATACCGGCAAGGAGTGGTTTGGGATTGTAGATGGGAATGACCTTAGAGTTGTGGCCCTTGATTGAGGTTAAAAATTGCATTTTTTTCGTTTTCGCTCTCTAACTTGAGTAGTTTTTTACCGATTTTCTTCAAACTTTGCATTTTAGTTGATACCGCAAGGATTGGTTTGGGATTGTAGATAGATAAATTTCGTGAAACTTCAAACTTTATAAATATTGAAAGCTGAAACATGTGATATTTTAAAATGTCTGTTGGTATATATTGGTTTTAATTTAAAATGTCTGTTGGTATATATTTTTCAGGGTTATATGTAAAAATTTACAAAATTAAAAGTGGGTTGGGGCAGAGAGGGGGGACATATGTTTTCCTCTGAAAACTCTTTCTAGTTACTGACTGACTATCTGATTACTGGTTAACCGCTCAAGCTGCGCCTGCCTAGGAAAAGTGGTTTAGTCAAACCATCCATACGTATAAGCCTTAATGGTTTGATTGGGTGGTTATATTCATGAAGCACATTTTGAGTGTCATGACATCCTAATGTTGGGTAAAAGTTCCATAAAATGGAGGCAACGCCCCGACATGAGCATTGCTGTTGACTGGGATGTAACGCATCAATTCAAACAAACAAATATATCCACAAAGCAATATTGCATACCATGGTAGCATATGGTCAATAGGAATGAGTTCCACTATTCCAGAATGCCGCATCCCATGTGGGGCTATTGTGGGGCTTTTCTGGGGCTATACAGGAAAGATGAAATGAGAAATTTAGAGCCAAACCTGATACCTGGCACAAACTGGGCTGTACAGTCGCAGAAGATGGTTAGAGGCTAGAAATTTTGGATTTAGAAAGTGGATGAATTGTACTATCCTTGTAGCGAAAACAAAGGCGCTGATCAGCTTCGCAGTTACTGCGAAGCTGATCTGCTCCTTTGAATTCGCCTATGCAGATTGTTGGTTTTCCCATGCGGCAGCTCACAACTGAGATTATTGATGGGAAAAATATCAGAAAACCATCTATATTATTTAATTAACTGTTTTGTCACTTCAGTTTGATATTTTCATAATTGAGTCTTGATCGAGTCACGACTTGAGAAACCAGTCCTGCTTTTTGCGATTCAGAGCATGTGTGACCGCAACATCTTAGATCCAGAACTTCGGTTGGTGTTTACAATCTCCATTTACACAGTAATAGTTTGAATGTGTCTCATATAGCCAGAACATAGTGGGGTGAGGTTTTGCAACTAATTATCCATGCCACTCAAGATAGGATGGAATTCCCTAACCAACTGATGAAAATGACTTCCTTTTGTTCTTACTTTTGGTTTTTAAGGCTCTTAGACATGAACAGTTATAGCAATTTTTTCACCCCATTGCCAAGTTTTAAATGATTACTGTGTCTGAAATGCTAAATGTCAACAATTTGGGTAAACTGCTGACATAGGGGAAAAATGAAAGTATGTCTTGTTTAGATCATCTCCAGACTGAGAATGACAAAAGTTTGAATAATAATGTTTCCTTTTGAGATCTTGCCTATTATATTCATGCAGACTACTTTTAAATGGAAAAATTTAAGCATGGAAATGGAACACGACCTAGCATGTGCTGTCATTTATGTTATTTTGCATAGGAAACTTTCTGTGGCGCTTGAAGCAGTTATAATGACCAGCATTGCAGCTATACTCTGTTTTTGATAGGACTGTAAGTGAAATTGTTCAAGATTCATCAGGAAAACATCTCCAAGTATACCCCCTTGAACCCCACTTTTATATCAATGTTTTGAGCACAAATATTGAAAATATCACAATTTTTCCAATGAAATTTTCAATTTTTACTGCTGAAAAAATTCTCTGTATGTTGCACGGGCAAGTTTTCATTATGTGTTCAAAATGGTGTGACCTATATATAATGAAGCCAAAACAACACAGGGGCGGACCCTGTGGCCGACTGGTTAAGGCACTGCATGCTGATTCCATTAACATGCTTAATCATTCTTTCATCTCAATGCTTTGTCTGGTGTGAGTTTTGGCTCTTAACATGGGGCATGTGTGAGCTCCATGTGTCTGCTTGTGGGTGTGCCTGGTGGTTTTTCTCAAGGTTCTCCCATTTTCTCCCCACCTACTGATTAGCCGGTCTCCTATGAGCTGAAATTATCTTGAAAGGGACGTAAAACAATGCAAAAAAAGAAAGAAAGAAAGAAAGAAAGAAAGAAAGAAAGAAAGAAAGAAAGAAAGAAAGAAAGAAAAAAACACAGACCATATCTTTTGATTGCCATCATCAATAGTGTATTACTATAAATCACTGAGTTTGCTTTGGTTTTATTCCCTTTTCTGGAAAGTTTTTCCTCACTCATACTGTTTGTGCTGCAATAATGTTCTGTTAATGCAGCTTGCCAAGTTGCCAACTGACATTGAGCTAATCAAGGACTTCATTTAAATTTTCATTGGCTGTTATTGTGATCCTAGGTTCTGGCATCAGGAAAACATGTCCATGAAATGTATGTCCCTTAAACCCCACTTTTACATGGAAAAACTGGGGTTTGCAGGGGTATACCCAATTTTGTTATTTTTGATCAAAGACATCCATTGTGGGTACTCGTTAGAACTGCCTTGGCGAGGCGGTTCTAACAGGTTCCCACAATGTATGTTTTAAGCGAGAATACTGAAAATAACAATTTTTTTCTTATGAAAATTTTCAATTTTTACAACTGAAAAAAATCTCTGTCACAATATTGCATGGGCAAGTTTTGTAATGGGGACCTTAGTAAACAGGGAACAGCTCCTGACAAGTCTGCTTATAAACAATGCTCGTGCATGTATTTGAGCCGCATCATGAGAAAATCAACTTTGTTTTCACTACACCGCCGGGATAGTACAATTCCACTACTTTAATTTCTAAATCCAAAATTTCCAGCCATTAGCAGTCTTCTGTGCTTGTACAGCTTGGTTTGTGTCAGACCTGTTCAGAACCCACATTTGTGATTTTCTCATGACATAGCTCATTGTTTACACCTTTATATATGAGCCGCATCGTGAGAAAACCGGATTTTTGCCTAGGCGAAAACAAAGGCGCAGATCAGCTTCGCGGTAACCGCGAAGCTGATCAGCGCCTTTGTTTTCGCTACTCGGATAGTACAATTCCTCTTCTACTTAAATCCGAAATTTCAAGCTTCTAGCTCTTTTCTGAGCTTGTACAGGCCGGTTTGTGTCGGACCTGGTCGGAAACCCCGAAGACCGGTTTTCTCACGTCGAGGCTCATATATAGGTTGTAATCAGATCAGGGTCTACACTTTATTTTCTTTTTCTCTAAATTATGGAACAATTTAAGAGCAGATAGTGAGGATTTGTTGGTTGTTTTCTGAAATTTTCCAAAGACCATTTGAGCCTCGACGCGAGAAAACCGGTCTTCGGGGTTTCCGACCAGGTCCGACACAAACCGGTCTGTACAAGCTCAGAAAAGAGCTAGAAGCTTGAAATTTCGGATTTAAGTAGAAGAGGAATTGTACTATCCGAGTAGTGAAAACAAAGGCGCTGATCAGCTTCGCGGTTACCGCGAAGCTGATCTGCGCCTTTGTTTTCGCCTAGGCAAAAATCCGGTTTTCTCACGATGCGGCTCACATGCTGAGACATTCATTTTAAGGATTTTCTTCAAGTGCTCTAGCCTTAGACCGTATTCAGAGTAAAAGGAATAATTGATTCTATGATAAACGAACAAATTGCATGTTATAGGAGTAATTAGGGAAAACGCTTGTCATTTGGCAGTGTCGTCTTTTGGTCCAGGCATTTTGCTTTATGACATATTGCATGTCACCTTGTGTGATGTGCCCTATATTAGCCAGTCTAAGTCATCTGTTATTTAAAAAGGTCCAGATTCTTAGCTTTACTCTGCAGAGTTGAGTTAAAGCTATTCCAGTGAACAAATTTTCAGTCATGTCAGGACAGAGCCACTGCTTCCTAGATGTTATGAGTCAGTATTAACCAGGTGCAGTTGTTCGAAACGTCATCGTTAATACCTCAACTTGTTAAGTAAATGCCGACTACATTTTTTTAAAGCAAATACACTGAGCACTATTTTTTTGTTGATAAAATGTGAGAATCCTTTGCATTGTAAAGGATTCTCACATTTTTTCAACAAAAAAAATAACAGTGTATTTGTAATATTCATGTTTGAAATTTTAACATATCGTTAACTAACAATGTCGTTAATTTTGAACAAGTGGGCCCTGTTTTAAGGAAAGCTAGCATCTTGTTCAAGGACTACAAGACAGAGGTAGATACCAAACACTTGATCTCCTTCTTTGGAGTCCAGCAATCAATCCTACCTCACCCCCCTGCATTCTCCAGGTCCATATTTGAAGCTGTTTTCTGCAGAGCTGGTTCAGGGTATAAACAATATGAGCCGCCGCATCAGAAAACCAACAATTTGCATTTGCGAAAACAAAGGCGCAGATCAGCTGTGCAGTTTAGCTGATCAGCACCTTTGTTTTCGCTACACAGATACTACCATTCCTCTGCTTGTCATATCCAATCAGTTTCAACCTTCTAGCGCTCTTCAGTGACAGTACAGACCGGTCTGTGTCAGACATGGTCAGAAGTCCAAATTGTCGTTTTTCTCATGTGATATGGCTCATATGTAATGTTAAGCCCGAATGGATTTCCATTATCCTACCGAGATCAAGCGCCAATGGCAAAACATCACTTGCCAATGATTTTCTTTAGCCATCTCTTGTTAATTCATGTTATTACAGTCCAACCTGGCTTAAGCAAGCCCTGTATTAAGCAAGCACCTGTCTTAAGCAAGCACTTTCATTTCCCCCCAATTGATTTTACATGTAAATGACCCTCTATTAAGCAAGCACCTGTCTTACCTGGCCAGAGGCCACTAGTTTCTGTCCCAATTTCGGCTTTAAGCAGCCACTCATTCCATCAATTGCACATAAAAAGAAATATTTTGACATGGATATGCAAACTCTGTGAGGTGTCAAAATTGTCTTCACACCTTCCAGATGCCATAATTCATTGTTTATTGTCTCAAATGATAATCCTAGACAACTTGCCTGGGAAAACTTAGTGACAATTACCACCCACAGGACAATAACAGTAGTAACAGACTATGAAATCATTTGCTAGACCTTTCCATATAAAAGATTTTATCATTTACAGTGTCAGTTTCATCACTTTATCTTTTACTTTTCAATCAAAGCAAACAAAAGTCTATGATATAAATTTTCTTATTCAATAGTGTTTACTAAGAAAAAAATGCTTTCTCAAAAAAGGCCAAATTATTCATGACATAACTCTTGGAAATTTTTTCCACTTTTAAAAGTAGAAGGTCATACCATGAGCTAATCAAGAAAATGAGTGTGCTTTAAGCTTTTAAGGCTGTATCTGTTTCAATTTCTTACATATGTTTTAATGTTGTGACAGGGCAGTGTTATTATTTGTTTATAGCTAGCATGGTTTAGTTAGGACACCCACTCACGTGTCTGAACATAACCTCTATTAAGCAAGCACCTGTCTTAAGCAAGCGATTTTAGTGTTTCCCTTGGCCGCTTGCTTAAGACAGGTTGGACTGTACATTATAAACATGAAAGCTTGTTTTCCTACATGCTTGTAAATCCACAAGGACTGGCTACGAAATAATGACATTTTTCTTTAGTTCTTTATTTCTACAAACTGTCGCTTTATTTTTTGTAGATATTGATGTATCATCTTTACTGAATTGGGTTTCGTCATCATTCAAGGTATATATCCTAGCACGCAGTGATAGTATGGGCAAGACTGCGCAAAGCTTACTGGTACAATAATTGTTCGCACATGACAATTAACAAGTACAGAAATCCCCTGTGTTGGCTTCTATCGAGAAAAGTACCAGTATCGTACAGTCCATTTATACAACGTAATTGAGTTAGGTGTGATCAATATAAGGTCAAAAGACTGAAATGACAACAGTCAGCGACACTAGAGCTTGTCATTGGGTTTCAGCAACAGTTGATCCGCGTCATGATAAAAACCCGTTTTTCGCCTATGCGAAAACAAAGGCGCAGATCAGCTTCGCAGTAACTGCGAAGCTGATCAGCGCCTTTGTTTTCGCTACATGGATAGCTAGTACAATTCATCTTCTTCCTTAATCTGAAATTTCAAGCTTCTATCCATCTTCTGTGGCTGCACAGACCAGTTTGTGTCAGAACTGGTCAGAAACCCAGAAGACCGGTTTTCTCACATCGTGGCTCAGTTATAATAGATTACATTAATGTTATTGCCTGCTGGCACTAATTTCTGCATGTAGTTTTTTTTGTCCACTCATGTCATTTTTTTTTTCTTTGTAATTTTTGCATGAGAAGGATGTGAATGTCCAAATGTCTCTTATTGAAATGCACTAGTTTCTGCACTGTAAGCCTTGATTTTACAAAAGTATATTTTGTGTGAAGAAAGGTTAACACTAGAAACCTTTGTTAAAAAGTCACAGACAAACAGTCAGGCTGGAATAATTTTCTGTAACCCCCAGATTTTAAGAACAATCCCAGATAGTTGGATTAGTTTCCCCAATATTTTCATCTTTTTTTCCAAGATGTTGAAATGTGATTATTTTCTTGCAAGAAATATTGTCCCAAGGGTAATGATTTATAGAGATGATTTGAGCAATCTCGCGAGAAAACCGGCCTGACACAAATCAGGCTGTACAGTCACAGAAGCTGGCTAGAAGCTTGAATTTTCGGATTTAAGAAGAAGAAATGTATGCTCCGTGTAGTGAAAATAAAGACGCTGAACAGCTTTGTGGTAACCGTGAAGCTGATCTGCGTCTTTGGTTTCTCAAATGCAGATTTTTGGTTTTCTCATGAGACGGCTCATTTCATTCACCATCTAACCTAGAAATTGTCAAGGATACAGCTTTTGGAATAGAAAAAAATAACCCCTCACAAATGGAGACTCAAAACAGTAACTGTTATGACTGGCGGCCTGTCTTTTGACGTTCAGTCCAAACCAGATCCAGAATAACCTCTTTCTCATGGAGCAGTGATGAGAGAAAATCAGTCTACGGGGTTTCCGACCAGGTCTGACACAAACCGTCATGTACAGTCACTAAAACAGGCTAGATGCTTGAAATTGTGGATTTAGAAAGTAGGGGAATTGTACTATCCATGTAGCGAAAACAAAGGCGCTGATCAGCTGTGCAGATACTGCACAGCTGATCTGCGCCTTTGTTATCGCATAAGTAAAAATTGTGTTTTCTCATGATGCGTCTCCATTATGACTGAAAGATTGTTGAAAGTGAGTGATTCTAATAACCCACTCTGTTCTGTCATGTGTTGTTGGATGTTGCACCAAAATGCAACTGTAAGAAAGCAGTAACTGCACAGCTGATCAGGGTCATTGTTTCTCTATACAGATAGTACCGTACAATTCCTCTTCTACTTATATTTCAAATTTCATGCTCCTATAGCCTTCTTGTGACAATACTGGCCGGTTTGTGTCGGACAGGGTCGGAACCTGTAAAGACCTGATTTCTTGCGTCGTGTCTCTACTGTTTGCAGGCATACTGGAACAAATGAGCCACATCATGAGAAAACCAAGAATCTGCGGTAACCGCGAAGCTGATCAGTGCCTTTGTTTTTGCTACATGGCTAGTACAATTCCTCTACCTAGTAAATCCAAAAGTTCCAGCATCTAGCTGTCTTCTGTGCTTGTACAGCTGGGTTTATGTCGGACCTGTTCTGAAACCACATTGTTCGTTTTCTCATAATGTGGCTCAAAGAACACGCTGATCATACTCGTAGAATGTGCAGGCTGCAGAATCTTTCCCTTTGTTGATCATTCACAACAAAGCAAGTTTTATTCACAGAACTCTATGAGCCGCCTCGTGGGAAAACCAACAATCTGCATAGGCGAAAACAAAGACACAGATCATCTTCGCGGTAACCGCGAAGCTGATCAGCGCCTTTGTTTTCGCCACTCGGATAGTACAATTCCTCTCCTACTTAAATCAGAAATTTCAAGCTTCTAGCCTGCTTCTATAGCTGTACAGGCCGGTTTGTGTCAGACCTGTTCGGAAACCACATTGTTGGTTTTTCCACGAGGCGGCTCCTATGCGTCAAGAAAGCAAACATTAATAACTAAATTGCCGAGCAGAATATCGTCAGGAAAACATATCCGTGAAATGAATACCCCCTCAAACCCCACTTTTATATAGCAAAACTGGGGTATGCAGGGGTATATCTATTTTTCTTATTTTTGCTCCAAAACATAGATTGTGGGTACTCGTTAGAACCGCCTCGCCGAGGCGGTTCTAACGTGTACCCACAATCTATGTTTTGAGCAAAAATAAGAAAAATATCAATTTTTTTCTGCTGAAAAGTTTCAATTTTTAAACCTCAAAAAATCCCTGTATATTGCATGGGCAAGTTTTCGTAATGGCCTGTGAAAAATCAATGGCTACTAAAAGTCTAATACATATTATAGACTTACAACGTTACAATGGGAAAAGATATGAATCAAATTAATGGGTGACGGGAATCGGCTAGGATCTAACGGCAATATTCTGAATAATGGAAACTGTTTACGAGCCAGATGCAACGTAGTTTAGACAATTTGAATTTCCAAGCAGCCTGTCTCAGAATAGACTTCATCAGGAAAAACATATTTTTACTGCAATATTCATCATTGCCAGGGAAACCAAAACAAAAAAAAAAAAAAAAAAAAAAAAAAAACAAATAGGTACTGATGCAAAGAGAATATCGTAAGCTACATGTAAGTGAGCAGCAGCTGCTATTTCTCTAAAGGTGGCCATGCATGCAGTTACATGTACCTGATCTTAACAAAAAACCTGCAAACAGAAAATAATGAACAACAAAACAAAACTAATATACCTCAATTTCTATATAACACAGATTTTTTGTTTTCAGCATGGACCTTTTCTTGACCCCAAATGGTCCTTTTAGACTAATTTTTCTACATTTGGGTATCAATACATTTTTACTTGGATAGCTAAAGCCATCCTTAAATGATTATTTGTTTGCTGTGCTCCTACCCATCAATTTCAGAATGGGTATAATAGATAGAGCTTTTTATTTTTTTAACCAGAAAAAAGCTTTTTCAGATCAGTACATGAATATGGTTGAAAAAAAACTACATATTCAAAGGGAATTCATTGTTGAAATATTGTTTGAGACTAAATTAGGAAGCTTTGAATTGATTAGAACACTTATCTGAAACTGAATCATTGTTTTAAAATATTAAGAAAAAAAACAAGTTTCCCAAAGTGGCCTTACGGCCAGTTTTGATGGGTAGGTAGGAGCACAGCAAACCAACAATCTTTTATGGTCTCCCTAATATGAAAATTTCATGGGACCCCACCAATAGTGTTATAAAGAGGTTGTGATGTAGAACCCCAACAAAAGTACCGCCTTGTAAAGGTCAGCATTACAGACCATGTTACAATGGAGAAAGATACGAATCAAATTAATGGGTGACAGGAATCAACTAGGATCCAATGGCAATATTCTGAATAATGGAAACTGTTTACGAGCTAGATACAACATGGTTTAGACTACCGGTATTTGAATTTCCATATGAAGCAAGCAGTCTAGTGTGGTAAGGACTTCTTGAGGGGAGGGGGGGGGGGGACTGAAAAATTGAATTGGACATTAAGCCATAATTAACCAAACCAAATCAAAACCTTTTAAGAAGACAAAGTTTCACCGTTCTAATATTTACTATATCAAGCATGTCAAGTTTAATTGATTAGCTCCATCCCGACATGACTGAAAAAATGTTGGCTGGGATGTTAAGCCATATTAACCAAAGCAAACCAAAACCTCATAAAGAAAATATTGATATTTACCATATCAAGTGAAATTGATTGACTCAGTTCATCAACACGCATCACTCCATACTCTCGCAATCTTTACGGCTGATGTAGTCTCAAGTCGTAGCAATGTCACGAGGAAACGGTCTTCGATGTTTCGGTTCAGGTCTGACACAAACTGATCTGTGCAGTCACAGAAGAAGGCTAGAAGTTTGACATTTTGTATTCAAGAAGAGCAGGGACTGAGCTATCTGTGTATTGAAAACAAAGGTGCTGATCAGCTGTGCAGTTACTGCACAACTGATCTGCATCTTTGTTTTAGCATATGTAAAATGCAGGTTTTCGCATGATGTGGATCAGTCTGCGAGATTCATTGAGAGAAATTCAATCAAGAGCAGACATCATAACATGACTGGTCAGCTGGATTCTTGCTATGAATTGATCCTTTCAATTAAAAATTGTGCCACAATGTTACCCTATGATGCAACAAAAATTTCTTACAGCTCAGATTGATGCAACATCACATGACACATGATAAAATGGATTTTGTTGATTGGAAGCTGGAACATTAGGGATGCAACATACAGTGAAGCAATACAGGTCATCGAGGCAGTAGGTTGCATCCCAATCAGGCTTCCAATCACCACAGTTCATTTTGTCACATGTAGTGTTATGTTGTATCAGTCTGCGCTGTAAGGTGAAATTTCAGACTAAGGCGGTAGAAACTTAACAATTAGACTAAACGTACATGTACTGAAACATTTTATTGTAGTCAAGTCAAATTAGCTACAAAGTACTAGCTATGAGTCATTATTAGTATGACATAATAATATTTTTCCCCCAAAAAACTAAGTGAACTTTTAGACTGAAAATTCCAGAAAGAGTCATGATGTTTCAATTTGTAATTTTCCGTCTTAATACAGTCGTGAATGGTGTACTTAAACTCAATTTATTGTTTAGTCCAAAGTCATGTTTTAATAATTAGCAGGAATCTGTCAAACAAAGCCTATGTCATCAGCAAAAAGTTAAAAGTTTAGCAGCTGAGTAGACACAGAATTACGCATTAAAGGTTTACGAAAAAAGATTTTTCAAATAGAAGGTGTTCTTAAGAACTGATCTTCTGAGTGAAGAAAAAAGTTTTTGATTGCAATACTAACTCCTGGGGCCAGTTGTTCAAAATTAATGATGTTGTTAGATAACAATTTGTAAAAATTTCAAATGGCAATATTACAAATACACTGTTATTTTTTGTTGAAAAAATGTAAGAATCCTTTGCATTGCTAAAGAATTTTTGAACAAGTAGGCCCTGATTGTAAATTCTGGTATGAAACCATATCAAAACCATAACACTTTAAGCCTTTCCCAACAAAAGAATATCTATTATGATATAGCTACATGTATGGAAACGATAACACGCCTCTGATATTATATCTAGAGCTATTGATCAGGAAGTGATGTCATAAATTTGGCGGGCAGACATGAGCGTGAATCAGGCAGTATTCACTTATTATTCCCCTCAGCTTTTAGCCGGCAATTTGCATGTCCAGAAATATCGTAACTGAATTATACAAGATTTTTTGATGGGATACTTATAGCGATATTGACAAAATATGTTGTTTTCCTTCAGAATTAGTGCTCTCTGTATAGATGTCTGTAGTGCCTAAATGCCATTATGTCCGGAGTCTGACAGACATGAATTGTGTAACATGATTTTCCTAATATTGTGGACAGAAAGAAAGTCTTGACGAGTGGTTATGACTCAAGTCTGACTGGCTTCAGGTTCATTTTTTTAATTCATTCAGCTTTTACTTCCCTCCCAAGATTATTTCACTAAATATGAGATGGGCAAATCAGTAAGTGGGGCAAATGCCCCTAGAAAAAACATCTGACACACCCATACTTTGAACCTGGCATGTGTCATGTCCACCTTGAACAAGACTCTGACATTTACTCCCCATAGTGTTGGTTATAATAGCTAGTGAGTGGTGGCTCTGTCCTGACTTGACTGATAAATGGTTGACAGGGATGTTATAAAAAGCTTCAGATCTTTCAGTGTTATTTTCATTGTTTTTTTAGTGATTTCTTTTGGCAGAAACAACTTGGGGCCTATTAACCAAGGTCAAAATGTTTTGGGATACAGATTCTGAAAAAGTCGTTTCGACTTTCTTCTGAATCCCTTGTTATATGCAACGGTTGTATAAAATGCTTTGTTTGTCTTGTTATATGTGCATGTATTACAGAAATAAAAGTTTAAACCAAAATGTTTTTTTACATAATGCCTTAGAACCGAAAATGACTCAATACTGAAATGCCTTTGCAGAAATAAGGATGAGCGAAACTTGCATTACATGGGCAGTTTCCGCAGTGGTCAGTTAAGCCTATATTTAAGTTGTTAATCTTGCTTTACTATATACATTTTAGGGTACGTATTAACCATTACAATGCTGATGTCTTTTCAGAAACAAAAGAAGAATTAGAAGAGTTAATGACTGATATAAAAAGAACAGCCAATAAAGTTAGAGCAAAGTTAAAGGGTAAGTCAAAAATGAGCCGCAACACGAGAAAATCGGTCATCGGGGTTTCCGACCAGGTCTGACACAAACCGACCAGTACAGTCACAGGAGCAGGCTAGAAGCTTGAAATTTCGGATTTAAAAAGAAGAGCGTGTAGCTAAAACAAAGGTGCTGATCAGCTTCGCAGTTACTGAGAAGCTGATCTGCGCCTTTGTTTTCGCATAGGCAGAAATCTGGTTTTCTCACGATGGGGCTCAAATACAACACATTACGAAAACAACAACTTTTTCAGCTGTAAAAATTGAAAAAATTCATTTGAAACTTTTGATATTTTTCTTAATTTTTGTCAAAACAGAGGCTGAGGTGGTTTTAATTAGTACCACAATCTATGTTTTTGATCAGAAATATGAAAAATATTGTGTAACCCTGCATACCCCAGTTTAACTGTATAAACGGGTGTACATTTCAAAGACATGGTTCCCAGATGACAACAACAAGAAGTTAGAAAATTATTCCTTGCTCACAAATTAAGAAATAAAATTATACAAATACAACAAAATTGTAAAAATTAGAGATCTTTAAGATGTCTGGAGTTCTTAACTTTCATTACGAAATCACGCCCATGCAACATGGAATTTTCTGAAGTTGTAAAAATTGGAAATTTTCAGCAGAAATGTTTTGATATTTTTCTTATCTTTGCTCAAAACATAGATTGTGGGTAAGTTAGAACCGCCTCGCCGAGGCGGTTCTAATGAGTACCCACAATCTATGTTTTGGAACAAAGATAAGAAAAATAGGTATACCCCTGCATACCCCAGTTTCACTATATAAAAGTGGGGTTCAAGGGGGTATACTTTTCATGGACATGTTTTCGGGATGAAAGGCTTTACAATGAACATGCTAACACTGAATATGCTAAGATGCCTTACTAGTTTGCTAAGCAGTCAGCTTACGATGTGTAAAAAGCATGGATTTTTCAAACAAAAATGCCTCTAGACAACACATTATGATGTTTTTTGTTGTTTTTTTTTTTTCAAGCAGAACTGTCCCTAGATGATTAATCTTAAGTTTCAGGAAAAACTGAAGGAAAAAGATGCAACAATAACAAAACTGATTAACTTGATAAATTACCACTTTAGTCCATATTTTGATCATTTGGGGAATGTGGTTGCCTTGTGGTAAAGTTGGACTCGGGTCCAAGAAGAGATTAGAGTTTGAACCCCACTGGCACAGAATCATTATGAAAACACACCCATGCAATACACAGTTAATTTTTTTCTGTTGTAGAAATGAAATTTTTCAGTTGAAAATTTTAATAATTTCAAACGAAACATTGATTTTGGATACCGCCTCCGCAAGCTTAAGGCGGTTCCACCGAGTACCCACAATCTATGTTTTGGATTAAAATTAAGAAAAATTGGTAAACCCCTGCAAACCTCAGTTTTACTATACAAAAGTGGGATTCAAGGGGGTAAACTTTTCATGGACATTTTTTCCTGATATCAAGAAGAGATTAGGGTTTGAACTCCACTGGCGCAGAGTTGTGCCCTTGAGCAAGACACTTCAACTCCCCAGAATATAGTTAATATCCAGAAATTGGTGGCTCCCTCCAGACTTTACTGAAAAATTGTGGTCAGAGAGGTTAAACCCCATTATGAACAAACTGTCTTGGTACTTTACAGACTTTGACTTAAAAGGTCACAAGTAACTGTAGAGAGAGTAATAGCTATTCAGTCTCTAAGAGCCGAAATTGATACACTTATGAGCCACCGCATGGGGAAACCAATGATCTGCATATGCGAAACCAAAGGCGCAGATCAGCTGTGCAGTAACTGCACAGCTGATCAGCGCCTTTGTTTTCGCTACACAGATAGCACTTTCCTCTCCTTAAATCCAGAATTTCAAGCTTCTAACCATCTTCTGTGGTTGCCCAGGCTGGTTTGTGTCGGACTTGGTTGGAAACCTAAATTGTTGGTTGTCTCATGCAAAGGCTCTTATGTCAATATTTTCTCAATGCTTTCGGCAGCAGAGTTGCAGGAAACTGGCTGGAAACCACAATGCTGGATCACACTGGTGTGACATTAAAACCTAAAGCATTTTATTTAATCAGTAAATTGTGTAAATAAAGTAGTGGAATTGAGAGTTCAATAATCTATTAATAGCATGATTGGCACCATTGGAAAGAATTAAAGTGCATCATGATTGGGTTCCATATGAGCTTTTTTTACATGAAAAGCTGTCTTTTGAGAGGGACACAGTGGTTAGTGTATCAGACTGGAAAGGGAAGTCCGGGCGTCCGAATAGCGTTAATAGCATATGATTGGCACCATTAGAAAGAATTAAAGTGCATCATGAATTCATGATTGGGTTTCATATGATTTTTTTTTGCATAAAAAGCTGTCACAGGGAGACACAGTGGTTAGTGTATCAGATTGGAAAGGGAAGTCCGGGCGTCCGAACCCCCCTGACACCTGTTTGTATCCTTGAGGAAGACACATTAACCAACCCCCACATTGTACAGGGCCCAGTTGTTCAAAACTAACGACATCGTTAGTTAACGTTTCGTTAAAATTTCAAACATTAATATTACAAATACACTGTTATTTTTTTTGTTGAAAAATTGTGAGAATCCTTTGCACTGCTAAGGATTCTCACATTTTTTCATCAAAAAATAACAGTGTATTTGTTACTTTAGCTGATATTTGCTTAACAAATTTATGACTTAACGATATCGTTAAGCTAATGATGCTTTGAACAACTGGGCCCTGGTTAATACCCAGGTTGTGGTGGCTCTGTCCCGACATGGCTGAAAAATTGTTGACTGGTATGTTAAACCACAAAACAAAATGCCCTTTGTGTGTGTGTTTGGAAGGGGGAGGGGGGTGCTGCTGCAAATTTATATTTGGGTTAAATGAACAAAAATCAAAATGTTATGACGCACACACTGTGATTACTACAGTACAGTACAACCTCATTTGAGCTGGCCTATACAGTCTCAGAAATAGGCTAGAGTTTTGAAATTTCGGGTATAAGAAGACAAGGGAATTTACTTTCCGTGTAGTGAAAACAAAGGCGCTTAGCAGCTGTGCAGTTACTGCACTGCTGATCTGCGCCTTTGTTTTCGCATAGGCAAGAAGCCGGTTTTTCTCGTGATGCAGCTCATTTTATAATACTATCTTTGGGGTCCATATAAGCAGACCACGTTATAAGTGAAACTATGTTATAATGACGTTACTTACTGTGGAGGTATAGCAAAATAATCAGTTTGGTAGCCATGAAATGACCGTGTTATAATGAAAACTGCATAATAGTGAGTCGGGTTATGATGAGTTTGAAGTGTACCCATTTTATGCAGAGTAATACAGTGATTTTTCTCCCTATAAAACCGACTCCGGTTTCCGGTATCGTTCCCAATGCAAAAAAGTATGTTTTTTTCCCAATTGAAGGTGGAAAAATTCCCAAAATGAGAGACATTTTCCCATTCAGATTGCTGTTCATTCTAGTCTTTTGTAAACCAAGTCTTTCTTTAAGTTTCCTGGTAAATTTCAATGGAAATCTTTTGAAAACAAAGCTTAGAAATCAATAAAATGACATCGTTTTCATCTCGAAGCAGGCGGTCATCTTTGTTGTTTACATTCAGTGGATTGGTTTATCTAAAAGAAGTTCAATTCCAGGTCATCTCGGTCCAAAAATTTTGATGAAAGTCATCTCGATCTGGACAACTTTTTGCAGACATTTCAATGAGTTTGTGTGTGTGTGGAAAATACAAAATAACTTTACTTTGTGTGTGTGTGTGGGGGGGGGGGGTGCGGGGGGGGGGGGGGGGGGTGGAGGGGGTAATGATTTTGAGAGAGAATAAAAAATAATGGAGTCAGATATTTTTGTAAACTTTTAAACATAGTGTCAAAACTTTACAATACCTTTATTTCTGAACCTTCTTGAACCCAGTGTTTTGAAAATGTTCATAAGATATTTTATCATGCTTTGGTGTTTTGACATTGAAAATCAAGAAAAAATAAATTGTTCAAGGTGTTTATATTAGGTATATGAGTGACACATTGTGTTTCCCAATTCTACTGGAAAACAACGCTTATTTTCCCAATTTGAGGGGGAAACGACGCTATTTTTCCCAATTGAACCGGTACAGGTACCGTTCCCAAAAAGGTGAAAAAAATCACTGTAATATCTAGCTGATTCTTGGGCCAAAATGGTTACCTGCATTGTGGACAGTTTGGCTTAGATTGGGTTCTATTAGGGAATACAGTGTTCCTTTTCAGGCAATTTTGGGGCCGAAATTCGGCCCCATTCCCAATGGCAAAACACCACCATTTTTCCCAATTGACCCAGAAAAATTCCCAATCAAAAATTCCAAAAAAAAATCAGAACTTGAAAGTTCGTTTTTGATAGCCACGAAAACTAATGACTATTATATTTTTACCTTTGTTGAAGTTAATACTGTAAGTAATTGTAGTCTAACTTCCTCTGATATCAAATCCAATGTATTTGAAACATGATTAGTGTAAAATCCCTCATTATAATCAGTTTTGGCTGCTCCAATTTCACCTAATTGTAGAGCATATCTTCCGACTTTGTGCCTAATTTTGGACAGCACTAGTAATCAACACAAAAAGAAATCTAGGTCAGACATGTGTTCACACTGGTAAATGTAAACGAACCGGAGGTTAATGCAACGACGTGGTGGTGGCAAAATTCCGCACAGGAGTAGGCATAAAATGGCGGAAAAGGTAAACAATTTGTGTTCCTCTTTTCTTTTTGATTTCTATATAAGCTTTGTTCTGTTTTATTTGTGATGACATAGGGCGAAAAGTACCTCGGTAACATCGCAGTTTATGGTTCTGTCATGCAAATGGTGATTTATTTAATGGTTTAGCCTGCAAATCGCGCACAGTTCTGGACATTGACTCTGTCATGGGCTTTTTTTCCAATGAAACTGTCCTAAATTGAGACAAATATGCATGTCGTAGCATATTAATTGTTGCGAAGCCGTAAAATAACATTAAAAACACGATTACCATGCCCAGTTTTTTCTTGGTGTCACGGGAAAGGTTTTATTGAAGATATTTATTACACCGCACTGAGAGCATTTTTTGAAGCCTTGACACAACGCACCGATGGTGGCACTAAACCTTATGGGACAATTCATATAATCTGACTATGTTTAGCTTTATGCCTAGCATTTCACCACCCACACATTATAGTCCAACCTATTATCGATTAAGTATATTTTGCCCAACTTTTCATTTACCTTTCATGTCAGACTAGTACTGTCAAAGTTTGTGTATCTACCCTACCAGACAATGCTTAAACTTCTTATACACTAGCTTCATAATTTTGTATTTCTTGACTGTATCATGGAACAGTAATTAATATATTTCCCATTTCAGCGACGAAGAACAACCTCAACCAACCAAGCTATCTATTCAAGAGGTTACTTGGATATTACTATTTAAACAGCGGTTCACAACGAAAGGAGATGCCAAAGTGGCAGAAATCGAACCTCTCGCTGCATAGGAGAAAGCGAAGAAGGGTTGTTCACTTCGTGACTCCAACAAAGAGGGTGAAAATGTTTCCTAGAAAGACTGCAGCCTACACGACACCTGTGAAAGCTGGCCTCGTGTCCAAAAGGTTGCGGACACCGGAATCATTACCTAGAGCAAGCTGAAAAAAGTTGCATACATATGAATGTCCATAATACAAGGCTGAGACGGTTATAAACGAAAATGTTATTTTCGATGAGTTTGAGGAAACAATATCTGAAGAGAACAAAGAATATATAGATATCGCTACGGATAAGATAGTTATGAATAAGCTTTCTGAAGCCGGATTATTACATTACTTTTCTCTAGAAACGTGTCAACAAATGTGGTACTGGGAAGCAACTAAGATGTTCTGGCGAGCAGGGTACAGATTGTTTCATGGCAAATTTTTATCGTTTATGTCATGTCCTCGAGGTATTGGGACATTTGTGAATAATTCATCGTCTTCAAGAAAACTGAATCCTGAGTTAACGGATATAAACTTTGAAGTTCCGAGTAGGACGTCAATATTAGACCAAAATAATAATCTGGTACCGAATGTTATTCATCCCGGTGTAATAAATGAAAGTTTGGATGCTGTTAAATCAATTAGTAATATTAACATGATGTGTGTTGACGGCAAAAAAGTAACTGCAGGCTTGGATGAAGACTTTGGAGACGTGAATGTATTTGGCTTTGGGGACAGATATTGTTTCCTCAAACTCATCGGAAATATCATTTTCGTTTATAACCGTCTCAGCCTTGTATTTTGGACTTTCATATGTATGCAACTGTTTTCGGCTTGCTCTAGGTAATGATTCCGGTGTCCGCAACCTTTTGGACACGCGGCCAGCTTTCATAGGTGTCGTGTAGGCTGCAGTCTTTCTAGGAAATATTTTGACCCTCTTTGTTGGAGTCACGAAGTGAACAACCATTCTTCGCTTTCTCCTATGCAGCGAGAGGTTCGATTTCTGCCGCTTTGGCATCTCCTTTCGTTGTGAACCGCTGTTTTAATAGTAATATCCATGGCAAGTAACCTCTTGAATAGATAGCTTGGTTGGTTGAGGTTGTTCTTCGTCGCTGAAATGGGAAATATATTAATTACTGTTCCATGATACAGTCAAGAAATACAAAATTATGAAGCTAGTGTATGTGAAATTTAAGCATTGTCTGGTAGGGTAGATACACAAACTTTGACAGTACTAGTCTGACATGAAAGGTAAATGAAAAGTTGGGCAAAATATACTTAATCGATAATGGTTTTTTATTTATTTATTTTTTTTAATTCAGTTTTACGTCCCTTTCAAGATTATTTCATCTCACTTGAGACGGGATAATGGTTTGGACTATAATGTGTGGGTGGTGAAATGCTAGGCATAAAGCTAAACATAGTCAGATTATATGAATTGTCCCATAAGGTTTAGTGCCACCATCGGTGCGTTGTGTCAAGGCTTCAAAAAATGCTCTCAGTGCGGTGTAATAAAAAATCATCAATAAAACCTTTCCCGTGACACCAAGAAAAAAACTGGGTATGGTAATCGTGTTTTTAATGTTATTTTACGGCTTCGCAACAATTAATATGCTACGACATGCATATTTGTCTCAATTTAGGACAGTTTCATTGGAAAAAAAGCCCATGACAAAGTCAATGTCCAGAACTGTCCGCGATTTGCAGGCTAAACCATTAAATAAATCACCATTTGCATGACAGAACCATAAACTGCGATGTTACCGAGGTACTTTTCGCCCTATGTCATCACAAATAAAACAGAACAAAGCTTATATAGAAATCAAAAAGAAAAGAGGAACACAAATTGTTTACCTTTTCTGCCATTTTATGCCTACTCCTGTGCGGAATTTTGCCACCACCACGTCGTTGCATTAACCTCCGGTTCGTTTACATTTACCAGTGTGGTGTTAGGTTGAATGAAAAAGCATCCAGACACCAAATTGTGCACTGGAGAATGAACTTGACACTTAACATCCACAGAATATTGTTCTACAAGTATTGACTTTTAGAAAAAAATAATTTTACAAGTACTGGCTTATGTAAAAATAAATACAAAAATTTTGAGAAAAAGTAAATTTATTGGTACCATTGTAACTCAGTGTTGCTTAGTATACATAGAGATATTTTATCTATGTTATCAAATTAACAAGGAATCACTTTACTTAAAGAATTTTACGCTGCAACTTTTTCCCAATTTGGGCATTTCGCGCGTAATTTTTCCCAGTTGCAAGGGCCCCGCCCCCATTCCCAAAAAGGTGAAAAGGAACACTGGAATAGTTAGAGCCGTTTAGTTAGTCATAGCCTTAAGATGCTTATAGATTTGATGATTTGAGCCTTCGCATGAGAAAAACAACAACTTGCATAAGCGAAAACAAAGACGCAGATCAGCTTCGCGGTAACCGCGAATCTGATCAGCGCCTTTGTTTTCACTACACGGATAGTACACTTCCTCTTCTTCCTAAATCCGAAATTTCAAGCTTCTAGCCTGCTTCTGTGACTGTACAGCCTGATTTGTGTCAGACTCGTTCGGAAACCACATTGTTGGTTTTCCCACAAGGCGGCTCATTTATAAATGCAGTTTTCAATCTGCTTGACTCATGAAACCTATAATCAATGGACGTTTTTTTTTTTTACGATAATTCCTGGAATGAATGGGTTTTCGTGTCATTGTCTCTTCAAGGACGCTTTCTAATTAAATTCTCTAGCAATTTATTCTATTCTCTGGAAAGTGGGATGGCTGCTTTATGACAGAAACTCAAATACTGTATATTTTCAAAAAGTTCAGAGTTTTTGATATAGCCCTGAGTTCGAATGTTCGTACAATATTCACTCACAAACAAATTAATGGGGGAAGATTGTGGTTTCCCTCCCTGATGTCAGACAGGCAGATATCACGAAAACATGTCCGTGTAATATATACCCATTTATACCCCACTTTTATATAGCAAAACTGGGGTATGCAGGGGTATACCTATTTTTCTTATTTTTGCTCCAAAACATAGATTGTGAATACTCGTTAGAACCGCCTCGCCGAGGCGAGGGGTGAGGCGGTTCTAACGTGTACCCACAATCCATGTTTTGAGCAAAAATAAGAAAAATATAAAAAAAAATTCTACTGAAAATTTTCATTTTTTAAAAAAAATCTCTGTATATCACATGAGGGTCTCTATAGAGACCCTGATCACATGGGCAAGTTTTCGTAATGGATGGGCTAAGTACATAACCAGTACCTCTAGGTCAATGACAATGACAATTACCCTGTCACAGATTGACTGAGAATCTGCTCAGAGACAATTATGGTAAATGCTCTAAAATTTTGTGCTTTATCTCGCTCGTATAACGTTCTAATTTCTGAATGGAAAATATTTGTTAAAAAACAAAACATCTTCAGGGAATTTCAGGGAATTTAGTAGCATGCATTAATCATGCAAGGCATCTTTTACAGAACTTATTTTCTAGGTTGGAGTCTATAATTTTTAGTGATCAGAAATAAAGAGGATTAAATAATTTACCCTAGTATGCTAATATGTTTTCATGGCTTATTTGATTACACATGTACATAAAAAGCAAAGAAAATATGGAGAAGGGACAACCAAGCTGAATGACCAACAGTGTCCATTTAAACCAAAACAAAAATACACAAAAACTAAAGTGACAATGACAAAATTAGCTTGCAAAACTTGTCTTGACAAACCAACAAACAAAGCACTTTGCATTAGCTCTTGATTTAGCTCAGATGGTCAGAGATCCTCAAAACCTGTCACAATGATAATTTGAACCGCGTTATGAGAAAGCAGGATTTTTGCCTATGTGAAAACAAAGGCGCAGATCAGCTTCACAGTAACTGAAAACAAAGGCACAGATCAGCTTCACAGTAACTGCAAAGCTTATTAGCGCCTTTGTTTTTGCTACACGGATAGTACAATTTTTCATCTTCATAAATTCAAAATTTGAAAACTGTACAGGTCAGTTTGTGTCAGACCTGTTCGGAAACCTTGAAGACCGGTTTTCTCTCGCCGCAGCTCATTTCTCTCCTGACCTAGATAAAGGATGGAGGTAAATGAATTAGTCTTCTTGGTTATCATTGATTTCTGGTGCAAGTTGGCCAAGAAATTATGTAATCATAAGGATGATTTCCCAAGGTTTTCGGAAGGTTTCATAGGTTTCCCGCCCAAAGTTTGAGTGTTTCTGGCAGCTTCTGCGTGATTTGTATAGGCAATATGTTGCATTCTACGTAAAATTCAACATTTGATCAATGCAACAACATGGTGGAAATATCTTGATGTTACATATTACATACAACATAAATCTATGTCAAAGGGGAAGGGGGTCAGATTTTTTCAAAAAAATATTTTGTCAAAAAACATAATTTTTGCGATAGATTATCAAGTAAATGCTACAATATGCTTGTTGCAACCCAAAATTTTGGGTAGAAACTATTTATCCACGAATAACAGGTACAACATCTTTATTAGATTTATAACCGTAAACAGCACTGTCCATCACTTATGCAAAAACCTGTACCTTAAATATACTGTGCAAAATAAAGAAAGCAAATTTTACTTTGAACTGTGACTTCATAGACATTAGGGAAGTTCTTCTGGTAATGGCTTGCATGTATCAAATTATGGTAGAACCAGTCTTTGTGTGATGCTGAAGTGACATTTGATTTTAAGCCCATGGAGGTATATCTCAAGTAAAACAAAAAACATCAAATATTGATATACATATTTTGCACATCTATATATGCATCATAAGTGTACACCTTGTGTATACCTAGTAAAATAGGACAGTCAGTCTGTTCATTCAGGTAGAACATACATATACAGTATATTTCCATAGCCCTGGTGAATTACAAATAATGGACATGAGCACCTTTTTTCGGTTTTGGGGCTTTTTGACAGCCTTCCCCCCCTTGCCCAAACATGGCATTTGGATATAATATGTCATTTACAAAAGTACAGTTGTGTTCAAAATATTTTGGTTGGGCAAGCGGGGGGGAACATGGTCTTATAAAAGGTTTCCTATTTCCTATATGATGCTATATTAAATTCAAAGATTTTGTCCAATTTTTAAGAAGTCACCACTTGAGTTACACAAAACATTACATGCCTAAAAACAGTAGAAATTAATTTTTCGTCTGCAATAAACTTCATTTCAGTGCCTGGAACGTGAAATTTTGAAAATTTCTTGGGCATTTCACAATAGAAATCTTCCGAGAACCTTATGTTTCTTTGATGACACGCAATAGAAAAAAAAGGGGGTAAAAAATCAGAAATTTTAAAACAATAACCCTTCAAAAGCCTTTTGCTTTTATGCACTAGTCATTTGTAACCACGCCCAATACACCCCCCCCCAGGCCCGGGGAGTAGTGGGGACTTTGACTTTTGGTCCAGCAAATCGCTGCTAAAAGCCCCATCTGTCAGGGACTGCTCATTGGTAAATCACTGCTGTTTTCCCCCGCAGCCTGCTATCTTTTCATTTCACAGCCCTTTTTGCCTATATAAAGCAAACCCAGGGTATTTCCCCCGCACTGCCATGGCAAAACTTTGGTCAAAGGCCCATTCATTTCCACGGCTATCCCCCGCCCTCCCCCGGGCCCGGGGAGGGCCGTAGTTACAAATGACTAGTGCATTAAGACCACTACTTCAGAAATATTTAGAGCAAAAGTAAGTAATTGATGTTCATTGGACAGTGATTAACATAATGTAAAATAAATTTGAGTTTGCTGCCTTTAGTGCCTGACAATCCACTGTCATATCATCATATGAGCCTTTGTATGAGAAAAACAACAATTTTAGTTTCCGACCAGGCCCCATACAAGGTTATAAAACTTTTTTCAAGCTCAGCTCAGCTGAGCATGAAATTTCAACTGCTCATAAATGTTGAAATAATGAAAATAAGTGGAAAATTCAGGTTCAAAACTCAAAACCTAGTAATTTATCCTGCTTATAAATGTTAAAATGCCAACAATTGTTGGCATTTTAACATTTATGAGCAGGATAAATTTTAGCCTCAGCTGAGCTGAGCATGAAAAATGTTTTATAACCTCGGGGCCAGGATTGACACAAATGAGACTGTAAGTCACAGAAGCAGGCTAGAAGCATCAAGCAGTTACTGCACAGCTGATCTGAGTCTTTGTTTTTCGCATAATTATATGCAAATTGTTGTGTTTCTGATGCGAAGGCTCATATGTTGTCATGCAGTCCCCATCAGGAAAACATGTCCGTGTAATGTATACCCCCTTCGAACCCCACTTTTATATAGTAAAACTGGGGTTTTCAGGGGTATGTCTATTTTTAGCTCACCTGAGCCGAAGGCTCACAAGGTGAGCTTATAGGATGGCCATGATCCGGCGTCCGTCCGTCGTCCGTCGTCCGTCCGTCGTCGTCGTCGTCGTCCACAATTTCAAAGATCTTCTTCTCTGAAACCGCGTGGCCGATCTAGTTGAAATTTTATGTGGAGCCTCCTTGGGAAGGGGCATTTCAAGTTTGATCGCGAAATCCAGGTCACATGACCAAGATGGCCGCCACGCCCATATATGGTAAAAACCCTTCAAAAATCTTCTTCTCCAGAACCGGTGGGCCGATTTCCACGAAACTTGGTATGTAGCATCAGGGACTTCAGCCCATCATAGTTTGATAAAATGATGACCCTTGGATGACCTTGACCTATTTTACGGCAAGGTCAAATTTGGAAACATAGGCTTTTACATGGGAAAAAGTGAAAACTATGGATTTTTTGAAAACTATTGCAGCCTGAGGCCTGAAAAGTGGTAGATGCAAACAACTAATGGAGTAGATGAAGGTATGTGATTAATGTAGGTCAAGGTCATCTCTTGACCTTGGCCAGTCTGTCGTCCATTCACACTTTTCAAAGATCTTCTTCTCTGAAACTGCTGGGCCAATCGAAGTGAAATTTTATGTGGAGCATCCATGGGTAGAGGAGACGAAAGTTTGATTGCGAAATCCAGGTCACATGACCAAGATGGCTGCCACGCCCATATATGGTAAAAACCACTCAAAAATCTTCTTCTCCAGAACCGGCAGGCCGATTTTCATGAAACTTGGTATGTAGCATTTGGGACTCCAGCCCATCATAGTTTGATAAAATTATGACCCTAGGATGACCTTGACCTAATTTACGGCAAGATCAATTTTGGAAACATAGGCTTTAACATGGGAAAAAGTGAAAACTATGGATTTTTTGAAAACTATTGCAGCCTGATGCCTGAAAAGTGGTAGATGCAAACAACTAATGGAGTAGATGAAGGTATGTGATTAATGTAGGTCAAGGTCATCTCTTGACCTTGGCCAGTCTATCGTCCATACACACTTTTCAAAGATCTTCTTCTCTGAAACTGCTGGGCCAATCAAAGTGAAATTTTATGTGGAGCATCCATGGGTAGGGGAGACAAAAGTTTAAATGCGAAATCCAGGCCACATGACCAAGATGGCTGCCACGCCCATATATGGTAAAAAGCACTCAAAAATATTCTTCTCCAGAACCGGTTGGCCAATTTCCACGAAACTTGGTATGTAGCATTGGGAACTTCAGCCCATCATAGTTTGATAAAATGATGACCCTTGGATGACCTTGACCTAATTTACGGCAAGGTCAAATTTGGAAACATAGGCTTTTACATGGGAAAAAGTGAAAACTATGGATTTTTTGAAAACTATTGCAGCCTGATGCCTGAAAAGTGGTAGATGCAAACAACTAATGGAGTAGATGAAGGTATGTGATTAATGTAGGTCAAGGTCATCTCTTGACCTTGACCAGTCTGTTGTCCATACACACTTTTCAAAGATCTTCTCTGAAACTGCTGGGCCAATCAAAGTGAAATTTTATGTGGAGCATCCATGGGTAGGGGAGACGAAAGTTTGATCACGAAATCCAGGTCACATTACCAAGATGGCCGCCACGCCCATATATGGTAAAAACCACTCAAAAATTTTCTTCTCCAGAACCGGCAGGCCAATTTTCGCGAAACTTGGTATGTAGCATTTGGGACTCCAGCCCATCCTAGTTTGATCAAATGATGACCATAGGATGACCTTGACCTATTTTACGGCAAGGTCAATTTTGGAAACATAGGCTTTTACATGGGAAAAGGCGGAAACAATGGATATTTTGGAAACTGTTGCAGTCTGAGACCTGGAAGTTGCTAGATGCAGACAACCAATGGAGTCAATGAAGGTAAGTAATTAATGAAGGCCAAGGTCATTTCTTGACCTTGACCCAAGGTCATTTAAATATCAAAATTAAAATTGTGGTTTTCTCATAAATCACTGGGTTTGGAAACTATTGCAGCCTGAGACCTGAAACTTTGCAGATGCAGACAACTTATGAATTCAATAAAGGTGTGTGAGTATTCAAGGTCAAGGTCATTTCATGATGACTTAATACTGCAGGATCAGGCTTCAGGTGAGCGTTCTCAGGACCAATGGTCCTCTGGTTCTTATTTTTGCTCCAAAACATAGATTGTGGGTACTCGTTAGAACCGCCTCACCGGTTAGGCGGTTCTAATGTGTACCCACAATCTATGTTTTGAGCAAAAATAAGAAAAATATCAAAATTTTACTACTGAAAATTTTCAATTTTTGTAACTTAAAAATCTCTGTTTATTGCATGGGCATGTTTTCATAATGCATGCAGTCACAACAAGGATTTTTAAAGGAGAACGCACCCACTGCTAGGCGACATCCAATGAAACCTTAGATTATTTTGGTTCTTTTACGAAGACTGTTGTGATAGATATTTTATAAGATTAACCAACATTGACGCTACATTGTCTATAAAACTGTGAATTAGCTGTCGTGGTCTCGTCAAAGAATGTGATTGGATCCCATTTCATTAGTGTGTCTCCTATATGAGCCGCGTCACACGAAAAACGTTTTTTGTCTATGCGAAAACAAAGGCGTGGATAGCTGCGCAGTAACTGCTCAGCCGATCAGTCCCTTTATCTTTGCTTTAAGATCTCACAATCTGTCATCTTCCTAACAGGTTTTCACATGATGCCGCTAAAATAAGCCGCGACTTGAAAAAAAAAAACAATCTTCAGAGTTTCCAACCAGGTCTGACACAAACCAACCTGTACAGTTACAGAAGCAGGCTAGAGGCTTGAAATTGTGGCTATAAGTAGAAGAGGAATTGTGTTATCCGAGTAGAGAAAACAAAGGCGCTGATCAGCTTCGCAGTTACTGCGAAGCTGATCTGCGCCTTTGTTTTCGCATTGGCAAAAGTCCGTTTTTTTTTCATGATGTGGCTCAAACATTCTGGGAGTTGACTTGATTCTGGCATTTTCCTAAATTTTCGGACGGACCGGCCAAGAGTAGATCCCAAGTCTGATTATTGTTTGTTTGTTTGAATTGATGCTTTATGTCCCAGTCAACAGCAATGGTCATGTCGGGATGCTGCCTCCATTTTATGGGACTTTTACCCAACATTTGGATGTCATGACACTCGAAAATTAATGTGCTTCATAAATATAATCACCCAAGCAAATCAATAAGGCTTTTATGTATGGACAGTTTGACTAAACCACTTTTCCTGGGCAGGCTCAGACTTGAGCGGTTCACCAGTAATCAGATGGTCAGTCAGTGGTTTAGAAGCTTTGGATGGAGGCACAAGCAGTCCATCTATTTCTCCTAGGCCCCAATGGGTGGGGGCCCCCAACTCTTATTAGGATCTTCACATGTTTGCATTTTGATATTTCAGAAAATTAAGTTGCTATGAAAGCTGAATTTATTCTGGAAAAGCAGTGCTACATGATTTAATCAAAATGGAAACATGTAGGCATTGTGTTGGTGTTAAAAGGGCACTGTTCAAACTAAGTACAAATTTGTGGTTCAAATCAATTTATCTTATGCCTTAATGAAATTGTGTTATGCCTACATCAGGTCTAGAAATTTTTCTGAGGACCTACTCGTCCTATGGGGCGAGTTGTAAACAATTTTCACTCGTCCTTACTGCTGGTGCACTCGTCCTTAAAATCTGGATTTCAAAAGAGACAAAAATCATCAAAAACTAATGTCGCCCTGCTGCGACATTTTTGTCTACTTTCGATATCAAAATGGAAATGCTCGATGATTTGACTTTTGGTGTAAGCCATTTTATCACATGGAGATAAAACCCGGGACGTCTTAAGTCTCGATAGTACGGCGCGCCGTGAATAAATGACCAATGCTTTCCGGTATTTGGACCATGTACCGGATTTTATTGAATTTCATTTACTGCGGACTAGTGACGTAGTGCAAACATCCGGTTGACAATCGGAGAGGAAACGAAATCTTCAGCTGATTTTGCATTTATGGACATTTACTGCCTTGAGTCAGTCCCGAAAATGCTACTCGTCCTGTCGGGCGAGCCAGGGTAAATTTCCACTCGCCCGTATCGAACTTTCACTCGTAAATACGAGCGGACGTGTGGATTTTTCTAGGCCTGTACATACAATTGTAGTGTATCTATCAAATGAATTTCATGCCTAAATCTTGAAATGTTGGTTATAAGTAGAAGAGGAATTGTACTATCTATGTAGCGAAAATAAAGGCGCCTTTGTTTTAGCATAGGTAAAAGCCTGGTTTTCTCATGACATGGCTCATACAGAACAAGAAGAAGAACAGTTCAATAAATTCTCAGCCGATCTCCTAAACCATTAATTTGTCCTTCTTCCTATTTTTAACACATTCTCAACTGATCTGGAATTACATGTGTCCTTTCCATTTTCAGCAACTTCTCACCTTTTAGTAATAATTGACCCGTGACGCGAGAAAACCGGAGTTTTGCCTATGCGAAAACAAAGGTGCAGATCAGCTGTGCAGTAACTGCACAACTGATCATAGTACAATCCCTCTTCTTCTTAAATCCGAAATTTCAAGCTTCTAGCCTTATTCTGTGACTGCACAGGCCGGTTTGTGTCGGACACCCTGAAGACCGGTTTTCTTGGGTCGTGGCTCATTTGTCCTATCTATTTTCAGCAGCTTCTCATCTGATCTGGAAATACATTTATGTCACTGTTGTCAATAGTTTAACGACAAAATTCAATATAACATTTACATGTACACATATTTGTTCTTCTTTCTATTTCCAGTGAAAATTCAATAATACATGTACATGTATTTGTTCTTCTTTCTATTTTCAGTGATAGAACAAAATATAGAACAAGAAGAACAGTCCAATAAATCCTCAGCTGATCTCCGAATTAGAAAAACTCAGGTGTGTATGAAAACTCTATATACCAATAATGCAATGAAACTTGTTACTGTGATGTAATATCACGTCACATGTCAAAATGGAGTGAGGTGATTGGCAACAACTGCCAGGAAAGCTCATTGCAATGCTGTAGGTTGTTGTAGACTTCCAGTCACCATATTCCATTTTGTCATGTGACGTGTGATGTTGCATCACTCTGCGCAGTAACAAATTTGGTTGCATCACGGGTATATGGGGTGATGAAAGGTTGGGTCTACACTTACACTTACAAGGACAGGGCTTTGGAATTTTATAAGCATTTTAAGGAAGAAATAAAAAAGTAAGCAGTGACCAGACAGCGGCACAATCAGAGCTAAAATACTACCCTATAACCAAGATGGGTAAAACCAATATCCCAAATGAGAAACCTGATTTTTGCATATGGGAAAACAAAAGTGAAACTGCGAAGCTGATCAGCGCCTTTGTTTTCGCTACACGGATACGAGTACACGTAGTACAATTCCTCTACTTTCTAAATTGAAAATTTCCAGCCTCTAGCTGAACTGCTTGTTTTGTGTCAGACCTGTTCAGAAACCACATTGTTGGTTCTCTCATGAGGCGGCTCAAATAATTGGTAAAAGAAGTTGTTTTCTAATGCTACAGCTCAAGAAGACAGTTGAATTAACGCAGCCTACAATTGAGCCGCCTTGTGGGAAAACCAACAATGTGGTTTCCAAACAGGTCCGACACAAATCGAGCTGTACAGTCTCAAAAAAGGGCTAGAAGCTTGAAATTTTGAAGTTAAGTAGAGGAGGAATTGTACTGTCCGAGTAGCGAAAACAAAGGCGCTGATCAGCTTCGCAGTTACTGCGAAGCTGATCTGTGCCTTTGTTTTCGCCTATGCAGATTGTTGGTTTTCCCATGGGGCGGCTCAATTGATTTCATCTTTTTCATTCCGCTACAAAGAAATAGATCCAAAGAAATAGATCCAAGTTTAAAATGTGATACGTGGGATTAGATTAATTTGTCTTAGAACTCGTAAAATTGAATGAGCGTGGGTGAATACATATCGATTGCTGATCCCATTCATTAACCCATGTATGGGTTCCATTTGAGCCGCAACGCTAGGAAAACAAGTCTTCGGGGTTTCAGACGAGGGCAGACGCAAACTGGACTGTAGAGTCACAGAAGAGGTCTAGAAGCTTGAAGTTTTGGATTTATCAAAGAAAGGGATTGGACTATCTGTGTAGCGAAAACAGAGATGCTGATCAGCTGTGTACAGCTGATTTTGTTTTCGCATGGGCAAAACACCAGTTTTATCATGAAGCGACTCATTCTATAAATGGGAAACATGCAAATCATAAGATTCTGCAGATACGTGTTCTTATTTGAGCCTTGTGTACTTTGTCAGAATGGAAGTTGTCTTTTAGTTTACAGCTAGGTAATACACATGCAAGCCTGTTCAGCGCAGACTTTAATTATACGAGCCTGTGCATGAGAAAATCAACATTTTGGGTTCCGACCAGCTCCGACACAAACTGGGCTGTACAGTCACAGAAGATGGTTAGAGACTGGAAATTTTGGATTTAAGTAGAAGAGGAATTGTATTATCTGTGTAGCAAAAACAAATGCGCTGATCAGCTTCACAGTTACTGCGAAGCTGATCTGCGCCTTTGTTTTCGCCTATGCAGATTGTTGGTTTTCCTACGTGGCTGCTCATACCAGATATCGGAAGAAATTGCAGTATCTAGGTCATCTTAATATTTTGTGTTTGTTTCTTAACAATGGCTGAATGTTTGTTTTTCCCATGATGAGGATAAAAAAGAATTCAAATCAATTTGACAAATGAAAAATGAAATGATTTTGAGATAGAAGTAGTTCAGATACAAAACGGACTTGATTGAACTTTATGAACTGACTTCCAATGCTGCACATTTAGATTTTTGAAAAGTAGGAATAGGGGGCACAGAGATTGTACGAGTACAATAAAATTTAAAATCCCAAACCCTGACACCAGGTGGGAAAGAAAGTACAATGCAAAACATTACAAAAATGCTACAACACCCTTGGAGTGCAAGATAGCTAGCAGTAGCTCTTTCCCAACAAGGTAGCCATCCAGCTGGCATCAACAAAATACAAAAGTGGTGAGTACAAAAGAGGTAGATAGAAAAAAAGAGAGAAAATTTTGCACTTTGCTTTTGACTGAAAATGACTACAAAAAAGGGCTAATATACATACTAAACTTAGATACTTGCTACTATCTGGTATGCATACTGGTAAATGCAGTCTGTAAGGTTAAAAATGTGTGCAAACTAGGCCCTATAAGTCTGTCTTTAAGCAACAGCCCAGGTTATGATCTCTCTGTTTGGTGTACTGGCATGTCTTTTCACATGGCAGTCATATGACAATAACATGGCGTGTTTTCATTACTATAACTCGCCTATGCTATATACAAAGACTTTTAAAGTTGTAAAAAATGAAAATTTTCAGGTGAAAAATTTTTGATATTTTTGTTGTGTTTGCTCGAAACTTTGAATGTGGGTACACACAGTCTATGTTTTGGATCAAAAATAAGGAAAATAGCATACCCCTATATACCCCAGTTTTACTGGATAAAAATGGGGTTTAAGGGGAATACTTTTCACAGACATGTTTTCCTTTTTTAGTACTCGACAATTTCTCGGAAGTTTGTCGAGGTTATGAACGAGTACAACTCGGCACAGCTTGACTACCGTGATAGATGCAAGGCGCGTATACAAAGACAAATGGAGATTAGTAAGCGTGCAGAGTGCAGTTTGAAGCACTTCTCATCTTAGTTATAGTTCAATACAATATTATTTATACATGTCTGGGTGCAACTATCAGTATTTCTGTCACATTCTACTTTTCCTTTATTTGTGAAAAGAATACTAAAAAGTGTTAAATGAGCCGCTGCTTTGGAAAACCAAAAATCTGCATAGGCGATGCTGATCAGCGCCTTTGTTTTCGCTACACAGATAGTACATTACGTCTACTATCTAAATCCAAAATTTCAAGCCTCTAACAATTTTCTTTGACTGTACAGCCTGGTTTGTGTCGGACTTGGTCGGAATCCAGATTGTTGGTCTTCTCGCGCACAAGCTCAAATAGTTTGTTTTGGCAAGACTGAGTTATCATTTCTACAAAACCTTTTACTTGATACATGATTGGTTAATTCTAAATTTAAAGTGACTGCATTAAGTTAACGCGTAAAGTTATTGAACATAAAAATATGCTGATTTTAGCATAAAGCACATTCGTCAGAAACTACTGATAGTTGCCTCAGTTTATTTTTCATCAATATTTAATTTGATTTTTACAGTTTACATTTTTCGTCCATTCTCAGGAATGGATTTTGCTGTTGTTGTTCACATAATTTGATATTTATTAACTTTTTGTTTTTTCTTTTTATTTTTCTGTCGTAGCACGCAACATTATCACGTAAATTTGTCGAAGTTATGAATGATTACAATGCCTGTCAGATAGACTATCGGGAACGGTGCAAGGGACGGATACAGAGACAGTTGGAAATAAGTAAGAACCAGTCTAATTTTAACTCCATTAGAGTAACCCCCCTTTGTGACAATGTCATGATGGTAACCTCCCTTGTGCTGAATTATTGTCCTTGTGAAAAAGTGTTGCAAAAGAGGAAAGTGACTATAATAGCAAAGATAATAAGCAAACTTGCAATGTATTCAGTTTTTACTGTGTTTTTGGAGTCAAAATTGATGTAACTTCATTTGACATATCTAGTGTGTAGTATAATGGGAATACTGCAAATTATGGCATGTCTTGACTGCTTACTGTAGATGTATCTCAAATTTTGTTTGCAATATTAGTTAGGCTCAAAAAGTTTTGATTTGTTTTGAATTTCCTGGGCCTCTTTAAAAGATTTCCTAATGTGGAAAGCTCTTTGGCCTAGACTAGTGGTAGAACATCAGTCTCTTAATCGAGAGGTCCTGGGTTTGAATCCCAGTAGTGGCCTTGAGCGAAGCACATAAACTGCGCATAGAACTAGAAAATACCCAGGAAGGGCTGGCTTTGTCCAGACATGACTGAAAAATTGCTGACTTGGACATTAAACTGCAATGCAAACGTTCAAATAAAGATTTCTTCATAAAGTAAGTATAAAGGTGCAATAAAGTCTCTATTACGTAGATACATATTTAGCATTATTAAGTGCAGAGACATTTCATTTCACAAAAAGTCACTGAACACCAAATGAGCCTTCGTATAAGAAAACCAACAAACTGCATATGGGAAAACAAAGGCGCAGATCAGCTTCTTTCCTACTTCTGTGACTGTACAGGCCAGTTTGTGTCAGACCAGGTCGGAAACCCAGATTATTGGTTTTCTCTCATATATAAGGCTCAAATATATTGTTCCTCTGCTTTATGTGTACCTTTTTTGCATACAAGTATAAGAATATTATAGAATTCTTACTGAAATAAGTAGGAGTTAAAAATAATCATATTTATCAGAAAGATCCTTATATTTTGTTTTTGTTTGCTTGATGTAAGATTATGTTTTATGTAGTTTTTTCAGTTTTTACTCCTAAAATTTCACAGTTTGAAAATTTAATGTGCCACTGCATAAGAAAACCAACAAAATGTTTGGAAGAAAACAAAGGCGCAGATCAGCCTATGGTTACTTCCGTGAAGCTGATTAGCACCTTTGTTTTTGCTACACGGATAGGACATTCCCTCTTCTACTGAAATACAAAATTTCAAGCCTCTAACTATCGTCTGTGACTGTACAGCCTGGTTGGTGTTGGACCTGGTCAGAACCCAAATTGTTGGTTTTTCTCATGCACAAGCTGAAATCTGAGACACTTTCTTTTTCACTAGAAATTACAGTGTGCATTAGTTTGGTTTATATCTAGATCAGAACCTCTTGTGTAATTTTCTGCTGATTTGGAGAAAATTTTCTGCTGATTCAGTGAAAGATTCTGCTGATTCAGTGAATTTTTATGCTGAATCTGTGAATTGCAGGTTTTAAAAATTTCTGCTGATCATTCAGTGAAATTTTCTACAGATTCAGTGAGCTTTCCACTTAGTAAAATGTTTTAGTGATTCAGTAAATTTTCTGCTGATTCAATGGAATTTCTTCCGAATTTTTCAAACTTTCTGCTGATTCAGGGAAATTCATTTCCTTCCTTGGAAGACATTTGAAATATACTGAACTTTATAAAGAAATGCTGTCTGGTAAAGGAAAGAATTTGGTAGATGTTTCCAGCCCCTCCCTTCAAACTCTAGTTTCATGATAAAAAAAACTTAGGTATTATTTGTAGTTGTGACTTAGGATTATATCATTTGAGCCTTCGCATGAGAAAAACAACAATTTGGATTTTTGACCATGTCCAAAACTGGACTTCTAGCCGCAGAAGAAAGCTAGAAGCTTGAAATTTCAGATTATACAATTTATGGAGCAAAAATAAAGGTGCTGATCAGCTGTGCAGTTACTGTACAGCTGATCTGTGACTTTGTTTTTGCATATGCAAATTTATGGTTTTCTTCTGCGAAGGCTCATTTGATTTGTATTTAATTTAATGACTTCTTTGTTAAATATTTTGCATGTACTCAAACGCTGACATTTCATGCATCCCTTTTAGTCTTTGTTGAGTTGAGGTGGTATAGAATGTCCTAACAACAGCAAAAGTCATATGGAGACTAGACAAGGGTGCATATCTCAGAATAATTTTGTCATAATTTTATAAATATACATGTAGTATCAAAGGGAAAGGTAGACATTGTGCTTTAGAATTATGTTTTAATATGCAAATTACCTGATTTGCATATTAATGAATATGCAAATTTTACACCTTGGTTTACATGGCAAATGGCTTAACCACAATGTCAGTAGTATTTATGCCTAATTTAAGTTTGGAATCTTTTTTACCCAGTTAACACAGAAAACTCAATTGATAGTGTCTGATTTGAGCCGCCACATGGGAAAACCAACAATATGCCTAGGCAAAAACAAAGGCGCAGATCAGCTTCGCATTAAATGCGAAGCTGATCAGCGCCTTTGTTTTCGCTGCACAGATAGTACAGTTCTTCTACTTTCTAAATCCAAAATTTCCAGCCTCTAACCATCTTCTGTGTCTGTACAGCCCGGTTTGTGTCTGAACTGGTCGGAAACCACATTGTTGGTTTTCCCATGAGGCGGCTCATTTGTCTTGTAGCAGATCCATGATTGATCTTCACATTAAAACATTTCTTTCATGATGATGACAGTTTGGTCATAAAATTCTTCTAAATCCTTTCTTCCCCTTAAGTTCCGCTGATTCAAGAAGACGTTACTTGCTTACCTTAAAAGAATTAGACGCCAGGCTAAGCAATTCTGATTCTTAGACACGGACCGTCTAGAGCCAATTTTGTCAGTTATGTGCACTGAGTACTGGTAAACTGCCAAAGGGAGGCTATGTGGCTAGGATAACTGTCTGTCCTAACGTTACCTTAGCTATTGACCATGGACATAAAGCACCAACAAACAAAAACGAACTTAAGAATTTTCATGATCCTTAAATTTTTGCCAAGTGCCTTCATTGCATTATGTGATACATGAATTATCAAATGAGCCGCCTCGTGGGAAAACCAACAATGTGGTTTCCGAACAGGTCCGACACAAACCGGCCTGTACAAGCACAGAAAAGAGCTAGAAGCTTGAAATTTCGGATTTAAGTAGAAGAGGAATTGTACTATCCGAGTAGCGAAAACAAAGGCGCTGATCAGCTTCGCGGTTACCGCGAAGCTGATCTGCGTCTTTGTTTTTGCCTATGCAGATTGTTGGTTTTCCCATGAGGCGGCTCAAATTTTGGCACGGGAAGCATGGTGGCCTTAGGTTGTAGAGTATTGGACTCCGAATTCAGAGGTCCTGGATTTGATCCCCACACTGAGCACCATGTTGTGTCCTTGAGCAAAACACATTAACTCCCCACAGTACTGGTTAATACTCAGGAAGTGTTGGCTCTGTCCCGACATGACTGAAAAATTGTTGACTGGGACATTAAACCTCAATACAAAGTTTTGGCACTACATTACTTGCTATCAAGTATAATATATCAAAATAGAAGGGCCTTTTGGAGAAAAGAAATGTATTCACTTTGTATTTGTGTTTTTCAGCTGGTAAAACTACAACAAATGAAGAGATCGAAGAAATGCTAGAATCAGGAAATTTAGCAGTATTTACGCAAGATGTAAGTATGGAATTTGGAAAATTTTGCAGTATTTACACAGAATGTAAGTGTAGGAACAGACGATTCATGCAGCTTAGAAATTGGTGAAAATAAGCAGTATTTAAACAAGATGTAAGATAAGAATCAAGAAATTCAGCAGTATTTACACAGGTGTAAGTGTAGAATCAGAAAATTTATGCAAGATGTAAGTATAGAACGATGTAAGTATAGAATTGAGAAATTTAGCAGTATGTTACCAAAATGTACTCATAGAATTAGGAAATTTAGCAGTATTTATGCAGATTGTTAGTATAGATTTAAAAAAAATGCAGGATGTAAGTATAGAATCAAGAAACTTAACAATATTTACGCAAGATAGAAGTATAGAATAAGAAAATTTATGCAACATGTAAGTATGCAATGAGGCAAGCAGTATTTACACAGAATGTGAGTATTGAATCAGAAAATTGAAGTTAATAATTTGGAAAGTAAGCAGTATTTAAGCAAGATGCAAGAATAGAATCAGGAAATTTAACAGTATGGTACACAAAACTTATTATTTGATAAATTTAGCAATATACACTGAAAAAGTAAGTACACCTGGACCTCTTTATAACACAGTTCATTACAACACGGTCTTGGATATAACACAGATAATTGTTGGACCCCAAATGTTCATTTTAGACTATTTTTGCTGTAATATGTCTGTACATTTTACTCTGATTGGATAGCTAACCCAGAAGTTGGCTTTGACCCTAACAAAAGTGTTAAAAAGAGGCTGAGGTGTATATGATTTTATATTGTAATAACTATAGAGTTTGGGTCTAAAGTTTGACATCAAATGCTTGATCTAAAAACCAATCGTGATTTTGCTAAAAAAAAAAAGATAATGCTTTTTAAAAGCATCAGTAATAATTCTGTGAATAGGGTCATGAGGTTTATTTGCTGAAACTAATAATTTTTATTTATAGCAAATTAGCAGTTTTGCAAATCTAAGACAAACTAGGACAAGAAGCATTTTAACAGCTACAAATGTCCTTAATCATGGAAACTTCTGGGGCTATGCTGTTTGCCTATGTCCCACAAAAAGGACGCCAGGCTTATATGAGTTAAGAGCAGTCTGAAACAGAAAAGTGTACTGGTGACACATGATATGACAATATTCACCAGCAGTCTGGCCCGTATCTTAACTTTTTATTACAAGGGACAGTGTTTCTTAAAACACAGGAAAAGACAAAAAAGTTAGTGAAAGAATGCTGCTTCTTCTCTCAGTATTTAATTAAGGCAGTTATAAATTGTTACAAATTTGAAATTGCAAACTGTTCTCTTGTATAATGAAGACAAATTAGTTAAAGGAATACAAATTTAAGAATTTATCGTCATGTCTTTCACTAATATTGAACAGCAGATGTTTTCTTAACTTGTTCATTGCTCTAGAATATTGTGGTTTGTCTAAAATTAGAGACAAGCAGTTATAGTGCAAAGAATAATGTTAATAAAATTGTCTTCGAACCCCACTGACGCCGTATTGCTTAATACCCAGGAAGTAATGGCTGCAACTTGGTATGACTGAAAAAAATATTGACTGTCTTATGAATCTGAAAATTCGTGACTTTAAAATGATGCATAGTTTGAAAAAAATCCAACGTCCCTGATGGGGTTCGAACCCGGCTCGCCAGGGTAGAAATCCAATGCCTTAACCACTGAGCCAAAGAGTCGACTCCCTGATGCAGTATGTCAGAGATTGTACTTATGGGATACATTGTATTGAATAGCTGTACTATTTATAGAAGCTATGCGTCATGTGATCTGCCAACCCGACCTTCCAACCATGGCAGATAATCTCGAATGAATGAGTGGTGCAATGGGACATAACAGACTGGGGCATAAAACAACAACAACAAAATATAATCATAAACTGCCTATAGTACTAGAACTGGTTAATACCCAGGAATGGATGGCTCTATCCCAACACAACTGAAAAGGTTGTTGACTAGATTATGTTAACAAAAAAATAAATAAAATAATGAAATGAACTTTTTCCTTTTAGTTGAATTTCATTTTTTTTCTCTAAATTTGTTTCCAGATAATAATGGAGACCCAACAAGCCAAACAAACGTTAGCTGATATCGAAGCAAGACATGCAGATATTATGAAGTTAGAGAAAAGTATACAAGAACTCCACGATATGTTCATGGATATGGCTATGTTGGTAGAACAACAAGTAAGTTGCCGGGCACCAGAGGGAAGTGTGGTTTTACGCCCCTTTCAAGATTATTTCTTTCATACAAGACAGGCCAATCAGTATAGGTGGGGCGAAAATGTTAGTATGGGAGAAAACAACACCGGACACACGCATACATGCAGAACTTAGCTTGTCTTACAATCATGTGCCTAGCATGTGACTCAACTCCATACAGGACACAGTGGTCAGATGATGGAATGATTTAGAGTGGATATATAATTTAACTACCTCATCCATCTGGTCATGGGGGCCACACAAAAACTGTTAGCAACAAGAACATAAAAGAAGATATGCAATATGTGTACACTTGAAAGAAGAAGAAAATGTTTATGTTTTAAACAAATTTCCGTACTTGCAAGTTGACCCATTTTAGTTTACTTTAAAACTGAATGGACCTGGTAGCTCCATCGGTAGTGTGTCTTTCCTGAATAAGGTGAAATGTTTTTTCTTGGGAGAAATCATTTAACTTTTTTAGCTCACCTGAGCCGTCAGGCTCACAAGGTGAGCTTATAGTATACCCATGCTCCGTCGTCCGTCCGTCCGTCGTCCGTCGTCCACCATTTTCAAAGATCTTCTTCTCTGAAACAGCTTGGCCAATCAAAGCCAAATTTTACATGAAGCATCTATGGGAAGGGGGAACCAATGTGTATATAAATAATCCAGGTCACATGACCAAGATGGCCGCCATGCCCATATATGGTAAAAACCCTTCAAAAATCTTCTTCTCCGGAACCATTGGACCGATTTCAACCAAACTTGGCATGAAGCATCGATGACTCAAGTACTACAATGTGTATATAAATCATGACCTTGCGGTGACCTTGACCTATTTTACGGCAAGGTCAACATAGGTCGCCTTTGCATTTGAATGGGAAAAATTGTTAAATTGTCATTTAAAGGAAAAATCTTGCAGAAAATGAGCAGTAGGACTGAATATTAATGATTCTGAAAAAAATTGGACCCCAGGGGCTCATATGCCCCCACCCCCGGGCAATATACATGTATATTACCATAATATTCAAACATCATCTCCTCTGAAACCGCTTGGCCAATCAAAGCCAAATTTTATGTGAAGCATCAATAGGAAGGGGTAATCAATGTGTATATAAATAATCCAGGTCACATGACCAAGATGGCCGCCATGCCCATATATGTTAAAAACCCTTCAAAAATCTTCTTCTCCAGAACAGGTGGATCGATTTCAAATAAACTTGGCATGAAGCACCGATGGCTCAAGCACTACAATGTGTATATAAATCATGACCCTGAGATGACCTTGACTTATTTCACGGCAAGGTCAACATAGGTCGCCAATGCATTTGAATAGGGAAAACTTTTAAAATGTCATTTAAAGTGAAAGTCTTGCAGGAAATGGGCAGTAGGACTGAATATTAATGATTCTGAAAAAAATTGGACCCCAGGGGCTCATCTGCCCCCACCCCGGGGCAATATACATGTATATTACCATAATATTCAAACATCTTCTCCTCTGAAACCGCTTGGCGAATCAAAGCCAAATTGTATGTGAAACATCTATGGAATGGGGGAATTAATGTATATATAAATTATCTAGTTCACATAACCAAGATGGCTGCCATGCCCATATATGGTAAAAACCCTTCAAAAATCTTCTTCTACGAATTTTAAGGACCGATTTCAAAGAAACTTGGTATGAAGCACCAATGGCTGAAGTACAACAATGTATATATAAATCATGACCCTGTGGTGACCTTGACCTATTTTACGACAAGGTCAACATTCTATGCATTGGAATGTGGAAAACTTTTAAAAAGTCATTTGAGGTGAAAATCTTGCAGGAAATGGGTAGTAGGACTGAATATTAATGATTCTGAAAAAAATGGACTTAAGGGCTCATATGTCCACACCCCGGGGCAATATACATGTTTATTATATAAGCTACTGAAAATCTCGCTTTTCATTGGCCCAAAGCGCCCACGTGGCAAGTCTTCAAATTGTCATATTAACTGGCTAGCGCGTGCTGGCAGGTCTATATTAGTTACTAAATTTAGAGCTGATTGGAAATTACAAAAAGAACGACAAGTTTCCTATCAGCTCTAAATTTAGAAACTAATGTTGACCTGCCAGCACGCGCTAGCCAGTTAATATGACAATTTGAAGACTTAAAATATAATAAAACAATTAACGACTATTGAGGCATTGGATATGATGTGATATCGACCCGAGAATACCAATATTGACCTCGGCTTCGCCTCGGTCAATATTTATATTCTCGGGTCGATATCACATCATATCCAATGCCTCAATAGTCGTTAATTGTATAATATTACCATAATATTCAAACATCCACTCCTAAAACCACTTGGCCAATTGAAGCCAAATTTTATGTGGAGCATCTATATGATGGGGGAACCAATGTGTATATTAATAATCTAAGTCACATGACCAAGATGGCCACCATGCCCATATATGGTAAAAACCCTTCAAATATCTTCTTCTCTGAAACCAATAGATTGATTTTAATGAAACTTGGCATGAAGCATCCATGGACAGAATATTGATTAGTCTGAAAAAAGAAAACGGCCCAAGGGCTTCATCTGCCCCTGCACTGGGGTTAAATACCATAATATTCAAACATGTTTATTGGTATATGCAGCAGACTCAGGTGAGCGTTTACAGGACCATTGGTCCTCTGGTTTGTTTCTACTTTCTAGGGAGACATTATTATTGAACTTTTTTCTAGGGAGAGATGATTGACAGAATAGAATTCAATGTAGAGCAGGCTGTCGACTATGTAGAAACTGCCAAAATGGACACTAAAAAAGCTGTCAAATATCAGAGTAAAGCAAGACGAGTAAGTAATGTACACATGGCTACAAATGAGCTGCGATGCAAGAGAACCGGTCTTCGGGGTTTACGACCCAGTTCGATACAAACTAGCCGGTATGACTACAAAAGAAGGCTAGAATCTTGAAATTTCAGATATAAGAAGTGGAAAGACTGTACCATCCATGTAGTGAAAATCAAGGGGCTAATCAGCTGTGCACTTACTGCACAGCTGATCTGCGCCTTTGTTTTCACATAAGCAAAAATCCGGTTTGCTCTTTTCACAGCTCAAATTTGAAGCTATGTACATTTTCTTGTATTTTTTTTCAATTTTTTTCTACCTCTTCTTTCACACAATTTTTCACCTCTTTCCACACACTTCACCAATTTCTCTCACAACTTTTAACCAATTATACACTAGTATAAGCCGTCTCGTGGGAAAACCAACAATGTGGTTTCCGAACAGCTCTGACACAAACCTACCTGTACAAGTACAGAAATGAGCTAGAAGCTTGAAATTTCAGATTTAAGTAGAAGAGGAATTGTACTATCCGAGTAGCGAAAACAAAGGCGCTGATCAGCTTCGCAGTTACTGCGAAGCTGATCTGCGCCTTTGTTTTCGCCTATGCAGATTGTTGGTTTTTCCATGTGGCAGCTCATATATTTTCTCATCTTTTTCTGCAACACCAATTTTCCATTGCACAAACTCCAATGATAATTTTGATTCTATGAAATTCTCTTGCAACTTGAGTCTTCTGTTGTTACTGACCATATCATGCATATTTATCTCTTGTATTTGCTCTTCTGTCTGTGCAATTTTGTCATCACACTGTTGAATAGGAAGTTTTTTTATTCTTTGATACTTAATAAGTGTACAGTAATATGCTACATTTGCTGCAAAACAATACACAACAGAACTTTTTCATTGTAAAATATTCCAATACAACATAATAAGATACAATGCAAAAACAATTCATTCAAGAACACATTTTAATGCTGAATTTGTTACAATATAATGTGGCGTATTAAAATACGATACAAAACAATACAATACAATACAATACAATACAATACAATACAATACACTGTGCGATACATGATGTACAATGCATGAGCAATGCATTAAATAAAATTGAGGTTATTACATACAATAAAACAACAGATTTTTATCTTGTAGAGTATGTGTACAAGGAAAAAAAATGATACAACACACATATTGTCACTGCATATTTATATGAATACCCTAAAAGTACAGAAATCTCTCTGCACTCTCCTATAATAAAATATCTATCTAGGATTTGTCTGCGGTTGGATAATCATCAATCAGTTGTCCAAACAATATTGAATCATTGGGACAGCTCCAAAGGTCTCTCATGTTCTGAACTGTTCCAAAAGAAAAGGAATCGGCTTCCATGTGAAACTTTTGTCATTATCATATGAGCCGCGACGCAAGAAAACCGGTCTTTGGGGTTTCCGACCAGGTCCTACACAAAACCAGGCTGTAAAGTCCTAACAGATGGTATGGTAAGAAGCTTGAAATTTTGATAAGGAATTGTACTAGCCTAAGGCGAAAACAAAGGCACTGATCAGCTGTGCAGTTACTGCATAGCTGATCTGCGCCTGTGTTTTCGCGTATGCAAATTGTAGGTTTTCTGATGCGGCGGCTCATATCCATTTGATTATCCATTTTCCTCTTCTGTTGGACTTTTTTATCAGTCCCTAGTAGGCATTCTCTCTATTCTGACAAGTTCTGAGGGCCAGCGAAATTCTTTCCAAAAATGGTGTCCTTTTCTATGTATTTTGTTGTTCTTAGAGACCCTTAGAAAAGTCAGCTGTACATAATCTTACTGGCGTACTAGGAACTTGAAGCCAGCTAGGCATATTGATAAAGCCACTCGCCTTGTAAACTAGGGGTCTTGGGTTTGATCCTGGCTCGGAGGTTATGGAACGAAATTTCAATTTATTTGGGCTATTTTGTCATTTATGAGCAGTTTAAATTTTATGCTCAGCTGAGTTGAGCATGAAAAAAGTTAAATAACCTTGGGTCCTGGTCTCCTTCAGTATTTCAGATGAGACTAAAACCAAGGGTCCATCTCCATTATGACGTTAACTGTTGGTTGGAGGTTAAAACTGAAATTTAGGGAATGCGGTGGCCTAGTGGTGGAGCGTCGTACTCCAAATCAAGAGGTCCTGGGCTCGATCCCCACACTGTGTCATGTCCAATTGAGCAAGACACATACATCCCTAAAGTACTGGTTAATACCCAGGAAGCAGTGGCTCCGTCCATGACTGAAAAATTGTTGACTGGGACGTTAAACCAAAAAAAAAAAAAAAAAAAAAAAAAATCAAAATCAACCAGCCATCCTTAGAAAAATCATCAGTACCAATCTTCATGGCAAGGCTGATAAACTATTATGTATTTCCTTGAACTTAGAGAGATAGTAATGTCATTAAGTTGATCAGACAGCTATCATTAATTGAGCAACCACAATCTGCATAGGCGAAAACAAAGACGCAGATCAGCTTCGCGGTAACCGCGAAGCTGATCAGCGCCTTTGTTTTCGCTACTCGCACAGCACAATTCCTCTTCTACTTAAATCCGAAATTTCAAGCTTCTAGTTCTTTTCTGTGCTTGTACAGGCCGGTTTGTGTCGGAACTGTTCGGAAACCACATTGTTGGTTTTCTCAGACAGACCTATCATTAATTTCCGGCTTCCATCAGACAACTCTTATAACTGCCGTATGAAAATAGCATTTTATGATCTTTGTTGGATAATGTCCTGACAGTGTTATGTTCTATGATATCAGTATTTTGGCAACACATCTAGCATGGAGCAAAGGCACAGGCTGATCTTATCTACACCTTTCTGATTGGCTACAGCCAGAATGAGTCATAGTGGCTCTTACATGAGTGGTCATTTCATATGAAATATTTTAAACAAGCCCTAATTTCATATGAAATAACTGAGTGTAAGATTCGTTTTTTAAAATGATATGACTTTTAAAATAGGATTTTATAGCCTTTAAAGTAGACATATTTTCAATGAAAATTTACGTTACTGTTACAAACATCATCATTGATGTCACAAATATGCACAAAATTGTTAACATGGTGGTCATAGCACAATTATTGCATGACCTTATCCTCTGTATAACATTGTATCATATGGGCCGCTTTTTGCCTATGTGAAAACAAAGACGCAGATCAGCTGTGCAGTAACTGCACAGCTGATCAGCGCCTTTGTTTTTGCTACATGGATAGTACAATCACTCCCCTTGTTAAATCCGAAATTTCAAGTCTGAGACTGTACAGACCAGTTGGTGTGGGACCTGGTCGGGAACCATGACAACCTGGGCCCAGTTGTTCAAAACTAACGACGTCACTAACGACGTCATTAGTTAACGTTTCATTAAAATTTCAAACATTAATATTACAAATACACTGTTATTTTTTGTTGAAAAAATGTGAGAATCCTTTGCACTGCAAAGGATTCTCACATTTTTTTCAACAAAAAATAACAGTGTATTTGTTACTTTAGCTGATATTTGCTTAACAAATTTATGTCTTAACGATATCGTTAAGCTAACAATGCTTTCAACAACTGGGCCCTGTTTTCTCGTTGCGACGGCTCATATGTTGATATTTTTCATGAGCCCTATCTCATAATCATTGTGATGTCATCTAAGCAATCAGACGTATGACCTCATCTTAGCACAACCTGTTTTAGAATCTTAGAACCATCATTATGAAAAACAGCTCAGATCAGCCTGTGAATCTGTGCAGCCTGACCAGTTCTTTCCTTGTTTTCCATTAGCATAAAATGATGTATCTTGTATCCATGTTTGGAAATTAATTGCTTTGTAACTAAGCAGATGTGTTCCGAGACCTGTTTTGTGTTATATCTTATCGGCTAGATGGAAGACTGATTTTTGCCCGACGAGTTACGATGATAGTCTTTTCCTGGCGATGCTCATTTGATAATTTCCTGCTTGCATCAGTCTTCTCGTATAACTGTCTACCATAAAACTAAAAGTATCCAAGCCAGACACAAACACATTGGTTGGGCGGCCATCAAAGTGCTATCACAGTCAATGATTCAATGAATGAATGTAAAAATTGAAACAGCGTTTTGGGAGGCACATGGCTGTCAATTTTCTGAAAATATGAAAAATAGTTTCTGCAAGTTTTTGAATTGTGTTCTATGATTATAATGTGAAACATTCTTGATGCCCTTTTCCTGATATAACAAAGTAAATATCAGTTTTAGCTTGGTCTTCCAAGATTAATTTCCTTTTGGAGTTCATTTCCTAACACCCACATTCTAGATATCTCAGCTGATCTGTCTGTTTAAAGTATGGTAAAATTCAGTGGTATGAAACTTAAGCTTGATATCTTAGCTATAACAAAAAAAATACGTATAGCGCAAAGATTTTCCTATTTGGGGGTAAAATAAAATTTGATATACATCAGGAAAACATGTCCATGCAATGAACACCCCCTTAAACCCCACTTTTATATAGTAAAACTGGGGTATGCAGGGGTATACCTATTTTTAGCTCACCTGAGCCGTTAGGCTCACAAGGTGAGCTTATAGGATGGCCATGATCCGGCGTCCGTCGTCTGTCCGTCGTCCGTCGTCCGTCCACAATTTCAAAGATCTTCTCCTCTGAAACCGCTTGGCCAATCAAAGCCAAATTTTATATGAAGCATCAATAGGAAGGGGGAACCAATGTGTATATAAGAAATTCAGGTCTCATGACCAAGATGGCCGCCATGCCCATATATGGTAAAAACCCTTCAAAAATCTTCTTATCCAGAACCAGTGGACCGATTTCAATGAAACTTGGCATGAAGCATTAATGGCTCAAGCACTACAATGTATATATAAATCATGACCCTGTGATGACCTTGACCTATTTTACGGCAAGGTCAACATAGGTCGCCAATGCATTTGAATGGGGAAAACTTTTAAAATGTCATTCAAAGTGAAAGTCTTGCAGAAAATGGGCAGTAGGACTGAGTATTAATGATTCTGAAAAAAATTGGATCCCAGGGGCTCATGTGCCCCCACCCCGGGGCAATATACATGTATATCTTCATAATATTCAAACGTCTTCTCCTCTGAAACCACTTGGCCAATCAAAGCCAATTTTTATGTGAAGCATCAATAGGAAGGAGTAACAAATATGTATATAAAAAATCCAGGTCACATGACCAAGATGGCCGCCATGCCCATATATGGTAAAAACCCTTCAAAAATCTTCTTCTCCAGAACCAGTGGACCGATTTCAACAAAACTTGGCATGAAGCATCGATGGCTCAAGCACTACAATGTATATATAAATCATGACCCTGTGATGACCTTGACCTATTTTACGGCAAGGTCAACATAGGTCGCCAATGCATTTGAATGGGGATACTTTTTAAAATGTAATTTAAAGTGAAAGTCTTGCAGGAAATGAGAAGTAGGACTGAATATTGATGATTCTGAAAAAAAATTGGACCCCAGTGGCTCATGTGCCCCCACCCTGGGGCAATATACATGTATATTTCCATAATATTCAAACGTCTTCTCCTCTGAAACCGCTTGGCCAATCAAAGTCAAATTTTATGTGAAGCATCTATAGAATGGGGGAATCAATGTGTATATAAATAATCTAGGTCACATGACAAAGATGGCCGCCACGCCCATATATGGTAAAAACCCTTCAAAAATCTTCTTCTCTGAAACCAATAGACTGATTTCAAGGAAACTTGGCATGAAACATCGATGGCTAAAGTTCTCCAATGTATTATATAAATCATAACCCTGTGATGACCTTGACCAAGTTTATGGCAAGGTCAACATGGGTTGCCTATGCATTTGAATTGGGAAAACTGTTAAAATGTCTTTTCAAGGGAAAAGCCAGCAGGAAATTGGCAAATGGACAGAATATTGAAGATTCTGAAAAAAGAAAATGGCCCAAGGGCTTTATTTGCCCCTGCACTGGAGTTAAATACCACAATATTCAAACATGTTTATTGGTATATGCAGCATATCTCAGGTGAGCGTTTACAGGACCATTGGTCCTCTGGTTCTTATTTTTGGTCCAAAACATAGATTGTGGGTACTCGTTAGAACCGCCTCAACGAGGCGGTTCTAACGTGTACCCACAATCTATGTTTTGAGCAAAAATAAGAAAAATACCAAAACAATTCCTCTGAAAATTATCGATTTTTGCCATGAAAAAATTACTGTATATCATATGGGCATGTTTTCGTAATGTTTGTAATAAACAGATTTGCCCACCGTTATCATTTTGGGGAGTTCACTTCCAGTTTTAGGGTCTCAGGAGTGATTTAAACTTTTTTCATTTTTCAACGTAATTTCTCTAAGCAAACAGAATACAGTTCAACCTCATTATAACGCACCTCACTATAGTGCGGTTTTCAATATAACAAGGCCATGTCATGGCTCCCAAATTAATTATTTTGCTGTATGTCTATAGTAAATAACCTCATTATAACATGGTTCACTTATAACACTGTCTGTTTTCATGGACCCCAAAGATAGCCTTATAATGAGGTTGACCTGTAGTCCCAGATAAAGTGCCTTTGTTATCTCACGATGCAGGTCAATTAAAGGCCAACATGAGCTTTAAAATGTTTTGCGTTCCATAATCTTCTCATTTTTTTAATCCAACAGAACTTGACATCCAATGTAATGTTGAAATTGACAATTTATTTAGCTGGTTTTGAATTAATTACAGAGTGTACTAATTTGTATTGTCTAGACGGACTCATTATTTCATCTGTTGTTTTAAGATTTATTAAGAGTCTGACACCTAGATAAGCAAGAATTTAGTATGAGTCTGGGGCCTAGATAAGCAATTGTCGATTATAATTGAGCTGTCTCGTGGGAAAACCAACAATGTGGTTTCCGAACAGGTCCGACACAAACCGGGCTGTACAAGCACAGAAGATGGCTAGAAGCTTGAAATTTCGGATTTAAGAAGAAGAGGGATTGTACTATCCGTGCAGCGAAAACAAAGGCGCTGATCAGCTTCGCAGTTACTGCACAGCTAATCTGTGCCTTTGGTTTCGCATATGCAGATTGTTGGTTTTCCCATGAGGCAGCTCAGTTATGTAACCATGGCTTTGCATGTTTTCTTTTGGGTGAAGTTTGAGAGTCTCCGTGGTGTAGTTCTTCATCCATACATCTAATAAACCAGGGATAGTTGGTTTGATTCAGGGACTTGCTGACGAGACTTTCAACTGAGGTCGGACCGTCCCAGTCTCCATATGACATTAGCCGTTAATGGGGATTTCTCCTTTACTGGAGTCTGTGTTTCATAGTGTTATAACCCCTATTTTCATTATTTTATGACAGAGTAGTTTTTCTCATGAATGGCAGCACTTGTCGGTATTGTAATTGGGATACATAAAAAATGAAATAAGTAATGAATAAATAAAAATTGAGTCTGCAGATGTAAAGCTTGGCTGGAACTTTGGTTTTACTTTGGCTAGAGTAGATTTTGTCAATATTAGGCTGTTTGAGGCTTAGTTTATCTATTAGATGTGTCCGAATGTTGTTACGATGGACAAAAATTGATATTAATTTGGTTTGAACACAGGAACTGGGATTGCTTTGGTATCAGCTGTTTTCATCTTGTCTGCATTCATTGTTTTGTCTGATTAATTCATTGGAAATGTGTCTATTTCTGCACTAGTCATTTGTAACCACAGCCCCCCAACCCCCGGGGCAAGAAATGAGCGGGGTTTTGACCAAAGTTTTGACATGGCAGTTGGGGGGGGGGGAATTTATATAGCAAAAAGGGCCATGAAATGAAAAGATATCAGGCTGCGGCGGAATACAGCAGTGGTTTTACCAACGAGCAGTCCCCGCAAGGTGGGGCTTTTAGTGGGGATTCGCTGGACCAAAAGTCATTGTCCTCGCTATTCCCTGTGGTTACTAATGACTAGTGCATTACACAGACATGACTAAGCTGTAAAGTACTTGTCAAGGACCCACAATGCGGTCGGTCTATCAGGATGTAAAAGAATAAATTGTTGACTGTGACATCTAAAAGCAACACAAATGAACAAAAATGTAATTTAATCTCAATTATATTCAAACAAGCACTATAACATCCTTAAAGTATTGTTTCATAAAAAATATGAGCTCTTGCATGAGAAAACCAACAATTTGGGTTTCCGACCAGGTCAGACACAAACTGCCTGTACAATTACAGGAAAAGGCTAGAAGCTTGAAATTTCAGATTTAAGAAAAAGAGGAATTGTACTATCCGTGTAGTGAAAACAAAGGCGCTGATCAGCTTCGCAGTTACTGCGAAGCTGATCTGCGTCTTTGTTTTCGCATATGCAGATCGTTGATTTTTTTGTGCAGCGGCTCATTTACTCTTGCTTTTCAGAAACTCATTTGTGTTATTGTATGTGTGTGTCTTTTGCTCGGGCTCATTGCAATAATTTTAATGGCCACACTTATTCCGGCCAAGTAACGCAAGTTTGAATCGTAAGTAGAGACTGGGTGATGGCCCCTTAATGTTCTCCCCACTTGAATTGTATTGGTTTAAATTGGAGTTGTCAGTAATGAGAAAGGGTTATGGGATTATTGTTATTCCTAGTGAGGCATAGTTTGGTGGGATTGTTATACATGTATATTCCCTCTTTCTGTTGAATCTACGAGTAATTTTGGTCGTCATCCCTTAAAGGGGGAGTTACAGATGTGCCCACGCAAGGATTTTCTTTAAATTTTACACATAAGTAGGTCATCATATATGAGCTATGAAAATGTATATATTGAATTAAATAATTAATTATAGGACTCAGGAGGCAACCCTGGCTCACTCCCACAATGACATGATACCTACCCTCTTCTTTGTGTGTCCTAAATCTTAAGTTTTAGCATTTTCTAAGATTTGTCAGGTGGATTGGCTCGAGAACATCCCAGGCATTATACTTATACCATACAAACATTTTACAGAAGTATAATATTGATTTCCTGATTGAATAATCATAAAAATTCTCAATTTTTTCTCTAAAATTTACAAAAATTACAAAATTCAACTTCAACGATAAATATGTTCCAGTCTTTGTCAAGATATCATATTTGCATAAAAACTTGCCATATATATCCTCTTGAATTTAGCAAAATTTCATGATAATTTAAAACCGGTAACACTGTCATTTTTTACATTATATACATGTAGGTCACTTTTCGTAATTTTAACAAAATGTTGAAATTTCTCCACAACATCACACAAAGGTTTCGGATTATGATCATAATGCACATTTCTGACACACAATGTGCTAAGACAATTCTGAATGGCATATATTTAGTAACGTCCATGTAACTGGGTGGCCACCTGTTGGGAAATAGCGGTTCTCTTGGCAAATTCTACATTCTCTTTGTACAAGTATCTATTTGTTATTTCGGTTGTTTTCCACATGGGATTTTAGGTGGAACCTTGGTTCTAATTGCAGCAGCTCCTGGCCATTGCTTAATTTTGCCAAACAGATGTTATTCGTGATGGTCTTCTACCATCTGTTTTTCACATTTGACTGTTTTCTTTAGGTTTAGAATGATAAATAGCAGTGAGACCAAATGGCTGAAAATTTGCCTTCAGTTGAATCAATTCTAAAAGCTAATAGAGGATGTTTAACTGTGTTTAACTGATAATCAGATGTTATGCTTCTCATATAGGAGTGGGACAAGCAGATCCATGTGGACAACGGAATCTGATATTAATATTTCTTACGCTCACTGTATATTACTTTAACATACCAATTCCATGTTTAAAGTTTTCAGAGGGAAAGCTAGAGTATCTCTTATATCCCTTTCTGTACCCAAATTTTACAACTTTGATTTTCAACACACGATATGATTTTGATCTTTACATGAGATTAAAACGAACCATAAATTCTGTAAAGTCATATACCATTAAGTATTTTAAAAATTTAGCCTTCAGTCAAATGCAACATCACTGCATTACGTATGTTACCCACATAAATGCTTGCAAAATAACCATTAAACCATTCCCCTATGGATCTTATTCAGCCTTTTAAAACGTATATTGTTTGTTACATACATTACATCCTTCAAAACTGATTATTTAAGTTAATATGTTCTCGGTAAAAATTAAATTTAGTAAAGCATGTTCTGTCATATCATGACAAACATCTTGTAGACAATGATTTTCCTTTCATACAAATACAAACATTAATCTTGCATATTATGTGTTCTAATCGGTTACACAATCCTGCAAAAGTACTAAGATAGGGTTTGCATCAAAACAAAACATTGAATGATGAATAAATGCCACAAAAACAGATTGAGTAATAAGCTTATATTTTTTTCTTGAGATTAATATCATGGTACATGTATTGGGATGTTCAATGAAATGTAAATTCTTAATTTGTGATTTTTGTAACATTCTGATTAAATAAGGATAAGATGTATGCAAATGAGCAACCCCATGATTTAGCATGTGTATTAACTAGTTACATATAACATCCATTTAGAATAAGAAGAAAAAGTTCAACTTTTAAAGATCGCATCATATGAAAATTGTTCATAGTACATGTTTGCGCTAAATGTAACGTATGTAACAGATTGAAAGGTTACACAGAGACAACTTCTGAATTCAGGGAGATTGATAATATTGCATGTTAAACCCTGCAATTATACTAAGGTGATGTTTAAAACACAAAACTTTATTGAAATCTTTAAATTCTTTTAAGTCTGTCTAAACCGTAACTTATGTAACAGGGTATAAGGTCTTGGTGTTGGGTTTCATTAAAAGCATGCTATAATAATATAAATTGCTTATAATAAGCCTTTAGGAAAACTCCTATGGTCATAAATCATTTATTAAATTCGTTCGTAATTATTAGTGAACAAGTTCACATTTTGATGAATAAGGGTTACGTGTAATGAATGTAACAAAACACCATGTTACCGGTCCACGATTTTCATGAAATTTCACGAATATATTCCTAACATATGTGGGCAGTTTTTATATTAAAATGGTGTCTTGACAAAGACTGGAACACAGAAATTTTTACATTCAAAGTCTACCTCTTTCAAAATAAGCAGGTGAAAATTGGGGTTACATGTACATAAAAATGACTGCTGCGCCACTATCTTGATACTAACAAAGCCATTTATAGTATCAGCTAACTTACCTATGACTACTTTAATTCAGGAAATATTTCAACATTTGCTTCATGAATCGTTGATCACTATAGAAAGGTTTAAAGTGGGGTACCCTCAGCTATGCTAGTGACGTAATATTTTACGTCATAATTTGCCAATGGAATTGAATTTACAAGGGACTACACCATTTTTATAGCAGTCATAACCAAGACAATTAATGCACATAATTTCATAAAATTCCATACGTGGGCAAACTCCAATGTTAATTTCCCATACCCTGTAACAGGCCCTTTCCTTTTTACTTTCTGTTGTAGATGCTTACATTTTTGTTGCCTAACCAGTAAACAAACAAGATTATTATTTTCAAGTTTACTATCATTTTTCTTTCAAGTCCGTTTTCATTATCCAAAAATCCCCTTAAATACCAGAAAAATTGAATTTGACCCCTCTCTCTCAACCCACGTCCGATACATTTTATGTAAGAAGATATGGTCCTGAAAATATAACTACACACATTCTTTCTATTCTGACAACTCAGAAAGATCATTTGACAGTTAATAGTGAATAAATGTGCATTGAGTACTGATAATATGCCTCCAGAAGGCTTGTTGAGGAATAGTCAGGCTAGGATAGCTGACTGTTGGAACATGACATCAGCTGACTTTGGATCAAACAAAACAACAGAATTTTGGCCATTTTAGCAATTCCCGAGTCACATGGCAGTTTAAATGGTTTTAATTTGGACAGTGTCAAAAATGGACTGGAAATCTTGAAAGAATGTTTATATATTATATATAATTATTTGTTTTATGATTTCTAAGAATTATTAAAGTTTGATTTTTTATTTGCAAGCTTAGTTATATAGATCTGTGAAGAAATAAATTGATTTAATTTTATTGTTTTCAATTATTTTACTTTGCATTTTTCTCCTTTTTATTCCAGAAACTGATATGTATAATTATTTGCGTAGCCGTTTTTCTCGGAATCTTAGTAATTGTTTTAATGGCTACTCTGATTCCGAATTGATGATAACTAGTCCCCACTGTAAGTAGTAGCATGGTGATGGATTTGGTGTGGGTATTTGAATAGCTTTGTATAAACTAAGCCTTACTAACTTTTTATCGCACCTGCTTATAACAGGGTGTGATATAGGAGTCCAATTTCCTTCCATCCTTCTGTGCATCTGTCTGTCAGCATTTACATTGAAGTTTGGTTTTCTCTGCATCAGTGATAGCTGCAAGTGTGAAACCTTGCATAGTAATTGTCCTTGACATACCCTTCAAGCATGCACCTTGACCTGGTGCATTTGGCCTATATTTCACGGTCCATTGACTTTGTTAATTTTCATGTCGAAGTTATTTTCTCTGCATCAGTGATGGCTGGGAGTGTGAAACCTTGCATGGTAATTGTCCTTGATAAACACTTCAAGCACACATCATGACCTAGTGCCCTTGACCTTTATTTTGTGTTTTTAGTTATTTTGCACGATGCAGGTGCGATATCCACCTCCACAGCGTTCTTGTTCTTACTAATAGTCAGGGTGGGTCTTACCGTCACACTACTGATACAAAGCTGATATATGTGTGGTTTGTTTGGAACTATCAGTAGTCTTGGTACACATGACTTGTTCTTACTAACAGCATCGCCATTAAGTATATTTGCTTTTCTGCATTATATGATATTAAACACATACTAAAGGACTTCGAAAATGCCTCACTGTGCATCGGTTATCATTTGCTTAAAACTTCCTAAAAGTTGAATGGATGTATAAAATAAACATAGTATCGTGTACGTCAACACAATAAACAATTTGCTTTTTCAATTATGATTGTTCCATCAATTCTTTGAGTAACTAAAACTTGTGGGAATGTTTCATCAGTTTTTAGCTCACCTGAGCCGAAGGCTCACAAGGTGAGCTTATAGGATGGCCATGATCCGGCGTCCGTCCGTCGTCCGTCGTCCGTCCGTCGTCGTCGTCGTCGTCCACAATTTCAAAGATCTTCTTCTCTGAAACCGCTCGGCCAATCTAGTTGAAATTTTATGTGGAGCCTCCTTGGGTAGTGGCATTTCAAGTTTGATCGCGAAATCCAGGTCACATGACCAAGATGGCCGCCACGCCCATTTATGGTAAAAACCCTTCAAAAATCTTCTTCTCCAGAACCGGTGGGCCGATTTCCACGAAACTTGGTATGTAGCATTGGGGACTTCAGCCCATCATAGTTTGATAAAATGATGACCCTTGGATGACCTTGACCTATTTTACGGCAAGGTCAAATTTGGAAACATAGGCTTTTACATGGGAAAAAGTGAAAACTATGGATTTTTTGAAAACTATTGCAGCCTGAGGCCTGAAAAGTGGTAGATGTAAACAACTAATGGAGTAGATGAAGGTATGTGATTAATTTAGGTCAAGGTCATCTCTTGACCTTGGCCAGTCTGTTGTCCATTTACACTTTTCAAAGATCTTCTTCTCTAAAACTGCTGGGCCAATCAAAGTGAAATTTTATGTGGAGCATCCATGGGTAGCGGAGACGAAAGTTTGATCGCAAAATCCAGGTCACATGACCAAGATGGCCGCCACGCCCATATATGGTAAAAACCACTCAAAAATCTTCTTCTCCAGAACCGGTGGGCTGATTTCCACGAAACTTGGTATGTAGCATTGAGGACCTCAGCCCATCATAGTTTGATAAAATGATGACCCTTGGATGACCTTGACCTATTTAACGGCAAGGTCAAATTTGGAAACATAGGCTTTTACATAGGAAAAAGTGAAAACTATGGATTTTTTGAAAACTGTTGCAGCCTGAGGCCTGAAAAGTGGTAGATGCAAACAACTAATGGAGTAGATGAAGGTATGTGATTAATATAGGTCAAGGTCATCTCTTGACCTTGGCCAGTCTGTTGTCCATACACACTTTTCAAAGATCTTCTGCTCTGAAACTGCTCGGCCAATCAAAGTGAAATTTTAATGTGGAGCATCCATGGGTAGGGGAGACGAAAGTTTGATCGCGAAATCCAGGTCACATGACCAAGATGGCCGCCACGCCCATATATGGTAAAAACCACTTAAAAATCTTCTTCTCCAGAACCGGCAGGCCAATTTTCATGAAACTTGGTATGTAGCATTTGGGACTCCAGCCCATTATAGTTTGTTGAAATGATGACCCTATGATGACCTTGACCTATTTTACGACAAGGTCAATTTTGGAAGCATAGGCTTTTACATGGGAAAAGGCGAAAACAAACTGTTGCAGCCTGAGACCTGAAAGTTGCTATATGCAGACAACTAATGGAGTCAATAAAGGTAAGTAATTAATGAAGGCCAAGGTCATGTCTTGACCTTGGCCCAGGGTCATTTAAATATCAAAATTAAAATTATGGTTTTCTCAGAAATCACTGGGTTTGGAAACTATTGCAGCCTAAGACCTGAAACTTTGCAGATGCAGACAACTTATGAAGTCAATAAAGGTATGTGAGTATTCAAGGTCAAGGTCATTTCATTATGAATTAATACTCCAAGATCAGGCTTCAGGTGAGCGTTCTCAGGACCAATGGTCCTCTGGTTTGAGTTACTAAAACTGGTGGTGGTATTTCTGCGCTTAGGGTTTCTATGCTTATTTGCTTCTATATTAGGATTATACATGTACTCTAGACCCAGCTAAACTATATTATCATTTGGTTAGATGTAGTTTGAAATTTACCGGCAAGTAAATGTGTCTTTTGGTCATGGTAGGCATGCTATTCTAGATGAATCTCATTATCCGTTACAATGGAGTAGTAAATAGACATGTCTTATAACAGTGTTTCTTCTGCAAATTTACATTTACATACATGCTCACATATAAAATACAAAATCAGCATATTTTGTTTAATCTTACCTTACAAATTACATGTACTTTTATACTTCTCTTCTTATCCTTCACCATTATAGACAACAAGCTTTAATATCATGTAGTATATAGTTAAAAGTATTTATAATATACAATCCTGCATTGACATACTTTTCTGTGATCATGGCGATCATATTTTAAATATGCGTTAGTATGCATGAATATTGTATTCAAGTCACAAAAAATGAAATTATTCCATGCATGTGGTCTTGTGGATGATTAGGGGCCAGTAGGTCAGCTAGTAAATAACTGGTTTTATGAGGAATAGCCATAAAACCATAAAACCATTTCTCTCAGCAGGTGGTATGGGCATGATACAGTCATTTTAAGAGATTAATGAAGTTTATTGTAAGAGCACTTAATGTTGAATAGTTTTGTTCTGATGCAATTTAAATGAAAATAATCATTAAATTTTCAGCACCAATTTCGTTAAAATCCTTTGTTAATTTATGATTATGTTATTGACCGTTGCATCATGTTATTAATATTTCTTTGTTTTCTTTTATTTTTCAGAAATTAATTATGATTATAATATGTGTAGTAGTTTTAATTGCTATTTTAGCAATTATTTTAATTACCACACTGACTTAATCTCCGATACAACATCCGAACAACCAATGAAAAACTGTTTTACAATGCATGCATCAGCTGCCATGGCAACTTAATCCTGTGATGTCAAGTCCATTTTGGTTGGAGGCTTCAGCGATCATGTGACTTATGTTTGATACATGATTGGTAGATTGAAATGATCATGTGACTAATGTTTGATACCTGATAGGAGGATTGAGAAGATCATGTGACTAATGTTTGAAACATGATTGGTGGATTTGAAGAACACAAAATCATGATGTGATCATTTTGTTTCGGCTTTGGTGTGGGAAGCCAGAAGTAGGAGGATTCTATCCATCATCATTAACTATTCTGTTGAGCAGAAATATAGGTTCAATCATGTCTATTAAGCAGAGATTGGCCAAATTCGATTTGATAAGCAGCAAAAACCTTCGCACAACTGAAATTTCTAGCCAAACAACATTCTTTTTAAAAAACTTACAAATTTTGTTGTTTCCTTAAAGTCAGATGCCATTGAGTAGCAACATTTAGTGTGGATGTATAAACCAATTCGTTTAAGTAATAAAATTAATAGTCAAATCCAGGTAAGGTTGTCATGGTCTTTGCTGTTTATGAAATCAATTTCTTGTGCCTGCTCATTTATGAGGTGTAAAAAAGTGCACTGTTGAGAAGCCAATTCTGTGGTTAAGAATCGTGAAGGAGCTGTGCGTGATTGCTTGGTTAAAGTGCACAGAAATTCTTACATTTGAGCCTTCGCATGAGAAAACCATCAATTTGCATAGCTGAAAACAAAGGCACAGATCAGCTTTGCAGTAACTGTGAAGCTGATTAGGGCCTTTGTTTTTCGCTACATGGGTAGTACAATTCCTCTTCTTTCTAAATCCAAAATTTCCTGCCTCTAGCCATCTTCTGTGCTTGTACAGGCTGAATTGTGTCGGACCTGGTTGGAAACAGAAATTGTTGGTTTTCTCATGCACTGGCTCATTTACAAAAATTGTAATAGTAGTCACCACAGAATTTATCTCTCAACTGTGAATGTTTTTACATTTAGAGAAAATCACAACAGCGGATCCCAAACATAGTTCTCATTTAATGATGTGTTTTAATTCCATGTGTGAATGGCTATCATTAGGCACTTACATTTTTTACCCATTTCTAACTTACAATTTTTACCCCACAACTTCTGACACCAGAAACTGCTGAAACATTGTATAAAAAAATTGATCTTGTTTTGCAAGAATAACTTCTTGAATAACTGTCTAAACATTTTAGTCAGTTATTCAAGAAGTTATTCTTGCAAAACAAGATCAGTAAAAAAGCTCTTCTACATTTTAAGATTTTGGTCATATGTTGTACGATATAATTTCAAAGATAACAGCTGCAACGCACATATGTAGTCCCTCATTTTCAAACTTCCATGTGATTGAAACGTAAGTGAAAGGGCCATAAACATAGTCTTTATGTACATGTATATAACTTGACATGGGCAGAAAATATATGGCAGTGGAACGTTTTTGAATTTATTCAAATGCTTTTGATGTCAGAAGTTTTAGTTTTGGTAAATGTTCTAAAATCTTTATCCATGAGACAGGGAGCCGACGGGAAAGAAACAGGGCCCAGTTGTTCAAAGCTTTGTCGTTAAACCCTCGATTTGTTAACTTCATATCAACTTCAATAGCAAATACACTTTTATTTTTTGTTGATAAAATGTGAGAATCTTTTGCAGTGCAAAGGATTCTCACATTTTTTTTCAACAAAAAATAAGTGTATTTGTAAAAATTGCCATTTGAAATTTTAATGTATCGCTAACTAACAACATCGCTAACTTTGAACAACTGGCCCCAGGTCTGTAAAGAAAAGGCAGTTTTGTGCCTCTTTTAGTTTGGCCAGTACAAGCAGTTCATTTGCTAAAATGGTATTTTGTGTTTATCTCCTTAGTGTTGAACTTAATGGAAATGTTTTAGAACATTTACCACAGGAATATTTATGCTATTTGTGATGTGCATAGACACGCCCGTTATCCAGAGACAAATAATGTGACTGAGAACGAAGATGAATGCAGGATGCTAAAACTGTTTGTGGGGACAACATAAGGAACACAGATCAGGCCCCGAGGTTATGAAACTTTTTCATACTCGACTGAACATGAAATTTCAACTGCTCATAAATGTTGAAATAGTCAAAATTAGTGGAAAATTCAGGTTCAAAACTCAAAAACTGCTCATAAATGTTAAAATGACGACAGTTGTTGGCATTTTAACATTTATGAGCAGAATAAATTTAAGTCTCAGCTGAGCTGAGCTGAGCATGAAAAAAGTTTCATAACCTCTGGACCAGATTGATCAGTGGCAAGATGTTCCTTGTCAGGCATTAATTATTCCATGTTTTCATTTATTGATTCCATCTGTGTTGATTGTTCTCAGTCGCGTTGGTTGTCTCTGGATATCCAGTGTCATAGATATCTTTTAGGTGTCTGTATCCATAGATTGTTATGATTATCATTGTTGTTAGAAAAATGGTAGAATCATGAAATACAAATAGTACAAGATTATGAATGCAAACAAATTGTCACCTTACTCAACATGTACAGATGTTTTTATTCCGTTTTAAATTTTTCTGTTTATAGATTCAAGGGGTGCAAGACATAGAGTTTTAGTGTACATGTTTTTGTTTTGTTTTGGTTCAGTTGACCTGGAGTATTAAGCTGAATATAATATTGGGTTTCACATCAAAAGATTTATCTTAAGCTTTAAGGTAGTTTTGCTTTGATTGCAACCGGGCATGTTAGTTTAGTTGATAGCATGTCCAATCCATTTTGTCAGTTTATTGCAAAAGAAAGGTGCACCAAGTATGGGTAATCTGCCTCCACGAGGCTTGAACAATGTGATTAAGACAGCTGAGTGTCCCAACATGACCTCAGCTGTTGACAGTGGATATCATTACGAAAACTAGCCCATGCAATATACAGAGATTTTTAAAGTTGCAGAAAAATGAAACTTTTCAGTAGAAAAAATTGATATTTTTCTTATTTTTGCTCAAAACATTGATTGTGGGTACACGTTAGAACTGCCTCAGCAAGGCGGTTCTAACGAGTATTCACAATCTGTTCTAATGAGTACCCACAATCTATGTTTTAGAGCAAAAATAAGAAAAATAGGTATACCCCAGTTATACCCAAGTTTTACTATATTATAAAAAAAAAAGTGTGTGATTAGGATAGCTGATTGTCCCAACATGACCTCAGCTGTTGAGTGGATATAAAGCATCAAAGCAAACAATGGAGCAAAAAAACTTTCATTGATAGCTCTACCTCAGTTTATAACACCACGTAAAAACTGAATCATAATGGAAACCTCAGAATGTTTAGTCTTTCAAATCATAAACACATACATTTTGATTTACTGTTTTCATGAGTAGGTTAGGTTATCCAATTTGTCTAAAAGTCCCATTCCCTTATGAGCTTACTTTATTTGAGCTGCCTCATGAGACAACCAACAATGTGGTTTCCGTACAGGTCAGACATGCACAGAAGATGGCTAGAGGCTGGAAATTTTGGATTTAGAAAGAAGAGGAATTGCACTATCTGTTTAGCGAAAACAAAGGGGCTGATCGCTGCAAAGCTGATCTGCGCCTTCGTTTTCACATATACAAAATGTTGATTTTTTTCATGGCGCGACTCATATCTTGTCAGTTGAAAAAAAAAAATAGAATCCTTTTAGTGGGCATACTCAGCATCAGTGCATTTTGCTTAATTGTGCATTTATACACCCCTGTCATCCGGGGACAATTGTTGCAAATGAGAGCTAAAAGACTTAGTGCAGATGAAATTGGTATAAGGATGTGTGGTGTAAAACCTGTCCGAGAACATGTTCCAAGTCAGGTGCTCACTTCCTATTGTCTCTAATGTAATTGAGACGCTGCATGAGAAAACCAACAATCTGCCTATGCGAAAACAAAGACGCAGATCAGCTGTGCAGTAACTGCACATCTGATCTCATCTTTGTTTTCCCTACACAGATAGTACAATCCCTCTTCTTATTGAATCCAAAATTTCAAACTTTTAGCCTGGGTCTGTGACTGTATGTGCGGGTTTATGTCGGAAACCCAGATTTTTGGTTTTCTCATGCAAAAGCTCATACTGTAAATTCGGAAATTTTCGCGTGACTTTTATTTCGCGAACTTTCTATTTCTGAGTTATTAGCGAGTTCTTAAATTCGCGAGTGAGTGTCCGTGTATTCTATAAAGTTTATAGTGACTCTTTATTAGCGAGAACTTTGAATTCGCGAGGCAACCAATTCGCGAATATTAGCGAAAATTAAGTTCTCGCGAATATTTCCGGACCTACAGTATTTCATCTGTGTTGGATATCTTAAGACACGTTGGTTGTCTCAGGATGACTGGTGTGATACTTGTCTTCAGAAACATTTGAGCCTCGACGCGAGAAAACCGGTCTTCGGGGTTTCCGACCAGGTCCGACACAAACCGGCCTGTACAAGCTCAGAAAAGAGCTAGAAGCTTGAAATTTCGGATTTGAGTAGAAGAAGAATTGTACTATCCGAGTAGCGAAAACAAAGGCGCTGATCAGCTTCGCGGTTACCGCGAAGCTGATCTGCGCCTTTGTTTTCGCCTAGGCAAAAATCCGGTTTTCTCACGATGCGGCTCATTTTAAGTTAGTCATTTTACCGGGGACCAAGATTTTCTTATGTGATGAATCAGATTGATGTTTGTCATTTTTTTCTGTATGTAAAATGTCAAATACATAAAAATGCACCTTTTCATATGTCATATAATTTCATCTTAAAAATGTGTTTGTTAGTTGTGTCAATTATTGATAAATATGCATAGTTAATATATAATTATTATGGTGCATTGATACATTGAAAAATAGCTGTTTTAGGGCCCCGTCACACATAAGCGAAAATCCCTCGACACAGACTTGCATAGACTTGCATTTTATTGTTGAATGGGACTTTTATTTGTTCGACTTATCACATAACGTCCCTTTCAACATCTAACGTCCCAACATGACCATAGCTGTTGACTGAGACAAAAAGCAATAAATGAAACAAACAGTTAATATTTTTCGCAATTAAACGCAAGTCTGCGTCAAGAGATTTTCGCTTATGTGTGACAAGTCCTTTAGGTAGAAAAATAGATTTTGTAAATCCATGAACGTATATTCTGTGTTCTAAAGTTTACATTGTTCTATGGGCCTTCACTTCATCACTTGGAATGTATAAAATTTTGGTGTATTAGCTGAACAGGTCGTTGCTATGGACTGCATTTTAAGACTGTTCTCAAAAAGGGAGGCAATCTGCAGATTGAGCTCTTGTTAGCATATAAGGGAACTCTTGACATGTTGCATGATCTTGTTCGTGCAAAATAAAAAAGTATAAATGTAAAACTTCATTAAAATCTGATTTGCAGCACACAACCATGCCCCTTATGTTATAAAAGTTTTTTGTCGTGCTCACTTCAACAGAGACTAAAATTTATCCTGCTCATAAATGTTAAAATGCCAACAATTGTTGGCATTTTAACATTTATTAGCAGAATAAATTACTGGCTTTGATGGTCTAAACTTTAGAAAATTTGTTAAGTTGGGGTATTTCAGTATTAATTGGGAATTGAAATCGTTGAGCATGAAAAAAGTTTTATAACCTCGGGACTTGGGTTTGTGGAACCTAGATAAAATTTACATCAACATCAATGAATTTAATACTACGGAATAAAAGCAAACAATATTTCATTTAGGAAAGATACTCATCAATGAATTGTATCATGTTTCAAGGTGGTTAGAAAAAAAATTGCTTGGTAGAATTCCTGTTCAAAGAATTCCCCTGTTAACATGCACATATAATGCACCAGTCATTTGTAACCACTGCCCCCTATGGGGTACGGGGAAGGGTGGGAGATAGCCCTAAAGTGCAGGGCAATTACTTCTTGAGTGTCCTCTCAGTGCAGGGGGGGGGGAGGGGGGGGGGGTGAAATGACGGGGTTTTGACATTAGGATCCTTACCCCAGGGAGATTTTCTATTGCGAAGGGTGGGGCAAAGAGCAAAGTTTTGACCCCCAGTTTGCCCCCTGGGGATGTGGCTTATATAGCAGGGCACTGAAAACTGAAAAGTCATATGAGCCGCATCATGAGAAAACCGGATTTTTGCCTAGGCGAAAACAAAGGCGCGGTAACCGCGAAGCTGATCAGCGCCTTTGTTTTCGCTACTCGGATAGTACAATTTCTCTTCTTCTTAAAACCGAAATTTCAATCTTCTAGACTTTTTCTGAAACTGTACAGGCCGGTTTGTGTCGGACCTGGTCGGAAACCCCGAAGACCGGTTTTCTCGCGTCGCGGCTCATATTATGCCCATCCTCCCCAGTAGGTGGGCGAGCAGTGGTTACAAACGACTGGTGCATAACTCATGTATTTGACCAAAGCTGTTACTTGTATAGTGCTGTTAGTGTTTCTTTAGTGCAATATCATTAGATCATGAAGATAAATGAAAAGAAGAGATATTGGAGGGCATTCTGGGATAATTTTCCACATACAGTTCAACCTCATTATAATGTGGTTTTCATTATATCACGGCCATGTTATGGCTCCCAAAGTGATTGTTTTACTATATGTCTCTCGTAAGCAGCATGATTCATTATAACATGATTCATTTAAAACCCGGTCTGATTCTGTGGACCCCACAGATAGCGGTTATAATGAGGTATACCTGTACTGTAAATTCGGAAATGTTCGCTATAACTTATACTCGGACTCCGTATTCTCGGTGGCTTCATATCATACATGTGATATTGCCCGATCTCGGCGTATTCCCCCGATATCCAGGACCCTTCTATGCCCCTACCCCGACGGCCCCCCGATATGCCCTGTCTCACGATATGACAAAAAGTCCATTTATGCACTTTATTTTACACCTTTTTTTTATCCAAGTGTCCATTTTTTATGTAAAGTGTAGTATAAATACGGTACCCAATACAGCAGTGTGTATTCAATATTGACTCGATAATTTGTGTCACTGATACCTGGAGGCTATTTATAGAGCTGCTAATCAGCCTGTGTTGAAGTGTCAAAAAATGATGTTTTTACAACAAGGATTATTTAAAATTAACTGATTAATCAAGCCTGGTGTGAGTGATGTCAACTATTTAATCTGAGATAAAGTATAGTATATATCTCTGATTTAATTGATCACCAAAATAAACAATGTGCCTTCAAGTGGCAAGCGCTGTAAAAATAGATACAATTAGAAAGATTTCACTCAATTATGGAATGAACAAAATCTACGGAGCGTACCGCAGTGGGTCCAAAGAAAATCAGATTGTAATGCTGACATTGGATTTAAGCACTTCATATTCAAAATATTTTGGATGTAATTGCAACATGTTGCTTTGTTTAAATAAAATGGTAAGAATTTACAACCTATCTAATGATATATTTTTTTTCTACTTCAAAAACATCCCCCCAAAACCACTGAGCTCTTGAATGTTATTGGTGATGACCACGAGAAAAGAAACCTCCCGATATGACAGCGAAAATTACGATATCAAACTGAAAATCTCCCGACCGTGGAGAAGGAAAATATCACATGTATGCTTCATATTCTCGGTGTAAACGGGTTTTCACGAGATAAACAAAAAACTGCGCCACCTGGTGATTGTTGACGTATGCAAATCAGTCACTGAAGACCTCCGCCAGTTTCCCCGGTCAGTTTCATCAAGATATTTCGATTAACGGTAAAAGAAAAACAACAGAAACCGTACCTGAAGTAAACAAATACATATGCTGCATAAAAATCTACCCCAAACCCGAAAATACCCTTATTTCTCCCAGACAAATGATAAATATGAGCAGTTTTCACCTGCTTAACTCTCCGGCTCATTATACCCCCCGCAAAACGAAGTTTTAGGGGGGTATACTGTTTTCAGCCTGTCCGTCATTCCGTGATTCCGTGACTCCGTGATTCCGTGATTCCGTCATTCCGTCAACATTTGGACATCTTTGCTAAATAACTTGAGTAGCTTTTGCCTGATTTGTTTCAAATTTTCACCACACTTGCACCATCAGACAATACATGTGTGGTATGAATTTAGGGGCCAAAGGGTCAGTATTGCAAGAGTTATGGGACTTTTTAAGTCTTCCTATAACATGTTTGCCATAGTACTGAAAGTACATACTTTGTGAAATCAACTCCTCTTACAGCTTTCAATGTTTTCTTTTAATATTTTGCTGATATGTTTCAGATATATTGCAGATGTGCATGAACAATTGTCATGCTGAAAAAAATCATTTTTGACAAATTTACAGCATTTTTAACTTAGCAAATTTTCTATAATTGCTTATATTCAATAATGGTTGGTAGTGCATACTTTGTGAAATCAACTCCTCCTAGGGCTTTCAGTGTTTCTTTTCAGTACTTTGCAGACATGTTACAGACATATTGAAGATGTGCATGAAGAATTATAATGCTGAAAAAATAATTTTTGACAAATTTACAGCATTTTTTAACTTTGCCATTTTTCGACTATTGCTTACATACATACTTTGTGAAATCAACTCCTCCTAGGGCTTTCAGTATTTCTTTTCAGTACTTTGCAGACATGTTACAGACATATTGAAGATGTGCATGAAGAATTATAATGCTGAAAAAATAATTTTTGACAAATTTACAGCATTTTTGAACTTTGCCATTTTTCGACTATTGCTTACATACATACTTTGTGAAATCAACTCCTCCTAGGGCTTTCAGTATTTCTTTTCAGTACTTTGCAGACATGTTACAGACATATTGATGATGTGCATGAAGAATTATAATGCTGAAAAAATAATTTTTGACAAATTTACAGCATTTTTTTAACTTAGCCATTTTTCTTCTATTGCTTACATACAATAATGGTTGGAAGTACATACTTTGTGAAATCAACTTCTCCTAGGGCTTTCATTGTTTCTTTTTAATTCTTTGCAGATTTGTTCCAGATATATTGAAGATGTGCATGAAGAATTTTTATGCTGAAAATTTTAGTTTTGACAAATTTCTTAGCCAATTTTGACCATTTCTGCTTATATTCAATTATGGTTGATAGTACATACTTTGTGAAATCCAGCTCCTCCTGGGGCTTTCATTAATTCTTTTCAATACTTTGCAGACATGTTACCGCAAAACGAAGTTTTAGGGGGGTATACTGTTTTCAGCCTGTCCGTCATTCCGTCATTCCGTGATTCCGTCATTCCGTCAACATTTGGACATCTTTGCTGAATAACTTGAGTAGCTTTTGCCTGATTTGTTTCAAATTTTCACCACACTTGCACCATCAGACAATACATGTGTGGTATGAATTTAGGGGCCAAAGGGTCAGTATTGCAAGAGTTATGGGACTTTTTAAGTCTTCCTATAACATGTTTGCCATAGTACTGAAAGTACATACTTTGTGAAATCAACTCCTCTTACAGCTTTCAATGTTTTCTTTTAATATTTTGCTGATATGTTTCAGATATATTGCAGATGTGCATGAACAATTGTCATGCTGAAAAAAATCATTTTTGACAAATTTACAGCATTTTTAACTCAGCAAATTTTCTATAATTGCTTATATTCAATAATGGTTGGTAGTGCATACTTTGTGAAATCAACTCCTCCTAGGGCTTTCAGTGTTTCTTTTCAGTACTTTGCAGACATGTTACAGACATATTGAAGATGTGCATGAAGAATTATAATGCTGAAAAAATAATTTTTGACAAATTTACAGCATTTTTTAACTTTGCCATTTTTCGACTATTGCTTACATACATACTTTGTGAAATCAACTCCTCCTAGGGCTTTCAGTATTTCTTTTCAGTACTTTGCAGACATGTTACAGACATATTGAAGATGTGCATGAAGAATTATAATGCTGAAAAAATAATTTTTGACAAATTTACAGCATTTTTGAACTTTGCCATTTTTCGACTATTGCTTACATACATACTTTGTGAAATCAACTCCTCCTAGGGCTTTCAGTATTTCTTTTCAGTACTTTGCAGACATGTTACAGACATATTGATGATGTGCATGAAGAATTATAATGCTGAAAAAATAATTTTTGACAAATTTACAGCATTTTTTTAACTTAGCCATTTTTCTTCTATTGCTTACATACAATAATGGTTGGAAGTACATACTTTGTGAAATCAACTTCTCCTAGGGCTTTCATTGTTTCTTTTTAATTCTTTGCAGATTTGTTCCAGATATATTGAAGATGTGCATGAAGAATTTTTATGCTGAAAATTTTAGTTTTGACAAATTTCTTAGCCAATTTTGACCATTTCTGCTTATATTCAATTATGGTTGATAGTACATACTTTGTGAAATCCAGCTCCTCCTGGGGCTTTCATTAATTCTTTTCAATACTTTGCAGACATGTTACAGACATATTGAAGATGTGCATAAAGAATTTTATTGGTGAAAAAATAATTTTTGACAGATTTACAGCATTTTTCAACTTAGACATTTTTCAACCATCGCTAATATACAATACGGCTGGTAGTGCATACTTTATGAAATCAAGTCCTCCTAGTGCTTTCATAGTTATACCCCCCGCAAAACGAAGTTTTAGGGGGGTATACTGTTTTCAGCCTGTCCGTCATTCCGTGATTCCGTGACTCCGTGATTCCGTCATTCCGTCAACATTTGGACATCTTTGCTGAATAACTTGAGTAGCTTTTGCCTGATTTGTTTCAAATTTTCACCACACTTGCACCATCAGACAATACATGTGTGGTATGAATTAAGGGGCCAAAGGGTCAGTATTGCAAGAGTTATGGGACTTTTTAAGTCTTCCTATAACATGCTTGCCATAGTACTGAAAGTACATACTTTGTGAAATCAACTCCTCTTACAGCTTTCAATGTTTCCTTTTAATATTTTGCTGAAATGTTTCAGATATATTGCAGATGTGCATGAACAATTGTCATGCTGAAAAAAATCATTTTTGACAAATTTAAAGCATTTTTAACTTAGCAAATTTTCTATAATTGCTTATATTCAATAATGGTTGGTAGTGCATACTTTGTGAAATCAACTCCTCCTAGGGTTTTCATTGTTTCTTTTTGGTACTTTGGAGACATGTTACAGACATATTGAAGATGTGCATGAAGAATTATAATGCTGAAAAAATAATTTTTGACAAATTTACAGCATTTTTTAACTTTGCCATTTTTCGACTATTGCTTACATACATACTTTGTGAAATCACCTCCTCCTAGGGCTTTCAGTATTTCTTTTCAGTACTTTGCAGACATGTTACAGACATATTGAAGATGTGCATGAAGAATTATAATGCTGAAAAAATAATTTTTGACAAATTTACAGCATTTTTAACTTAGCCATTTTTCGACTATTGCTTACATACAATAATGGTTGGTAGTGCATACTTTGTGAAATCAACTCCTCCTAGGGCTTTCATTGTTTCTTTTTAATTCTTCGCAGATTTGTTCCAGATATATTGAAGATGTGTATGACGAATTTTTATGCTGAAAATTTTAGTTTTGACAAATTTACAGCTTTTTAAACTTAGCCAATTTTGACCATTTCTGCTTATATTCAATTATGGTTGATAGTACATACTTTGTGAAATCCAACTCCTCCTGGGGCTTTCAGTAATTCTTTTCAATACTTTGCAGACATGTTACAGACATATTGAAGATGTGCATAAAGAATTTTATTGGTGAAAAAATAATTTTTGACAAATTTACAGCATTTTTCAACTTAGACATTTTTCAACCATTGCTAATATACAATACGGCTGGTATTACATACTTAATGAGATCAAGTCCTCCTAGTGCTTTCATTGTTTTATTTGAATTCTTTGCACACTTGTTCCAGATATATTTCAGATGTGCATGAAGAATTCTGATGAATAATTTATTTTTGACAAATTTACAGCCAATTTTTGACCTTTTCTCATGATAAATAATGATCAACAGTGTACAGTGAAATCAACAATAATTTTACTCCCTGGGCTTTCAGTATATTATTAATTACCTTGCAGACATGAGTCAGAAATACGGAGGATTTTCATGAAGGATTATAATGCTGAAAAGATATTTTTGACAAATTTTCTGCATGTTTCACTTAAAGGCCTTTAAGTTATTGGCCTTAGATACTTTGGCGGGGGGTATACTGAAAGCCTTGCTTGCAGCCAATTTCTAGTTAATATTCCTGAGTGGAATAGTTCCGGTCACGTGATCTTTCCCGCCAGTCTAAGAAAACTACGGAGGAAAATGAGTGTCATAAAATATAAATATTTTTTTTCTATGTGTCATATTTCACTTGTTTTGTTTGCATTGAAGGTTGCAGCTTTAGTAATTTAGTCACGATTGTTATGTTAAGCATTATATTTCAAAGAAGAAGTATTGAAAATCATCTTTAAAACAATAATTCATGATGTTATGTTCTTGGCCCAATTTTGGTGGGGGTAGGGGCGTGGGGTTTGCTTTTCTCAAAACTGAGCAGTCATTTTTATTGTGATATGCCTAAAATTGATAAAATTGTCTTTTATTGCTAAAATGTTTTGAGTTACCGCCGTGTTTAGATGAACTGGATGTTTGGGGTGTTTCCACGGACCGATTTAGTCACCGGTGTGCCACCGTAGATAACTTTTTTACTTCGGGTAGTAGTTGCACCGAGTATATGACGTCAGAATTCAAGATGGCGACTTCCAACGTGTTGTTGACAAAACGAAACTTCATGGAAACCGAATATGATATTGAGGATTCTTGCTGCGTTTTGAAAGAATGATAACAAAGGTTCAATAATTTAACCATGGTTTTATTGTCTGTTATGTTTCTTGTTTTTTCCTGATCGTTGAAGCGTTAGTACACCGGAAATACGAAGGGCCAGCATAATATTCGCAAATTTGTCGCCTTGAGAAAATAAAGTTCTCGCTAATAAAGAATTACTATAAGCTTTATTGACTACAGTAGTACTCTTTCTCGAATTCAAGAACTCGCTAATAATTCGGAAATCGAAAATTCTCGAATAAAAAAAAAAAAAATCAGAACTTACAGTTATCAAAACAGTAACAAATGTGTAGATATCACTTGATGTAGATATCACTTGATATTGGCATGCATATCTGATATTGGTGATTATAAGCATTTTATCTCAAGCTTTTTTTGGGACATAGGCAAACAGTATAGCCCCAGATGTGACGCCGCACAATGCGGCAGCCCGTCTGGGGCTATTCTGTTTGCTTAGACGAATTTCATCGAAAGATGGAATAAAAATTCAGAATCACTTTTAACGCTCCTAAAAATGACATTTGAATGGCCCAAATGACAATGATGGGCAAGACCATTTGTCATATATGGTTTAACTTAACGCTATCTTTGGGGTCCACAGAATCAGACCGTGTTATAAGTGAATCCTGTTGTAATGAGGTTACTTTCAATAGACATAATTATCATTTGAGCCGGCCCATGAGAAAACCAACAATCTGCATATGCGAAAACAAAGACGCAGATCAGCTTCGCGGTAACCGAGAAGCTGATCAGCGCCTTTGTTTTCGCTACTCAGATAGTACAATTCCTCTTCTACTTAAATCCGAAATTTCAAGCTTCTAGCCTGCTTCTGTAGCTGTACAGGCCGGTTTGTGTCAGACCTGGTCGGAAACCACATTGTTGGTTTTCCCACGAGGCGGCTCATTTTATGATCATTTTTGGAGCCATTACATGGCCATGTTATAATTAAAACCGCATTATAATGAGGCGTGTTGTAATGAGGTTAAACTGTATTTATATCGTGAAATGCCCTCATTTATCTTAACCTATTCTGAGCGCATAGTCAACAAAAATGGTTTGTGAAACAGAGAAAACTTACCGTGCATATACATGGCATGTTCAAGTCCAGGTCCCAGTTGTTCAAAACTTTTGTTAGCTTAAGCCCTCAATTTGTTAACTATATATCAACTTCAAAAACAAATACACTTTTACTTTTTGTTTCAAAAAATGTGAGAATCCTTTGCAATGCAAAGGATTCTCACATTTTTTGAACAAAAAATAACAGTGTATTTTAATATTGCCATTTGAAATTTTAACAAATTGTTAACTAAAGTTATCATGAATTTTGAGCAACTGGCCCCAGATCTTTTCATAGTTTTAAACCAGTTTTGTTGATGTCATAAAAAATTCATATTTGCAGCAATTTCTTTACAAGTGGTGCTTGGAAAGAGCTGATATTTGTATGAATGGAGCCACATTGTCTGCAAATCTGTCATTTGAGGGTTGATGCAAACAGGCAGTCTGTCTTTGCTGCGCCTTAACATTACGGAAATTTGCCCATGCAATATACAGATTTTTTTTTATTGATTTTTTTTTCAGCTGTAAAAATTTAAAATTTCAGTAGAAAATTTTTGACATTTTTCTTATTTTTGCTCAAAACATATATTGTGGGTACATGTTCTAACGAGTACCCATAATCTATCTTTTGGAGCAAAAATAAGAAAAATAGGTATACCCCGGTGTTGCTATATAATAGTGGGGTTCATGGTGTATACATGTCACGGACATGTCATCCTGATGAATATGTGAACAAAAATTCTTCTAGTTTTCATATCAAAGACTTGAAGCCTCTTGATAGCCTCTGTAGAGGTGCAGGCTGGTTTGTATCTGATCTGTTGAGAAATGCAGGTGGTAGGTTTTCCAACAATGTGGCCTACATGTAGAATATATGTATATGCTTGTGTGTATATGAGATAGAAAAAAGATCTTCGAAAAAAATGTTAGATGAGTGAACGAGTATAATTTTTTTGTTCTTTTTATTTTATTTTTCTTCAATGTATATTTATATGTACAAGAAAAAAGTCCTAGTTTATGTTTATTGCACTATTCGTTTATGAGTTGTGTCATGAGAAAACATGTTTTTTGATGCAGGTATACTAAAATGTGATCAGCAGCCTTTAACCTCTGTTTTATCAACAAAAAATTCAGCCTGTAGCCATCTTTGTTAGTTGTATGTCCCTTTTCACAGTGGGGCCTGGTCCAATAAATCATGTTTTTGTATGACACCACTCTTGTACTAAATATTTATTTATCCAAGTATATTAAAAGATGATTTTATTTATAATCTATTTTTCTCCGAAAACTTTTCTCATGAGTCATTAACAGTTGAGCTGCCCCGTGAGAAAACCAACAATCTGCATAGGCGAAAACAAAGACGCAGATCAGCTTCGCGGTAACCGCGAAGCTGATCAGCGCCTTTGTTTTCGCTACTCGGATAGTACAATTCCTCTTCTACTTAAATCCAAAATTTCAAGCTTCTAGCTCTTTTCTGTGCTTGTGCAGCTCAGTTTGTGTCGGACCTGTCCGGAAACCACATTGTTGGTTTTCCCACGAGGTGGCTCAATTATCATCTTAATCAGCTTGATCTTGTTAAACTTGGCATCTTGTGAAATCAACTCTGGTTGAAGATACACACATATTGCCATAATGCATGCATTGATGTCTGTTGCACTATCCACGTGCCTACCAAATTACCGTGAAAATTTACTGATAATGTAAAATGTATGAAATGCAACATAGGTGCCATATGATAAATAATAAAGTGAACCCTTCATTTCTATTCTTGCATTGGCCATAGTCAAATTTTTACCAGCCTGTAAGTTCCATGGAGCATAACCCCCCCCCCTTTTTGGCCTCTAAATTTCTGAGAATCTTTAGACTGAAAAAAGAAGGATCTCTTATCATCAGGAAAACATGTCCGTGCAATGAAAACCCCCTTAAACCCCACTTTTATATAGTAAAACTGGGGTATGCAGGGGTATACCTATTTTTATTTTTGCTCCAAAACATAGATTGTGGGTACTCGTTAGAACCACCTCGCCGAGGCGGTTCTAACGTGTACCCACAATCTATGTTTTGAGCAAAAATAAGAAAAATATCAAATTTTTTCCTCTGAAAATTATCGATTTTGACCTGAAAAAATTACTGTATATCATATGGGCATGTTTTCGTCTAATTCTCAGTCATGACTTGATGCCTCCTATCAGCTGAGGCAATGACAGTTTCTGAGACCGTCAACATTGCAAAATCTTTTCCATGCAATAAACAGAGATTTTCGAGCTTTAGAAATTGAAAAATTTTCAGCTGAAAAATTTTGATTTTTTTTTTTTTTTTTTTTTTGCTCAAAACATAGATTGTGGGTACACGTTAGAACCGCCTCACCGAGGCAGTTCTAATGAGTACCCACAATCTATGTTTTGGAGCAAAAATAAGAAAAATAGGTATACCCATACAAACCCCAGTTTCGCTATATAAAAGTGGGGTTCAGGGTGGATTACATAAATGGACATGTTTTCGTGATGAAGTGATATAAAGGTACTAGCATGTACTTTGCACGTTTTTGTAATTTTACGGATAGTAAGAAAGATACTATATCTTTTTTTCTTTTCTTTTTTTTCAAACGTGTATATTGTGCATGGATGACAGTGCATACGAATTTTAAAAAAAGAACTATTTTAAAAACACAATAAGAATATTTTGTGTATCTTCCATTAACTTTGTAGTACATCTGTTGAACTTATTATTTATATTAATGTTTATTTTTCTTCATTGTTTTTCCCATGTATAATTTGTAGGTTCAAGTTTTGGCCAGTACGGGCGCTTAAAGATGAAAGGCTTTTTTGAGCTGCATCATGAGAAAAACTGTCTTTGGGTTTCAAACCAGGTCAGATGCAAATCTGGGCCACAGAAAATGGGAATAAATCCGCTTATTATATGAGCCACCTCGTGGGAAAACCAACAATGTGGTTTCCGAACAGGTCCGACACAAACCGACCTGTACAAGCACAGAAAAGAGCTAGAAGCTTGAAATTTTGGATTTAAGTAGAAGAGGAATTGTACTATCCGAGTAGCGAAAACAAAGGCGCTGATCAGCTTCGCGGTTACCGCGAAGCTGATCTGCGTCTTTGTTTTCGCCTATGCAGATTGTTGGTTTTCCCATGAGGCGGCTCATATATGAGCAGCTGCGTCAGAAAACCAATGATCTGCTCAGGCAAAAACAAAGCCGCTGATCAGCTGTGCAGTAACTGCACAGCTGATCAGCACCTTTGTTTTAGCTGCACGGATAGTTCAATTCCTCTTCTACTTGTATCCAAAATTTCAAGCAACTAGCATACTTCTGTTACTGTACCGTCCAGTTTGTGTCAGAACTTGTCGGAAACCCTGAAGACCGGTTTCCTTGCATTGTGGCTCATCAAAACAAATCTGATCAATTATATGAATGAATCTTGCAGCTGATCCGCCCCTTTGAGTTTGTTCTCATGGACGGCAGTTTTTCACATGAAGCGGATTCAGTACATGTAATGTGTTCATGTGTTAAGTAGCACAATGAAGATTGACTTTTTAAAGAAGCATTTTCTATGTGGCAACTAGTGGGAGTTGATATGTAGCTTATGCTTATTATTTTTCGGTACATGTACTAGAGTTTTTTGATAAAGACAGAAACGACCGTTACAGTAGAAATTGTTAATTATTGGCCAAACAAATTGCTCCTATCAGTATAAATATGACTAAAGAATATAATGCAAAACTCTTTGGAGAACTAGCTGCTTTAAAAAAGCTGCAATTGAAATCATCACGAAAACACGTCCGTGTGATGTATACCCCCTTGAACCCCACTTTTATATAGGAAAACTGGGGTATGCAGGGGTATACCTATTTTTCTTATTTTTGCTCCAAAACATAGATTGTGGGTACTCGTTAGAACCGCCTCACCGAGGCGGTTCTAACGTGGCGGTTCTAACGTGTACCCACAATCTATGTTTTGAGCAAAAATAAGAAAAATAACCAAAAATTTTCCTCTGAAAATTATCGATTTTTGACCTGAAAAAATTACTGTATATCATATGGGCATGTTTTCGTAATGATGAAAAACAGCCACACCGTTAGTCTAAGAGTTAAGATTGACCTGGGGTTTACATTATTTTGCGTGGGCGTATTTGCCCGTACACTTGCTGCTCATTATAAAATGAGCCACCGCGTAGGAAAACCAACAATCTGCATAGGCGAAAACAAAGGCACAGATCAGCTTCGCAGTAACTGCGAAGCTGATCAGTGCCTTTGTTTTTGCTACATGGATAGTACAATTCCTCTACCTTCTAAATCCAAAATTTCCAGCCTCTATCCATCTTCTGTGACTGTACAGCCCGGTTTGTGTCAGACCTGGTCAGAACCCAAATTGTTGTTTTTTTTCTCACGCATAGGCTCAAATGCTTTGTGAAATTCAGGATGTGATGCATATTTAAATGGCTTTACCTTTTGAATAAAATGACATATATTGAATTTAGCATGTTGATTTGAAAATGCCAGTTTGTGTCTGTACGTACATGTTATATGATTATTTTAGGCTACTGAGATGTCAAATGTGCAATTTTTCTTGTTCATGATCGTACATGAGTGAAACATGCCGTGTCAAGCAGTAAATAAGTATTTAACCATATAGAAATGTAACATGTTAAAAATGAGCATTATTTTCCATTTTTACGATTGATTATTAGTTTCTAAATTGTCAGAAAATGACATTCATATAATGCTGAACAATGTTACATATGCATCAGGAAAACAAGCCCGTGAAATGAGTACCCCCTCAGACCCCACTTTTATATAGCAAAACTGGGGTATGCAGGGGTATACCTATTTTTCTTATTTTTGCTCCAAAACATAGATTGTGGGTACTCGTTAGAACCGCCTCGGCGAGGCGGTTCTGACGTGTACCCACAATCTATGTTTTGAGCAAAAATAAGAAAAATATCAAAATTTTTCCAATGAAATTTTCACTTTTTTAAGCTGAAAAAATGCTCTGTATATTGCATGGGAATGTTTTCGTAATGGAAAGTTTCAAAAAGCTTTTAGAAAATACATCATTTGAGTTTTAAAGTTGTGGTATAAGAACGTTGAAATAATGTTTTAAAAAATGGGTACTAGCAATGGAGTTTTCTCTTTGATAAAAATGTTAAGTTTACTTGTAAACTAAGGATTCAAGAACTGATCTGCTTACATGGCTTGTGAACTCGATTGTGTATGATCATGTAATTGTTGTGTCATATAGAGTTTATATACCAATGTCATAAATTTGGAATGAGACTTTCATAAGTGAATATGGATTGCTTTTTGACAAAGGCATTTTGCACTAAGTCATAAAGGACAAAAAAACAATGGCCTGCCCACAGAGGCAAAGCAAATTGTTGACCTCTAAATAAATGAGCCACCGCATGAGAAAACCAACAATTTGCATAGACAAAAACAAAGGCGCAGATCAGCTGTGCAGTAACTGCACAGCTGATCAGCACCTTTGTTTTCACTACACAAATAGTACAGTATCTCTTCTACTTCTACCCAAAATTTCAAGCTTCTAGCGTCCTTCTTTGACTGTATATGCCGGTTTGTGTCAGACCTAGTTGGAAACCCAAATTATTGATTTTGTCACGCAAAGGCTCAAATTTGAATATTTTGTCATATCATACCAAAGAAAAAAAATGATGCTATAACACTATTTTTCGTTTGAGAGTCGCAATCCAGAATTAATGACAAAATGGTCAACTAATTGTTCATATAGGTCATTTTCATAATTTTCCTAGCATGTAAATGTAATTTATTTATACATTGTATTAAAACTTCGTTTATAATCACTTCGATTACGGTGATTTACTAAGTGTTTTGTTACATTAAACTTTAATAGTCTGCTAATAGCATCACACCGTCTTGTTTTCATTTTGTTTCCTTGTTTTCTTTGAGAGTGTGAGTGTAAGGATTCATGATATTTCTTATTGCAGTGGACATCTTTGAAATAGTACAATTCTTCGAGGACTCGCCTAGAAAAAGTACAATTCTTCGAGGACTCGCCTAGAAATAGTACAATTCTTCGAGGACTCGCCTAGAAATAGTACAATTCTTCGAGGACTCGCCTAGAAATAGTACAATTCTTCGAGGACTCGCCTACTAAAAGCTCTGATGTGGAAAATATGAAAAACATCTGCCCTAGGAGGAGAAACAAAAATTGGGAAATGTCATATACAGTGTCGGAAAACAAACACTGTGTTTACTACCATTTGTGTTTACGTCATACAGCAAAGAGCACTGCACATAAGTTCGGAAATCACGCGTTGGTATTTACAAATTAAAGAAAAATGTTTGACATATATCCTATCATATGCGGCATGTTATAATCACCATTTAGCACTATTTTTCTTTCTTTGAAACATTTGTCCTCGTTTAGAACACTTTGGATCTTAAAAGTTTCCGAAGTGTTCTCAGCGACCAGATGAAGACACGTGAAAGTTTTTACAATGTGTACTGCATATGATAGGATATGTAAAATATAGCAAATGACACCACAAGTTTTCCAAACTTAGGTTTAGTCCGAACTGTTAAATTTATCTGTGACGTCATGATAGTGTACACAAATACATGTAATAGCTTACACGGAGTTTGTTTCCGACAGTGATACATGTCATGTGCTTACTTGTGGAATGAGGCCTGCTTACTTGTGGTTATATGAGGCCTGAAAAGTCTCCTGTTTTGTCAGATTTACATTTTGCATAATGAAGGTGTATCTTAAATAGACTGGACAATGACTATTACGTGAAAAGTAAATATGACAAAATGTGAGAAGTTTCTGACAATATTTACACCACATAGATAAGAATCCATAGGCTACTGCATGACATTCCCAGATTTCTTATTCTCCTTTTATGGCAGTTGTTATTCAATTGGTTGGGAATCTGGGCCCAGTAACTCAAAGGCATCTTAAGTTCCCCTACTAATGACATACTTTAGATGACCACCTTAAAATTTACACCTTTGCTATTCCAGTTACTCTAAGCTATCGTAACTTTTGTCAGATGAAAGGTACCACTTGGTAAGATAAGACAACGCCAAAGTTACGATGCTGTTAAGTTCTCATGGTAACTTAAGGTCCTTCTCAGTTACTCACCATAATCCCTAAGAGATACTTAAGTTGGTCGTAAGTTGATCTTAAGCTTAATAATGGCTTTGAGTTACCAACCCCTGAGCATTTGGTAGTCGTATAGGAGATAAAATTAAGAAGCCTCCATAGCATAAAACATTATGAAAACTTTCCCATGCAAAGTACAGAGCAATGTTTCAGCTGTAAAAATTGAAATTTTCAGACCAAAAATAGAATACATGTATATATTTTTAATAGGTTTGCTCAAAACATTGATATTGTGGGTACTCATTAGAACTGCATCACCTTACCGATGCGGTTCTAATGAGTACCCACACTTTTTTTTGGATTTGAAATAAGAAAAAAAGATATACCCCTGTAAAGCCCAGTTTTACTATATAAGTGTGGGGTTCAAGGGGGCATGCTTTTCATGGACATGTTTTCCTGATGGTTAAGTTTCTTGACTTGTGGTTTGATCAAGGGCTTCTCCAGTCTTACAAACTTAACTTTAAACCAAGGTCCTGTCTCCATAGCTGTTAAAAAAAATTCAGTCGTGCAGTTTTCTGTGGTTGTACAACCCTGGTTGTGTTTGTTATGGTCGGAAACAACAAATTTTGAGCTAGACAAGATATAGCTCTTTTCTAACTGCACTGGCTGCGTGTACAAAATTAATGGAGAACCAAAGTTTGGAGCATGATATCTGGGCAAGTCCATCTGGAGCTACCCTCTGACATACATGTACTTGATGTTTCTGGGATTTTTGTCTAACAACTGAGCCTTGCTTTTGATGGTTTGATATGGGTCATCAACGGATGAAGAGCAATGCAAAGTTACAAGAAGGCAAGTTTTTGTTGAAGCTTGTTAAACAACAAGGATGATGACCAATAATTTTTCATTTTGTCAAAAAATTGTTATTTCCAATGTAGAATTTTAATACAGAACGTACAGAGAAAAACAATGGCGTGTAATGGAAAACAGATTTGTAAACCAGTTGCATGATTTAGAGCACAGCACATTAGCCTGTTCTTAATTTGAAAGCACTAGTCTATTTTGCATGTTTCATTTCATTCGCTCATCAGAATTTTATAAAAGTATTTCCATGCTCAAATCCATTGAGCAAAAAGCAACACTTATGAAAATAAAAAGAAAAAAAAAAGAATGTCATCAATAATTATTGTTGGCACAATAATTATTCTAGGCCATGATTTCTAATATTTAGAAACAAAATGAATTTCTTGCTCTGTTGCATTATGCTAAAAATGCTGTTTTAAAAATCAATTTTTTCTGTATTTTTCATTGCAGAAGAAGATAATGATGCTGATCTGTGTTGCTGTTCTGGTGGTGATCCTGGTCTCCACAATAGGCGGCTACTTTGGCATGTAGCACAGACTAAATAGCCATCAGGACCCAGTCGTTCAAAACTTTGTTAGCTTAACGGTGTCGTTAAGCCCTCAGTTTGTTAATTATATGACTTCAAAAGCAAATAACAGTGTTTTTTGTAATATTTCCATTTGAAGTTTTGACGAATTGTTAACTAACGACATCAATTTTGAACAACTGGCCCCTGTTTTGTTCATACTTTTTACCCACTAACTCATTGCTTATATTTACATTCATTTCTCTCTATTGCTAGTTGAAAAATTATCAAGGCGATCACATTAACAAGCAAATAGAGTGGCATCATGACGTTAACAAGGTCCAATCACATTGGTGAGAGCCATGGGGTTTTTATGATGTCAAGTTTGATCATGTGATGACGCATGACATGATGTTGTTCATGGAACTATGAATCGCATTTCAGTTATATAGATTCATTAAGACTTTGCATCAGAATGTATAAAATGTTTAAAAATAGAACATGTATAAAATGCTCGGATGTTACCTTCACAATGTTGGTTTTGGTTTTTCATCCCTTTCAAGAAATTTCACTCATTTGAGATGAACAAATCAGTAGACTGGATGAAAATGAGTATACTTTGAGGAAACCCACCCACACACAGACCTTGACTTGACTCACATGCCCCTTGTGGGGCTAGCGACTTTAACCACTAGTTGACTAGTGGCGGTGTTGTCTTTTGTTTATAAACATGATGAATAAAATTGATACATGTTCATATCATATTAGAACGATATATGTTCATATTAGACATTTCTTGCCCAACCTGAGATGTATTTGGAGATGTAAATACACCATACATTGACAAAAGGTTAGGGATTATCTCAAGATATTTCATTTTATCGACGCTTTTTCAGAACAATTTCATTTATCGAACTATTACATTGTAAATAAAATGTTTGTTCGTGTGTTCGTTCGTTCATTTGTTTGTTTTCTTGCTTTACGACCACGTTCTACAGCCAATGTCTTATCGGGACTGTCAGTTATCCTGACTCTTAATAAATAAGGCTTTTAGAACCAGAGAAAGGGGAAGGATGTCTATACAAATATGTATACTAACGGAATTATTCAACGCTACAACAAAACATTCCGTTCGGTAGACTTCTAAAGCACACAAAAATTATTGAATATTTTATTATTGTAAATCAAATCAAATCAATGCCTCCTTACTAAAAGCCTTGTGCATTGTGTATCCCATGCACCAATCCACACATCACTAAACGGATTTAAGAGCTTTGGTACATGTGCCAGTTGAAAACGAATCATTTACGACAGCTGATCTGCGTCTTTGTTTTCTCATATGCAGATTGTTGGTTTTCTCATGTAGCGGCTCATATTTTATGTCGCTACACAATGAGATTGCCACAAGGGAGCGACCATTTGATTATTATGCGAGTGGGGTCTGGAAGAAAAAAAAATATCTAGGACAGGTTAAATTCTATCGTACATATTGTATTATATACAAAAGACAGAACCGCGTCGCGAGTGAAAAGAAAATGCCCAGGCCCGAAAACATCTTCCAGCCCAGCCCCCCCACCCCGCATAAAATTCAAATGGTCGCTTCCTAAACGAGATTTGATCGCATGTTTTCGTTCTGACGTTAATGTGACGTTTGTGTTTTCTAACAACTTGTGTCTAAAATATGGATATTTATTTCGATTTAAAAACAAACAACATCAATCAATATCAGCCCAAACTTAAACACGCCACACACACGTAATAAACGTCGACCAAGGCATGCAAAGGCAAACGTCAGTAAATGGCGCAATCAGAAAGAAATTCCCATTCCAAAACTGAAGTGTTGCGTTTGTTGTCCTTTTTGCTTTTCTGCATTTGTTGTCCACATTTGCGTTCGTTATCCTTTTTGCTTTTGAAACGTTTGGTTGAAATTTCGTTTTCGCATATAATTTAAGGTATCTTTTATAAATTGGTTACCTTCAAGTTTTGACGTTTTCTCGGCAACCATAAGCCGCGGCGTTCTGATTTTGAAATTTGCATTTTCTTAGCGTTGCGAAACTTTTGCGTTTAAGTATATTTCTTTCAGTCAGCGGGTTGCATTGTGGTTCAACACCCCTGTCAACAATTTTAGTCATGTCGGGACAGAACTATTAAACCAATGGAGACAGAAATGTGTACAGAGCACCGTTAGTCAGGTTCTGGGAGGCTTGCCCGGGAGCAGTGCGGTTATCTTACATAGCCTAAGCTGTTTGGTCGTGTACGTATTTAAAGTATAAATGCACCCTGACAAAAGAAGGTTTTCTTACACCGCGGCCATTTGTAAAAAGCTGTACATTCGTAGACAAGAAATGCAGATTATCAGATTATTAATTTTTGCCATGTTGGAATTTTCCGTCAGACCCCTTCTGGGAATTTGGACCCCGCCCCCACCCCCTGAGGAAATTTTCTGGATCCGCGCATGTTCCATCAATGCACAGATCAGCATTGGTGCGACCGATTTGCACATGTACATTGTATAAGAGAGAACTTTCTGAATACAAAAAAAAAAAAAAATCTATCAACCTGTGACTGTGCAGCTCCTGATTAGCGTCAGCCTGATCGACAATTCAAAAAGGAAGATTGATATTTTATTTTGAGACATTCCCATGAAAACGACGTTTGTATCTCAGTGTATGGTGTACAACTCTATCTCGGGTTAGGAAAGAAATGTCTATTAGAATGATATGCAACATGCCACAAGCCAGACCAATACATTTCATAAATTTGAATATGTCCATTCATGTTTCATCTTTTTTCCCAGCCAAAACCATTATATTAGCGGCATCATAAGAAAACCAACATTTTGAATATGTGAAAACAAAGACCTAGATCAGCTTCACAGTAACTGCAAAGCTGATCAGCACGTTTGTTTTCACTACACGGATAGCGCAAATCCTCTTCTTTCTAAATCCAAAATTTCAAGCTTCTAGCCATCTTCTGTTTGTTCAGCTCGGTCTGTGTCTAACCTGTTCGGAAACCATATTGTTGGTTTTCTCATGACGCGGCTCATATGTTGTGATAATAGAAAGTGATAGAGGCTCAGACTCCAGAGCTAGATGTCCTGGCCCCAAGGTTATACAACTTTTTTCATGCTCAGCTCAGCTGAGACTAAAATTTATCCTGCTCATAAATGTTAAAATGCCAACAATTGTTGGCATTTTAACATTTATTACCAGCATAAATTACAGGCTTTAGAGTTCTAAACCTTCCATATTAATATATTTGGGCTATTTCTTAATTTACTGTATGAGCAGTTTAAATTTTATTCTTAGCTGAGTTGAGCATGAAAAATGTTTCATAACCTCGGGACCTGGATTCGAAATCTGTTCATGAGCAAGACTCATTTATTCCCCAAATTACTGGATAAGAATCCCATTCACGACCATAACATTATTGACTGCGGCCCCCGTGGCCGAGCGGTTAAGAGTGCTGTTTCTTAATCACTTGATCATCTCACCGCTGTGACTGGTGTGGGTTCGAGCCCCGCTCTGGCCACATGTGAGACAAGCCAAGTTCTGCTTGCGGGTGTGTCAGGTGGTTTTTCTCGGGGTTCTCCTGTTTTCGCCCCACCTACTGATTGGCCCGTCTCATATGAGCTGAAATAATCTTGAAAGGGACGTAAAACTGAATTAAAAAAAAAAAAAAACATTATTGACTGAGCTGTTTAGACCCAAACTCTCCAAACCAATTACTGTAAATTAAATTGTAATGCTTCTTTGTTTTGTATTTTTTTTTTTATTTTTGTGCATGCGTGGTTTTTTGTTGTTCTTGTTTTTTTTTTTTAAATAATTGTTTGAGTTGTGGCCTAGTGTCCCAGTCAACAGCTATGGGCATGTCCCGATGTTGCCTCCATTTTATGGGACTTATACCCAAACACAGGAATGTCATGACATCGAAAAAGTGCTTCAAATATAACACCCAAGTAAGCCAATAAAGCTTATTATGTGAGCCGCGACGCGAGAAAACCGGTCTTCGGGATTTCCGACCAGGTCCGACACAAACCGGCCTGTACAAGCTCAGAAAAGAGCTAGAAGCTTGAAATTTCGGATTTAAGTAGAAGAGGAATTGTACTATCCGTGTAGCGAAAACAAAGGCGCTGATCAGCTTCGGGTTACCGCGAAGCTGATCTGCGCCTTTGTTTTCGCATAGGCAAAAATCCGGTTTTCTCACGATGCGGCTCATGTATGGATGGTTTGACTTTAATCACTTTTCCTGGGCAGGCTCAGACCTGAGCGATCAACCAGTAATCAGATGGCCAGAGAGTAGCGTAGAAGCTTTGCCTGGAGGCAAAAGCAGCCCATCTATTTCTTTAGGCCCCAATAGCACACCGTATTAGCGGCAATTTCGAACTCGGCACACAATCGTTGAACTCGGCACAGTTTTATGACCAGCTGCGTTTGGTAAGTCATTTAAATTGATCTTTTTACATTAAATAACCTTTGTATGATACAAATTGACTTCACATAGCTAATCTTGAATGAATTAGTCTATGCCCTGTGCAATAGGTGTTTTTCATTTCAATTTATCAATGCCATGACATCACTTTGAACCTTCTTTTTTGTAATGTTTACAAGGTAAAGTCGGCATCAAAATGTCTATTATCTAGTTATTTATTACAACATTTAAATTTCATTTTGTGCATAACACATTTGAATGTCTGTCCATCAAAACATCACCAAAGTTTCATTACGCTCTTTGCAAGTTTGGCCGAGCAATATACGGATTAACAATGAAGGGGAAAATCAAAATGGCAATCGGGAACGCCTTTTGATAAATTGGAATGCAGTCGTTGAACTCGGCTAATGGCAATCGTCGAACAAAATGAAAGAAAAGCTAAAATAACCTGAAATGAGCCGTTTAAGTGACAAAACACACAAGGTTTCATGTTGTAAGTCGTGCTTATTGACTTCGTTTTACATTTTTCATGTTGAAAGAACTGATACACAAGAAACTGTTTAAAAGGTAATGGTTTGTCACAGTTTACTTGTGAATACTTTATATTGTAATAAACGAGGTTTTTCTTCAGAACGTCTGGTAATTTATATTTGCTATTGTATTATTGCAGTTACCACGGGGACCCAACTGTTAATCGTGATTATTGATGCGACGTGGAATGTTAATGCATGCTATTATGAAGTTTCGTATGCGTCGGCGAGTTCGTTACGAATGCGACGCTCCACGTCCTCTGTCCTTGGACGGTAAGTACCACATGTTTTGCTCTCGCGAAAATAAACAAAGCCGAGTTTACAAAATCGGCGTCCACTATGATCTGCAAAAATCTTCTATGTTCCCACTTGAAGTCAACTGGAATACTTATGGCACTTGTGTTTTTCAGCTAATGGTTTATAAAGTTGACAGGTAGATACAAGATTGCCACGAAAACTCATTACATTCTTAAAGTCCTTTTGTTTTTCTAATTCTTGACCGTAAATTAAAAAGTATAACACAGTCTTGTGGTGTCTTTATTGAAATATGTATCAAAATGGCTTTGTAAATGCACACTTATTTACTGAGCGTGAAAAACAGTAAGATAAGCATCTTTCGTATGCATCGTAGATTTTGTTAAAATTTAATATGCGACAAAGAAATGCATCGTGGAAGATTGAGACCGATGAATCAGTAAAATAAAATAGCAAATGTTACGATATGGAGACAATGATGCATTTTCTTCAATTAATATTTTCTAGATACATGTTGAAGGGGTCAACCATGTTTTTATACTGTATTAACATTTGCAGAGGCTGGAGAAAGTTGTTTTAGCCTAAGGCCGAGGGTTCAAAGGGCTCTCGAAAGACTCTTCTAATTGCAATAAAATAACCATAGTTGATCGCTGTTCTTGTACAACACACCATTCCCATGGAAAACTGATTGACAACCGCACCTAAAAACCGCACAAATCCCTTTAATTCTTTTGTTTTCTTCCCCCTCCCCCCCCCACCCCCGCTTATCAAAATGCATGGAGCCACCGATATTAAATGATCAAATATTATTTGGTTTAGCCTTAGTGGTCATTCAATGTTAGGAAACATATTACCTATGTCACTGATATGCCCGAAAATGAGTTGCTGTTTGGAGGCAAGAAGTCACTCGAATGTTGACAAAGCATAATCAGAAAACCACTCTGTGATCTCATTCAAAATAAAAGTGGCACATGCTTCGAAGCTCGCTCAACGAAGTACATGTAGTACAAGGGAAAAATACATCATGCAATAATGCTCTTGATAAAAGCGCAAAAAAATTCAAGAGTGACACCACCGGGTTCTGCATTGACGTAAATAACTTTTGTAAGAGCACAACAAAATGCTAATTCTTCCATGACTCATTCTAGTAGTACGTACCTAGCATACAAAAGATACTTATCTTACTGTTTTTCACGCTCAGTAGATAAATGTGCATTTACAAAGCCATTTTGATACATATTTCAATAAAGACACCCATAGGACTGTGTTATACTTCTTAGTTTACGACCAAGAATTAGAAAAACAAAAGGACTTTAAGAATGTAATGTGTATTCGTGGCAATGTTGTATCTACCTGTCAACTTTATAAACCATTAGCTGAAAAACACAAGTGCCGTAAGTATTCCAATTGACTTCAAGTGGGAATATAGAAGAATTTTGAAGGTCATAGTGGACGCCGATTTTGTAAACTCGGCTTTGTTTATTTTCACGAGAGCAAAACATGTGATACTTACCGTCCAAGGACAGATGATGTGGAACGTCGCATTCGTAACGAACTCGCCGACGCATACGAAACTTCATAATGGCATGCATTAACATTCCACTTCGCATCAATAATTACGATTAACAGTTGGGTCCCCGTGGTTACGCTTAAAAGATATTTATTACGGTGAAATACTGAGCAAAACTATAGTGCCGACTAGACGATGCAACTTTTGCTGTATCTAGCATGAAATATATATCAAGATATACCGTGTAGTCCGTGTTGCATGCAACTTTTTGGAGCTTCATCCAACATTTTTTAAGATAGAACATGTCCTATTCCATCCACCTTGCTAGATGTAACTTTTTCGTTATCTCAATGACTCACTAATTTGCAGCCAATAAAATTCCAGGGAATAGGGTCAAGGAGCATGTGTTTATGTTTGTAAACATTTAGATAGAAGGATCAGTGCTCTCATGATCAATGGAGCGAACACAAAGACTCTGATCAGTTGTGCAGCTGATCTGTGTCTTTGCTTTTGCATATGCAAAAACCATTTTATGATGCAGCTTATAATGATACAAGCCAAAACAATGTTAATATAATGGGAGAAACTTATTTGTTTTTTTTTTCTGGGAACAGCAAAAGGGCACTTACCTGTGCGCCTTTGCAGTCTGGTTATTGACTTGCATTAAATACATTGATTTTAATGGGAAATGCTATGGATTTATAAGGTTAGTCCAAGTTTGATTAAGCAAGCTAGATCGTGTAGCTCTACGAGGTTGATGAAGCAAAAGTTGGATGTATATCAAGTTAGATACAACTAGTTGCATCGTGTAGCTCAGGCTTATTAAGAACAAGGATAAGAGTTGTTGAATGCAGATATCAGACGACTCATAGAAAAGTGACATGCTGAATTTGGTATTTTCAGACCAGAAGTACATCCCCTACTCCTCCTTCATTTTCTTCTCATTCTTCTTCTTCTTCTTCTTATTCTTCTTCTGCAGCAGCAGCAGCAGCAACAGCAACAACACTAGTTTTCTTCTTTAAGACAAACTCATCTTCTTGTTTTTCTTCTGCTTAAGCACTGTTTTAAGTTCACTGCAGCCGTTACAATATGTTTTTATCATACCTTATTGTTATCCGTTGGTCGTGCGTTATCAATTCAAATGTTCTTGAAAATATTGTTCACTAATAAACAACTAAGTCTCTCAAAGCCAAACGTCATAAAATGGATTGTAACATCTCTGGAAATGTGAGAGCGTATACACGGGGACCCAACTGTTAATCGTGATTATTGATGCGACGTGGAATGTTAATGCATGCTATTATGAAGTTTCGTATGCGTCGGCGAGTTCGTTACGAATGCGACGTTCCACATCCTCTGTCCTTGGACGGTAAGTACCACATGTTTTGCTCTTGTGAAAATAAACAAAGCCGAGTTTACAAAATCGGCGTCCACTATGATCTGCAAAAATCTTCTATGTTCCCACCTGGAGTCAATTGGAATACTTACGGCACTTGTGTTTTTCAGGTAATGGTTTATAAAGTTGACAGGTAGATACAAGATTGCCACGAAAACTTATTACATTCTAAAAGTCATTTTGTTTTTCTAATTCTTGACCGTAAACTAAGAAGTATAACACAGTCTTGTGGTGTCTTTATTGAAATATGTATCCAAATGGCTTTGTAAATGCACACTTATTTACTGAGCGTGAAAAACAGTAAGATAAGCATCTCTTGTATGCATCGTAGATTTTGTTAAAATTTAATATGCGACACAGAAATGCATCGTGGAAGATTGAGACCCATGAATCAGTAAAATAAAAAAGCAAATATGGAGACAGTGATGCATTTACTTCAATTAATAGTTTCTAGATACATGTTAAAGGGGTCAACCATGTTTTTATACTGTATTAACATTTGCAGAGGCTGGAGAAAGTTGTTTTAGCCTGAGGCCGAGGGTTCAAAGGGCTCCCGAAAGACTCCCGAAAGACTCTTCTAACTGCAATAAAATAACCATAGTTGATCGCTGTTCTTGTACAACACATCATTCCCATGGAAAACTGACTGACAACCGCACCTAAACCCTCACAAATCCCTTTAATTCTTTTGTTTTCTCCCCCCCCCCCCGCACCCCCGCTTATCAAAAATGCATGGAGCCACCGATATTAAATGATCAAATATTATCTGGTTACGCCTTAGTGGTCATTTAATGTTAGAAAACATATTACATATGTCACTGATATGCCCGAAAATGGTTTGCTGTTTCGAGGCAAGAAGTCACTCGAATGTTGACAAAGCTATATCAGAAAACCACTCTGTGACCTCATTCAAAAAAAAGTGGCACATGCTTTGAAGCTCGCTCAACAAAGTACATGTAACTTACAAGGAAACAATACACCATGCAATATTGCGCTTGATAAAAGCACAAATTATGCTTTTGCATTGACGTAAATAACTTTTGTAAGAGCACAACAAAATGCTAATTCTTCCATGACTCATTCTAGTAGTACGTACCTTCATCTTCGATGCATACAAAAGATGCTTATCTTACTGTTTTTCACGCTTAGTAGATAAATGTGCATTTACAAAGCCATTTTGATACATATTTCAATAAAGACACCCATAGGACTGTGTTATACTTCTTAGTTTACGACCAAGAATTAGAAAAACAAAAGGACTTAAAGAATGTAATGTGTATTCGTGGCAATCTTGCATCTACCTGTCAACTTTATAAACCATTAGCTGAAAAACACAAGTGCCGTAAGTATTCCAATTGACTGCAAGTGGGAATATAGAAGAATTTTGAAGATCATAGTGGACGTCGATTTTGTAAACTCGGCTTTGTTTATTTTCACGAGAGCAAAACATGTGGTACTTACCGTCCAAGGACAGAGGATGTGGAACGTCGCATTCGTAACGAATTCGCCGACGCATACGAAACTTCATAATGGCATGCATTAACATTCCACGTCGCATCAATAATCACGATTAACAGTTGGGTCCCCGTGGTATATGTGTTCGGAAAAAACTAATGCTACTACTTCTTGGAGTGTACGACCACTACCACTGTCACCACCACAATCACTACTACTACTACTACTACTACTACTACAACAACAACGGCTACTACCACTACTACTACTACTACTACTACTATATTTAACACTTCTACCGCCACGCAAATAACCACCACAACCACTACTGCTACTACTACTATTACTACTACTAAATTCTACTACTATTCTACTTCTACATCTACAACTACTACTTCTACTAATACACTTCTACTACTACTACTACTACTACTACTACTACTACTACTGAGTGTACTACTACTACCACTACTACTACTTCTGCCGCAGTAGAAGTAAAAGTAGCAAACACAGTAGTAGTAGTAGTAGTAGTAGTAGTAGTAGTAGTAGAAGAAGTAGTAGTAGTAGGAGTAGTATCATTATAGTGCGTTAATGCGTTTATAATTGATCACATGACATGCTGACACAGTGGCCTAAAAAGGGTTCGGTAGGACAAGTCGCCACAATTGAGATAAACGAATTTACCAACAGAATACATGTACAACTCATTAAAACATATTCCTATACAGACTCGAATATAAAACAGAGTCGTCATTACTGTTCTATTTTACATTATTCGTCAAAACAGAAACATGGTAGGCTCTAAAAATGAGAAAAACTGGGGAAAACCGCAAGAAACAAAACGTGTTCACCGATTGCCAAACCCGCACCTCAAATCTCCGCATCAACCATGCGGAACTCCGCACAACATCTGCGGAATTCCGCATCAACTATGCGGAATTCCGCAAAAACATGCAGAATATCAGCATTTTTTGTGCGGAATTCCGCATGAACATGCGGAACTCCGCAGAGGTTTCACAATATGCGGAATTTCTTCCGCATCTCTCATCGGAAACTTTTCCGCACCAGCAGCGGAAAAATCGGACTTAATACTTTTTTAGTGCGGAAACAATGCGGAAAATGTAGACTCAGACAATTTTTGAAGCGGAAAATGTCTTAGATTATTTTGCATGCGGAAAATAACTTAGAAAAATTTTGCTTGGACAATTTTTGTATATGGGACTTTTCTTAGTGTCAGTGTCCCACTGTATCTTAGGAAAATTATAGTGCAGAAATTTTGACTTTTTACAAACAAAAAAATTCATAAAAAAATACCAAATTATCGCTGCCATGAATTTCTGGAGTCAAACTGTAAAATGTTAGAGACCATGCGCAAAGGATATCATTATCGGGAGATTTGAAATTATGTCCGGGAATAGTCTGGGAAATGTCAGGTAATTTCGCTTCCGCCCGAGAGTGGCAACCCTTTCTTGGAGGTCCATTTAAATACTCCATAGACTCTACTCTTTTAGCTATTTAATCTGACAAAGATGAATAAGGCCAAAAAAAATAATACCATTGTTTCTCAGGCCACTTTTTGAAGAAACAGATGCGGGCGGCAGGTTTTTTATTTTAATTTTTATTTGAACAAAAACGAATGCGGGCGGCGGCATTTTTTTTTTTTTTTTTTTTTTAACTTTTTTTTCTGGGGGGGGGGGGGGTGGTAGGGTCGGTATGGAGTTATGGCGAGTGAGTGATAAACGGACAATATGCCTCCGGCGATCTATGCCCGAGTCACCGTACGGTAATTGTTAACTCTCGTTTAATTTATTATCGATATTTCACACCTAATTTGTGATTGCCAAAATTGATTTGAAGCATTAGTAATTCGGAAACAAATGAATATCATACGTATTGGTCTAACACTTAAGGGGATGCCAATTGTTAAAATCTAATACTTGTATAATTTTACCTGTAATAAAGAAAAATGACAATTTTTCCAGGGAGACTGGATATTCTTGAAACATTCTTGTATGAGTCATTCAAACATCGAATACAGATTATTTTATGCCCAAAAACTCAGCTCTAGAGGGCTCAGCAGCACGCTTATCAGCATTGGTCAAGTTACTTCCTGGTTTGATTCCGTTGTCATCTGTCTGGCATGCTGGATAAGTTTTACTAAAAGCTACCACCATAAACATGATCTCCAAAAGCCAGACTACAATCTGTGAAAGTTTGTTCACTCGGAGATGATTTCTTCTCGGGGAAAACATGGTATTTATCATATATGCTGAAAACCTTATTCAGCAGATACAGTAAATAGTATGATTTCTCCCAAAATATTGACTTTTTGTTCAAAATACTTTCACAGATTGTAGTCAAGACATTGGAAATCATGTTTACGGTGAAAGCTTTTAGTAAAATTTATCCGGCATGCCAGACGGATGACAATGGAATCAAACCAGGAAGTGACTTGAACAATGCTGATAAGCGTGCTGCTGAGCCCTCTAGAGCTGAGGTTTGGGGCATAAAAGAATATGTATTCGATGTTTGAATGACTCATACAAGAATGTGTCAAGAATGCCCAGTCTCCTTAGAAAATTGTCATTTTTCTTTATACAGGTGAAAATTATACAAGTATTAGTTTTTGACAATTGGCATCCCCTTAATCCGATAACAATAGATTTGAGAACATCAGTCAGCACGAGTTCTTAATAACGCCGTGACGTCACTTCCGGTAAATTAGTTGCTTAGCGACCGGAACGACATGACCACAGACCGTTTGTTTACATAGTCATTTATCGGGAAATAATAAATATCGGGCTGTTAATTTCTAATTTTCATAAGTTTCTGTTCAGATATTGTAGCATTTCATGGCAAAAACTCAATTCAGTGCACTGACATCGATATCTAAGTTGAAATAACGGATTAATGAACAAAATAAGTTCCAAACTGTGCCTTCCCCATGTGGGTGGGGTATGCGATGAAGTGGTTTTCTTCACTTCTCTTTTTATTTCTAAAGTGATTTTTTAAAGGATGCTTTGTAAAATTGAACTAAAACAAGTAAGAACATCTGTGGAGATTATGATATCAAATTTTATGACATTTAAATGAGTCTTAGCTGTTTAATTAGACGGGGGTAAATGTACTAATAGTAGGTGACAATTTTAAAAGCACCCACATTTTGAATAAGACTTGGCCCATCTTTGTATATGGTATCAGGGATAATACTGTACTGTAAACTGCATCTTTCAACAAAATTTGTCTTAAAAGAACTAAAATGCATTTAAATTTTATTAGCTCATCATATATGAACATATATATATATACATTTATATACTGATTTTTTTTTTTCATTTGCAGAGTACTAAAGAAGATATACCGGTATTGCTCAAAGATATTAGCAATAGAGGACATTTGACTATAAGAAGCTGACCGACATTCTCCCTAGTCCAACCAAATAAACCGACACTTGTCGGATATAATTAAGATACTGCTAAATGTTGAATAATGTGTAGACATGATAAAAAAAAACAAGCCGGACAACTTTCTGGTCCAACAAATCAAGGCGACACTAGTCGTATATAGGATAACTGACTATTGTGGAGAAATGAAAATACCAGCAGGCTGACATATTTTCTTGTCCAACAAAAAATAATACTTGTTGTAAAATAAGATGATTGGAGAATTAATAAAACAATAAGCCTTTTGACATTGTTCTGGTACAACAAAACAAGCCGACTATTGTGAAGAAATGAAAATACAAGACGGCCGACATCTTTTCTGGTCCAAGAAAACAAACCGACACTTGTCGGATAATAAGATATATGTGCACCAGGAAAAATGGCTTATATCTTCATTATAGGTCTGTTTATTATGCCTGCCTCTCTGTTGTACTTGTTGCCTTTCAGTTTGGTTAAAACTTAACCGGATGACTACCTTGTTGGGAAAGAGCTAGTCATTCTGCTCTCTTCAAGTGTGTTGTCGGAAAATATTTTTGTCATGTTTTATGTATCTTCTTCCAGTTGGCCACCAGGTGTCTATGTTGGGACTTTGAATTTAATTGCATTGATTCCTGGTCCTTCTCAATCTGATTAAAACCAGATGTTTCTTCTTATTTACATACAGTAACTTATTAATAACATCCAACCAACATCAGATTTTAATCAGATTGGGTCCTTCTATTCTTATTTTATGTGAAGAATTGATAGAACAAGATGGTCAACATTTTATCTGGTCCACCCAATATAAACCGACACTTGTTTGATACTAAGATGATTGAAGTATTGATAAAACAATTAGCCGGTCGACAATGTTCTGGCCAAACAAAACAAGCCAACACTTGTTGGATATAGGATAATTGACTATTGTGAAGAAAATACAAGCCGGCTGACATTTTTTTCTGGTCCAACAAAACAAACCGACATTTGTCCGTTACATGATAATGGACTTATGTGAAGATTTGCTAAAACAAGGCGGTCAACATTTTATCTGGTCCACCCAAAATAAACCGACACTTGTTGGTAAATAAGATGATTGAAGAATTAATATTTAACAATTAGCCGGTCAACATTTTTCTGGTCTAAAAATAAAAATACAATCCGACACTTGTCGATGTAGGACAACTGACTAGTGTGAAGAAATGAAAATACAAGCCGGCCAACATTTGTTTCTGGTCTAACGAAACAAACTGACATTTGTTGGATGTAGGATTATTTATAAATGGACTGACATGAAGAATTGATAAAACAGAGTGGTCAACATTTTTTTCTGGTCCACACACAATAAACCGACACTTGTCGGATATAGGATATTGACTATTGTGAAGAAATGTATGTTTTGTTGGACCAGAAAAAAATGTCGGCCAGTCTTTTTTTTTTATTTGCATTTTTCAAAAACAAAAACAAACAAAAACGACTTTTTTTTTTTCAAGCCGACCAGCATTTTTTTCTGGTCCAACAAAACAAACAAACTGACACTTGTCAGATATAGGATAATGGAAGAATGTAAATAGTCGATCAAACTAGCCAGCCGGCATATTTTCTAGTCCACACAAAATAAACCAACACTCATCAGATACAGTAAAATTGTCTTTTACCCATCATATTAGGCATGGAAATTATTATATTACATGCAAAGTTTCCTTTTTGTACAAAAGTGTAGAAAATAGGAGATTTATTAAGTTGCAGTTAATATCTTAAATTTTTTAATGAATTGGGCATCACCCTATATTTTGCATAAAATACTGAAATAGGCAAGTATAGCTTAAAATGGGCATGCTGAGTATGTAGTAAAAGTATGCATTGATCAGGAAATGGAATAATCAGAACAAAAGGTACAGTCCATAAACCAAACTGGGACAAAATAAATAGACAATCAAGTTCTTCTATAAAGAGAATGAATAGTATTAAGCAGAGCGCGCAGCTTTTCCCCAAGGGATAGGTAGAAACATATGTTTTAGTGGTTATGACTGTAAACCAAGGTTCCGTCTAATTGATGCCGATGAAGAGTCTATCTGGTGAATCAAACTAAACCGCCTTTTCTGGTTAGGAAGAGTGACCGACATATTCAAGTTGTAAATAATTGATGCCGATGAAGAGTCTATCTGGTGAATCAAACTAAACTGCCTTTTCTGGTTAGGAAGAGTGACCGACATATTCAAGTTGTAAATAATTGATGCCGATGAAGAGTCTATCTGGTGAATCAAACTAAACCGCCTTTTCTGGTTAGGGAGAGTGACCGACATATTCAAGTTGTAAATAATTGAAGCTGATGAAGAGTCTATCTGGTGAATCAAACTAAACCGCCTTTTCTGGTTAGGAAGAGTGACCGACAAATTCAAGTTCTAAATAATTTATGCTGATGAAGAGTCTATCTGGTGAATCAAACTGAACCGCCTTTTCTGGTTAGGAAGAGAGACCAATATATTCAAGTTCTAAATAATTGAAGCAGATGACAAGTCTATCTGGTCAGTCAAACTTAACCACATCTTTTCTGGTTAGGAAGAAAGACCAACATATTCTTTGTGTAAATAATTGAGAGACTGACATAATCTAGGTATGAAAATTTGAAGCCGATGAACATTCTTTCTGGTCATATTCTTTCTGGTCATTCACACTAAACCACCCTGGCTGGTAATTATTCGCCAGCTTTGGAAAACAACATATAGACTTCCATGTATTTTCATGAAAAATCACTCGGAGGCTTAGTTCAATACTTCAGCTCCTCTATTCCAAAACAAAATCGTGTGACCAATAGTCTTATTAAAATTTTGTTTTCTGTAAACTGAATTTAAAATAATGACAGGACAGTGACCAACCTGAATGACCTTCCAGAATTTCTCATTTCATCAGCGGGATTGTCAGATGAGTGTGCGTCTAAGTGGGGTCTTAAACTTAGTTTAAACTTTTCCTGATCTTTGCCTACTTGTACTTTTTTTTATATATAGGAGCTAATGTTTTCTCAGGTCGCTGCATGGTGTGGTGTTGTCATTTTGACATTTTCCAACTGCTGCACTATTCTGATTCCAATTCTCTGACATACACAGTTTGCTACTGTCGTTGTTTACGTTTCGTTAGTTCAAAAGGGAAGGAAGAAAAACAACAATAATAAACATGTCACCTATATTTCTCTTGATTTCCAAATAAAAAACAGATAAATTAACATGAATACACCAGTTTTAAAGCACATTAACTCGTTCAAATTATTATTTTACAAATAATTATCCACCTGTTATATGCAGTCGTCATACACGGCGACCATTTGTTTTCATACCGTAGCAACAAATAGTCACGTGACTGAACAAATAAACCGGAAGTTCAAAGTCCCGAGTTCCCCCCAATTATCATGATTATCACGCTCACTGAGTACATCTCAACACGAGTCATAATCTCCGCCCATTGGCCCATGAGATAGAAAATGACGACGTCAATTAGTAATTATTGTCAAGACATTTTATAACTTGTCGGAAAAGAATCGAAATCCACTGCATGTTGTGTCAGCAAGTAATTTTTAACACATTCTATTCTTGTCTTTTTTTCTAATTTCACTCGAATGAAAGTTTGAACATTGTACCGATCACACATCGGTGATCATATGATATCGAAATGATTAGAGCATTCGCTTCGGGCACGGGAGGTATCGGGTTGGATCCCGGGCCGCGTCATACCAAAAACGTTAAGAATGGTACCAGAAAATACCTTGCTAGCTTGGCGCTCATCATTCATAAAGCAAGCACTGGCATCTCTTCTCCCAAAAAGATAACTTCAGTGTAGGGAATACAATTATTGAGGTGGTGGTTGGTGACGAGCAGTTTAGTTCTATCATTAGATGATTAGAGTCTGGTGATTGCAATACCCTTACTCGGGGTTAAAACGAGGTGTGCCGGTAAGTCAGCGGCGGAACACTATACGAACATACAACATACATGGCATGACTAATTATTCCACAAAGGATTCTTGCGGATGCTCAAAACACTCATTTTTCCAGCGGGAAAGTAAAGAAATCACATTTGTTTTTCAGCGTGAACTTTTACATACCTTCCCGGACATTACCGTTCTCAATCGCGAATATTAAATGTAGGTGTCCTAATGTTTTGGACCACAATAATTGTTGACGAAATCATTGACCAACGTGTCATCAATAGCCCATGTTTAAGGTAACGTTACGGTCTACCAATAATCCCCTAGTCACGAGTGCGATAACATGTATCGCTCGGCTTCTTTTCAAAACTATTATGGATTAATATAATTTGAGTGTCATTCACGCTTCGCGAGCAATGGATTGTGTCACCTGAACATTAGTGAGATGACAATTATCACTCACGAGTATACACGAATTTTGAGCAGACGACATGGTTCATACACATTAGGATATCAAAAACACAATTTTCCGTTTCAAATGTGTTTATTCATTTTTAAAGTACTTTAAGAGAAACTGTAAGAAAACTGCGCCTTGGCGAATGCCCGGGAAACGATATTTCATTTTTCCTCTCCGCGAGTTTTGATTTTTTACTTGCACATAAATAAATTAGTATAAAGGAACACAAGGGTAAAACGGCGCCTTGGTGCCGCCGTCGCGATATTTGGGTGGATGAAATTTTGGTTTACCAGGCTATATAGCAGTACAGGTGTCTACATGTTTAATACAGTTATTCAGTGGCTATCCTAAACCTTATGATATAAACAGCTGAAACAAGCATCAGAATATTGACCGCATGTAATTTAGCCCAACTAAAGTTCGTACGTAAACTGTACATGGACAATAGAACGCGGGATTGCTACCTAGACCCTATGTGTTTTTGACTAAAAATTGAATACCTCTAAGCTCTAACAGACATTACCATATACTGTACCTGCACATAATAACGAAGCAGTTCGGTCCTTTGGTGAAGGCTCGAAATGTCCCGGAACGAATCCGGGTCGTTTCGCCCGTGGGTCGTTTCGCCGGGTCGTTTCGCCCTGGGTCGTTTCGCCCTTGTTTTATGGGTGGGTCGTTTCGCCCTTATTAGGTGAGTCGTTTCGCCCGTGAGTCGTTTCGCCCGTGAGTCGTTTCGCCCATTATTATTATTATCATTATTATTATTGTTGTTGTTGTTGATATTGCTGTTGTTGAAGATGCTGATGCTGATAGATAGATAGATAGATAGATAGATAGATAGATAGATAGATAGATAGATAGATAGATAGATAGATAGAATAGGAAGGAAGGAAGGAAGGAACGGAAAGAGGGAGGAACGGATAGATAGATAGATAGATAGATAGATAGATAGATAGATAGATAGATAGATAGATAGATAGATAGATACATGTAGATAGATTTTGGTTAAAAGGAGTATCATGACGTATCTTAATTTATCTTTAACATTTTAGCGCTTCCGCCTCTGTGGCTTTTAATGTTGTAGAAAGAGGAACGAAAGAAGGAACGAAGGAAGGAAGGAACGAACAGAGGGAGGGAGGAACGGACGGATAGATAGATAGATAGATAGATAGATAGATAGATAGATAGATAGATAGATAGATAGATAGAAAAGAAAAGAAAACCAAACAAACTTCTTTTTTGTCCACACCGACTTTTCTTACTTTCTAATCTCAGGCTGGCTTCTCTCCATTATGAATATTTTTCGTCCTCATTATTTGTTTTCGTTGAAGTAACGTTTGAAACTATACTGTATGACGTAAGGCGTAAAAATAGCTGTGTTTCCACTCACTGATTGCATGTCTGTTTCTAGTACTTATAATTGATTTTAGCGTACACGTTTTTACCTTTTACACAAAATTTATACGGAGAAAAAAATAAATGAAAAATAAAAAGATTTTCCTACCTACCGACCCTATCCCGTCTTCTGCATGTTAGTGGAAACACTGCTATTTTTATTTTACACTGGCGTTTATGTTCCGGTTTTGGTATACAATTTAAGTAGTCTGTTCGAAAATATTTTTGCCGAAATATCCTGTAATAAGCATCGCAGCCAATCTATAGTGAGTCGTTTTCAAAGTTCTTTAGTATATATACCCAAAAGACAATTATAAATGATCAGCCCAAGGCCTATCCATAAGTTACAAATAACAAATAAGACACTAGATTACTTATTTGGGCATGGTAGAAAAATAAGGGCGAAACGACTCACCTAATAAGGGCGAAACGACTCACGGGCGAAACGACCCAGGGCGAAACGACCCAGGGCGAAACGACTCACGGGCGAAACGACTCAAGGGCGAAACGACTCACGGGCGAAACGACCCGGGACCTCCCGGAACCGTGTCACAACGAATACCGTGTTACTAGCCGTCATGCGCAGACTGCATGCGCAGTCGTTTTACTGAAAACCGCGAGCGGAAAAAAGTGACAAGAGTGAAGGTTTCAAGACAAATGCGGTGGTTTCTGTATTTTTTTTATTTTGAGCAATAAAAAAGGGTAATGCGGTGGGTCTGAAAGAGATGCGGCGGGGCCTGAGAAACATTTCTTTTTTTTTTTTTGGCCTAATAAAGACTTCATGGAAACAATTTAGTTTATTGAAATTTTCTAACTTATGCAATTCGTTTTGGCAAACTTTATAATGTTAGGAATTATGTATGTGTACCAGAAGATGGCTCAAAAGTTAGCATGTTCGATTCCACACATGAAAATATTTCTAATCCCATTTTCGCTTCCACTGATTCAAGAGCACTTGTTAGTTTCAACTGACAAAAGAAAATTAATGTGCCCTAAGTACTAGTACCAGTAATCTGCCCCAAACATGCTTGTCTAGGAATAGTGTGGTTAGGATAGCTGACTGTCCAGATATGACCATAGCTGTTGACTACATGTGGACATAAAGCAATGAAACAAACAAACACAACCATATTGAGATAATGTAATAATATACATTTCTTTTGTCTCTCTTGACTTTAAACAAGCACCTCAAACCCCTGTATCGCATTGAGTGGAGCTCCGCATCACATGCGGAATTTTTTCCGCACCACATGCGGAATTCCGCATCAGACCATTTTGAATATATTATTGCTGACCAATAGGAAATCAGAATTTCAAGTACTGGCTCACTTCCTGTTTTCAAATATTAGAGGGAGTATTGTTTGAAAGGAAGTGTTTTAACATGTGCCATTTTTAAAATTGTGTTATAATGAAATTTATAGTTAAGGAGTTTAGTTCTTTAGCATTGTAAGTAGCCAGTATTTATATGAATTGTCTTTTTATGTTGCTCTATGCCTTCTCTGTGTTGAAATTTGCTACTGCAGATTGCTTCAATAAATTTTGTCTCAGGCCATGAATTTAGTTCAACAAAACAATGATTAAGGAACATTAGAATCTCTAGAGTGGGATGTTAAACCACAATACAAAATTACAGGTCTTCATATACAATAGTTATTTCTCAAAGCAATTCAGACATAACTTTCTCCAGATTAAAATGTGTTTCCTTTGCATTCTCTGAAACAGCTTAACCTTTAGCTTTGTTCTTACTGTCCTGGTTCTACCCCGGTGAAGGCAAGCCAGTATACTGTGATAAACCGAGTAACTGTTTCTACCAAAGTTGATCGTGTTCTCAGTCAGGGTGTTACCGTGTAGCCCCAGTCTTGTTCCTAGTTCTACCATGGTGTTGTCCTGGTGCAGGCCGGTGTGCCTCGGTTTTACTACGGTAAAGCCCGGTATCGTCCTGGTTCACCCCACCTGTCACCTGTGTAAACCGGGAAGCATCGAGGCAAACCGGGGTACACCATGGCCAAGTTATTAAAGCCGGTTTGCTCCTGTGGCATCTTGGTTCACCCTGGTAGAGTCCCGGTGAAGCCCTGGTTTGTGTCGGAATAGCCCTATGTTGTCCCTCTGTCTGCTGTTACCCACAGTTTGCACCGGATGGTCTTGGTTTATCAGGGTCGAGTCCCATGCCATCAAGGTTTGTCACTGTATAGCTCCGGTTTTTGACATCTCTCACAGTTCACCTGGGTTTACCCCGGTTGTATTAAACATTTTTATACAACCATGAAGGCTCCCCGGTTTATCTTGGTTCTTCCCAGTTTGCCACGATAGCACTAAGGTTCTATCACGGTTCGTTACGGTTCGTCCTGCTTTACCCTGGTTTGATTTACCCCGGGCGAACTAGGGAGCTAAACCGGGACAGTGAGAACATAGCTTAAGTAAGAATGGAGATTGTACAATCAAATTATTCAAAATCCCACACCTGATACCAGGCGAGTGATTAAGTACAGCACAATACAACATGAAAATGTTACAACACCCATGAAGAGCAAAATGATTACTTCTGTCTCAACAAAGATAGCTATCTGGCCACTTTCAACCAAATATAAAAGTGACAAGTACAACAGAAAAGCAGACAGAATAAACAGAAAACATAAAGAAAAATCACATCAAAACCGCCTTGGAACTGTCAGTGAAGAAATTACTGGAGGGCTTGAATAAATTTTATGTGGCCACAATCCTCACCAGTCGACCCTTAAAAGCCAAATAAAAATCATATGAAGCCTAGGGAATGCTGAGTCAAACATTTGTATAAAGCAGAAAATGGTTCAGGTCACATGACCAAGGTGGTCGCCACACCCATATATGGTAAAAATTTTCTGGAACAGAAAATCCAATATAGAATTCCGCAGGATGCGGAGCTCCGCATCATGCGGAATATGTTCCGCATCATGCGGAATATCTTCCGCATCATGCAGAATATATTCCATATCAATCTGCCTTGCGGAATTCCGCATCATGCGGAGAATTCCCTGTTACTTTTCCGCAAGATGCGGAAAATATGTTCCAATACTCCGCATCAGTGTGGAATTCCGCATTCAAATTCCGCTTGATGCGGAGTATTGGAACAAATTTTCCGCATCATGCGGAGAAGTCTCCGCTGCTTATCCGCAAGCTGCGGAGAATTCTCCGCATGATGCAGAAAAATAAGCGGGACATTCTCCGCATGCAACATCCTTCTTCTTTTTCATTTTTTACAGTTTGATTTCCGCACGATGCGGAAATATTGTTCCAATACTCCGCATGAGAATTTCCGCATAAAACATGCGGAAAATGGAGTTTCGTGCGGAGAATCTAGGTACGGGATTATAGCTTTTATTTCAGCGTTCTACGATTGTCATGACTAGAGTTATCCGATTGCCAAAGTATCATCACGTCATCTTTTAAAACAGACGCTGCGCTTTTCACTTATCAGATCGAATCTATTTAATACGCACAAAAGGACTGTAAATGGCTTAAGTTTATATTTTTGCCTGTGAAAGGATTGATATTTATTTATAAAGTCACGAAATGGAGCATATTTGACAGGATTGAGTATAAAAAGTGAAGCATCAAAGAGAAAAATGTTATTTTCCAGACTTTACACTTGGAATTGTAGGGCCAGAAGAACACAGGTATATTTTATACATCACTTTTAACTTATGACCTACTTACGGTTACCGACAGACTCTCAGTTCCAGTGAAAACAATCAAATACTAACCTTACCAGAATACAGCTGAACAAAAATTATGCCGAGTTTAACGATTGTATGCCGAGTTCGAAATTGCCGCTAATACGGTGTGAATAGGCGGGGATGGTCTTTAAATAATTAGTAAATGATGTGTCAGTTAAAATGTAGCTTCTTTCTTTATCTATATTAATGATGCTGCGAAATGTGTATACCCGTACGAAACTCAACAGGATTCCACTGGTAGTCCAGTTGGACAAAGACAGGAGTCAGTGTGGAATCTGATTTTCAGCCTGATTCCTAACAGGACAGTGAGATGCTTGCATTTTCCACGTGGAATTTTTCTCTTTTCCACTTGGAAAATAAACAAAATTCCTGGTAGGATTCCTGCTTGACAAAAATACTGCCGACCTAAATCTGTCTTTCATAAATGTGTTAACAATTAGGAGGTAAAACTTTGCAACACATAGGAAGCCATGAGGTTGGGCTTTTTAAACAAGATAGTCATTATTCTATTAGTTTGATACTGACACTATGCTTGCTTTCATATTTGGTGAAAATAAATGAGGAACACTTTTTAGGAAAAGTGAGGTATGTTTTTTCTTCCATTCTATTTATGCATTGTTCTTTGTGAGCAAATTAACTATTCTTTAGCTTTTTGTTTTCAAAATATTCCCCACCCACCTCTGATCATGTACAATTTTTAATCAGTCTATTTAAGGAAGTTTCTAAGAATTGTCATTGAAAATGACATTTATCATTACTACTCAGTGATACAAGCATTTTTATAACAAAATATAATGGCTGCATCTATGGATATAAGATACACTAGCCCCTTACATTTCCTTTGTTCAAAAACTTTCATATGCATGTGTTTTCAAAGAGGTCATTTCTATGCAGGCATATAGCAGGAATTTCCTCCATATTCATAACAGGATTCCTGCCAGGAATCTGCTCTAAATTCCTGGCAGGATTCCTGCCAAAATTTCTGGCTCATATTCCTGGCAGGATTCCTGCCAGTAATCTGGTTCAGATTCCTGGCAGGATTCCTGCTAATTTAAATATTTCGCTTCAGATTCCACAGGGAGTCCACACTGACTCCTGTCATAATCTTTATAAAAAATCAAACAGTCAACATGATTCCTGCCAGGAATCTGGTCTCATTTTCCTGTGGTAATACTGCTGTGTTCCTGTTGGACAATTTCGTACAGGAAACCAAAGAATTTTTCCTTGAAAATATTTTTTTGGCCTAACATACTTTGTGAAGCTCTTTTTAATGATTCACTGTATCTAATGAAAGAACATTGAACAATACAGTGCATATAATACAATACTTGAATTATCGACCAAACTTGTCAGACTTTGTTCAGTTTGTGGTTTAATGTCACAGCCAACAAAATTTACAGTCATGGTGGGACAGAGCCACCACTTCCTTTGGTATTAACCAGTTCTGTGGGGAGGTAATGTTTCTTGCTCAAGCATGTAACATGGCGCCAGAGAAGTATGATCTAGGTATCTTACAATCTGAATCCGACACACTAATGCCCTAGTCATTTGTAACCATGCCCTCCCCAGCCCCGGGAGAGGGCAGGGGGATAGCCGTGGAATTGAGCAGGGCTTTGACCAAAGTTTTGCCACAGCAGTGCGGGGGAAATACCTGGGGTTTGCCTTATATAGGCAAAAAGGGAAGTGAAGTGAAAAGATAGCAGGCTTCAGGGTAAAACAGCAGTGGTTTTACCGAGCAGTCCTGGCAGGTAGGGGCTTTTAGCAGGTATTTGCTGGACCAAAAGTCAATGTCCCCGCTATTCCCCGGGGATGGGGGCTGTGGTTACAAATGACTAGTGCATAACCAATGAGCTCTGTTGTTACTCTTTGTTGTATGTCGAGGATTCACATGAGAATATCAACAATTGAGGTTTCTGAACAGGTCTGACACAAACCAGGCTGTACAACCACAGAGGCAGGCTAGAAGCTTGAACTTTTGGAATTAAGTAGAAGAGGAATTGTACTACATATCTGAGTTACGAAAACAAAGGCGCTGATCATCTGTGAAGCCACTGCACAGCTTATCATTGTCTTTGTTTTTGCATATTCAGATTGTTTGTTTTCTTGTGTGCCAGCTCGTTTATAATGTCTTGTTTGTCCAATAAAAGATTTCTTTGTACATGAGTATTTTGTCAGTCTCTTACTTCACCTCTACCAATCCTGAAGCTTTGTTGGAAGTCTGCTTTTTACATATAGGCCGATGGCCAGTAAGGCGACCCCCCACCCCCACCCCCCACGGGAATTTTGTATAATGTTAGACACACACCAGTGCCAACCCCAACATAAAATAAAAGTATAAACCTCCACTTCCTATCCTTCAAGTTTGTCTCAAACTCTTCAGCTGCACAGCCTAGTTTTTATACAAGGGACTTTCAATAAATACATGGAAAAGTGCTACCAAATTGTTAATTTTCATTGGAAATCTAAAGTCCAATTCGCATGCGCCAAAAATACACACGTGTAAATATACTCCGGTGTGCAAATTTTACTCGGGGTAAGTAAATGGCGCATGCGAACGCAAATACACACCGGGGTATATTTACATATGGGTAAATTTACTCCTGGGTCTGACCAGATGCAAATTTTATTTTTACAAATACACACGTGTAAATTTACTATTATGTGCCATGCGAACGCAAAGTAAAATTTACCCATGAGTATTTTTATTTCAAGTCAATATTCTGCTTTTAGATAACGAATTTTCACATTTTTTGTTCCAAACTGATTATATGACAGTTGCTGAAACTGTGGACATTGTTGCTAAATAAGAGTTTATTGCCATTCATAACATTTTAGACCATATGGAGTGCAAACAGCCACACTATTCCTTCATCATTCTGGGTTAGGATTCTTGGGGCATTTTTACAGTAATTCTTTGTAAAAGGATGAAAAAAGGGAACTGTATAACTGCTAAGGTTATGCCTGACCATTACATGATTCCCCTCGGCTGCCAAAGTCTACATGAACACCTTGAAGCAGCCTCCTCTTGTTTTGCAAATACAGAAAACTTAAATGAACAGGTTTTAATCCAGAAATGATAAATTTACCTACAAAAATACTCCTGGCGATAAAACCCATGCGAACGCAATTTAAATTTACTCTCAGGTTGATTTGCACACCGGAGTATAAATACACACCGGAGTATATTTACACGCGTGTATTTTTTGCGCATGCGAATTGGACTTTAATCTCTGTGCATGTAGTGCATGTAGTAAATTAACATATCATTAAAATATTCAGAAAATTTAAATAAAGTTGGATGAAAATTAAGCATTAAATCACTTGTTCCTAGGGAACGACACTAAAACTGGTCCGTCGTAACAATGTCATGCTATACGCATCCATCCTGCTTAAGCATTTTTGGAATCTTTCTGGCATACAGAACTGTAAGTTCTGTGTGTATAATGCGGTGAATTGTGCTGAAATTACAACTCGATATAGTGTGTACCTGGTATTTCATGAATTCTATTCTCTTTTATCAAGACAATCATTTTCAACATTAGGATGCTATTTGATCTTACACAGTGCGAGTCATCATGGATGCAGGGCCCCTAGGGGAACCTTTAAAAACCTTTATTTTAATGGAAATCCTTTAAAACCTTTATTTTGTTCCAAAATCCACCAAAAACCCTATAATTTTACTCTCAAACCTTTATTCTGTGATAATTTTAACTAAATAGCCTTTATTTTACATATTGCTATCAGGAAATGCTGAAATTGTAAGGGAACTCGAGGCTTAGTATTTGGCTTCTGGGGGCCTAGCCGGCCCCCAGACCCCTGGCTTAATTAAGCTTTATGCTTCACTCATACTTTTACAAGGGGGGACTCTTCAGGGTTATTTCACAGAGAGTTGAAGTGGTAAATAGGTGTTGCTGATCTCTGAAAACTATTTCACTGTGTTGTTAGCAGACCACACTGTGCTCTTTATTTTCTCAAAAATCTGTCTTAAAGAGCCTTTATTTTGGCAAAAATAGCCTTTATAAAAAACCTTTATTTTTCTTGGAATCTGCTAGGGGGTCTGTGGATGTTTCTCTGGCCATCCAGAAATCATGCATATTAATTGTAGATTGCCGTTTCCTTAATTTGTTTGTCGCCATATGTGTTTTCTGCTCTTACATTACACAAACATGCCCATGCAATATACACAGATTTTTTAAGTTGTAAAAATTTGAAATTTTCAGTCGAAAATTTTTGATATTTTTTTCATTTTTGCTCAAAACATAGATTGTGGGTACACGTTCTAACGAGTACCCACAATCTCTGTTTTGGATCAAAAATAAGAACCAGAGGACCAATGGTCCTGTAAACGCTCACCTGAGTCTGCTGCATATACCAATAAACATGTTTGAATATTATGGTATTTAACCCCAGTGCAGGGGCAGATGAAGCCCTTGGGCCGTTTTCTTTTTTCAGAATAATCAATATTCTGTCTATTTACCAATTTCTTGCTGGCTTTTCCCTTCAAATGACATTTTAACAGTTTTTCCCATTCAAATGCATGGGCAACCCATGTTGACCTTGCCATAAACTTGGTCAAGGTCATCACAGGGTCATGATTTATATATACATTGTAGTACTATAGCCATGGATGCTTCACGCCAAGTTTCATTGAAGTCAATCTATTGGTTTCAGAGAAGAAGATATTTGAAGGGTTTTTACCATATATGGGCATGGCGGCCATCCTGGTCATGTGACCTAGATTATTAATATATACATTGGTTCCCCCATCCTATAGATGCTTCACATAAAATTTGGCTTCAATTGGCCAAGTGGTTTTAGAGGAGAAGATGTTTGAATATTATGGTAATATACATGTATATTGCCTCCGGGTGTGGGCATATGAGCCCTTAGGTCCATTTTTTTTTTCAGAATCATTAATATTTAGTCCTACTACCCATTTCCTGCAAGATTTTCACCTCAAATGACTTTTTAAAAGTTTTCCCAATTCCAATGCATTGGCGACCTAGTATGTTGACCTTGTCTTAAAATAGGTCAAGGTCACCACAGGGTCATAATTTATATACACATTGTAGTACTTCAGCCATTGGTGCTTCATGCCAAGTTTCTTTGAAATCGGTCCACCAGATACGGAGAAGAAGATTTTTGAAGGGTTTTTACCTTATATGGGCATGGCAGCCATCTTGGTCCTGTGAACTAGATAATTTATATATACATTAATTCCCCCATTCCATAAATGCTTCACATAAAATTTGGCTTTGATTCGCCAAGCGGTTTCAGAGGAGAAGATGTTTGAATATTATGGTAATATACATGTATATTGCCCCGGGGTGGGGGACACATGAGCCCCTGGGGTCCATTTTTTTCAGAATCATTAATATTCAGTCCTACTGCCCATTTCCTGCAAGACTTTCACTTTAAATGACATTTTAAAAGTTTTCCCTATTCAAATGCATTGGCGACCTATGTTGACCTTGCCGTTAAAAAAGGTCAAGGTCATCACAGGGTCATGATTTATATACACATTGTAGTACATGTACTTGAGCCATTGACGCTTCATGCCAAGTTTCTTTGAAATCGATCCACCGGTTCTGGAGAAGAAGATTTTTGAAGGGTTTTTACCATATATGGGCATTGCGGCCATCTTGGTCATGTGACCTGGATTATTTATATACACATTGATTACCCCTTCCTATTGATGCTTCACATAAAATTTGGCTTTGATTGGCCAAGCGGTTTCAGAGGAGATGATGTTTGAATATTATGGTAATATACATGTTTGTTATATGACTGAAGGAATTCCTGTCTCCTGATTGGTTCATTCAGTATTAATAAATCCTTATATTTCTCTGAAACCAGACCAAACTGATGAAAACCAGATCAAACCAGTTCCTGGAGGTTAATTATTTTGACAGATTTTCTATATTAATCTCCAAACTCTATATTACGCTCCTGAGTACCCAAAAATAGCACCAGCATGAAATCAACATGGGCTTCATGAAATTGACATGATTTTATGTATGTTTTTAAAACCTGCCAGCTAGCTATAAATAGCCTGAACTCATTTCAGTTCATGAAATCTACATGCTTTGCAGTAACACTCTATTACAGGTAAACAAAGCACTAGGTAATGAGGTATATTTGGTGATAATTAAGGGATAATTTATGTTTATTTTTCATAAGATCCTTTGTTGTTGGTACCCATTGGAATTGCCTCGTCATGGTGATTCTTAGGAGTACCCACAACATATGTTTTATTAAGAACTAACAAAATTATCTTTCAATCATAATCAATTGTTCCTCATTGTCCAGCCTTCTTTAACATCTGATATGATTTTGTTTGTTTATTTGTTATAAGATAAACATTAAAACACTTGAAAAGTCATATAACAAAACAGTTATTGACTTCAATTTCAGTAGATATAAGGATTTATCTACCCTCAAAAGTGATATTCACCTCGGCCTCCGGCCTCGGTGAATATCACTTTTTCAGGTAGATAAATCCTTATATCTACCTCATTGAAGTCAATAATTGTATAATATTGCCCCGGGGTGGAGGCATATGAGCCCCTGGGGTCCAATTTTTTTCAGAATCATTAATATTCAGTCCTACTGCCCATTTCCTGCAAGACTTTCACTTTAAATGACATTTTAAAAGTTTTCCCCATTCAAATGCATTGGCGACCTATGTTGACCTTGCCGTAAAATAGGTCAAGGTCATCACAGGGTCATGATTTATATACACATTGTAGTGCTTGAGCCATCAATGCTTCATGCCAAGTTTCGTTGAAATCAGTCCACCGGTTCTGGAGAAGAAGATTTTTGAAGGGTTTTTACCATATATGGGCATGGCGGCCATCTTGGTCATGTGACCTGGATTTCTTATATACACATTGGTTCCCCCTTCCTATAGATGCTTCATATAAAATTTGGCTTTGGTTGGCCAAGCGGTTTCAGAGAAGAAGATCTTTGAAATTGTGGACGGACGGACGGACGACGGACGGACGCCGGATCATGGCCATCCTATAAGCTCACCTTGTGAGCCTAACGGCTCAGGTGAGCTAAAAATAGGTATACCCTTGCAAACCCCAGTTTTTCTATATAAAAGTGGGGTATAAGGGGGTATTCATTTCATGGACATGTTTTCCTGATGGCACTGTTTCTTTCTTTTAAAATCTGTTCCAGACACATAACTTAATGAAGATATTGTTCCTCGCGCATTTCAGGCATACTCACTAAACAATTTGGCCTTTTTATGCCTAAATGAAGTCACATACTTATATGTTGTCATGGACTTACCGCAAACATAATGAACTTTACTCATGCAAAGTTTGGTAAAAATAGCATGGTAAACCATCAAATGCAGCATCATTACATTAAACAGCGACTTTTAGCTAATTTACAAAATAAGCACATGGTGGCATTTTTCCACAAATTTATTGAACATTGTATGTGAATTTCACTTTTGCTTTCTTTAGGATAAAGTTTTAAAGGAATAAATATAAAGAAACAAGTAGTCTGTTGACAAGTTATTTATTAGCACATATTTAACAATACAATACACTAAATAAAATAGCTGATACAACTTCATTTCCAAAGTCCTTAAAGGGACTATTTTTCTGAATATCTGCACAAAATGCTGTGCTACTGTACTATAGACATTCTAAAAGAGTAAAGCAATCTCTTGAAATCTGAATGAACAAGTTCTAGCACTTCCCTTCCACGGCATGGCAGTAAAGTCCCTTGCCTTGTAAATCCTATGAGCCTGTGCATGAGAAAACCAACAATTTGGGTTCCAACCAGGTCTGACAAAAACCGGACTGTACAGTCACAGAAGATGGTTAGAGGCTGGAAATTTTGGATTTAGAAAGTAGAGGAATTGTACTATCCATGTAGCGAAAACAAAAGCTGATCTGCACCTTTGTTTTCGCCTATGCAGATTGTTGGTTTTCCCATGCAGCGGCTCATATAAAATGTTTTATGCCTAACTCCACTGAGGATGAAATTTCAACAGCTCATAATTACTGAAGTAACCACAATTGGTAGTTATGTCCCACACAATAGTTATGGAGACATAACATTGGTTTACAGTCTCATGCGAAAGACGAGAGATGCCTGAGATCCAACCCATGACCCCTGGTTGACAAGGTGAGTGGCTTAACTATGCTGTCACTGAGGCTTCTATGTAAGAAAAGTAAAAGACACCCTGTATCTGCTATTTTAAAGATACTTCATGTAACATGTAGGTGACATAATTGTGGCTGGGCATTAAACCCTAATAACACACTGGCTATCCCAATGAAACCAACACGACTAGGAGCAGCCAACACAGATGAAATCAATATAATACCATAGGTTGCAAATACCTAGTGTCTGGAAAAGACTGGTATTTACTGTACTGTAAGTTTGGAAATTTTTGTGTGACTTTTTCACGAATTTTCTATTTAAGAAATAGATCAGCTCTAGCAGTGAATTGTTGAGTAATAATTCACTGTTTGGAGGTCAGTTGTAAAGAAGATCAAATCACGATTTATCTTCTTACAACTGACTGACAAACAGTGAATTATTACTCAACAATTCACGCACTTGAGCTGATCTATTTCGATTCTAACACACAATAAACGGAATAAATGTTGCTGAAACCGTCGATATCGTTCAGCTTTCCGCCATTGCATTGCAGATATCCCGCCAAATATTTGACTGTAATGCTGGTATTTACACACACTTATTACGTTTGTTGTGCGCTAAAACGACGTTTCACCACCTAACGCTGCTTTGTGGGATAGCTGACGTCACAAATGCCGCAAAGTAACGTCACGCTTATTCGCCCAGTGAAATTGTTGCACAATATAACACGTTTTTTACCGTTGGCTATATAGGCGAGGTGTGTTAGAATTCCGAATAATAAGCAAGTTCTTGAATGCACAACGAAAACAAATCATAGTCTAGAAAGCTTATTGTAACTATCTATTAGCTAGAACTTTGAATTCACAGGGTAGCAATTTCGCATATATTAGTTCTCACTAAATTTCCATATTTACAGTACTCCGTATTGCTGCTTACTGAATCATCTACATTGGTTGTTCTTAGTCATCTTGGTGGTCTCTGGATAACCTGTGTGTAAGAAGAAGATAAAAATCTGATTCCTTGATCCTTGTTTCTGTTATAAAAGGTGAACAAACAAGAAGAATATACACTCAAAAAATGTAAGAAAAATTCTTTTATGGAAAAAAATGTACAGGTAAATATTTAATAATCTGATTCTCTTCATTTGTAACGATGTTATAGGAATCCTTATTTTGCCATTATGAATCTGTGGAAAAAGTTGAATGGTTTGTGCCCTAGATTGCTTCATTTGATTCATGAACATGGAAATATGGGCTTTAGGTGAAAAACCGAAAATGTGTTCATACATTCTTATTTAAAGCCCCGTCACACATAAGCAAAAGTCTCTCAATGAAGTCTTCCGTTTAATTGCTAAAAAGTGTTTTGTCTATTTGATTTATTGCTTAATGTACCAGTCAACAGCTATGGCCATGTCCAGACATAAGCTGATGACAGGAATGTAAAGCAATAAATCAAACAAACAAGAATTCCTTTTGGAAATTTAATGTGTCTACATTAAGGGACTTTTGCTTATGTGAGACGAGGTCTTCAAAGGGGAAAAAAGGTAAAAAAAAAAACGAAAAGAAAAGAAAACAAGGACTATCAATCAAACATACTAGCAAAAAAGAAAGAAAAAATTAACAAAGAAACAAATAACAAAATAATTTAACGGCAGATCTTTTTTGAGTGGAAACAACTTACTACACGTGGATAAGAAGCTAAAATGCTCATAACGGAAGAAGAAGAAAAAAATTTAGCACTTCACTTATCTAATCTCACATATGAGCTGCGTCATGAGAAAACCAGATTTTTGCCTATGCGAAAAAAAAGTTGCAGATCAGCTTCGCGATCAACGCCTTTGTTTTCGCTACACAGATACTACATTTCCTCTTCTTCTTAAATCCGAATTTTCAAGCTTCTAGCCATCTTCTTTGGCTGCACAAGCCGGTTTGTGTTTGACCTGGTCGGAAAGCCTGAAGACCGGTTTTCACACATCACGGTTCATATTTCTGACTGACTCTATTTGAGCTGCAACATAGGAAAACCAATCTTCAGGATTTCCGACCAGGTGTGACACAAATTTTCCTGTACAGCCACAGACGATGGCTAGAAGCCTGGAATTTCAGATTTAATAGAAAAAGAAATTGTACTGTTTCAGATTTAACTAGAAATTGGCTGCAAGCAAGGCTTTCAGAATACCCCCCGCACAATTATTTGAAGCTGGCCAATAACTTCCTAAGTCAAACATGCAGAAAATTTGTCAAAGATAGCTATTTAGTATTATAATTCTTCATGTACATCCTCAGTATGCCAGTCACATCTATAAGATATTAAAAGAATGTATTGAAAGCTTGAGGTTGATTTCACTGTATGCAATATGATCATTATTGTTTATCATGAGAAATGGTAAAAAAATGGCTAAGTTAAAGAAAAGCTGAAAATTTGTCAAAAATTATTTATTCAGCATGAAAATTATTCATGCACATCTAAAATATATCTGGAACAAATCTACAAAGAATTTAAAAGAAACACTGAAAGCCCTAAGAGGAGTTGATTTCACAAAGTATGCACTACCAACCATTAATGTATATGAGAAATAGTCAAAAAATGGCTATGTTGAAAAATGATGTAAATTTGTCAAAATTCCCTTTTTCAGTATTATATTTCTTCATGCATATCTTCAATATGTCTGGAACATGTCTGCAAAGTATTGAAAAGAAATACTGAAAGCCCTAGGAGGAGTTGATTTCACAAACTATGCACTACCAACCATTATTGTATATACATGTAAGCAATGGTCAAAAAATGGCTTTGTTAAAAATCCTGTAAATTTGTCAAAAAATTTATTTTTCAGTATTATAATTCTTCATGCACATATTCAGTATGTGTGGAACATGTCTGCAAAGTATTGAAAAGAAATACTGAAAGCCCTAGGAGGAGTTGATTTCACAAAATATGCACTACCAACCATTATTGTATATGCAATGGTCAAAACATGGCTATGTTAAAAATTGCTGTAAATTTGTCAAAAATTATTTTTTCATCATCATAATTCTTCATGCACATCTTCAATATGTGTAGAACATGTCTGCAAAGTATTGAAAAGAAATACTGAAAGCCCTAGGAGAAGTTGATTTCACAAACTATGCACTACCAACCATTATTGTATACAAGCAATGGTAAAAAAATGGCTATGTTGAAAAAGCTGTGAATTTGTCATAAATTATTTTTTCTTCATTATAATTCTTCATGCACATCTTCAATATGTGTGGAACATGTCTGCAAAATATTGAAAGAAATACTGAAAGCCCTAGGAGGAGTTGATTTCACAAACTATGCACTACCAACCATTGTTGAATATGGCAATTATCGAAAATTGGCTAAGTTCAAAATGCTGTAAATTTGTCAAAATTTATTTTTTCAGCATCATACTTCTTCATGCATATCTTCAATATCTCCGGCACATATCTGCAAAGTATCAAAACAGAATATTGAAAGCTGTAGTAGGAGTTGATTTCACAAAGTATGCACTATTAGCACTATGGCAAACATTCTATGTATAGGTTTAAAAAGCCCCATAACTCTTGCAAAACTGATCCTTTGGCCCCTAAATTCATAACACACATGTGTTGTCTAATGGTGCAGGTGTGTTGAAAATTTGAAGAACATCGGGCAAAAACTGCTTAAGTTATTCAGCAAAGATGTCAAAATGTTGACGGAATCACGGACAGGCTGAAAACAGTATACCCCCCTAAAACTTCGTTTTGCGGGGGATCTTTAATATGTGTGGAACATGTCTACAAAGTATTGAAAAGAAATATTGAAAGCCCTAGGAGGAGTTGATTTCACAAACTATACACTACCAACCATTATTGTATATATAAGCAATAGTCAAAAATGGCTATGTTAAAAAATGATGTAAATTTGTCAGAAATTAAATTATCAGTATTATAATTCCTCATGCACATCTTCAATATGGGTGGAACATATCTGCAAAGTATTGAAAAGAAAAACTGAAAGCCCTAGGAGGAGTTGATTTCACAAAGTATGCACTACCAACCATTATTGTATATAAGCAATGGTCAAAAATGACTATGTTGAAAAATGCTGTAAATTTGTCAAAAATTATTTTTTCATCATTATAACTCTTCATGCACATCTTCAATATGTGTGGAACATGTCTGCAAAGTATTGAAAAGAAATACTGAAGTTATTCAGCAAAGATGTCAAAATGTTGACGGAACGACGGAATCACGGAGTCACGGAATTACGGACAGACTGAAAACAGTATATCCCCCTAAAACTTTGGGGGGGGGGGGGGGGGGGGGGGGCAGGGGGGGGGGGAGGGGTACTATCTGTGTAGCAAAGACAAAGGTACTGATCAGCTGTGTCTATGTTTTCGCATGGTCAAAATTCTGGTTTTCTCATGTTACGGCTCATTTTTATGCCTCTATTACTATAGCAACTATACTTGATGAAATAAATGTGCTTTTTCAGGACATGATATTTACTAAACAATATGCTAATAATACTATATGCTTACAACAGCTCTGAAAAATGCACGTGGTAGGCCCTTTATATATCTATCTTGCTATCAGTTGATATATAACTTTTTTTGAAAAGATAAGTTGAGCCGCCTCATCAGAAAATCAACAATCTGCATATGCGAAAACAAAGAGGCAGATCAGCTTCGCGGTAACAGTGAAGCTGATCAGCACCTTTGTTTTCGCTACAGGTATAATAACGTTCCTCTACTTTCTAAATCCAAAATTTGCAGCCTCTAGCCAGTGAGACTAGATAGCGAAAAGAGGTTTTTTCGCGAAAAGAGGCGAAAAGATGCGGAAAGAGGCAAAAAGAGGCATTTTACCATTAAATAGAGACAAAATATGTGTGAATTCCATTTTTTTCCATTTATTTAAGATAAAACATTACTATTGCTTCTTTAATATCGATGATAATTTTTGTTTGTAGAGTCAGTAATGGGCATATTAACCAAGGTGTCATAAGGCAATATGAGCGCGTGTCAGGTAACACCTACCCTGATAATTCACACCTTATAATTAAAGATACCCTGTCACTAAGCCATCGCACCCTTTGCCGACATTAAATATTTCAGAAAGTTTCATACTTGTATCATTGCATACTATCGTACTCTATGAAATAACTAATTAGTATTGCATCATTTGCATCATAAACGACTCTTTTGACATTCAAATACCTCTTTTTGCATCTTTTCACGAAAAGAGCCTGTATTCGCTATCTAGTCCCACCCGCCTCTAGCCATTCTCTATGCTTGTACAGCCTGGTTTATGTCTGACTTGGTCAGAAACCACATTATTGGTTTTCTCAGACCAGAATGACTTAGGTTGCTAACAATGGTATAATCCTAGCTTGCACTCTTGCATATTAGCTACATATACGTGTTTGGGATCTTACTCTCGTTGTCATTTCATATGAAATTTATCAAGCCTTCAACTCATATGAAATGACCACGAGTTTAAGATTTGTTTTATAATATGACCATAAAAATAGGATTTTATCGCATTCAAAGCGGATAAATATATTTTCAAATGAAAATTTTCATTCATGTTGTTATGGACATGGTCATTGACATTACATATTCCTGCAAAGGTGTTAATAAGTGTGTGGTCATGACATTTTGTATTACATGACATTATCCACTGGAAAACAGCAGCGTCGAACGATATTCATTAACCTTATAGCATTAATTTTATAATTGTCATATATGTCATCTTCCTGTGTAGTAAAATGTTTTAAATACACAGAAAAAATGTGTTTTATAATAAATATCAATATACATGTATATTTTTAAACAAATAAATACCCTGCATATTCATGAGCTGTGTCATAAGAAAACCAACAATCTGCATATGCAAAAACAAAGGCGCTGATCAGCTGTGCAGTTACTGCACAGCTGATCTGCGCCTTTGTTTTTGCTACACAGACAGTACAATTCCTCTTCTACTTAAATTTGAAATTTCCAGGTTCTGGCCTGCTCCTGTGACTGTACAGGCTGGTTTGTCCCGGACCTGGTCCGAAACCACATTGGTTTTCTAATGATGCCGCTAATACAAACACTAGCATTCATACCAATCCTGAACATCTTCATCAAAAGCAAACACTGGCATCTCATAGACTATGTCATAGTGCGAAGAACAGACAGGCAGGATGTTAAAGTGACAAAGACTATGTGTGGTGCAGACTGCTGGACAGATCATAGACTGGTTGTCAGCAAACTCAACCTAAGAATACAGCCTGCGAGGCGACCTCAAGGCAAGAAAGCTCCTAAGAGACTGGATGTCTCAAAGCTGAATAAAGACAGCATGAGACAAGATTTCTTAACAGACATTTGCAACCAACTGGATGCAATGAATCTCAGTTCAGAGGACCCCGAAGAAAACTGGACAGTTTTCCATAAAACAGTTCTTTCTTCAGCTGCAAGCACCTTAGGCCATCCATCTCGCAAACATCAAGACTGGTTTGATGAGAATGATGATGAAATTCAGAGGCTTCTTGAAGAAAAGCACCGTTTGCTCAAGGCACATCAAGATGATACTAGCTCAGTATCAAAGAAAGCAGCCTACAGCAACATTTGTAAGACAGTCCAGACCAAGCTTAGGGACATGCAAGATTCCTGGCTGAGGAAGAAAACAGAAGAAATTCAGTCTTTTGCGGATAGAAAGGACATGAAGAAATTTCATGATGCACTGAAAACCATTTATGGTCCAAAGAGTTCTGGGGCCACCACATTGCTCAGTGCAGATGGAAACACTCTTCTCACAGATAAAGAAGCTATCTTGGAAAGGTGGGCAGAACACTTCAATAGTGTGCTTAATCGTCCATCAAGCATCAATGAGGATGCAATCGACAGACTTCCACAGATAGAGTGCAATGTTCTGTTAGATGAATTTCCTACCGTTACGGAAACAAGAAAAGCAGTTCAACAACTATCATCTGGCAAAGCCCCAGGTGCAGATGCAATTCCTGCCGAAGTTTACAAGGCTGGGGGGCTACCCATGGCAGAGAAACTGACAGAGTTGTTTCACTGTATGTGGAGGAAGGAGGCTATCCCACAAGAATTTAAGGATGCATCCATAATCCACCTATACAAGCGGAAAGGAAATCCTCAAGTCTGTGACAATCACAGAGGCATCTCCCTCCTATCAATTGCTGGGAAGATACTTGCAAAAATTCTGTTAAATCGTCTGAATGCTCATCTTGATCAGACGGGACTTATCCCAGAAAGTCAATGTGGATTCAGAAAAGACAGAGGGACAATAGACATGATCTTCACAGCAAGACAGCTTCAGGAGAAATGCCAAGAACAGAATGTAGATCTATACATGACGTTTGTTGACCTCACCAAAGCTTTTGACACTGTTAGTCGTGATGGACTCTGGAAAATCATGGCCAAGTTTGGCTGTCCACCCAGATTCATAGCTATGGTGCGGCAGTTTCATGATGGCATGCAGGCACGTGTGCAAAATGATGGAGAGTTCTCTGAACCATTTGAAGTAACAAATGGGGTCAAACAAGGCTGTGTTCTGGCACCAACACTGTTCAGCATGATGTTTTCTGCCATGCTTATGGATGCTTTTCAGGACAGTGACACTGGTTTTCCAATCAGGTACCGTTTTGATGGCAACATATTCAACCTCAGAAGGTTGCAAGCCAAAACTAAGGTCCAGACTGATGTGCTAGATGAGCTCCTCTATGCAGATGATATGGATAAGAATGCCAACACAGAGGCAAAAATGCAAAGAGCCATGGATCAAGTCTCACAGTCATGTGATAACTATGATCTCACAATCAGCACAAAAAAGACAGAGGTTGTACACCAACCAGCCCCCGGAAAACCATATATTGAACCAACCATCACTGTGAATGGGCAAAAACTGAAAGTTGTTGACAAGTTCACCTACCTGGGAAGCACTCTTTCCAGAGCAGTGCATATTGATGATGAGATCACTGCCAGAATTGCAAAAGCTAGTGTGGCATTCGGAAGACTCCGTGCAAATGTCTGGGAGCGAAATGGAATCAAGCTTGACACCAAGCTGAAAGTCTACAAGGCTGTGGTACTGCCAACCCTCTTGTATGCATGTGAGACCTGGACAGTATACCAACGCCATGCAAAGAGACTTAACCATTTCCACTTAAGCTGTTTGAGAAAGTTGTTAAAAATCAAGTGGCAGGACAAGATTCCAGACACAGAGGTCCTGACGAAAGCAGGGATGCAAAGCATGCATACAGTCTTAAAGCTAGCACAGCTAAGATGGACTGGCCATGTTATAAGAATGCCTGATGCGCGACTTCCAAAGAAAGTTTTCTATGGAGAACTACAGGAGGGAAAGCGCTCTCAAGGTGGTCAGAAGAAACGCTACAAAGACACCCTCAAAGCCTCTCTGAAGGATTTCGAAATACCAATGGGGTCCTGGGAACAGACTGCACAGGAGCGATCAAAGTGGCGAGGTCTCATCAACAAAGGAGCAGCTCTCTATGAAAAGAAGAGAATCTGTGAAGCTGAAAGAAAGCGAAGAGAGCGCAAAGCCAAAACAAATGTGCCACCAGCAGACTCTATGACATTGACTTGCTCTACTTGCAACCGACAGTTTAGAGCCAGAATTGGCCTAGTCAGCCATCAAAGAACTCACCAACACACATCAGCACTATTCAAGAAATAATGATGGTCTTTCTCATTAGTGAGAGACGAACTATCACAGGCTGGTTTGTCCCGGACCTGGTCCGAAACCACATTGGTTTTCTAATGATGCCGCTAATACAAACACTAGCATTCATACCAATCCTGAACATCTTCATCAAAAGCAAACCTGGCTATCGAAACTTTTGTATTCTATATGTCTGCTCAAACAATAGAGCTCAGTGAGGAGAAAATCTATTTCTGCATATGCACATACAAATATACAGGTCAGGCATTTGCAAAAACAAAGGTCTACTAGCCCATCAATGCCTTTATCTTAGTACAACAACCCCTCTTCTTTCTTCTTATATCCTAAATTTAAATCCTCTAGTTATGTTAGGTTCTTGCATACTGTCTATACTAGCTCTGATGATAGAACTCTTTCTTGGCATGCAAATTGTTTTCACTCAAACTCCATATGTCCAGCATTTTGTGGAGACCTAGTAGTAATGTGTCGCATTAATGTGTCTTGTTCCAACACACAAACTTAGCCTAGAGGGGTTTGAACCAAGAAATACTTGATCCAGGTTCAGACATTCTACCACATGTCACCAAATTCCCAAAGGCTTTTTCACGAAATATTAGTTATAAGGGCCGCATCAAGAGAAAAACAGCAATCTGCATATACGAAACCAAAGGCGCAGATCAGCTGTGCAGTAACTCCACAGCTGATCAGCACCATTGTTTTTGCTACTCGGATAGTACAATTCCTCTTCTACTTAATAAATCCAAAATTTTCAGCATCTAGCATTCTTCTACCACTATACAGGCTGATTTGTGTTGGAACTGGTCGGAAAACCACACTGTTGGTTTTCCCATAACACGGCTCATGTAATTAACTGGCTCTGTATGACTTAATTAGGCTCTGTAGGACTCAACATTACTAGACTGTAATAAAATCACCATATCACACTAGTTATCAAGAAACAACCAATGCGACTGAGAACAACCAACAATTCTAAGACAAAATCAATAAGTGACAATAAGTAAATACCTATTTGGGAACAACTTTGATCTGTAACATGTTGTTCTCTGACAGGTTCCTGCATCCTACAGTCTTATACTGCTGGCCTAAAGGAAGCTTCAGAGCGATTTGTCTTTCATTTCACAGAAAGTTTTGAGGAATTTTTAGAAAGAAATCAAAGGAAAATTGTTGTGTCAATTCAGGAAGGTTTTGAATTTTTGTTGAAAAATAGCTATATTCTTTAAGAAATTTGATCAATTTTATGGCTAATATTTTGTTCCCAAGGTTATAAAACATTTTTCATGCTCAGCTTAGCTGAGACTAAAATTTATTCTGCTAATAAATGTTAAAATGCAAACACTTGTTGGCATTTTTACATTTATTAGCAGGATAAATTACTGGCTTTAGTGACCTACACCTTAAATTTCAATTCATTTGGGCTATTTTGGCATTCATTCGCAGTTTAACTTTTGATCTCGGCTGAGTTGAGCATGAAAAAAGTTGTATAACCTCGGGGCCAGGAGTCTCTCTGACGATCATGGAGGTATCACGTTTGTTGGCTGTTCTCAGTCATGTTGGCAGTCCCTGGATAACCAGAGTGAATATAACTACACAAAAACTACGAAGCTAAAACGCTTCAATCTGGGGTGTTCGGTGGATCGGTACTGAAATAAGGTGTCGCGTCTTTCACCAATATCGTGTGACAAACATCACAGACTCTCGCTGGCCGCTGTTTTGGTCCGCTATTCACAGTCTTTGAGTTACAGTCGGCACAGAAAACCTTCCCACAATGCCTGCAGTGGTGCTATAAATAGACACAGAGATGTTGTCATATCAAGTGATGACATATATTATTCCATATAATAATAACAAAGGAAAGCCATGATGATTTTAAAGCTTTTGATATTTTACCTTTTCAAAGAAACTGATCATTTTTGTTTCTAATGATGAGTGAAATATGATAGAACAAGCGTATGACTATGTTATGAAATTTTTCCCTTTCCAAACTGAACAAAATAAGAAAATTTTACAAGTGTTAAAATGTCAACAACAATTGATGTTGGTACACAAATTTATAATCTGCCCTTTTCAGGACATCCATGCAATACAACACAGAGTCAAGGTATAATTTCTTCGCTTTTGTAATGTGCCCATTGGAACTTTCTATGAAGAATGATGATGAAAATTATTTTTTTTTATTTATATTTACTACAGAAACTACAGACTCTTTATGAAATCAGTGTTAGAGCTAAGGAACACCTCCCATTTACCACTTGTGCTGCCATGAAAAAGTGTTGTTATACAATGTAACACTAAGTTAGTTGTAAAAAATCTATGATATTTAGGCCAATCACTAAAACTACACTACAAAATACTAATAATATAGTGCTGATGTTATGGTATTAAAATTGGAAAACTTTTAAAGGTGGATAGAACTGCAAGACATTTTATAACCTGAAAAAATAATCAATCTAAAAATCCAATATACTGTCAAGGTTGCAGAGAACAAAGGTGATGATTACACATCATACATAGTGATCATAATTATAAAGGGGCTTTTCTGACAATGAAATAATGTCTGTTACAAAGGACTGGATAGGGATTTTTCAGATTGTGCAACAGGAGAATTTCTGATAAAGGGGTTCCCATATATTTGGTAATATTGTGCAGAAACTTTCATGTGAGAATGCATTTTCTGGAATAATTTTAGTAGGAAATACATCCCTAATGGTAATATACAAATGAGCCGCCGCATGGGAAAACCAACAATCTGCATAGGCGAAATGAAAGGCGTAGACCAGCTTCGCGATAACCGTGAAGCTAATCAGCGCCTTTGTTTTTGCTGAACGGATAGTAGAATTCCTCTTCTACTTAAATCCAAAATTTCTAGCCTTATTCTGTGACAGTACAGGCTGGTTTGTGTCGGACCTGGTCGGAAACCCAAATTGTTGGTTTTATCATGCAAATGATCAAACATGATTACCTTCTGTTTGCTTTGAGAATTCTGTTACAACATGCAATGAAAATAAAATTTCATCTTATTTGCATATCGAGCGATCAAACAGACTTTTCTTTCACTTATGCTTGCAAGGTCCTCAGGAAGTGATCAAAGCCTAATGAAAAGCTTGGCATTTTCAACAATTTCCAAGGTAAACATGCAAATTCTAATGTGAACTCATGCCTGATCAGTAATATTGCATTAAATCAATACAAATATGAAAGGAAGAAAGAAATATTTGGGAACTTAATTTAATAACTCTGTCACATTATTTGCATGCATTTTGAAAACTATGCTTGAATTGGACACATTTAACATAGGTGTTCCACCCTATACTCACTATATGCATGTGAGTAATGTAAAATACTAAAAACTAAATGGCTATTTTGTTATTTTAAGATATAAATTTGGCTATTTTTGCTCTTTGTGTGTATAATTTGAAAGTTTCTAACATTTATTACTGCCGATATTAAGTTCAAAATGACATAAAATGCAGCATTTACAAAATAAAATAAAACCAAATGATCATCTCTCTTATTCTCTCTTCTTCTCTATGAAGGTCCCTTGAAGAAAATGTTAAATTGTTTCATACTGTTGCCTCACCTTTCTTTTAGTAACAGTAAATTGTTGTTTACAATTATGACATTCGTCAACGTCTTCTTCATTTTCCCACCGAACCTCGGTCTCTGCTTGTCGTATCTGTTCCAATTGGATCTAGAAACAGAGAAAAAAGTTTTATATAGTAAAATTGGGATTAACCTTTTTTTCTTATTTTTGATCCAAAATGTCATAGATTATGGGTACTTGTCGAGGCCACAATCTGTTGTAGCTAACATAAGAAAAAAATCCAAATTTTTCTGCTGAAATTGTTCAGTTTTTACAGCTTTAAAAACTGTATGTATATTTCATGGACATGTTTTCATAATGTTTTTAACTGTATCTAGAAATAAAGAAATAACTCTTTCATGTTTTTAATAGTATACTTATGACCCAAACCCTATATTTCTAACAGGACAAACAATGTCTGAACACCAAACTTATTCATGACACTTGTTAACATCCTCTTCATTTCCCCATCTACATGTAACCTCTGTTTCCAGTCTTGTCATTTCTGTTCTAACTGAGCCGCCTCGTGGGAAAACCAACAATGTGGTTTCCGAACAGGTCCAACACTAACCGGCCTGTACAAGCACAGAAGATGGCTAGAGACTGGAAATTTTGGATTTAGAAAGTAGAGGAATTGTACTATCCGTGTAGCGAAAACAAAGGCGCTGATCAGCTTCGCGGTAACCGCGAAGCTGATCTGCGTCTTTGTTTTTGCCTATGCAGATTGTTGGTTTTCCCATGAGGCGGCTCAACTATCTAGAAACACAGAAAAATTGTCTTAACACCGAAAGCAAAACTTCGATAATGAGTCTAGTCAAAATTAACCCTTCATTCGCAACAGTGCTGAGCCATGAGATTTTCAAGTTTATTATTCACCACTATCAGTTCAAGCCTCACTATTGCCAGTACAAAGCAGGAATCCAACTTGTGTAATCAGATGAAGCTACCCAGCAGGCACATGACGTCAGAATCGTCATGAAGTCGCATCGACGTCGATCTGACGTCATTCTGATGTCATGTGCCCGCTGGGTATTAGCTTACTTTAAAAGAACAGGCAAACCTGCATTAACCAACCACTTTACTTTGGAAGTACAGTCAAGCCTGTCTCTTCCAACCACCTACCTGTAATGACTGTGAGAGTTTGACAAAATCTCTCTGTACAGCTTCACTATTGTCAAGGTCAGTCTGTAGAGATTGGATTTTGGCCTTCATCATTGATGTCTCATTCTCTAAGCTGGTCTGAAAAAATCATTTTGACAAACATATGAGCCCCGTCATGACAAAACCTGCTTTGGCATCTGCGAAAAAAAGGTGCAGATCTACTGCAAAACTGATCAGTGTATTTGCTTTCACCATACTGATAGTACATGTATTATCCTTAAGCTTCTTTCTAAATCTGAAGAATCAACGCTTTAGCCTTCTCCTGAGGTTGTACTGGCTCGTTTGTGTCAGACCTGGTTGGAAACCCTGAAGACTGGTTTTCTTGCACCACTGCTAATATGCTTTCTACCAGACCTAGTAAACAATGAAAGCTCTCCAAGTCATTCTCTTACTTATGCTTATATGTCCAAGTTTAAGGGTGGTTACAACATCAATTTATTTTTCAAAGACATCATTTTACATGTACATCTGGAAAACATGTCTGTGAAATACAATCCCCCTAATACCCCTCTTTTATATAGTAAAACTAGGGTTTATAGGGGTATACCAATTTTTCGTATTTTTGATCCAAAACATAGATTGTGGGTACTTGTTAGAACCGCCTCAGCGTGGCGATTCTAACGTGTACTGACAATCAACATTTTGAGCAACAATAAGAAAAATACTGATTTTTGTCTATTGAAATTTTCAATTTTTACAGTTGAGAAAATCTCTATTTATTGCATGGGCAAGTTTTCAAAATACCATGTATCAGTACAACAATTTTTATGCAGAAGATGACCTCAGAACAAAAACATCTGTAAATAAAGGTAATTTCAGATCCTTATCACTAGAACATATGAATCATTTGAAAGCTTGATTCTCCCTTCTCAAAACATTAAAGCTATGCTACCTAATATGTAAACAGTAAAAATTTATCAACCATAAATCAAACATTTTAAATTTCTAGTAAGCTTCTTTAGCTAAGCGATCCAGTTTGCACCTCAGATGGTTAGTTATCGAAATGAAGCAAACCATACCCTGGCTTTTGACTGCTCCTCCACTTGTTTTTGTAGAGCGTTTATCAACTGTTTTGACTTGGCCTGTTGTCCCTTCAATGCCTGCTCTAAATCTCGGAGTTTGGTCTCGGTCTCGGATCTCACAGCAGACTCTCTCTCTAACTCTGTCTTAAGACTGTCTTGTATTGCTGAAACAGATTTTAATACAGCATCCTTTATCTAAATCTTGGGAGTTTTTTTTTTTTTGTTTTTTTTGGTTAAAGTGTTCATGAGGCAAATCTTGCAGCATTGTTTCTGTCTCTGCCTCACTCTTAAGACTGTCTTGTATTGCTGAAACAGATGTAAAGCATTCTTGATCTCAGTCTTGGATTTTTGTTTGCTTTGTGATTAAATGTTCTAGTCAAAAACATTTCGGTCAAATATCAGAGTTTTGTCTCGGTCTCAGATCTCACAGCAGACTCTCTCTCTAACTCTTTCTTAAGACTGTCTTGAATTGCTGAAACAGATTTAAAGCATTCTTTATCACAATCTTGGAATATTTTTTTTTTGTTTTTGGTTTTAAGTGTTCAAGAGGCAAATCTTGCAGCATTGTTTCTGTCTCTGACCTATCAGCCGACTCTCGTGCTAACTCACTCAAAAGACTGTCATGTCTTGCTGAAACAGATTTAAAGCATAATTGATCTTAATCTTGAATTTTGTTTGCTTTGTGATCAAACATTTCAGTCAACAATTTATCTGTCAAATCTTGGCCTATGATTTGGTCTCAGATCTTACGGCTGACTCTTGCTCAAAACTCACTCTTATGACTGTCTTGTATTGCTGAAATTGTTCATAATTACTGAACTAACCAGGGGCCAGTTGTTCAAAATTAACAATGTCGTTAGTTAACAATTCGTTAAAATTTCGAATGGCAATATTACAAATACACTGTTATTTTTTGTTGAAAAAATGTGAGAATCCTTTGCATTTTTCAACAAAAAATAACAGTGTATTTGCTTAAGTAGTCGGCATTTACTTAACGAGTTGAGGTCTTCAAGATGATGTTAAGCTGACAAAGTTTTGAACAAATGGCCCCTGAATTTGTATATAATAGAGGTTTAGATTACCAAAGCATGTCATTTATCCTGCTAAAAATGTTAGCATCTTAACATTTATTTGCAGGATAAATTCCAGTCTCAGCTGTGTTGAGCATGAAAAGGTTTATAACCTAGAAACAAGGTCCTTCAAGAAGAAGATTTATTTTATTATCTAACTTTTGATCTCTCGAAGGTCAAAATCCAACTGTACTAACCAACTTTCTCTTGTAAACTATTTATTTCCTGTGTAAGTGCCTCTTCTATCCTAGTTTTTTCTTCCTGTTCTGACGATACCTGATCTTTCAAGAACAGGATTTTACTGGACAGTGTCTCAAGGGTCTGTTCTTTGTCAACCTTGGCTGCGATGATGTCCTCTCGATACTTCAGTAGGAGTAGCTGCATATCCTAGTTTAAGAATGAATTATATTATTGCAAACATCTTCCCTAATTCCTCCAAAAATGATATATTTTCATGATTGCTTCTTAGCCTGTTAATAAACTAGAAAATGTGTTTATGAAACACTATGCCCCCAACTGGTAAGCCACTTTCAAGATGTAAAAATGTCCAAAAAACGACTAAGTTCAAATTGTAAAAAAAGTGACAAAAATTAATCTGAGGAGTATATCCCAACCACATGCATATCTTCAAAGCATGGTCACAATGTCTGCAAAGTTTCAAAAGTATCGGTATTAAATTGTAGGAGGAGTTGCGCACACAAGTTACCCTCTATCCATCCACTAAAATGCCCGAAAACATGACTATGTTCAAACTGTGAAAAAATGATAAAAAATAATCCAAAGATTATATCCAAACCACATGCATATCTTCAGACCATGCCCATAATACCTGTAAAGTTTTAAATGAATTGGCATGAAACTGTAGGAGGAGTTGCGCACACAAGGTACCCACTGCCCATTCACTTTCATTATCAAAATGCCCAAAAAATGGCTAAGTTCAAATTGCGAAAAAAGTGACAAAAATTAATCTGAGGATTATATCCAAACCCCATGCATATCTTCAAAGCATGGTCACAACATCTGTAAAGTTTCAAGAGAATCGGAATAAAACTGTAGGAGGAGTTGCGCACACAAGGTATCCACTATCTATTCACTTTATCAAGAATCAAAAAGGGAAATAACTCTCACAGAATTGGCCCCTAGCCCCTTGAATTTACCTGAAAGAAAAAATACGGGTCCTCTTAATTTTCATATACAAACTACATACCAAATTTCAAGATCCTAGCTCTAACGGTTCCTGAACGAGTGCTCACGCATGCTCACGCATCACAGACTGACTGACTGCACGCACTCGCTCACTCACTGCACTGCACGGACAGACCCAAACCAATATGCCCCCTCAACTTCTTTGAAGTTGGGGGCATAAAAAAGTTTCACTCTTTTCATTCAAATAAGTAATGTTGTTGTTATTGAGTCTCACCTTCAAACCTACAGCCCAGGGACCAGTTGTTCAAAACTTTGTTTAATAGCTTAGCGTCATTGTTAAGACCTCAACTCACCAAGTAAATGTATTGCAAAGAACACTCACATTTTTTCAAGAAAACATAACAATGTATTTGTGATATTGCCATTTGAAATTTTAACAAATCGTTAACTAATGATGATATTAATTTTGAACAACTGGCCCCAGGTCTAATTGAGACAAAAGATAAATTTACATCTCATCAAAAATCCACTGAAACCCCAGAGTGTGAACCATGAGAAAATCTTGTTTCTTTCAAAGCAAGCTCTTGTTATTGTCATATTGTTAGAAAGTTTTTATTTCGAACATAGACAAGCCAACAAAGTGCCTTAAATGCTCATAGATGAGCCGTGTCATGAGAAAACCGGATTTTTGCCTATGCGAAAACAAAGGCGCAGATCAGCTTCGCAGTAACTGCGAAGCTGATCAGCGCCTTCGTTTTCGCTACACGGATAGTACAATTCCTCTTCTTCCTAAATCCGAAATTTCAAGCTTCTAGCCATCTTCTGTTGCTGCACAGGCCGGTTTGTGTCGGACCTGGTCGGAAACCCCGAAGACCGGTTTTCTTGCGCCGCGGCTCAGATGGTTCAGAATCTGTCCAGTCTGTTTAAAATCATCACAGCGAGCTAAATTGACAGTTTTCTTTGTACAGGCAGCTTTGACTCTAATCAGTTTAGGCAAATGCAGGCTTCACAATGTGTCACTTTGTTAGCTTTGCTGTTAAACAATATGTATTTTGTTAGCTCACATCCCACAACCCTGGAGAAAACTGAGGAAACAGATTTCATATCCAGCAACTTCTTAAAAGCAAGCGCAACAGTATGGGTAAAAGTTTCCATTACTGTCAGCCATAATTTGAGCCGCGTCATGAACCCCAGTAACTAATCAGTGCCTTTGCTTTCGCTACATGGATAGTACAATTTCCCTTCTTCTTAAATTTGGAACCCAATCTTCTAGTCTGCTTCTATGACTGTACAGACTGATTTGTGTGGGACCTGGTCATAAATCCCGGAGATCAGTTTTCACGCATCACAGCTAATTTATATTAGGCCCTATTTGCACATCACACATAAATCCTGAGTGCTTTCACCTATACAATGGAGAAAATGCAAGGGAAAAAGAAACACAGTTATCCCTAGGGGTTGGGGGACATGGTAACAAATGACAGGTGCATTATTTCTCTGGTATAAGTACCTCTAGGTTGTTAGGCAGGTTAATATCTTCATTCTGCATTTGTTGAGCATTCTTAGAGTGTTTGTTAACTAGGGAGTCATTTTCCTCTTGTAGTCGGACCAACTGTAAACAATATACAGGATTTGACATAACAATCTATCAGTTTAGACTGAACAGACATATTACTGTAAGGTTAGAAATTTTTGTGATACTTTTATCATACAATTTTCCTATTTCCAAATGAGCCGTGCCATGAGAAAACCGGATTTTTGCCTATGCGAAAACAGAGGCACAGATCAACTTCGCAGTAACTTTGCCTTTGTTTTTGCTACACGGATAGTACAATTCTTCTTCAAGCTTCTAGCTTTCTTTTGTGACTGTACAGGCCGGTTTGTGTTGGACCTGGACGGAAACCCCGAAGACCGATTTTCTTGGTCACGGCTCAAATTATAAGTGAGTTCTTGAAGTCCTGAGTGGTTACCCCTGCAGTCTAAAACCAGAGGACCAATGGTCCTGTAAACGCTCACCTGAGTCTGCAGCATATACCAATAAACATGTTTGAATATTATGGTATTTAACCCCAGTGCAGGGGCAGATGAAGCCCTCGGGCTGTTTTCTTTTTTCAGACTATTCAATATTCTGTCCATGGATGCTTCACGCCAAGTTTCATTAAAATCAATCTATTGGTTTCAGAGAAGAAGATATTTGAAGGGTTTTTACCATATATGGGCATGGTGGCCATCTTGGTCATGTGACTTAGATTATTAATATATACATTGGTTCCTCCATCCTATAGATGCTTCACATAAAATTTGGCTTCAATTGGCCAAGTGGTTTTAGAGGAGAAGATGTTTGAATATTATGGTAATATACATGTATATTGCCCCGGGGTGTGGACATATGAGCCCTTAGGTCCATTTTCTTTTTCAGAATCATTAATATTTAGTCCTACTACCCATTTCCTGCAAGATTTTCACCTCAAATGACTTTTTAAAAGTTTTCCCCATTCCAATGCATTGGCGACCTATGTTGTCCTTGTCGTAAAATAGGTCAAGGTCACCACAGGGTCATGATTTATATATACATTGTAGTACTTCAGCCATTGGTGCTTCATACCAAGTTTCTTTGAAATCGGTCCTCAAAATTCGGAGAAGAAGATTTTTGAAGGGTTTTTACCATATATGGGCATGGCAGCCATCTTGGTTATGTGAACTAGATAATTTATATATACATTAATTCCCCCATTCCATAGATGCTTCACATACAATTTGGCTTTGATTCGCCAAGCGGTTTCAGAGGAGAAGATGTTTGAATATTATGGTAATATACATGTATATTGCCCCGGGGTGGGGGCAGATGAGCCCCTGGGGTCCAATTTTTTTTCAGAATCATTAATATTCAGTCCTACTGCCCATTTCCTGCAAGACTTTCACTTTAAATGACATTTTAAAAGTTTTCCCTATTCAAATGCATTGGCGACCTATGTTGACCTTGCCGTAAAAAAAAGTCAAGGTCATCACAGGGTCATGATTTATATGCACATTGTAGTACTTCAGCCATCGATGCTTCATGCTAAGTTTCTTTGAAATCGATCCACCTGTTCTGGAGAAGAAGATTTTTGAAGGGTTTTTACCATATATGGGCATCGCGGCCATCTTGGTCGTGTGACCTGGATTATTTATATATACATTGATTACCCCTTCCTATTGATGCTTCACATAAAATTTGGCTTTGATTGGCCAAGCGGTTTCAGAGGAGATGATGTTTGAATATTATGGTAATATACATGTATATTGCCCCGGGGTGGGGGCATATGAGCCCCTGGGGTCCAATTTTTTTCAGAATCATTAATATTCAGTCCTACTGCCCATTTCCTGCAAGACTTTCACTTTATATGACTTTAAATGACATTTTAAAAGTTTTCCCCATTCAAATGCATTGGCGACCTATGTTGACCTTGCCGTAAAATAAGTCAAGGTCATCACAGGGTCATGATTTATATACACATTGTAGTGCTTGAGCCATCGATGCTTCATGCCAAGTTTCTTTGAAATCGATCCACCTGTTCTGGAGAAGAAGATTTTTGAAGGGTTTTTACCATATATGGGCATCGCGGCCATCTTGGTCATGTGACCTGGATTATTTATATATACATTGATTACCCCTTCCTATTGATGCTTCACATAAAATTTGGCTTTAATTGGCCAAGCGGTTTCAGAGGAGATGATGTTTGAATATTATGGTAATATACATGTATATTGCCCCGGGGTGGGGGCATATGAGCCCCTGGGGTCCAATGTTTTTCAGAATCATTAATATTCAGTCCTATTGCCCATTTCCTGCAAGACTTTCACTTTAAATGACATTTTAAAAGTTTTCCCCATTCAAATGCATTGGCGACCTATGTTGACCTTGCCGTAAAATAAGTCAAGGTCATCACAGGGTCATGATTTATATACACATTGTAGTGCTTGAGCCATCAATGCTTCTTGCCAAGTTTCGTTGAAATCAGTCCACCGGTTCTGAAGAAGAAGAGTTTTGAAGGGTTTTTACCATATATGGGCATGGCGGCCATCTTGGTCATGTGACCTGGATTTCTTATATACACATTGATTCCCCCTTCCTATAGATGCTTCATATAAAATTTGGCTTTGGTTGGCCAAGCGGTTTCAGAGAAGAAGATCTTTGAAATTGTGGACGGACGGACGGACGCCGGACGGACGGACGACGGACGGACGCCGGATCATGGCCATCCTTTAAGCTCACCTTGTGAGCCTAACGGCTCAGGTGAGCTAAAAATATTAGCCAGACTTTTTAATTCCTGAGGCGGCATATTCGCAAAATTTGAGCTGTGCATGAGAAAACCAACAATTTGGGGTTCTGACCAGGTCTGACACAAACCAGACTGTACAGTCACAGAAGATGGATAGAGGCTGGAAATTTTGGATTTAGAAAGTAGAGGAATTGTACTATCCGTGTAGCGAAAACAAAGGCACTGATCAGCTTCGCAGTAACTGAGAAGCTGATCTGCCTCTTTGTTTTCGCATATGCAGATTGTCGGTTTTCCCATGCGGTGGCTCAAATATTTGTGAAAATTAAGTTAACAAATATTTTAAAATTTATAGTATTAGATCAATGTTCTGCATTTGTTGAGCGTTCTTAGAGTGTTCATTAACTAGTTTAAGTTAGTCATTTTGCTTTTGTAATCTTACCACCTCTTATCTTAAACAAAATACAGTACATTTTCAGACACTTTTTCGAAGAAGTAATTCATGAAAATCAATAAACAATTTATTGATTTTCAGTAGATTAAAAGCCCATAGATGCAGAGAAATGAGCAGCGTTAAGAAAAAAATGTGGTTTCCAATCAGGTCCGTACAGTCACAGAAGCAGTCTAGAAGATTGAAATTTTGGATTCATGAAGAAGAGGAATTGTACTATCAGTGAAGCGATCAGCTGTGCAGTTACTGCACAGCTGATCTGCGCCTTTATTTTTGCCTGTGCAGATTGTTGGTTTCCTCAAGCTGCGGCTCAAATGTAAAATTCTTGTTAATTCTTGTTATTCAATTAAGAAGTTATTTCCCTCTATATACCTGGTTTAACATAAAATATTCCGGAACCTGAAAATATTATCAATAGGCGGGACGCTGAGTAGGGAAATTTACAAATTTAATACCTTCATTTTCCGGAAGGGTAAATTTGGTATCAAATTAAAGGTTATTATATGTACTTTCTTAATCCGGGTGTTGTGTGGTTGTAAACCGGGGCCTTCCAGTCGAAAACAAGGGAAATAACTCAGTATCTATTAAAACAACTAAAACGTATTTTATGAAAACCAAACATGATATTGTAATTAATTCGCGAAACTACTTGATAAGCAAAAGAAACACACATATAAAACTTATCATTTTCTTAAGGGGACTTCTTGGCGATTCCGAAATAATTCTTGTTTCAAAATGAAACACTTGAATTACTCCAATTACTTCCCCTTCAAATGGTTACAGCTTTTTAAACTGGTTTAAGTAAGTTTCTTTGCGATCTCGTTAGAAAGAAGAAACTTTTTTCTTCGGCTTTGCTCTGCAGAAGGGTAAAAATGACTTGGGGCTAAATTAGATTATGCATACTGTTATAGTCCAGACAATTTTGGCCCAACAATTTTGTATAATGGGTTAAAAGGGAGATAATTCTGTACCCTTCTGTATATATACTAAAAGGAAAAAGTTTAGTCAGTAACTTGTACAAACCCGATTACTATCATACCTTGCTGCTTGCCTTACATGTTCCCCATTATTAAATTTGCAAAGGCAGCTTCTTTCTTATTTTGAAATGAAACTCAACCAGTTGTCCATTTCGACAGAGTTATTGGCCTTTTTCGTTATACATCAGTTTTGTAATTATCCAATGAATGTTAAAACGTCACTTTCATTAATAGCGCTTTCTGATAGAGGTTGTCGATAGTGACAAAAATCCGTTAAAACCTTTTCAAAATTCAACCAAAGTCCCGAGAAATAACATGCCAAATATTCGTTATATTGAGATTACCTCCCTTTCAATTAAAATAAGAACAAAAATCGGTGTATGCACTCTAGCAAGACCACATGCGATATTTAAGTCGTTTTTGTTGGAAATGTTAGGTTTTATTCACAGCTTTACGACTAGTAATTTCAATTCCAAACTGTAAAGCGGTTTTGAATCTTTAGCGATTTAAACAGTCCCAACGGGGTTTTACATGTACTCTCACTGACAAAACGTTTGCTGGTGAGCATAATTGAAGAAGTGCATGAGCTTGAAATTAAGAAATTGGTCAAAATCGTGAAACATGAAAACAAAACCAAGACTAGTTTTTCCTTTAGATGTTTCATACATGTATCAATATGTTAACCAGTAAATATGATGCGCTGTGTCGTTAAAATATTTCACAAAGGGGCACACATAAGGGAGAAAACTCAACTTTAAAAAAAAGCATCAAAACATCACGGCCTCTGTACTATTCGCCAAAAGCTACCCTCAGACATTTGGCATCATTTTTGATATCTATATATGTTTCACTTCAATATGAGAGCAACCTCTGATCGTTAGCTTGAAGACTGAAAATCATCAGTATTCATCGTTACCTAGCACATAAGTATTAGGGTTTGAAATCATTCATTTGCAAGAAGAAAACTCATTTTATTTTGCGTATTAGAAAGTATAATTGGATTTGTATATAGTCAATTTATGATTTTACGTGATTGACATGAATTTACAATCCAATAACCATATAAAACAATAAACAAGCTAATAAAAGATGGAATTACCCCACCCACCAATGCGCATTATACTAAATTCATATTTGTGAATATATATCATGTAAGTATATTAAATGCAATGTACATGTATCTCACCACTGTAAGTATTATTTCAACACCATTTAGGACTGATGAATATTATTTTTGCATACTATTGAAGAATTAATGTAAACGGGATAAATTTGGATACGAAAAAGTTGAAACAATGATAGGGATATACAGTGTGCCCCCCAAAACGCAACCGCTACTAAATAGTGCATATTTTAACAATACACATACAAGTAAGATATTTAACACAGTAGTAGTTAAACTGTTCGTTTCACTATTATATTTCCCAGTTGCCAAATATGGATTTGGCACATAAAATGTGTTTATGGATTTCACTTCCTAATACCTTTCAGATTAAGAATCCGAGTGATGCCACCTTGGCATCATTGAGCATTTTGAAATATTCAAAATGGCCGACACATGGCGGAAAATATTGTAAAAATCAACATAATACATGTATAGGAAGCAAAAAGCTCACTTCTCTTGTTGTCCTTACTGTCTTCTTCCGGTTTATCAGATCGTGCCAGTTCAAAAACTGCATCATAAATTTTTGGAAAAAATCAAACTTAAATATGGCGTCCAAGCTGGTTGATATAAACAAGAAATCAGCATCCCAGAGTTGCATATACACAATGGTATGTGTTTAAAATGCCCATTGTATGTTCTTATTAATGTAAACACCATAATTTAGTTTTGTTTATGTTTTGACGCTCAAATCATAACAAAAAGGCAAGATGGTGACCAAGATGGCCGCCGAAATAATAATATAGAGAACTTAATCTCTGATAAATAAATAAAAATAATTGTTAGATCCTTTGGAAGCAGTAAAACATTTAAAGCGAGAAGATGGGCCATATTGTACAATTTTGGGAAATGAACCTTCATCAGTGACCCTTTACAAAACCGGCAGCGAAAGCCAGACATTTTTGCTGCAATTTCAAGAATTTCCATCTGAGCAGCCCAAACCAAAGACCCACACTCCCAAAGGGGCCAAATAATAAAACACTGTCAAGAAGATGATTCTTTACGTACAATATATTGTCTGACTTGGTCACTTTATTTTGTTAACCGTTCAAGTTATAGTTTAGTTCTGACCCAACATCATAACAATGATGCAAGATGGTGGTCAAAATTGCCACCTTAATCTTAATATAAGGGAAACTGTCCTCTGTTTCAAAAAGCTCATCTAAATGTTTATTTGTTAAGCTTTAAGTAAACAGAATAAACAGAGGGGAGCAAATCAACATCATATAATGAAAGATAGAATAGGCATTTTATTTTAAAACCGAGATTAGGTATTTTCATCTGTGTCATTACCATTGTAATAATTAGCAAAGTCATCAGTTATATTGTTCAACTATTGAAAACATTGTTTCTTCAATGACATTTGCAAAACCAAAACACTGTACAGATTACTTCATTTATGATGCGCCTATATTTTGATGATGAGTATGGTTGTTCAGAAGCATACCAACAGCCCAGTCTACTTGAAGTATGCTATCTGTTGCTGGAGCCACACTGTCGGCTGTTGTAAATGGCGCAAGCACTCAGAACCCATCAAAATTATTTCGACCACCTGATTTAAGTTGGATACAAGACCACTCACTCTTGACCAAGCTTGGATTGTCAAATGGGTGTCTGGACATGTGCTGGTTTCACAATGTTTTGGTAAACGACTGTGTATATGGTGATTATATGCATTAAGCTTGGGAGTGTTTATTAGCCTTTGTTTACCAGTTTTACATTAAACCATATATCTTTAGTTACAGAAATAGTTCAACGTTGCTGCCATAACATCCTCCAAATGCTATAATTCCCCTGATATTATCTGCTAAAGGCTTACTCAGTTCAATCTTTTCAGGTATGAAACCCTTTGACATTGATTTCAGACTAGACTGCAAGAAAGAAGGATACTACGGTCTGGTGTTTAACCACTTAACCCAATATTTACTGTCCTTCAAATGTCCCTTTTATATGGCCCATCCTCTTACGCATTAAAGGTTTTCTCTGCTCTTAAAGGGTCTTGATTTTACTTTTTATTCTTTTCGGCTTACATTGATTGTAGAAATATAATCTTGAGTAATACATAGACGTTCGTGTATCATAATAATGGCGATTACACATTTTCCTCAATGGTTTTGCAACCATCTCACTTCTTGCTACTGTTACACTACTCATCTAAACAGAGTAAGCGTGAGGTCCAAACACGATCAGCGAGTGTGCTTCTGATAAGTCTGTGGTATCACAGCCCTTCTTCAATGTATGGTCACAGTTGCATGCACGATTTTGAAATAACAAAATACTTGTATTTTTTCAACAGTGGTTATGTCATCTGCTGAGAAGTTCGAATAGTGTTGACAGATGCGTGCTTTTGTGAAACCACTTGTCTTGCTGGAGAAATTTTGGTAATGCTTTTAATGCTACAGTTAAAGTAACAATGGGTCGTCCACAGAATAGCAAAACCCATCGGTGACGACTGTATCAGACCAGCGCAGTGTATGTGAATTTCTCAATTAGTACATTTTGCTTTCAAACATATTGTATGTTCATTATCCTCTTGTCCCCGCTGTCCTCCAACATTGAAGACTCCTGAGGGTATACCATGGCAAGGTCAATCTACCTGGAAGAGTCTTTGTTTCAAATGCGTCTGTGGCTTTCACTTAAATGAGTTTTGCTTACCGCCATACAGCCCTCTTTTCTTCTTTCTTATACTTAAACATTACATGTTACGAGTTTCATTTAGTAGTATAGATTGATTTGCTTCCCTACCTTTATTATTTCAAATACAAGTCATTCAGTATTTGCAGCACTGAAATTCTGCTGTAGCCAGAGAACATTAAAGTATGAGTATGGTGCCCGGTGGTCATCTTGGTCTTCATCTTGTTTTATTGTTATAATGATGGGTCAAATATGATGCAAAAGCACTTCATTTGTCAACATAATTTGAACATTTGAATTACAAACATCGAGCAAATGCAACACTGGAATGCTGATTCAATCAGAAATTATGTACTCATATATTATGATTATGGCGTCCTTCTTGGCCACCATTTTGGCTCATTTTTATAATGTCGGAATAAACAATAAATCATGCTGCTCGCAATATTATATGAGCATTTCTAATGCATTACATTTGGTATCTGCAGCACAGGAATGGTGTTTTAATCACAGAACACAATCTTTTAAATTATAATTATGGCGGCCATTTTGGTCGCCATCTTTTTTCGTTGTTATGTGGGGTCATAATTGAAAACCAAATACTTCAGTATTATGTGAACAACAAAAATGGACTTTCAAGCACAACACAGTGTTTTTATGCACCACTTGAATGCCGTTTTATTATGAAAATATTTCTTTTAGTACGAATGTGGCAGCCATCTTGTCCACCATCCTGCCTCATAATAATTACATTGGTGTCGAAACTAAGAATTATCTAATTAATATTGTTTACAGCATAAAATTAGCATTTTAAACGCAGAGAAATGAGTATATTAAACCATGGGGTGTTGTTTTCTTGTTTATGGCGACCGTCTTGGGCGCCATCTTGATTTTTCCAAACACTCAATGATGCCAGGATGGCATCATGTAGTTTCTGAACTAGTATGGCCTAGTGAAATGGAGACCACATTAACATTTCATGCAGCACCATCTTCCAGGTTATGCTGATGGCTACTGGACTATTAATCTGACACCCGTTTTGCTAGGCGGTTTTTCAACAGGAAGTGACGTCATAACAAATCTGTCATGTCACTTCCTGTCGTGCAAAGCAGTTAACAAAATACAATTTCAAAACATTCTCAAGCCTGAAACAGGATTAGCATTCATAATATTTAATTCATGCCTTTAAATCTGCATTTCGAAACGATTCTTTATGTAATAATCTTCGATTTTTGAACAATGTGTGCATGCATTAATCTAAAATGGGTACTGAATTATCTCCCTTTATTTGCCGTTGTGGATTTATTGTGTTTTCTTGAAACATCATTATTTCGGAAGTGCGAACATTGAATATTTGTAATATGCCTTTGATAGACTTCCGAAGCCTATATCTGATGAAAAGATTCAGTTTCAAATTATATTTGTGTTCTAGAAATCGGCCATTTAAAAACATACATTCTCAGATTTGACTTATACTAATGAAAAGGGAAGTAAATGTATCTATATTAAAATCTTGAATTAAGTTTACTTTTAGCTCTTTTGCTAGGGATTGAAAAAACAAGAAAACATAACTTCAAAAAATACTAAGCACTTTTTGGTCTACTTTTAGGACATCTTTGATATAGATCTTTATTACGAACTCCAAACGTTTTACGCATATACGAAATGGGTACTAAGTTGTCTCCCTTGGATTTGACCCGTAGGCCCCGGTCTAGATCCCCACAACACCCAGATTAAGAAAGTACATGTAATAAACTTTAAACTGATACCACATATGACCTTCCGGAAAGTGAAGGTATTAATCTCGAAAACTAAGCGAGATACAAATTTCAGCGTCCAGCCTACAATGGCCAACAGTGAAATACAAAGACAAAGATCACATTAAATTTTCATATTTGTATTTTGCAATTTGAATTGATCCTGTGCGTGGGAAAACCAACAATTTGGGTTCCGACCAGGTCTGACACAAACCAGCCTGTACAGTCACAGAAGCAGGCTAGAAGCTTGAAATTTCGGATTTAAGAAGAAGAGGAATACTACTATCCATGTGGCGAAAACAAAGGCGCTGATTAGCTGTGCAGTTACTGCAAAGCTGATCTGCGCCTTTGTTTTCGCCGCAATTTGTTGATTTTCCCATGCTGCGGCTCATTTATATTTTGCAATGTGAATTATTTTTACTAAATGAAGACTGAATGACATGTACTGCTGACTGCATAGCCTGATCTTAGTCGGATACAGCAACCATTAAGGGACCGAAGTATAGAAAATACTGCATGGGATAGTTTTGAAGCTTTAATTCTTCATTTGACTTAGATTCAAAGACCGAGGGTAGAATCATTCACGTACCTCCTTCTGTACCTCTTCTCTGGTTGAAGTCAGGCCTCTCTGAAACCAGAGGACCAATGGTCCTGTAAACGCTCACCTGAGATCAGCTGCATATACCAATAAATATGTTTGAATATTATGGTATTTAACTCCAGTGCAGGGGCAGATAAGCCCTTGGGCCATTTTCTTTTTTCAGAATCTTCAATATTCTGTCCATTTGCCAATTTCCTGTTGGCTTTTTCCTTCAAATGACATTTTAACAGTTTTCCCAATTCAGATGCACAGGCAACCCATGTTGACCTTGCCATAAACTTGGTCAAGGTCATCACAGGGTCATGATTTATATATACATTGGAGTACTTTAGCCATCGATGCCTCACGCCAAGTTTCCTTGAAATCAGTCTATTGGTTTCAGAGAAGATGATTTTTGATGGGTTTTTACCATATATGGGCATGGCGGCCATCTTGGTCATGTGACCTAGATTATTTATATACACATTGATTCCCCCATTCTATAGATGCTTCACTTAAAATTTGGCTTTGTTTGGCCCAGCGGTTTCAGAGGAGAAGACGTTTGAATATTATGGAAATATACATGTATATTGCCCCAGGGTGGGGGCACATGAGCCCCTGGGGTCCAATTTTTTTCAGAATCATTAATATCCAGTCCTACTGCCCATTTCCTGCAAGACTTTCACTTTAAATGACATTTTAAAAGTTTTCCCCATTCAAATGCATTGGTGACCTATGTTGACCTTCCCGTAAAATAGGTCAAGGTCATCACAGGGTCATGATTTATATACACATTGTAGTGCTTGAGCCATCGATGCTTCGTGCCAAGTTTCGTTGAAATCGGTCAACCGGTTGTGGAGAAGAAGATTTTTGAACGGTTTTTACCATATATGGGCATGGCGGCCATCTTGGTCATGTGACCTGGATTTTTTATATACATATTTGTTACCCCTTCCTATTGATGCTTCACATAAAATTTCGCTTTGATTGGCCAAGCGGTTTCAGAGGAGAAGATGTTTGAATATTATGGAGATATATATGTATATTGCCCCGGGGTGGGGGCGGATGAGCCCCTGGTGCCCAATTTTTTTCAGAATCATTAATATTCAGTCCTACTGCTCATTTTCTGCAAGATTTTTCCTTTAAATGACAATTTAACAATTTTTCCCATTCAAATGCATTCGCGACCTATGTTGACCTTGCCGTAAAATAGGTCAAGGTCATCATAGGGTCATGATTTATATACACATTGTAGTGCTTGAGCCATTAATGCTTCATGCCAAGTTTGGTTGAAATCGGTCCAGTGGTTCCGGAGAAGAAGATTTTTGAAGGGTTTTTACCATATATGGGCATGGCGGCCATCTTGGTCATGTGACCTGGATTATTTATATACACATTGGTTCCCCCTTCCCATAGATGCTTCATGTAAAATTTGGCTTTGATTGGCCAAGCGGTTTCAGAGGAGAAGATCTTTGAAAATGGTGGACGACGGACGACGGACGACGGACGGACGGACGACGGACGGACGCCGGAGCATGGGTATACTATAAGCTCACCTTGTGAGCCTGACGGCTCAGGTGAGCTAAAAATATACCCATATTTGACGAATGGATTTTCCCATCATTATCATTTGGGTGAGTTCACTTGCATTTTTAGGGGCTTCCGGTAGGATTTTCAAATTTTATTCCATTTTTCGATAAAATTTCTCTATGCAAACAGAATAGCCCCAGATGGGACGCCGCGTTCTGCAGCGTCACATCTGGGGCTATACTGTTTGCCGATGTCCCACAAAAAAAAAAGTCGGGCCTCTCTGAAATTTAAATGAACTGTTTTTTGACAAATCACGTTTTGTACAATTTTCAAAGTTCTAAGCTATGTGAAATTTCCATAATCATTTTAAAAGTCATAAAAGTTGGCTTACTACAGAAAAAGGCAGTAAGAAATGTGTGTTACCCTGTATACACCAGTACATCAATAAGAGCCGCCTCGTGAGAAAACCATCAATCTGCATATGCGAAAACAAAGACGCAGATCAGCTTCGCAGTGACCGCGAAGCTGATCAGCGCCTTTGTTTTTGCCACACTACAATTCCTCTACTTTCTAAATCCAAAATTTTCAGACTCTAGCTATCTTCTGTGCCTGTATTGCTTCGTTTTTGTCAGACTTGTTCAAAAACCACATTATTGGTTTTCTCATAACATGGCTCATATACTGATAGTGGAATGTAAGGGGATATACATGGAAACATGTTATCCTGGTCCCTAGGTTATAAAGCTTCTTTCATGCTCAGCTCAGCTGAGACTAAAATTTATCCTGCTCATAAATGATAAAATGCCAACAACTATGAGATATGAACCTGAATTTTCCAATCATCTTGACTACTTTAACATTTATGAGCAGTTGAAATTTCATGCTCAGCTGAGTTGAGCTTGAAAATGTTTTTATAACCTAGGGACCTGGAGCTTAAATCATCTTACCAGATGGTCTACCAGTTCTAGCTGGGAGGTGTTATATTGTTGCCGTGTTTCACTGATGTATTTTTCACATTCCTGTATCTTACTGACTAGATTGGAGATCTGTGAAATAGATAGATACATAAGCCTGCGAGTGAGAACACAAACAATTTGGGTTCCGACCAGGTTCTGACACAAACCAGCCTGTAAAGTCACAGACGCAGGCTAGAAGCTTGACATTTTGGATTTAAGTTGAAGAGATTTTGTACTGTCTGTGTAGCGAAAACAAAGGCGCTGATCAGCTTCACAGTTACTGCCAAGCTGATCTGCGCCTTTGTTTTAGCATAGGCAACAAGTAGTTCAGGGGCAATGATCGCTCACCTGAGAGTCAACAAGTACAGTCACTGGACAAAGTAATTGGGTTTTTTACCATATATGGGTATGGTGGCCATCTTGGTCATGTGACTTGAAACCCTACTTACATCAGCAGAAGAGCTCTTGTCTGGATTGTGTATCCTCTTTTCTGCCATTTTGGTTCATGTGAAAAACTCATCTAACAAGGTCAGGATCCTATAATGACCCCCTGGGTGGGGCCATATTTGACCCCAGGGGCAAGATTGGCAGGATTTATGTAGAGCTCCACATGACAATGTTGTATATCAAATATACAAGCTTTGTGTCATGCTGTTGCAGAGAAAATTTTTTCATATATTTCCATTATAAGTCTATGGTAGATAATGACATGCCTGGGGCGTGGCCTGTATGGACCCCAGGGGCACCGTTGGCAGCATTTATAAAGGAGAGGATTATACATTAGTCCACACAACATATGAAAGCTCTGGGCCATATGGTTTCGGAGAAGAAGATTTTTTTTATGTTTTTCCCATGATGCCCCCGGGGCGGGGCTCGTATGGACCCCAGGGGCACGGTTGGCAGGATTTATAAAGAGGACCACTATATATTGCTACTGACAAAATATGAAAGCTCTGGGCCATGTGGTTTTGGAGAAGAAGATTTTTTTATGTTTTTCCCATTTGTAAGTCTATAAGAGCTAATGACCCCCGGGGGCGGGGCCATTTTTGACCCCAGGGGCATGATTGGCAGGATTTATATAGAGGACCACTACACATTGCTATATACAAAATATGAAAGCTTTTGGAGAAGAAGATTTTCTTATGTTTTTCCTAATGACCACCGGGGCGGGGCCCGTATGGACCCCAGGGGCACAGTAGGCAGGATTTATAAAGAGGACCATTATACATTGCTACACACAAAATATGAAAGCTCTGGGCCTTATCGTTTCAGAGAAGAAGATTTTTTAAAATTTTTCCCATGACGCCCCCCGGGCGGGGCACGTATGAACCCCAGGGGCACGGTTGGCAGGATTTATAAAGAGGAACACTATATATTGCTATAAACAAAATATGCAAGCTCTGGGCCTTGTGGTTTCGGAGAAGAAGATTTTTTTATGTTTTACCCATGACCCTCCCAGGGCGGGGCCTGTATGAACCCCAGGGGCACGGTTGGCAGGATTTATAAAGAGGACCACTATACATTGCTACTGACAAAATATGAAAGCTCTAGGCCTTGTGGTTTCGGAGAAGAAGATTTTTTTATGCTTTTCCCATTGTAAGTCTATGGGAGCTAATGACCCCCAGGGTGGGGCCATTTTTGACCCCAGGGGCATGATTGGCAGGATTTATAAAAAGGACCACTACACATTGCTACATACAAAATATGAAGGCTCTGGGCCATGTGTTTTCGGAGAAGAAGATTTTTTTATGTTTTGCCCCATCACGCCCCCGGGGCGGGGCCTGTATGGACCCCAGGGGCACGGTTGGCAGGATTTATAAAGAGGACCACTATACATTGCTACACACAAAACATGAAAGATGTGGTTTCGGAGAAGAAGATTTTTTTTTATGTTTTTCCCATTGTAAGTCTACGGGAGCTATCTGTTGCCATGGAAACCAGAGTTCCAATCCAACCTGGCCCAAAACCTAATGCAACCTTTCCCCCTCAATGATGCTTTAGATAAAATTTGATCACAATCGGCCTTGTTGTCTTAGAGATATTTGAGTTCGAAAATGTGGACGCACGGACGGACGGACGGACGGACGGACGCACGGACGGACGGACGGACGCCGGCTCGACTACTGTACTATAAGCTCACCTTGTGAGCCTTCGGCTCAGGTGAGCTAAAAATCTGGTTTTCTCACAATTACTGACTAGATTGGAGATCTGAAAAAAAGATACATGTATATACATGTAGCATATAAATATTTTGTTTGAAAAGTCATCAGCACAGAAAAAACTTTTAGCCAAATGGTATTCGTACAGAACATCAGGGGCCAGTTGTTCAAAACTTTGTGAGCTTAACGTCATCGTCAAGACCTCAATTTGTTAAGTAAATGCCGATTACATAAGTAAATATGCTGTTATGTTTTGTTGATAAAATGTGAGAATCCTTTGCATTGCAAAGGACTCTCACATTCTACCAACAAAAAATAACAGTGTATTTGTAATGTTCATGTTTGAAATTTTAATGAATCGTTAACTGACGATGTCATTAATTTTGAACAACTGGCCCCAGGTCTACAACACAAGTCTTATAATGGATTTTGTTCCTCACTGCCCACATCTTTGTGATCAGAGTCTTCGAAGACCGTACAACTTAGGTTGCAAATTTAGTGTAACATTAACACATGTTAAAGCTTGTTTGTTCCGATTTATCTTATACAATTCAACCTCATTATAATGCACCTCATCATAAGGTAGTTTTCAATAACACAGCCATGTCATGGCTCCCGAATTAATTATTTTGCTATATGTCTATAGAAAGTTACCTCATTAAAACGCACCTCATCATAAAGCGGTTTCCAATATAACACAGCCATGTCAAGGCTCCCAAATTGATTATTTTGTTATATGTCTATAGAAAGTAACCTCATTATAACATAATTCACTTATAACATGGTCTGCTTCTATGGACCCCAAAGATAGTCTTATAACTATGGACCCTGAAGATAGTGCTATAATGCGGTTGACCTGTACCTCTGTTTCAGCCTCCACCGCCGAATCTTTCACACTTTTCTCAAGTTCCTCTATATATTTCTTCTGCGCATCAATCGTCTGTTTTTCCGCCACAAGTTCACGCTCCAGTGACCTTACTTTCATTTTTTCTGCCTTCATTTCATCTTGAACACTTTGTAGCTGGTCTTCGTAATTATTGCACATATCACAGGGTCGGCCGAGTTTCTCTCGAGCTGTCTTCAGCTGCAGTTGTAGATTGAATATTGTTAGAAAAGAAAAACAAACATAATTATATGAGCCTCGTCACCAGAAAACCAGATTTTTGACAAGGCAAAAACAAAGGCACAGATCAGCGGTGCAGTAACTGCACAGCTGATCAGTGCCTTTGCTTTCTCTACATGGATAGTACAATCCCTCTTCTTCTTAAATCAAAACTTTCAAGCTTCTAACTTTTTCAGAGACTGTACAGGTGGGTTTGTGTCGGACCTGGTCAGAAATCCAGAAGACCGTTTTTCTCGCTTCGCGGCTCATATATGTATAATAAGAATTTCCAAGAACATAGATATTTTAAAATTTTACAATTTGTTTATTTGCATAATTATTTCAGGTTAAACATTCCAGTTTACAATTTTTAAGTCATATCAAGATGGAGCCATTGCTTCTTGGGTGTTTTAAAACCAGTAATATCCAGAATTGGTATGTCCAAAGATACAACCCCGACCTCTCTGGTGCACTAACCCCTAGGCTACTGCACCTAGTAACTGCACAGCTGATCAGTGCCTTTTGTTTTCACTAAATGTATAGTAGTACAATACTTCTCCGTCATAAATGTGCTGCCCAATGAGAAAACCAACAATCTGCATATGCGAAACCAAAGGCGCAGATCAGCAGCAGTAACTGCAAAGCTGATCATGCCTTTGTTTTCAGTACCCAGAAAGTACAATTCCTCTTCTTTCTAAATCCAAAATTTCAACTCTCTAGCCATCTTCTGTGCTTGTACAGCCTGGTTTGTGTCGGGCCTGTTCGGAAACTACATTGTTGGGTTTCCCACGAGGTGGCTCAAATCTGTGATTTCAAGACTCTAAGCCTTTTTCTGTTTGTACAGGCCTGTTTGTATCGGACCTGGATGGAAACCCTGAAGACCAGTTATCTCACCTTATGGCTCTATTTATGCATACCTCTTTTTGTAGGAGATTCCAAGTTTCATCACTAACCAGTCTGCGCCCCTCTAAATTCACAGTATCTGTTCTAGACTTAGCACTGGCAAGTAAATGTTGTCTAGCTTCTGTCTCTGGGGTGGGGTCTGTATAAAAAAGTAATTTATCATTGTGATAATAATAATAATGATAATAATGATAATAACCAGTCTGCGCCCCTCTAAATTCATAGTATCTGTTCTAGACTTAGCACTGGCAAGTAAATGTTGTCTAGCTTCTGTCTCTGGGGTGGGGTCTGTATAAAAAAGTTAGTAATTTATAATTGTGATAATAATAATAATGATAATAATGATAATAACCAGTCTGCGCCCCTCTAAATTCATAGTATCTGTTCTAGACTTAGCACTGGCAAGTAAATGTTGTCTAGCTTCTGTTTCTGGGGTGGGGTCTGTATAAAAAAATAGTAATTTATAATGGTGATAATAATAATGATAATAACTAGTCTGCGCCCGTCCAAATTCACAGTATCTGTTCTAGACTTAGCACTGGCAAGTAAATGTTGCCTAGCTTCTGTTTCTGAGGTGGGGTCTGTATAAAAGATTAGTAATTTATAATGGTGATAATAATAATGATAATAACTAGTCTGCGCCCGTCCAAATTCACAGTGTCTGTTCTAGACTTTCATGTAGCACTGGCAAGTTAATGTTGCCTAGCTTCAGTTTCTGGCGTAGGGTCTGCATAAAACAACATCAAATAATGTTAGTAATAATAATGATGAAGATAATCACAATAATAACAACCAGTCTACGCTCCTCTGGATCCACAGTATCTGTTCTAGACTTAGCACTGGCAAGTAAACGTTGTCTAGCTTCCGTCTCTCTTATGGGGTCTGTATAAAATGGCAAACGCTAGATAGAAATGATGGCTGATTTAGATTATTTTCCCACAAAACAATTAAAACTACAAGTTCAACAGTCCAACAAATAGTCCTATACTGAGTCAAGTTGTGCATACACAACAAATTTCTGGTAGTACTGCCAGTACCTACAACTTTATATCTTGCACCCGGTAGGAAATATTTCTTTTCTTGCAACTAGCAGAAAATATTTTTTACATCTTGCAAACTGGAGAAAATGTTGTTTTTTTTATATTTTGCACCTAGTAGAAAATATCTTTTATATCTTGCACCTAGTAGAAAATATTTTTTATATCAGGCACCTTGTAGAAAATATTGTTTTATATCTTGCACCTAGTAGAAAATAGTTTTTACATCTTACATCTAGTAGAAAAATAATTTTTTCAGAACAATTACCTGTTATGGCTTTCACTTGTGCCTCCGTTAACGACGGCAAATTTATCACTTTTTCCGGACTGATTCGTATCGTCAAATTATCCATATCACACAATGACCTTGTCTCTTGTACACTACTGTTAATAAAATCCGCCTCCGTCATTGTAGATATTTCCAGATTGGAATGAGATTTGGTCAGACTCGCGACCTCGGCGAGGCTATCGTCAAAGTTCAAAGAATCTTGGGAGTTTGTGGAATTCACTGACGTACTTGAGGCACTTTTACCTCGCACTAATTTGTCTAAAAGTTTGTTTTCTTTTTTCTTGGAAATATTTTCTGAGAGGCTGGTATCACCGCCGTCTACTTCATTTACTTCTGAAAGAGAATAAGGGATAGTCACAATAAGAAAATCTAAAATCAGCACTTTTTTAGACAAAAAAAAAGTATATTAACACTGCTTAACATCTAACACTAATATATTTTGCACCTAGGACGCTACATGCTTCAGCTAGGGAAAAATCTACTGTTCTCTGTCAGAGCCCAAAATAGAGCAAAGTGTTGTTTCTATAGCCAATAATTCCCCCAAGTCACTGTATGTAAAATATTGTTTCTCCTGCTTTGATCCTCTTTTACTTTGATCTTTTACTCATCAAGTTCTCTTTCTTGTCTCAAGTTTCTCTTTCTATCCCTCCACATAAACTGACACCATCTTTGTATCTCTATGCCACCATACCTGTATCTTTATAAGCTGATTCTTCCTGTTTTCATCTCATTTCCTGTAATTCCTTAAGTTTCTATGCCACCACACCTGTATCTTTATTAACCAATTTGTCCTGTTTTTGTCTCATTTCCTGTAATTCTTTGATTTTCTATGCAAACATACCTGTAGCTTTATAAGCCAATTCTTCCTCCTGTCTTTGTCTCATTTCCTGTAATTCTCTGATTTTCTATGCCACCATACGTGTATCTTTATTAGCTGATTCATCCTCCTGTTTTCGTCTGTAATTCTTTAATTTTCTATGCAACCATACCTGCATCTTTATTAGCCGATTCATCCTCCTGTTTTCATCTTATTTCCTGTAATTCTTTAATTTTCTATGCAACCATACCTGCATCTTTATTACCTGATTCATCCTCCTGTTTTCGTCTTATTTCCTGTAATTCTTTAATTTTTTATGCAACCATACCTGCATCATTATTAGCCGCTTCATCCTCCTGTTTTCATCTTATTTCCTGTAATTCTTTAATTTTCTATGCAACCATACCTGCATCTTTATTAGCCAATTCATCCTCCTGTTTTCGTCTTATTTCCTGTAATTCTTCAATTTTCTATGCAACCATACCTGTATTTTTATTAGCTGATTCTTCCACCTGTTTTCGTCTCATTTCCTGTAATTCTTTGTATTTCTACCCGTATCTTCATTAGCCTATTCTTCTTCCTGTTTTTATCAAATTTCCTGTAATTCTTCAATTTTCTATGCCACCATACCTGTATCTTTATTGGCCGATTCTTCCTCCTGTTTTCATCTCATTTCCTGTAATTCCATAAGTTTCTATGCAAATATACCTGTATCTTTATTAGCCGATTCTTCCTCCTGTTTTCGTCTCATTTCCTGTAATTCTTTAATTTTCTTCTCCTGGAGCTCTCTTTCTCTGTCCTTCTTTTTTAATTCTGAAATAAAATACTTATACTAAAATTTCTGATTGATACATAACAAAAGTCCCAGAAAATAATATGTATCTTTATCTTTCTTGGCTAGAATAAAGATTGTAGGTAGAGCTCTACATATGGGAATCAGAGACATTTCTAATATATGGCCATAAACTAAATGTTTCACTGAAGCGGCTCTGATGTGTACTCATGAAATACGTAAAGTAGTAAATATACTGATTATTTATGACTCTGTTTTTATCATACCAAAATTGGATTTTACTTGAATAAATCAGAATTCTAGGAACCATGCATACACATCTGTGAGTGTTGAAACTAATGTCATAGTTGATGTAAATGAGATATCCATCTAAAGTCAGTCTTCCCTATCTCATGTTTCATGCTTTTCTATTAATAAATGCCACATATCAGGGTTCAAACTAGCCAAGAAATTTAGAGAGAAGTTTTCTCTCTCTCCCCAAGAAAATTTGGGAGGTTTTTACTTGAATTTCAGGTTTGCCTATATATTCTATACATTTTCACTTCTCCCGCAGTTTTTCATTTAGGGAAACTTTTTCTCCCTAGTCGCCCTGTAGGCTATTCCCTGCATATGCGAGATTATCAGAGTTGACGTCCCAAAGAATAACAATATATTGCTTTCTTGCACACCAGATAGAGAAATCCTGTGTTTTACCCCATGTGAGAAATTCTTATCTCACCCTCGTTATCTCACCCCGGTCCACCCTGCGTTCAAGTGTTCTTTTATAACATTGGTTGTATAGGACGTCACGTAATTACGTCGCTAAGCGCATACGTCACAATGACGTCAAAACATTTTAGTTCAAAATGGCGGACGCCGCGATTGTAGCATTTTTCTAGGTAAATAGTATAAAAAATCAAGCTTCGCCGCATTAAGGCGTGCAAGAAAAAGAATCCATCATTCGTGTCAGGTATGGATAGACAAATCTGTCCCTCGGGTCACAATTTGGCATCCTCGGCGAGCCTTGTGATGCCAAAATGTGACCCTCGGGATAGATTTGTCTATCCATACCTGACACTCATGTAAGATTCTTATATTATCTACAGTTCAAATACAATATACACCTGTAAGCTGTCTTTGCTGCTCTGCTGACAATAGTCCCTCCATCCTTCTCATATCCATCATCATCAGTCTCTGAGATTCTAAAAACTGATCATTGGCCATCTGCCAAGTCTCCTTCAGCTGACTGTGTTCTCTCTTCTCATTGGCCAAAATATTACACACTGAAATAAAAGGAGCAATCTCATTGGCTCAGATATTATGGAAGTGTATGAAGCATTTCATTGGTCAAGCTTTCTTCAAGTGACTGTGTTCATGTTCCTCATTGGCTAAGATGTTACATACTGAAAATGTAATGGGCAATTTCATTGGCTTGTATATTACACATGGCAATGTACAAGACTGACAAATCATTGGCCAAGTCGCTTTCAACTGACTGTGCTCTCACTTCTTATTGGCCAAAGATGTTACATGCAGAAACTCAATGGCCAGGAAAGAGTGTAAAATTCAAATTTTATTGTAATCAGCCAACTGGGGTTTCCCTGGAGTCTCTGACCCAAAAAACATTTCAGAGAACCTCATAATAAAGCGTTTAACGCAGTCCAAAAATATCTAATACATGTAGTAATTGGGTCATCCAGAGATTGTAAAAGCTTTTCAATCTGGATTCCACAAATCTTCGTTTGAGGTACATGTAATTTTTAAAGGTTTCAGTTGATGTGATAGCTAGCAGAATTTCTATGCAAATACTAATTTGTCAATCACAATTCATCACAATTAGGGCTGACTTATTAGTGCTAAAATGATAATCGATTATCACTCCTTTCATTGTGATCAATATTTGGTTAATAATCACTTCAGCTTTGGCTCAAATCTTGTCTTTTGTCAGAACTTTTTTTTTAAAATTACAATAAGAACTGAAAGTATTTCATTGCTTGACCCAATGAAATACCATATTCATTCTAATTAGCACACAGTGCACTTAGTTTTTCAAAATTACTTTAAGTTAGGTAATAAAATATCATTCTAATATGTGCATACTAGGAACGAAAACAACACTATGTCAGAAAAACCAATGTTGTGTCATTTAACACACTAGTGTTTGATCATCTAAGGTTAAGCTTTTAAAGCTGTTTATATTGCATTTATGTGTAAAATTGGTATAAAATACCAATGTGCTAATCAAGAAGTATGTGCTTATTCACATGATTTTTGGAAATGACCAGGGTGTGCACTTACTGGAGCATGTGCGCTAATTAGAATGAATACGGTATGTATTTTATATGAACAAAACTGCTTTCTAAATGTAAAACCTTGCGCCAAGATTTTAATTATACTTAATTCTTATGGACGACTTTCATTGTTTGCAAAGGTACTGCTTTAAACCATCTGATTTAATAGATTCTAATATTCACTGGACACCAACCTTCTTTCATTTCATTCCTGATTTTGTCAGTATCAGTCTCCAGCGTGTTTTTCTGTGCACTCAATACAGCAACATACATTTCTAGGTCAGTTCGACAATCTTTCTCTGCTTTTAGATACTTCATCAGCTTTTCAATCTGAAAAAATAATTAATAATACATGTATGTGGATTAGCTTTTTGCTTAAAATTTAATAACCAGAAACATACTTTCCATAGAAAGGCTATATCTTATCAGTTAACAAGTACTTAGTGCTTATCCTTTCTTGTAAGCATCTGTTAGATAAGGACATTAAACTTACATGTAAAGTAGATAGGCAGGGTCGGACAGCAGTGCAGTGCATTGTGGGGGCTTAGAGGAAGTGCAATTAATCCTTGAATGTGTCTACCTATAAGAACTTTTTAATTAAAGCAGGGGTTGATCAGATTTCAAACCCTTTGTTTTTTCGGCAATACTAACTTTTTCATCTGGATTCTTGATGTCATCCAAGGACGGCAAAGAGGTTGTCTTACTTGGTGAGGGTAAATCTTCAGGCTGTATACTGACCAACCTCTCTTGTAACTGAAAACATAAACATTTAACATTTTTTTGGTCATATTGAGACAGATTTTTTTCATTACAGTTCTTTATATCATCCAGAGATGTTTGTTTTACTAGATGGTAGATCTTTTGGTTGTACAGTGACAAACCTTTCTTGTAACTGAAAACAAAGACAAGACAATTTTTTCTGTCACACTGGGACAGTTTTTAAGGTATTTCACAACTTTTTCATAAGGACAGGGATTTTTTTGGCAATTTTGGGAAGGGGCCCTAGGGCCTTTCTGATTGGGAAAATTAGCAACATAAACCCCGAATTTTGGAAATTTTCAGAAAATTCAAAGTTAATATAATATTTTCCAAGTTGATATAGTTAATCAAGCTTATGCATTTAGAATCATTAATAATAGCATAACATCAAATTTAAACAGCATTTCAAACAGCAGAACTAGAGTTTCACAATGAATTGACCTATAGTAAATTATTTTCAGCTGTGATTAGGAATTTTTTTTTCTCCAAATTGGGAAAAAAGTCACCTAAATCTCATTGGGAATGGGGCCTTATTTCGGCCCCTGAGACACCCGAAAAAAATCCCTGAAGGATATTTTATTTCATCCAGACGGCAATGATGTTTTTCACTTGTAGGTGGTGTATTCTCTTGAAGTTATGCACCAGTCATTTGTAACCACTGCCCCCCCACCTACGGGGATAGCCGGGGAATGGCCGGGCTAATGAGCGGGGTAATTACCTGTTGAGTGCCCCGGCAGGGCCGTGTAAGTGCTGGGATAGTGATTTAACGCCAAAATAGCGGGGCGATAGCCGTGGAATGGGCTGGAGAAATAGCAGTGTTTTACGCGTGTTTTACCGGAGCGATGGTCGTCGTTTAGCAGAGCAGTAACGACGAAATCTCCCGAGGACATTTCAAAGAAGATGGTGGCTTCGAAGCAAAACAAAAGTGAGAAAATTCTATCAATATTTTTTAACAAAAATACCCATTCCCGCAGCTGCTTCTGTGTTCTCGATAACTCCAATATGGGCGTGTTTTACGCGTGTTTTGCGTTTCGCACGCCTAAAATTCACTGCCGTGGATTCTCGCGCATTATGCCATGTTTGTTTCTGGCGACGCATCCAAAATTTTCCATAAATTAGGTGAGAAAATTAGCTACTGCTGAGAGATCAAGGCATCCTAGCCGCTAGACATTGTTCAAAGGTCAAGCTAGTGACCGACATGTACCACTGACATGGGGAAGCAGTAGGCGTGAACTAATTGTGCCCTTAGCCAATCAGAGCACAGTAAGCTGACGATCAAGTTTTTGTTGATGGAGATTGACAGGTCAATTTTCACGGATCACAAATTTGTATTAGTTCATAGGAATGATAGGAAAACATGATGTAGTTAAAATATATTGTTAGCGATAAGACACTGCAGTGAAATAAGTCTACGCAAATATGCTCGTCTATGCTCGTCGAGAGATCGTTTTCTTGTGCGATTTTCCGTTTTTTGCACAATCATGTTTCCACTACTATTTGCATAAAAATTCTCCGAATGAGAGAATGAATCACAATGTCAATTGTTTTTAAGAACTTCTGAATGAGAAATCGGCAGAAAAGAAGAGAAAAAACACACCTTTCTACGGCCACGAAAACTAATGACATTACATGGGTCCCTTTAAAGCACAAGCATTTTTCTTTGTAATGAATATTCAGCAGTCCCCTGGCATCGGTATTGGTCTTAATTGCCTTCATGTGTGATAAAAACCTTAATTTATAAATTTTGGCTGCTTCTACTTCAGTATTCTCTAACAATTTTGTTACATCTGGAAAAAACAAGTATTGGCTTTTGTAAAAAAAAAATGGACATGAGCAAATTTTCAGTGGAATCCTAGTTGAAAAAAAAGCTTTTGAAATATATTATTAAGGGTAAAACTCCAAGTTTTCATGGTCAAACTTCTAGTTTTCATTTCTGACTCCAAGTTTTCATTTCTGACTCCAACTTTTTTTTCCAGTGAAGGATTCTTAGAATCCTGTTCTCAAAATCCTAGTGAGAGCTTATTCCCTCCTTGAATCGATGTACACTCAGTGGTCATAAATGAGTTCCCAAAGTGAAAAAATGCAAGTTTTTAAGTGAATTTGGGGGATAGAAATATGAATTTTAATTATATTTCAAAACAATTCTTGTCTTGTTATGTTATAAAGTAAAATTTCTAAAAGAAAATAATGTTTTGTTGATCATAACTTTGATCTTAAATTCTTGGCTGGTTGCTAGGCAATTTAAAAACGTGACTGAAAAATGAGTACCCATTCAACTAAAATTGTTGCCATGGTAACATACATGTTTACACCTGGTTGATTTACCACTGAAAGTAAGGACTATGTATTTACCTTTGCATAAATATATGTTTGGACAAGTTTGAACACGTCAAAAAGAAACTGCAGCCTTTTAAATTTTTGTCAAGCAAAAAGGACAAAATTAATATGGGAGTCAATGGGAGTGAAGGTGTTCTCAAAATTTCTGCGGCATATAACTAGTGCCATTTTAAACTTCATTATTTTAAGACCTTTAGGTCACTTATGAATAGATTAGCGCCTAATATCTTACCTTTCATCTCACCCCACTGTTACCATGGCAACCACAAACAGCAGACTGATGCTTAATTTTATGTGGTGTTGTAAAATTGCTTAGCAACAAACTCCATTTGCATCAAGAATAATATAAATATTTTAAGATTGCTTGGAAATGTTTTCCCTACATGATGGTATGTAATATAGTTCAAGTAATAGGAATTATATTATGTTGACAAAAAAATGACTAAAGATCTTGCATTTTTCACTTTGGGAACTCACTTATGGCCTCTGAGTGTAATTTATCAATGCAGACAGTTTACATATATTAAGACTTCAACTGAATTTTAACAAAATGATGTACTGCACAAAGATCTGTTGCAGGGCATTGTATTTACATAAAAGTGGTAAATATTTTTTGTTGATGAAATATTTGACATCTACAATCAAAATTTTTTACCTGTCCCCGGGGGGTGGGGGAAAAGAGCAGTGTTTTTACCTCCCATATGTCCCCATAGTGCGGGGGCTATAGCAGGGCTTTATTTTGTAAAAAGTTGCTGTCCCCGCCCATCCCCGTAGGTGGGGAGGCAGTGGTTACAAATGACTGGTGCATTAGACATATTCATTTATTCATGAAACCTTTAGGATTTTGTAGGTAACAGTCAAGCATGTGTTCATTCCTGGATTGAGAAATATTATAACAGGCAATGCTAAAAATCAGTTTACAAATGAATTATGAATATGGCCCATCAGGGTGCTTTTTTTTGTGGGCGGGGGGCGGGGGGGGGGGGGGGGGCAGGGGTGACAGAGGTGGCCTGTTGGTAGAGTACATGACTCAGGAGCGAGAGGTCCTGGGTTCGATACCTACCTCCGTCCTGAAGTGTCTTTATACAAGACACTTTAAGCTCCCCAGAGCATATGTCACACCGTTCATCCAGATACAACAAACGCGGAATGGTCTTCCAAACGCAGATAGTCGTCAATGGTAAACAATGGTATTTTGAACGACGGGGAAAAAGAGTGAGTATTTATTATCTTTGACTATAATGAATATCGGCTGAGTTGATTTTTGTTTGACATACAATGATAAAGTACATAACTTTGCAAATGTTTACCTAAATTCTGTCTCATATATTCTATTAGTTCGAGAAATATAGGCTTCTAAATCTGACTTGGATGCACGAAAAGAGAAAAATCTTGGTAAGAATGTCTGTAAATCATTATAAAAGCACGACAATATGATCAAATTGATGTTTTTCTGAAGATTGGGGATCGCTTCAAGTGTTACCATTACAAGAACCCACACAAAATTATAGAAAGAGAATAAGAACTATTTGAAATTGGGTACTCTCATTTAATATGGTGCAACATACCACGGTTCAAATTCTCAAGCAGGTGAAACAAACTCGGACCATTCGGTGCAACGAACACGGATAATAAAAACCAATTCTCGCCTTATTTTAAGATAAACTGGATGCAGTCATTGTTAAAGCCAATTTTGTATGGTTTAGAGTCCATAGATGGTTGGCTGAAGACCTATTATGGCGTGATAAAACCACAAGGAGCGTGGGTTCATGAGCACTTTCACTAGGCTTTGGCCACGACATTAGGAAACCTTGTTAATATGTTTTATAGAGCGAAAGGTCCATATCAGGTGCATGTTAACTGAGAAACTGTCCGTGTCTTTATTTCCGTTCTTTAAATTCGACAATTAAAAGCCTTAGCTAGCTTTATGGGGGGGGGGGGGGGGGGGGGGGAGGGGGGCAGGGGTGACAGAGGTGGCCTGTTGGTAGAGTACATGACTCAGGAGCGAGAGGTCCTGGGTTCGATACCTACCTCCGCCCTGAAGTGTCTTTAATCAAGACACTTTAAGCTCCCCAGAGCATATGTCACACCGTTCATCCAGATACAACAAACGCGGAATGGTCTTCCAAACGCAGATAGTCGTCAATGGTAAACAATGGTATTTTGAACGACGGGGAAAAAGGGTGCATACTAATTGCTGGGAATGTCCGGGAAGATATGGTCGGGATGAAGGGGGTAGTGGTGGTTCTGGCTTTGTATCTCATTTAATATTTGTCAGAATTTAATGATTTTGCTATCAACATAAAAGTATTGTTGTAATCTCAATGATCATATAATCAAATTTTGTAAAGTTTTATTTTGAAATGCCATTTTTATGGTTTGAAATTTCCGGGAAGGTCCGCCGGAAAATTGGGGTAATGATGCTTTCGACTCTGTATCCCATCTTATGCTAACCAGAATTTTATTATTTTGATATCAAAATAAAAGTATTGTTCCAATCTAAACATCTATGTAAAGAAATCTGGTAAAAAAATAGTTTCAGATGCCGTTTTTAGGGTTTGAAATTTCCGGGAAGATCCGGAAAGATTCGCCGGGAAACTGGACTAGTGGTGCTTTGGGCTCTGTATCTCATCTAATAATCATTCGAATTTAAAATTGTTTGTATCAAAATAAAAGTATTGTTCTAATCTATCCGAAAATCGAACAAAATGTTTAAAAAAGTATTTTTTAATGTTTTTATTAAGATCAGTGAAAAATTATGTCAACACTAATATGTACATGTATGCTCATTGAATACTGAAAGTTGATTAAGTGCAATTATTTACGGATCATTAATTCGCAATTCAATGTTAATGATCCGTGATCGGGACTAATTAGTTTGTTTGGCTCGGGAAGTGTGGCAAAAATTAAAGTGGTTAATATCGGCATTAGCAAACATTGAAAATAAGAATATTTGAAAAATAGTGATTTGGTTCACTTTAAGAAACTTCTTGGAAAGAATGATATTCTTTCCGAAAAATCAGTACACGTTATAGGTGTATAGGTTATATTTTAAATGTTAAGTAATCAAATCATGGTTGATAACTGTATGCTGCCAATGACGGGTAACAATCCCAAGTTAGATGTTTGATGCACGTAAAAAGATTGGATTGAGCGGCAACGAAATTCTGACATAAATCAAGGGCCGTAACTCCCTCAAAATTTAGCAAAAAATGACTGGCAACATTCCCAAGCTAGATCTTGTCAATGTTTATTGCACGCCGGTGGGTCGGGCGTCAGACTCTATGATGGCACCGACATAAAACTATTCATTTTAGTTGGCTGGAGTCGGAGCTTCTTGTCTGTTGGTTGTCTGTTGCTTGGTCCACCGGGGTTCAACTGATAAATTGATACATATACATGTACATTTATCATTAATTTGCTCCTTATGTATTGCATAAAACACTGTCACGGTCACCTATGCCATCTATTATCAGTATTATGTAATATGTCGTATCCTCGTCGGCTTTATAGCCTTTCGGAGTTCTGGATAAACTACTGTTCTACTCTGTTCTTGATTGTATTTAATACATGTGCGCTTCAGTGATGACATTTCTGTTTGTTTACAAATACTTAATTTAAAGTTTGCAAATGCGATTTATGCTCTTGTGTGTTTGCCAGTAAAACTGCAACATCCTGCAAGCACTCATCAGAACCCCTTAAATGTTCTGGATGCAAATAATATGTATTTGTTATTAAAAATATGTTTAAAATAATTATGGTTGTGGCTAACTTAGAACTTATGCCGATATGAATTTCTTTTGAACAATTTAACAGATAGATAATTTGTGCCTCACTTCACGAGTTAAACAAACTCATTAGTCCCGATCACAGATCATTAACTATCAATTGAGAATTAACGACCCGTAAATGTTTGAGCTTATTCAACTTTCAGTATTCAGATCATATATTTATATAACATTTTAGTGTATTATAGTACTTATAGTGATCGTCGAATTAATTAGATGTTGGGCTTTCAGAACGGTGGAATTTCAAAAAGATATGATGTCAAAATTAAAAAAATACAGAACACAGAATATTTGTAGTCAATATTTTAATGAATATACGAAACAAATGCACACGCGTTTTCTAGGACGAAAATGCTAATTCTTTGCATGTCTTTCTATATTAGAAAAGATTAACTATAGCCAGATCATAGTTATTCAAAAAACGTAAATGTAAGATGTATGGATATGATCATGTAAATATGTTAATGTATTGTTCATGAAAGTTTTTAATCTGACACATCTAAATAGCAGTTATTTCAAAATTAGATATAACTTCCCTATCGAAATCCGGCTGCGACTACAGCGAATTTCAAATTTCAAACGTAAATATACCATAATAAATGTCCATATATTAAATTTTAATTCATATCATATGTTAGAGTGATGCATTACCTTAAATATGGTACAAAATCATGGAAAACTGATCATTTATACTTGAGATATTAATACTGACGCAACACTAGTTCAATCACGGATTAGTGTTGACTTACAAATTTTCCCGGCGCAGAATTACTGATCTTCCCGGAAATTTCAAACCCGAATAAAAAATTAAAAAGTGGTTTCATTAAATATTTTCTTCGATTTTCAGGTAGAGTAGAACAATACTTTTACTTTGATACCAACATTTTTAAAATCGGATGATTATTAGATGAGATACAGAGCCCAAAGCACCACTACTCCAGTTTTCCGGCGAATCTTCCCGGATCTTCCCGGAAATTTCAAACCCTAAAAACAACATTTTAAAATAATTTTTTACAAAGTTTCTTTACATATACGTTTAGCTTGAAACAATACTTTTATTTTGATACCAAAATCATTAAATTCTGACAAATATTAAAGGAGATACAAAGCCAGAACCACCACTACCACCTTCATCCTGACCATATCTTCCCGGACATTCCCGGCAATTAGTATGCACCGGGAAAAAGAGTGAGTATTTATTATCTTTGACTATAATGAATATCGGCCGAGTTGATTTTTGTTTGACATACAATGAAAAAGTACATAACTTTGCAAATGTTTACCTAAATTCTGTCTCATATATTCTATTAGTTCGAGAAATATAGGCTTCTAAATCTGACTTGGATGCACGAAAAGAGAAAAATCTTGGTAAGAATGTCTGTAAATCATTATAAAAGCACGACAATATGATCAAATTGATGTTTTTCTGAAGATTGGGGATCGCTTCAAGTGTTACCATTACAAGAACCCACACAAAATTATAGAAAGAGAATAAGAACTATTTGAAATTGGGTACTCTCATTTAATACCACGGTTCAAATTCTCAAGCAGGTGAAACAAACTCGGACCATTCGGTGCAACGAACACGGATAATAAAAACCAATTCTCGCCTTATTTTAAGATAAACTGGATGCAGTCATTGTTAAAGCCAATTTTGTATGGTTTAGAGTCCATAGATGGTTGGCTGAAGACCTATTATGGCGTGATAAAACCACAAGGAGCGTGGGTTCATGAGCACTTTCACTAGGCTTTGGCCACGACATTAGGAAACCTTGTTAATATGTTTTATAGAGCGAAAGGTCCATATCAGGTGCATGTTAACTGAGAAACTGTCCGTGTCTTTATTTCCGTTCTTTAAATTCGACAATTAAAAGCCTTAGCAGTGCTAGCTTTATGAAGTTTGATAGTGTCAGATATAGGCAGAGCTCCAAATGCTTTCGCCTTTCATATTCAAACACCAACTAAATTACGCATGTTTATAGATTATTACATGTAAAACATATGGTGTAATGTATTGATGCATTTCTTTCATGAATATATGGCCAAGACTATATTTATCACGATTGACTCTCTCACTCTCAAGTGTGGCAACGTGAAATCCTTTGTAAAAGGGTAGATGGACAACGTAGATTCAAGAAGAGCATTTATTAGTCGTGAAAGAAATGTGCACAACGAACTCGTTACCATGCCTCTGGGAGGCTTTTGGTGTGAAAATGATAATGACTGACCGTCTCTATATGACCTTGGCTGTTGATCCTGTAGTTTTAGTTTAAACATTTTTATTCAGATTCGCAAATACATTGGCTAAAGGTACATGACGAAAATGATTAGAACGAAAGCAGAACTTATAGAGTTCTTCTCCATGCAAACGTTTATCCTAGGCCTGTACTTAATGAAAGAACAACTAGAGGACCAATGGTCCTGTAAACGCTCACCCGAGAATTGGGATATATACCAATAAACTTGTTTAACTATTATGGTCATGGACGACCTATTTTGAACTTGCCGTAAAATAGGTCAAGGTCATCACAGGGTCATAATCTATATATACATTGTAGTACTCTAGTCCACAATTCTACGTGCCAAGTTTGTTGAAATTGATCCACCGGTTCCGGAGAAGATTTTTGAAAGGTTTTTACCATATATGGACATGGCGGCCATGTTGATCATGTGACCCGGATTATTTATGTATACCATCAAGAAAACATGTCCGTGCAATGAATACCCCCTCAACCCTACTTTTATATATTTAAACTGGGGTATGCATGGGTATACGATTTTTTCTTATTTTTACTCCAAAACATAGATTGTTGGTACTCGTTAGAACCGCCTCGGTGAGGCGGTTCTAACGTGTACCCACAACCTATGTTTTGAGCAAAAATAGGGAAAATATCATAACTTTTCCACTGATATTTTCATTTTAATATGAAAAAAAATCGCTGTATTTTTGCATCGGCGTGTTATCGTAATGCACTTGTCCCCCCTTCCTATAGCTGCTTCATATAAAGTTTGGCTTTGATTGGCCAAGCGGTTTCAGAGAAGAATATCTTTGAATATTATGGTGATATACATGTATATTAACCCGTAAAGGGGTCACACCAGCCCCTGTGGTTCTTTTTTTTTTTTCAGAATCATAACTCTTCAGTCCATTTGCCCATTTTCTTTAAGTTTTTCTCTTCAAATGACATTTTGACAATTTTCCCCATTCAAATGCATAGGCCATCTATGTTGACCTTGCCGTAAAATAGGTCAAGGTCATCACAGGGTCATTTATATAAACTTTATAGAGCTCCTCTCCCTGATGCTTCATGTCAAGTTTCAAAATTATAGGCCTTCTGGTTCTGGAGAAGAAGATTTGTAAAGGTTTTTGCTAGTTATAGCCATGGCAGCCATCTTGGTATATATGACCTGGACCATTTATATAAACTATAAGGATGCTCTACCTGACGTTTGGCTTTGATTGGCCAAGCAGTTTCAGAGAAGAGGGCCTTTGAATATTTTGGTAATATTCATGTATATTCCCCCGGGGTGGTGGCACACCAGCCCCAAGGGTCCAAATTTTTTCAGAAGCATGAATCTTCAGTCCATTTACCAATTTCCTGTTAGTTTTTCCCTTAAAATGTCATTTTGACAAGTTTCCCCATTCAAATGTAGAAGCCTCCGTGATGCAGTGGTTATGTCACTCGTCTTGTAAACCAGGGGCCGCAGGTTCGATCCCGGGCTTCTCCAGTCCGTCGGATGGGACTATAAACCGAGGTCCCGTCTCCATATGACCTTAGCTGTTGGTGGAACGTTAAACCCTAATCAACCAACCATTCACATGTATGGGCCATCTATGTTGACCTTGCCGTAAAACAGGTCAAGGTCATCCCAAGGTCATGATTTATATAAACTTTGTACAGCTCCTCTCTCTGATGGTCCATGCCAAGTTTCAAAACCATAGGACTTCTGGTTCTGGAGAAAAATTTTAAAGGTTTTTACAATTTATAGCCATGGCGGCCATCTTTGTCATGTGACCTGGACCATTTATATAATCTTTCTTTTCCCCTTCCTAAGGATGCTCCATGATTGGCCAAGCGATCTTTGAAATGGTGGACGACGACGGACGGACGACTATAGGCTCACCTTAGGCTCAGGTGAGCTAAAACTTATAGCAACGTGACATAGTTTGACTCCTGATCCGGCGAGGTCGGGGTGTGGGGCATGCTGCCACCAGTGTTGAGCAAGACATTTTAAGTTCCGTAGAACGGGTTAGTGCCCAGGAAGCGGCGGCTCCTTCCTGACACTGCTGAAGAATCGTGTTTATTCACAACAAACATACAAACAAATACCTTTACAGGTGTATATATATCATTTCTCTGATTCTAAAGGGTGTTAAGAAAGTTCGTTCCGAGCAAAAATTGTTTTCCTGATTGTTTATTTTTGATGCTTCAAAACTGAACACTGGCATAACCAGGCTTTAATTTGGATGTATGTGAAAAGACAAAAGCAAATTTGTTTTAAATCAGATACCTGGTCATGAAAAAAGTGTCCCTCAAACACTGGTACCCATTTTCTAACCCTTGAACTTTTACACAAAAAGGGGGGGGGGGGTATACTAGTAAATATCTTTGGCATGCCAAGACCGATGGATAAAACTCTTCTATGATTTCATGAATAAAGCCTAAATGAACTACTTATTCGCCATTTATAATAGTTCTGTGATATCTTCAATTATAAACCTGTAAAGAAAACTCAAATGTCAAAATTTTCACCTTTTTTTCAGAAAATCGAATTATTCCAAAATTTGTGAAATACAGTGTCCTTAGAAAATGTACATTTGTGAAGCAACTCGGCATTAGACAGCATTTCAACTGGTATATTGTATCTAAGAATGGAACAGATTCATAGAAAATGTATCATTTAATTAGTTTTTGCCTACAAAATGCTATCAAATCATATGGTAAAGTGCGGAACGAACTTTCTTAACACCCTTTAGGAAATAATTATCCATAGAAAAAAAAAGCTGTTACCAGATATGTTAAAATATGGTGTTACATGTTATATGCCACCCCCGAATTCGATCATATATCAAGTCAATAACCGACTAAAAAGCCAACAAGATGCATTTATTGCACGTTTACTTTATAAAAATCTAGATTCTGCGTTGTAGTTTAATTAGAAAACGTTCTGTCAATGTTTTGCACGTTAAAACCAGATTTTCGAATCCGTGTTTGTTTTACCCATATTATGTGGATCATTGTGTAGTATCAACGTCCGTGGTAAGTTGTACCTTGAAGTAAACAAGGCTGGTTTTTAAACATGGATATCGACACCCAAAAAAACTTTTCCAGTTTGATGCATGGTATTCATATATTCCATAGATGTCGAAAATTAGTTTTGAAGAGATATTTGCACGAAACCAAACAAATAAATTCTACAATTATGAAAAGAATCGGGAAGTAGGCGAGAAAATCATGATTTACGAATTAAATTCGCTTGTATATATAGTTTACACAAATCTTTTGTTATGATACTGTACCATTCTCAAGATAAACCATTTTGCATCAGCTCTGCATAAACACATTTTATATAAGAACAATTTAAATGCTGTTTGTTTATGTTTTCTTACCTTGTGTATTCCCGCGATACTGTTGTTTATATCCGCGTTTGGAAGACCTTTCCGTGTTTGTTGTATCTGGATGAACGGTGTGTATGTGAGCAGTGACTCTGTCCCAGCATGACAAAAATTGCTGATTGGGGTTCTAAACAACAAGGCTAAAACATCTGAGCCGCTGCATCGGAAAACCAACAATCTGCATAGGCGAAAACAAAGGCGCAGTGATCAGCTTCGCAGTAACTGCGAGGCTGATCAGCGCCTTTGTTTTCGCTACACGGAAAGTACAATTCCTCTACTTTCTAAATCCAAAATTTCCAGCCTCTAACCATTTTCTGTGACTGTACAACCCGGTCTGTGTCAGACCTGGTCAGAACCCAAATTGTTGGTTTTCTCATGCACAAGCTCATTTAAATACTGACACCATGTTACCTGAGTTTTCTGTCTCTCCAGAATTTCAACTTTTTCATTTTGCTCTCTAACTTTCTTCTGTAACTTGGCAATTTCTTCCTCTAAGGGTAATACAACTGACTTCAAAATCTCAGCGTCTTTCTGGGCCTGAAAGATATATTTTCATATTCATATGGTAATATTTACATTTTTCTAAAACCTCCTTAGATGAACCATTAGATGTTCATCTGTGTTCATACTTCCATGAACACCATTGTGTCACGCGACGTGACGTAATCCAAACTTGACGTCAAAAAACACGTTGTAAACGTCGACTCCGTTCCGCTGTTTGAACACACACTGCGTGTAGATTCTCTGTTTGCTGGTAAATGTGACCGCCTTGGTGATTTTTCAACAAGCGATAGAGAAAAATGAATGTAAATATAAGCAATGAGTTTAATTTTTCTGTTGTTCATGGAGCTATGAACCGCAGTGGGTCGCTAGCAAAGCTTACATGAACCCCTTCGGGGTTCATTCACTTTGCACGCGACCCACTGCGGTTCATAGCTCCATGAACACCAGAAAAATGAAATTTATTTCTTAAATGAAGGTCAAACACTGACATCGAGTTTATTCAATGGACATCTTTTATATTATCTTATGCACAGTGTGAGCATTGACCAAACATGATTGGTATTCTTGCCCCTACTCTTGAATTAGCTTCATGAAAGTTTCATGTTCCTTTTTAGGTTATTTCCATGCTATGAAAACAAATCAATCAGAAAGTTTAAATCAACCAAAGGACCAGCCCCATGAAAATATTTCAGATTCTCATAAAAAGAATTATCCAAACCTTTTACCCTCTACTCTTCAAGTCTCAGGTCATCTTTTGTAGAAGTCAGACCTGGTTTGAATAAAACTTGTTTGAAAAAACACAAAACATACATTCTCATGATACTCACTAATTATACACAATTTACACAAGTTTTAATTTTACCTACCCTTCTAAAGCTGTCTTCTAAATTCTCAGCCTCGGTGCTCTGTGGGTTAAGTGACGAGGTACCACGGTGGACTATATCTGCTACTGATGATAGGAAACTTTTCCTGGTAAAAGGGAAAGAAATGAGCTAAACCAACCATCTGCATATGCGAAAACAAAGACACAGATCAGCTTCGTGGTAACCGCAAAGCTGATCAGCGTCTTTGTTTTCGCTACACAGATAGTACAATTCCTCTACTTTCTAAATCCAAAATTTCAAGCTTCTAGCCGTACAGGCCACTTCGTGTCGGACCTGGTCCGAAACAACATTGTTGGTTTTCCCACGAGGCGGCTCAAATGTCTAGAATGTCTTTAAATGCAAATATGAGTTGCATCATGAGAAAAACAAAAATGTGGCTTTTGAACAGGTCCAACACAAACTGAGTTATACAGGCAAAGAAGATGGCTAGAGGCTGGAAATTTAGCATTTAGAAAGTAGTGGAATTGTGCTATCCATGTAAGGGAAACAAACAGGCATGATCACTACATGTACATTAGTGAAATATCACAGCAAAATAATTGTAGGCCCAGTATCACATCAAAATAATTGTAGGCCCAGTCACACAAAGCTGTGCGGACCCCCACCCATTGAGGCCTAAAGAAATAGATGGGCTGGTTGTGCCTCCAGGCAAAACTTATACACTACTGACTGATCATCTGATTACTGGTTAACCGCTAAGGTATGAGCCTGCTGAGGAAAAGTGGTTTGAGTCAAACCATTTATATATATAACTTAAGCCTTTTGTGGCTTAGTTGGATGGTTATATTTCAAGCACTTGTTGGATGTCATGAAATCCTCATTTTGGGTAAAAGTCCCAGAAAATGGAGGCAATGTCCTGACATGACCTTAGCTGTTGGCTGGGACGTAAAACATCAATTCAAACAAAGCTGTGCTTCAACTGCTTAAAGCCAGATGTACGTAATTGACCTCACGGTAGAAAATTTTTATTTTTGGCATGTGGGTGTATTTTGATATTCTGCATACGAAAAATGAAAAGAAATCGATATCATTCTGAGCTTGTTTTCGAGATATCGGCCTTAAAAATCGTCAAATTTGAGAGGAAAATACATTGACGTCAACGTAAAATGCGATTTTTAGACCCCCTTTTTGTTAATTTTCTTGATATATTTAAAAAAAATCCACGGTAGGATTTTTTACAAAACTGATATGTATTAGAGAAATTCCTGAACTACAGGTAGATAACGAGAAAGTCCCTAGTTACCGGGTTCGTTTTCCTGCTATAAGCGTGCGAAGAGAGGTAGTCGTTGCTAAATTCAGTATGTTTTATGCGCGACGTCGATTTTGCGCCAAAATCTCCGATGCTATTTAGTATTCAATATTGCTAACTGTCGCGCAAATGATGTTTTCCTTGGGATAACATGTCCACAATCTATATTTTGAGCAAAAATAATAAATAACATCAAATTTTTTACATTTCTGAAGTCCTCTGCATAATTGAATGTACATAGTTTCGTATTCCGAACGTAAACGGACGCTAGAAATGACGTTTTGAGCGAAAACTAACGTTACAAATGCGGCGTAAAAATGATGTTTCGACCCTTAGATACGCAAGTTCCTTTGAGCGCCTTCAATTACGTACATCTGGCTTTAAGAGTTGTTTAATTTGTCCTAACACTATGAAATCACAAGAAAAACTTCTATCTTTCATGATACACTGCATCTAAACAGCAACTTAGACATTGCTGTGAGACTCACATGACATTCTATCGCAAACTTACAGAATTTCAGGAGGGCAATTCTCTGCAGTGTCACGATACATTGACTTACTTTCATGGCACTCAAAATGTGCTGAGACATTATGAAATTCACACTGCCCTATCAGCAGGTTAAAGACATAGTACTATCTTAAGGCTAATGCCACAGACTATCAAAGAGTAGTCTGACGGAAATCTTCATTGTTTCCTACACTGCCTGCATCTTTTTGAAGCATTACTGAAGGGTAAAGTTCCTCAACACTTATTCTAAGGTGGGTGCATTAAACAAAAAGGTACAAGTAGGCAATGTCAGATCAGGAAAAGGCACAATCAGAAAGAAATTCTCACTCCAAAATCCGAGGTGAGAAAAAATAAATTGATAACTAGGTACTTATACTAAGAAAACATATTGTAAGCCAAATGGGCAGCCATTTTCCCAATAGGTGGCCACTCAGTAAATACCCGAACTTAACTAAAACTATGAAAACGTACATTAAGGTTCAAACAGCACAAAAATTCAACTCAAAACAAAAACCAAATAGAACCACATTAGAAGTATTGCCTTGGAACGATCAGTAATATAAAATTACTGGGGGAAATATGGAAAATTCATAAAAATCTGAGGAAAACTATGGTGCATTCACTTACTTGTCTGTTTGTTTGGATTGAGGCTTAACGTCCCAGTCAATAATTTTTCAGTCATGTTGGGACGGAGCCAACGCTTCCTGGGTTTAACCAGTATTGTAGGAGTTAATGTGTCTTGCTCAAGGACACAACACGGTGACACCTCTGGGGATCAAACTCAGGACCTCTCGATTCGGAGTCCAACGCTCTACCACTAAACATTCAAATATGGAAAATTCATATAAAAATCGGAGGAAAACTATGGTGTATTCACTTACTTGTCAAGGTTGTGATCCTGTGATAATTTATTTCTGAATTTCTTTATCTCTTCCTCATAGTTTCTATTCAGCTTTTGTAGCGTAGCTCTCTCTGTCTCATATTGTGCTGCTGTCGAGCTTGACGCCTCTTCTGCTGCTTCTGAAAGTCATATTAAAATATAAAACGACAAGGAGACTCAGAGATATCAGCTGCCTCGTGGGAAAACCAACAATGTGGTTTCCGACAAGGTCCGACATAAACCGACCTGTACAGTCACAGAAAAGAGCTAGAAGCTTGAAATGTCGGATTTAAGTAGAAGAGGAACTGTACTATCCGAGTAGCGAAAACAAAGGCGCTGATCAGCTTCGCGGTTACCGCGAAGCTGATCTGCGCCTTTGTTTTCGCCTATGCAGATTGTTGGTTTTCCCATGGGGCGGCTCAAATATAAAAGGACAAGGAGACTCAGAGATTTTCTATTCAAGTATAAGCAATGTCAGTCTCATATTGTGCTGCAGTTGAGCTAGATGCTTCTTATGCTGCTTCTGAAAGTTCAACAAGAAGATAAAGGACACAGTAACAAAATAAGGTTTCACATTCATTTAAATTCAAATTGTGGGGATAAAGTATTTCTCAATCTATTCTTTATAGTTTCTGTTCAACTTTTGTAGAGTAGCTGGCTCAGCCTGAGCCACATCAGGAGAAAACCAGCTTTTTTGCAGATGCGAAAACAAAGATGCAGATCAGCTGTGCAGTTACTGCACAGCTGATCAGTGCCTTGTTTTCCGTAGTACAATCCGTCTTCTTGTGTTATTCAAGCTCTCTTCTATGTCTTTACAGACTGGTTTGTGTAGGACCTTGTCAGAAGCCCTGAAGATCTGAGTTCTCTAGCATCGCGGCTCAGTCTTCAGTCAAGCTAGATGATATGTACTTGGTGCATGTTTGTTCGTATGTAGAGTTGATGCTTAACAGCCGAGCCAACATTTTTTCAGTCATGTGACTCATGTCAGGACAAAGTACATTTACATGTACATGTACTTGCTTTATGGTTAAATAAAAGAAAAATTACTCACCCCTCAGAAGAGCTTGCATGGTTTCTATCTCTTGTTGACACTGCTGCCTAACTTTGGCAATCTCCTCCTCTTTATTAGTCTCTGATACAGCAACAGCTGTCTTGATATCGTTCAGTTCTGTGAGGGATTCATTGTATTTTGTTTCAATGTCCTTCATGTTTTCTGACATTTCCTTCATCCGGTCTTGAAACTGTGACAGTTCAGCTGAAACAAAAATGAAACATAACAAGCCCTATTAATAAATTTGAGCCACGTAATGAGAACACCAACAATGTGGTTTTTGAACAGGACCAACACAAACAAGCACAGAGGATGGCTAGAGGCTGGAAATTTCAGATTTAGAAAGTAGAGGAATTGCACTATCCTCGTAGCGAAAACAAAAGCGCTGATCAGCTTTGCGGTTACCGCGAAGCTTATCTGCATCTTTGGTTTCGCCTATGCAAAATGTTGGTTTTGTCATGATCCCGCTCATTTCTTATTGTTGATTTTACACTCAAGACAAAATAATCCCCAATATATTTACCACGGTATACAAGTATAAATTCAGATCAGACTTCTTCTTTTTATGTTCTGGATCTCTCTTACTTGCTTATCCACAGATAAACACACTATAAAATTCATACTGGTAACTAGAATCACTGTGACTACTATAATATCATATGGAACTGCTTGATTTTCAATAAGTAGAAGATAATGTTGGTCATATTTCCAAGTACAACTGAAATTACACATAATGGTATTAAATGAAAAACTGCTTTCACAGTTTGAGGAGTTTCTAGTAAGTGACAGTGTACCAATTAAATGTTATTTACGGAAGGAACAATACAAGAACCATGTATTTTCTAACTTGAACTAAAGTCTGTAAAGCTTTATTTGTCTCTTAACATAAATGAAAATCAGAACTAAGCTCTGATTAACATTACGCCAGGTAGTGTGATCTCAGTCTATAGCAGACATTCAATTTTCTTTACGAAAACAACTAACCTTCTTTCTGCATAAAAAGCTCTCTGAACTTTGATCTCTGGACCCCAAAGTCTGCCTCATTTTCCTCCAATTTCTTAATTTGTGACTCTAACTGTTCAACCTTTGCCTTCAATACGCTTTCAGATTCTGAAAAACAAATATGTATAGAACATTTTAGGCTTTCTTAGAGTATAAGATGATGCATGATGCCCTTAGAAGAGCATATTAAATAAGTGGAAATAGACAGACCCAAAACCAGGTAGCTGAATTCCAGTCTGCATCAAAACCACAAAAATAAAAGCACATATATACCAGTTTACCAACTGAATTATATTTCTCTATCTTCTTCTTCTTCTTCTTCCAATGAAGTTCATCCCTCGGAAACCCGGGTATTTTCGAACTTGTGCTGTACATGTGTCGCCCGAGAAGGAAATGTGGTGATAAAAAAGTATATACAGTTTAAAAATGGCTTTGCTGTGTTTACATGGTGGTCTTCTGTAGCAGCAGCTTGAAGATCTCCAAACTGGGTACTGAGACAGCCTGCTGTGGAAGCTGGTTCCATATCCTGGTGGTACTAGGGAAGGAGTACATGTAGGTGTTCATAATTTCATATTGCAGCACCCATTCACATCTTTTTTGTTTACTGTGTACTGATTTGATCAATTTCTGACCATTACCAAATGTGACTTGCCACAACCGAGTCCTATGACAAACCCTGGACTTTTTGGACCAGTGTCCTATAAAATACCTCGGTGCCAGTCTAATCCATTGCATGCAGCTTGAATCACTTATGCACCATTCTTTTTTCAAGCATCAGCTAACGGTTCACTTACAATGTGAATGTTTGAAGGGAAAATGATAGTCAGATTTTGTAAAAGCCAATACTTGAAACCTTACTGGTCAATCAATATGCAAAAAGGTGACATATTTTAACTTAATTTGGCGAAGATCTGGACAAACATCATAATGTCAAACTGTACTATTTTACCTGCACATTCCAAAGGACCAAACTCCTCGTTTTCTGCCATTATAGAAGAGTTAGACCACCAGAAAACAGTAAATATTTACAATTTGTGCATTTTGACAGTTCATGGAGATCGCCCTCTATTTCCGGTTCCGGTTTGATCATCATCCACCAGACGCTTCTGGTTCTACTAATCACCGAATATTTTAAGGGGCGTACCATCTTGGGTGCCATCATCTCGGTTCGTTCTTAGAACTCATCAAAAGTTCAACATTGTGATAGAGGGCTCATTCTACGGCCAACGTTTATCAATGTCTTCCAAGTTCTAGTACTTCCTGGTTTAATACACGCTACAGTGTCAGGTAATTTCCCTAAGCGTCCCAGACGTAACCAAAGCATTTGACTCCCATTCCAATCACATACTTGAAATCGAAGCAGGGTCTCTATATATATTGTGTGAAATTTAAGTGTTTGAATGATAGTTTGTACAAAAAATACGTTAAAACTAAATACTTACTGTGTTTCGTGTATTAAGCAGGAAAGCGTTATTTTCGCAGAACCGCGGTGCTAGTAAATTAGACGTCCATGTCGATCTTTGAGGTCTAAGAACATGGCTCAACGCACGGAAATCGCTTGTTGTTCATAATTTTTCCGAATCGCAGTGTTTAAATATAGAAAAGTCATCACGAATTCAACTTACACCAGTATTATTTGTAGATCTAAACACTCAGTTATCCATTTTGCTATCTCAGTGATAACGTTCAATGTACACAATATAGTACGTACTTAATTACTGACCATTATCAGCAATCCGTATTTATAATGAGATAGTAGATAGTAGCATCTTATATAAAACTGAGAATTTCAGTCCTCGCTGATGATATTTTATAACGCTTTTTGGATGTAATGACATTTCAAAAATAATGTTTTTGAATCTGGAAGTATGACTGGCACTTTCGGACAACTAAAATGGGAATCTCAAGTACGAAAATGAGGAAGGATAGTACTTAGACTTAACATGCTATACAGAGGTCTGAAGGTTTAAAGACAAGACACATACACAACGTGGATTCTTTTGAGCGTCTCGGTTTTCTTTATTATCATTTTGTGAAACAGGTTCAGAGCATTCAGAATATCCGTAAATGATCGGACTATATTTCGAAGAGAAATAACAAAACTTTACAACATGCAAACATATCCATGCAATGAATACCCCCTTAAACCCCACTTTTGTATAGGAAAACTGGGGCCAAGTTCACAGGGGTATACCTATTTTTTTCTTATTTTTGTTCCGAAACATAGATTGTGGGTACTCGTTAGAACCGCCTCGCCGAGGCGATTCTAACGTGTACCCACAATCAATGTTTTGAGCCAAAATATTAAAAATATCAAATTTTTTCCTATGAGATTTTCACTTTTTACTGTTGAAAAAAATTTCGTATGTTGCATGGGCAAGTTTTCATAATGTATTTAATTTTAACGATGGAAATGAATGAATTTATTCACATAATTTTCGCACCCTGTCCCTTAAAGCTAGAAGGTCGCGACCTGTCAATCATTTGTGCGGCCCCTGTATATCTAAAGCAAAGCCCATAATTTAGGGATCGCGAGATAAGCCATAAGGCCACGGAAAACTGGGGGGCAAGCACAGGTCACAACGAAAATAATTGAGCCCTAATTTGAATATAATGATGGGTCTGCACGACAACGGTACATCCATTACGAAAACTTGCCAAAGCAATATACATAGATTTTTTTAGAAGAAAAAATTGAAAATTTCATCAGAAAAAAATTTGATATTTTTCTTATTTTTGCTCAAAACATAGATTGTGGGTACACGTTAGAACCGCCTCGCCGAGGCGGTTCTAACGAGTACCCACAATGAGGCGGTTCTTACGAGTACCCACAATCTATGTTTTGGAGCAAAAAATAAGAAAAATAGGTATACCCCTGCATACCCCAGTTTTACTGTATAAAAGTGGGGTTTAAGGGGGTATACATTTCATGGACATGTTTTCGTGATGAATATATGAAATTCAAGCCTACGTTATCATCAGTTCTATTACCCTTTGACAGCCAAAATCCTTGCACCCGAAAACTATTTAATCAAAATTTATCAATGAGCCCCATGCTTGGTAGCCTAAATGTCAGATTTGATTATTGTTGGAAGGGAAATATCCAAGAAAAACTTTAAGGTAGTAAATGCCGTAGTTTCCAACCTTTAAGCAATAAATGGGTTTCTTTAAGATGGCCACTTATGATAATAAAGGCTTTAAATGCGTGCACGTCTCTGTATGAGTATGTTAATTAAGTGCGCAAATGCTATTCAGTGCGGTGACAGAATAATCAATTGCAATAAAAGATCATTAAACTATGGGGAGACGCGAGTAATAAAGTCATTATTAACGCAAGTTCCAGACATAGAAGAACAGAATTTGTGCCGTCTGTAAGTAGTGGGGCTGGTCTGTGCCTGTCTTTTTCGGAGACTACAACACATAAAACGAATCTTTTTATGACTCGACTCGTATAGGAAACAGCTAGTATAATGATACTGATGATGAGCCACCGCATCAGAAAACTCTGCATATTCGAAGACAAAGACCTAGATCAGCTGTGCAGTAACTGTACAGCCGATCAGCGCCTTTGTTTTCGCTACACAGATCTAGTACAATCCCTCATCTTCTTTAGTCAAGCTTCTAGCCTGCTTCTGTGGCGTCACAGCATGGTTTGTGTCGGACAAGGTCGGAAACCGATACTGTTGGTTTTCTCACGCACAGGCGCAATTATTTTAATTTCACCCATCACCCGTGTCGCCTTAACAGTCGGACTTCAAAACCAATTCATATGATAAAAATGTGGCTATTGGTATATTAAGTTATTAATATTGTTGTTAATAAAACCAGAAATAAGCGTAAAATTTTATGCACAATAATTAATCACCCAAATTTTTACTCTCATTTATTGGTTATGATATGAAAGGGGAACCTCCTACATCGCGTAGAAGTGCTTTTTGTAACAAAAAGGCAAAATAATAAAAAGTCCGACAAAGATATCTAAAACTTTCAGAAATTTTAGAATTAAGGACCTTCTGGCAAAGTTCTGAGAAAAAATGACGACCCTGATATATACATGTATACATGTATATGTGCTATATGATAAACGTGACCGAGTGGTTAAGAGCGTTGATATTTCATTTGATCATCTCACCGCTGTGTCTGGTGTGGGTTCGAGTCCCACACGGGACACGTGTGACAAGCCAAGTTCTGCTTGCGGATGTGTCAGGTCGTTTTTCTCTGGATTCTACCGTTTACGCCCCACCTACTGATTGACCCGTCTCATATGAGCTGAAATAATATTGAAAGTGACGTTTAAAGTGAATATAAAAATCCTATATGCAGTCACTTTTTGTATCAAACCTTGTTTAAAAGCACAACCAGAAAATCAGTTATTGTCATCCGTTTACATTTAAAACGTCCTAAATGTGCCACAAAAATGAAAATCGATTCACAAATAAGTGATCAGAAGTTGTGGTTTAAGGTAGGCCTATTAAAGGCAGAGGATAACTTTTAATATATGCGATTTCTGGTTTAGAAGGCGAACTAATGCAAGGGAAACTACTTTTTCATAAATGCACATATCGGGCAATTCATCCATTAGCCCTCCGAACAATGACACATTTAGAAAGCTGAATGGCATTTAATTGTTATATGATTTATTAACAATAATAGAAATAATGTCCTTTGCGACATGATTTACAAGTAATGCCTTTTTCAGCTATTGACTCGATTTTAATGCACACGTATAATATTTGAAATAAAACTGGTCTATATAGTATAGTGTTTATTTGTGTAATTGGTTTTCGACCAAAACTACAGAAGATAGCTAGAGGGCCTAGTACTGGCGAGGTGCAAACCTCACCTTTGCTAGGTTGAAATATCTTTGAAGAGGGTTACCGGATTGGTATCCCTTAAAATAAATCAATACAGAATAGATTCACAGTGAAAGAACCCCGAGAAAAACCAACTGGCACACCTGCAAACAGAAGTTGGCTTGTCTCACATGTGGCCAGAGCGGGGCTCGAACCCACACCAGACACAGCGGTGAGATGGTCGAGTGATTAAGAAACAGCGTTCTTAACCGCTCGGCCACGGGGACCGCCTCATGATTAATTATTTTGTTAGATAGAATTATACCTTTTGCAATGAAATCGAAACAAAGTTCAATATCCCTCAATTGTCTTTTTAAGTATCTATACTTAAACGCAAAAGAAACGCAACAATTTACATTCTTGTTTTCTTCTACATTACCCATGTAAGGATATTTTTGAAAGTATATTTTATGTCCCTACACATTGAGTAATGATATGCCATAAAAGATATTTTATCGCATGTTTTCGTTCTGACGTTAATGTGACGTTTGTGTTTTTTTTCGGCACTTTGGGATGTCATGTCATCTCAATTTTGGATAGAAGTCCCATAAAAAGGAGGCGACATCTCGACATAATCTTTGCTGTTTACTAGGACGTTCAGCCACAAATCAAACAAACAAAAAACAAGAGAGAGGTTCGACCAATCCTATGAAAGGTAACCACGTTGTCCATGTCATTTGAGCCGCGACGCGAGAAAACCGGTCTTCGGGAGTTCCGACCAGGTCTGACACAAACCGGCCTGTACAGCTTCAGAAAAAAGCTAGAAGCTTGAAATTTCGGTTTTAAGAAGAAGAGAAAATGTACTATCCGTGTAGCGAAAACAAAGGCGCTGATCAGCTTCGCAGTTACTGCGAAGCTGATCTGCGCCTTTGTTTTCGCATAGGCAAAAATCCGGCTTTCTCACGATGCGGCTCATTTAATAGCGTTTTCCTCTTTTTGAAAGGTATTTCCTGGAGCTAGACAGCTCTAATCAAAGCCGAAAAAAGTTCTTTAGACAGTTTATATCTGAAATTTATGTGTAACCATGAACTGCACAATGCGATTTACAAAACACGTCGCTCATTCAACCCCGGTCTGCCCTACTGAAATAACAAACATGGTGGCAGTTCTGAACCACATGAACCTCCTACTTGAGTGGTTTATAATGGTTAGTACCCGAAAGCATTACAGAATGGCACAAAAGTCAAATAAGTATTTTTTTTATCAGCATACATACCGACCGACAGGTAGGGTTCGATCACGCACTTTTAAAATTGTCTCTGTAACTGATGGAATCTGTATTAGCTGTACTCGTCTGAAACATTTTGCCAAAATCTGCTATAATCTCAGAATTCAACGAGTCAAGAAAGGAGATATAGATGAGGTATCATCAGCATCTCTTGTGAGAGCCAGGGACTAATTTCCCTCCTGGCGCACCCACCTGACTTGGTGTGTCACCAGTAAACCATTCAGATGTCAATGTTAGATAGAAGTACCATAAAATGGAGAGGACGCCCTTACATAGCAAAAGCTGTTGACTGAGGCGTTAAAAAAAAGAAAAATCTGTTAAAGGGCTGCAACAGTAGAACTCAGGTAGAAGTCAGCACGCCAGCTTTATCTCCCCTTTAATGTAGAATTTTACTCAATCCATTAACTTGGCTGAAGCGATTGTTGTGGATTGACACAACAACAGCTTTGGATTGATTTCTTCTACTTCTTGTTTCAATACATGAACCGGGATCACACACAGCGAGGCATGGCGGATAAAAAATAGAGTCCCAGGGAAGTTGATAAAACCATAAAACTATTTACAAGACTATCGTTGGTACTGGCTGTACATGATTGAGGTTGGTCCTAGCCTGTGAATAGGCTAGCATGGCATAACATTTTTCAGTCTGACATATCGGGATGGAGCCACGTTAACCATTACTATGGGACAGTTTGCGGCGAAGGAAGACACAACGAAATGCCTCGTTTAGATTTGCTACAGTAGATACTAAATCAGAAACTTATCATCGGTTTAGATTCATTTTCTAACCACCGTTTAATATAGTTGGCCCTATTTGGAGAATAGACTTCCATTTTAAAGGTTTTCCTTGTAATTCTCTTTGGCTCCATGTTGTGGGTGTGGACAGGGAGGTACCCAATCCCCGCTTCCCTCCCCCTTCTCCCCCATTTCCCTCCCCCTTGGCCCCAAGTTCCCTCCCCATAAAACCCCACTTCCCTCCCTCTCTGTCTCACTTCCCTCCCCCAGCATCTTACAACTTGACCCTTTGATATTCCAATGTGGCATAATGAAAAGAAAAACACATTAAGTACAATATGACACGTAAAGTAGCGTCTCAACTCTTCATTACACTGCAGCATGCAAAAGCGTAATATTACGTAAAACCGTAAGAAAGTCTACTACGTTGTCTTGCATGTGATCTCAGAAATGTGTTGGCCCCAATCAAGGCTGTCTGTGATAGTCAAAGGTATTAAGTGGACTTACACCCATTAAACTGAACATGTCCCCCAAACATTGTTAATACTTCTTTTCTAGGCTCTTGATTGCCTTCCAATATTCTTTCCAAACTATGAAAAGAATCATATAGATGTGTCCCCATATCTTGGGTAAAATCTTCATTGGTGATAGGTTAACAATGAAAGTGTGATAAGTCTTGTACAGAGGTTTTCAGAGTAAGAAGAATAACTCTCCCAGGTGACTGATTGATTCTTTGTGTGGTAAATGATAACTTAAAATAAGACTCCTATTATCAAATCAGCCATTTATATATCCATTGAATGATCACCAAGCATAGAAATCATTTTAGAAACTTCTAAAACAACTCACAAGAATACTCAGTTTCAGTGTGTTGAAATCATAATATTATCTATGTGACCATGAGGAATATGCATATGAACTTCCAGAAATGGCAATTAATGATGGTTTATTGGAGAAGATATCATCATCTTATTTATATTGTGGATATTTATTCATATTGCAGATATATTCATATCGAGGATATTTATTCATATTGTGAATATATTTTGTATTTATTCATATTGTGGATATATATTCATATTGTGGATATTAATTCATATTGTGGATAAATTTTGTATAAATATATGTATTAATAATGTGGATATATATTCATATCGGGGATATTTATATACGAGGTATGGCAGGAAAGTTCGTAGACACCATTAGTATTTATAGCCCCGCTTTGAAAAAGTGGGGCTATACTGGATTCAGCCTGTCCTTCCGTTATTCCGTAAATCCGTGATTCCGTGATTCCGTCTTTCCGTCCTTCCGTGAACATTTCGTTTCCGTTCAATATCTTAACTCACCATAACTCACCATACTCGACATCGTAGTAAGTCATCTGACTTGTATTGATGCTTGTCGATACTGTGTGCGAATTCCTCTAGGTGGTTGGCCGGGTTGGTAACAGGTTGCCTCAAATTTGGTTGGGTGCCCGTGCCAGTGTTTATTCAGCCTACTCTTAAACGCGTTTACGGAGGGTGCATTAACTACATTTTCAGGTAAATTATTCCAAGTGTCCACTACACGGTTACTGAATGAGTTAGCTCTAACGTTTAGTCTTGATCTTTTTTTCTGCAGTTTAAATGAATGTCCTCTTGTGGCACGATATTGAGCCATTGTAAACAGTTTATCCTTATCAACATTGTCGATCCCATGAAGAATTTTATATGTTTGTATCATGTCTGCCCTCTCCCTTCTATATTCCAAGGTTGGTAGTCCAAGTTTTCGCAATCTTTCTGTATATGACAAGTTCTTGCACGATGAAACAAGCTTTGTTGCGCGTCTTTGGACATTCTCAATAATTATTTTGTCCTTTTTATACAGGGGGGACCAAATTGGTGTAGCATATTCAACATGCGGCGGATCAAGCTTTTGTATAGATTCAGGAACATCCCTTCATCTATGTAGGTGAAGGTCCTAAATATGATACCCAAGTTTCTATTTGCTATATTGACTTTAGATGTGATGTGGTCTCGAAAGGTTAAGTTCTGATCTATAATGACACCCAAGTCTTTTTCATTTTTGACCTTTTCTAGTTCAATTTCCTCATTTTCTGATACCATCGTATATCTAGTCCCAGTAATGTTCTTCCCAATGTGTAGATGGTGGCATTTAATTATATTAAATATCATCCTCCAAACATTAGCCCAGTCAACTGCTCTATTGAGACTGAATTGAACCCGGTTGTCGTTGTCACTGGTAACGATAGAATACAGTTTTGCGTCATCGGCGAATAATTTAATGAGCACATTTATAATATCCGGAAAATCGTTAATGAAGACTAGGAATAACACTGGCCCGAGTACACTGCCTTGTGGGATACCACTGGTGACGTTTTTCCAAGTCGACTGCGAACCGTTGACTATGACCCTCTGTTTTCTGTCGGTAAGAAATTCTTGGACCCAAGAATGAACTTTGCCACGGATGCCATATGCATAAAGTTTCTGTAAGAGCCTTCGATGTGGAACTTTATCGAAGGCCTTACAGAAATCAAGATATATTATATCTACTTCATCACCATTGTCAATGGCTTGGGTGATTTCTTCCATAAATTCTAAAAGTTGGGTGACACAGGATTTACCCTTTATGAAACCATGCTGAGCGTTAGAAAATAAATTATTTTCAGTCATGTGGTTCACGATTGCATCCCGAACTAGTTTTTCCATCAATTTACATGGGACGGAGGTTAGACTTATAGGGCGATAATTTGACGGTTTTTTCTTTTCACCTTTTTTGAAAATTGCGCTTACATTGGCCCTTTTCCAGATTGGTGGTGTTAAGCTCTCGTCCAATGATTTTTGAAAGATGGTGGTTAGTGGCTGAATGATGTAGTCTTTTGTTTCTTTTAGAAATTTTGGGTGTATCAAGTCAGGTCCCTGACTTTTGCCAGGCTTAAGTGCTGCTACTGCTTTTTCAACATTGTTTTCATTTATTATCAGATTGTCAGTTATATAATGGAAAGGCCTGTCTTCGAAGTTTGGCAGTGGGTCATCAGGCTCGATTTCAAATACTGTTGAGAAGTATTCATTTAATGTATTGGCAGTTTCTTGGTCACTAGATGATAGTTCCCCATTGGGCATTTCCAATTTTGAAACAACAGACTTTGTTTTTGTTTTGGTTCTTACATAGTTCCAGAAGAGTTTATTATCAGTTTTGATTTTCGAAGCTAGATTCTTTTCAAAGTCATATCGTGCTGATCTTAGTTTGTTGGTTACAATGTTTCTTGCTGCTTTATATTTTCTGAAGTTAACATCTGATTTAAGGTATTTATACTTTAACCAGCGTGTCCGTTTTTGTTTGGTGGCGTCAAGACAAGACCGATTGATAAATGGATTACGCTTCCTGCCTTCAGGAGGTGATTTGCTCACCGGTATGTTATTCTTGATTAAGTTGTTAGTTTTTTCAGCAAATCGGTTCCATGATTGCATTAAATTTAATCCATCTAATTCTTGGTGCCAGTCAATGTCTACAAGTTGGCTTCTTAAGTTAACATAATCACCTTTAAAGAAGTTAAATTTTTCAGACGTGTTCTTTGACGTGTTCAGTTCTGTATAGCAGTCAAGACTAAAATCAAGGACTAAATGGTCACTCTTCCCTAGACCGGGGTAGTAACTTATGTCATTGACCATATCTTCTTCATTGGTAAAAATTAAGTCTAAAACTGATGACACATTTCCTTCACGGTATCTCGTTGGATTTGTTATATGTTGAGTAAAATATGTGTCTCTAACACATTCAAGAAATTGGCTTGCTATATGATGCTCATTTACATTAGTTGTCATCTCACACCAGTCTATATCCTTAAAATTAAAATCTCCAATTAAAAGCTTATGTGAGTAGTTTACATCTCTGCATTTATCAAATAATGATTTTAATTCCTGAAAGTTGTCATCAGAAGCATTAGGGCTCCTATATATACAGCCAATGAGTAGATTGTCTCTGTCTTTTAGTTTAACTTTGCACCAGACAGATTCTTTGAAATTTGTGTCCATGAACACTTGTTCTGCATTCAGTATAGATTTGACATAGATTACAACACCTCTACCTGATTGGAGAGTCTCAAAAAACATATCATAGTTCTCAAGACAGTATATAATTGCTTGGTTGTCAAAAGTTTTGTTGTTTGGGAAAACTTCTGTTATTGCAATAATGTCTGGATGATAATTCAAGAGGTGTATCTTAAGCTCTTCTTTTTTAGTCATAGACAGACAGTCGGCATTTGTGTATAAAACTCTCAATGAATTAAAATTAGAATTGGGTGAATGATCATTAGAAACATTAAGAGACTCTGTTGTGTTCAGATTCACGGTATGATCATTAACAGAATTGTAAGGGTTAAAAGACCCTGCAGTTTCATTGTTAGGATCAATATTTACAAAGTTAAAACTTGCATCCTAGACGGGGCTTCCAGCAAATGATGGGTCATGTGCAGCAACTTGCTGGGACAACCCACCCATGATGGTTGCATCTAAATTAGATAGGTTCAATACTGTTGACTGATCATAGACTCCAGCCTGAGATTCCAGTTGAGAATCTGTCAACATGTTCTGGTGGCTCGTATGGGATGCCGCATTACATTGTATAGGGCTTGGCGGGTCATCTTGTATATCCATACCCACAGGAAGTGGTTTACGGTATAGATACTGCCTTGTGGGTGGGGTAACTGCTCTCGCCTCCATTGGAGATGGTGGTTGTTGTACTTCTCCTTGTTGCTGTGCTTGTTCGTCTTTTCGCCGCTTTTTCTCTTGTATTTTCTCTCTTCTTTCTTTTCTTTGTTCAGGAGTAAGATCTTTAGCTATAACCACACTATGATAGATTTCTGATGTCTTAGAGCTAATGTGCCTTGCATTATCTAATAAGAATTTTCTTTGAGATTTAGAGTCGAGAACTACTCTTAAAGGGCGTGTTTTGGATTGCACCTTTTTGCCAAGCCTATAGGTTGTTACAATATTCAGAATTTCAAGACCCAAACTCGCACTGATAGAACGAACATCAATTTCATCTTTTCTTTTATTTTCAGAATTGTCATCTGAGTTATGTTCAGGCAGAATAAAAAGTGTGATGTTTAGTTCTCTCCGTTTCCTGTCTTCAAGTTCTCTGTTTCTTTTATCAACAACTACATTTATGTCAGATTTGAGGCTATCAATAATATCTTGCTTCATAGATGAAATTTGTGATGTTACTTCTTGTTTTGTTGTATGTTTTATATTTTCAACCTTCTGCTCTAAGTTTGACATCCTATTTTCGTACTTTCCTTTAAAATCTTCTAAAGAAGCCGATATATTTTGGAGTGATGGAAATGTTGATTTACAGCTTTTGCATGACCAATGAAAGTCATTCATCTCACCAGCAGTTATACAGTTATATAATGTTTCTGATATTTTACCACAACGTAGGCAAAAAGTTAGTTTGCATCCTGAACACGTGATGGTTTTATCTACTGGAAGTTCACATCTGTGGCATAAGTAACCTGATTGATTTGAGTCAGATGAAGACTGCCTCTGCCTTTTATTTTCCTGTTTATCGCCCATTTTTGATATGTGATGCATGAAACTATTTAGACTGTTCATTTTAGAAAGTGGAAATTTTGCTTTTTAATTAACCCAAAGCTGCATGGCGAGGCGAGCCCTCACACACGCAGTATAAGTTATGCACATTACAAGACAATGAGAAACTGGATATACATATATACTGTTGTTAAAATGTAGTCATGTTTCTACTTTGTATTTATTGAGCAAAATTCTTCATTAAAGTGTCAATTTCACTATTATATGAGAGAAAAAAAAAATAATAATCATAGTCTCTCTCTATGAATACATTGACAAAGGTATCATAGTCACTATCTATGTATCTTGGTTATTGTATAATGAAATTATATTTGTTGAGGGTGTAGTCAGAATCTACCATAGCATATACATTCACTGGAACGTTTATTTAGCCTTGTTATAAGGAAAATCTCAGTATATGTATATTAATGTTGATGGGTGGGGTAACATGTAGTCTGTATCTACATTGTGTAACTTGGCAGCCAGTTAGTCGTTGGATACTAAATTATATATATGTTATGGGGTATATGTAGTCAATGGCTACTTTTGAAACTAAAACTTTATCTTTTATTTAGTTTTTTTTTATTCATGTATATTGGGCTTTACACTATCAGGGGGATATGTATAAGAAACAATCACTGTAGTCTCTTTCAACTTTTTAGGCAATATGTGGATATTGGGATATCTTGTAGTCTCTTACTACTTATATAATCAATTTATGCAAGCTCTTTCTCTACATATTTTCTACATATTTTCTAATTCACGAATGGGCAATGTTTTATAGCTTGTGGCGAGGCAAGCCCTCACACACAGTGCTTCAAAAACGATTTTTGTAGTCTCTTTCTACTTTTTGATGGGTAATGGGGTATCCTGTAGTCTCTTTCTACTTATTGAACAAATTTATGCAGTCTCTTTCTACACATTTATCCAATTTACAAAAATTGATGGGTAATGGGGTATCCTGTAGTCTCTTTCTACTTATTGAACAAATTTATGCAGTCTCTTTCTACACATTTATCCAATTACAAAAAGGAAATCTATTGTAGCTTTGTGGCGAGGCAAGCCCTCACACACAGTGCTTCAAAAAAGTGATTTTAAGCTATATTGTTACCTCGGATGGAGGTAGTGTGGCGAGGTCAGCCCTCACACACAGACTACCATCGAGTACTTCAGTAACAGTCTTTTCTGATCTGGAGTGTTAGTTTTCTGAGCCAGCATTTACTTAGCTCTGGGAGTGGGTGTATTCCATCTTTGTACAGGTTATGATTATAGAATTTTTTAGGTCTTCTTCCCTTATTTTTCTTTGTTAATTCCAAATCAACATTCAGTGATCTAAACTCAACTTGATTTAACCTGTTTATCCGGTGAAGATGTTCATTTACCACTTTTGTTCTTTTTTCCAGTACTTTGTCTCTGATTATGAATTTATCTGGGGCTAAGTGTCCTTTCAGCTGGTTCCATTTCCTGATAGAGTAGTAGGGGATTTCCAAAAAGGTTAATTTAAATTTCCTACGTCTGGCAAGTCTAGCGATACGCTCACAATCTAATATAAACTGGGCGCAGCCATGTCTGGGGTTAAGATACACATATTTCTTGGGTTTGACGGTCAAATTACAGGTTCCCAGCCACACATACAGATGAACCCGACCATAGGTCAAAATAGCATCTTCGATTTTTGATAATAAGTATTTACGCCCGGTAGTCGAGTCCCAGCCCGGGCCATACCACCACTCGATTTCGTTTTCAATGTAAGAAGATGCCTGTGCTCTTAAATAACCAACCTTGCTGTCTCCTAAAACAATGGGCTGTTGTTTGATGGGGGGCAGGTCATTGTCAAAACCCTCTGTATTCCTCAAGAATTTTCTACATTTTTTTAAAGACATGGCGGAGTAATATTGTTTCTCACAGTAGTAAATTTATCCATTTTGGGCATCATACCATTCAAGGAAATCAAAAAACTTTTCTTGAAATGTCAGCTAAAACATGGGTCCCCAAGACAAATCACAAAACAGTATCAGAAAAAATCGTCATGAATCTGTTTCAATCCTCGAAGATTTTCGACCATCCGACAATAATTAGACCTAAATCTAATTTGATAGATCCCTATTAATCCCTCTTTAATGTTTAATCTGCTTTACAAGTTATGTGGAAGCATATTTTCATCATTTTAGAAACGCTCGTTATTTTGTCCGAATTTGCACCCTCCGTCGACATTCAGTTCGTCAAAGATTTACGGCACGGCACAAAATTGCTGAACAGAAACGCTCAAAAGAATGTCAGGGCAAATGGAAAAGTAAATTAGCAATCAAATCAAATCGAAATCAATAATCAGCTCCTTCTCAAAACTCTAGAACTCCGGAAATTTTCGATGAATTTTCTCTCTCTGGAAAAATGGCTTCTCGCTCCGGCCACCACGCATGCGCATTGAGAATGGCTTGACAGAATCTGACCAAATTTTGTATGCACATCAACATTGACAAGATCTAGCTTGGGATTGTAACCCGTCATTTTTCGCAAAATTTTGACAGAGTTATGGCCCTTGATTGACGTCAGAATCTCGTTTCCGCTCAATATCTTGAGAACGAATTGACAGAATCCGACCAAATTTTGTGTGCACATCATCATTGACAAGATCTAGCTTGGGATTGTTACCCGTCATTTTTCGCAAAATTTTAACGGAGTTATGGCCCTTGATTGGTGTCAGAATTTCGTTTCCGCTCAATATCTTGAGAACGAATTGACAGAATCGAACCAAATTTTGTATGCACATCATCATTGTAACATGGTCTAATATTTGCTTATGCAGTGTGTAATTGAACTGTATCTGCCTTCTCGGGTGTAGCCGTTTTCATCCTCATTGAATGATATTTTACTCTCTTTTAAATTTCATTTGCAAATCCATTGCAAAATCTGACAATCCATTGGTGACATGATATTCCTATACAATATTCAACCATAAGCAAAAAGACCTGATGGTCTGATATTATCCGAAAGGTCATTCATAAAATGAGATATCCAAAGGGCCGGCCTTAAGATCAATCATTCCGGGACAACGTAACTGGGAAAAGGCATGGTCATCTCATGCCACTTTTTGAGGACGCTCAGAGAGCCGATCCACTCAAGTTTAGAAAGGTACAAGTAGCAAAAGATCAGAAAAAGGCGCAATCAGAAAAAAGATTCCCACTCCAAAAACTGTGGTGGGAAAAACTTATTCCATGAAAACATATCGTAAGCCGAATTAGCAGCTATTTTCACAAAAGGTGGCCACTCAATTACCTAACCTTAACTAAAACAATGAAAACATACATAAGGCGCCAAATGTGAGCAACACAAAAAATAAAAACACCAAGACATAAAACAAAGAGCCATCACAGAAGTAAGGCCTTGGAACGATCAGTAACACAAAACTACTGGCGGGCTTAAACCGGTTTTACATGGTCATAACCTCAGCTTCTGCAGTGGTTCATAACATTTACTATGTTCTTCGGTCCTCGTGGTGAATCTCTTACTAGATCAATTAATCCCGTAACATTCAAATGTATGATGACCCATTTAAATGCGGAAACTTTCCTTAGCGTCATCTAAGACAATCACGTCAGTTTGCATGTAACCACGGTTCACATTTTTAACTAGGTCGTGAAAAACCTGAAAATGGGTATCGCAATAGCTTTGACTTCGGAACCCATGTTGACAGTCAACTAGAAAACTTTCTAACCCCAGATGCTTGTTTATGTTGGTGACTATTATAATTGCTCTATAGTTTTGCAAACAATGCAAGTTAGCGACACCAGTAACATACTTTTCACCGTTCTAAAATACTGGGGCTACACTGTGTACATCTGTATTTGCTTTTTATCATTTGGTCTGACATAACTTGCGACGGAGCTTAGAAGTTCGGTCGTGTGTTTCTGTTACGATGTGAGGATGAAAACTTGTTTGTCGCAAATCGTCTGGTACAGCATCCTGATGAAGCGACTCGTTGAATATATCGGCCAGAAAGAGAACACAACTACATGCTTTCAGCACCCTTGCACGCGGGCCATCCGACCCAGGTGCCTTATGTACATTCAAATTATTCAATAATTCAACAGTTTCATTATTCCTTTGACATCAACTTTTATCTTACCAACAGCGGTGAAGGGTCTAGTGCCTTTTGGTGGGGCAGGGGTCAGCGGATTCTCCTGTGAATAACATAAATGTTTGATCCTTTGAAATCAGTGAAAATGTTCAATAGGAGGTATTATTGGCCATATTATTGGCAATTTCGGGTACTGAAGGCTAGTTGAAACTGCCTATTACAAATGTTAGCTTTTGATCTAATAGCCTTTTTATCCATTGCAATCGGCATGTTCATCATTGAACTTGTTCAGAGATAGTAATCAGCGTGCTTGTCGTGGTATTGTAATCAGCACGTTCTTCGTGATACTTGGTGGTGCGACGGTAATGGTCTTCTCACGATCTAAAGAATTTCGTACTAGTCATTTCATTCAATGTCATTTTCCGACGAAGGGATGTCAGGTACTGTATGGCAGTGGAAGAACAATGTTAAATAGCAAATAAATGTTGTAAAGGACTCGCAATATCATTTAAAGCCAATAAATAAACTAATTAAAACACGTACATAGACTAATATCAATGAAATAATTGATTTTTACCCCGCTACCCCTATCTCCCACCCCGCCCCACAAGGTGAGCTTATAGTATGGTAGTCGAGCCGGCGTCCGTGGGTGCGTCCGTGCGTCCGTGCGTGCGTGCGTGCGTTCACACTTTCAATCTTGAATATCTCTAACTGAAGCATCATTGAGGAGGGGGAAAGGTTGCATTAGGTTTTGGGCCAGGTCGGATCAGAACTCTGGTTTCCATGGCAACAGATAGTTCCCATTGAGTTATAATGGGGAAAATGTTGTGGCCACTCTAGTAACTTCATTTTTGATTGGATCTTCTTCATTCTTGGGAATAACAAGGACAACCATAACATCTCGGACTGACGGATGAGTTCCAATTTCGGCTAGGTTCGACCTCAGATTGCGGAGTTAGCTGCCCTTGAGCGTCTGGAAAAATCCCTATAGAGTTATAATGGGAAAATGTTGTGGCCACTGTAGCGCCATTATTTTTCAGTGGATCTTCTTCATTCTTGCAGGTAACTATAGTATCTCGGATGGGTTCCAATTCCAATTTTTAGTAGATCCGACCTCTGACTGTGGAGTTAGCTGCCCTTGAGTGTTTGAAAAATCATTATTTTGTGTTGTGGCCACTCTAGGGCCTTCAATTTTGATTGGATCTTCTTCATACTTGGAAGTAACAAGGATAGCCATAACATTTTGAATGAGTTCGAATTTCAGCCAGATTTGACCCTTGACCGTAGAGTTATCTGCCCTTGACTGTGTGAAAAATCAATATTTAGTGTTGTGGCCACTATAGCGCCTTCATTTTTATTCGGATCTTCTTTATTCTTGGAAGTAACAAGGACATCCGTAACATCTCGGATGAGTTCGAATCTAGACCAGATCCGACCTCTGACTGCGGAGTTATCTGCCCTTGAGTGTTTGAAAAATCAATATTTTGTGTTGTGGCCACTCCAGCGCCTTCAATTCTGATAAGATATTCTTCATACTTGGAAGTAACAAGGATATCCATAACATCTTGGATGAGTTCGAATTTCAGCCAGACCCGACCCTTGACTGCAGAGTTACATGTATCTGCCCTTGACTGTGTGAAAAATCAATATTTAGTGTTGTGGCCACTCTAGCGCCTTCATTTTTATTCGGATCTTCTTTATTCTTGCTAGGAACAAAGACATCCATAATATCTCGGATGAGTTCGAATTTCGACCAGATCTGACCTCTAACTGCAGTGTTATTTGCCCTTGAGTGTTTAAAAAACAACAACAATATTTTGTGTTGTGGCCACTCTAGCATCTTTGTTTTTCAGTGGATCTTCAACATTCTTGCAGGTAACAAGGATAACTACAATATCTCGTATGAGTTCGAATTTCGACCAGATCCGACCTCTGACTGCGGAGTTATCTGCACTTGAGTGTTTGAAAAATCAATATTTTGTGTTGTGGCCACTCTAGCATCTTTGTTTTTCAGTGGATCTTCTTCATTCTTGCAGGTAACAAGAATAACTACAATATCTCGGATGAGTTAGAATTTCGGCCAGATCCGACCTCTGACTGCGGAGTTAGCTGCCCTTTAGTGTTTGAAAAATCAATATTTTGTATTGTTACCACACTAGCGCCTTCAATTTTGATTGGATCTTCTTCATTCTTGGAAGAAACAAGGATAATCATAACATCTTGGATGAGTTCAAAGAGCCAGTTTCGACCCTGGACTGCGGAGTTAGCTGCCCTTGAATGTTTGAAAAATCAATTTTTAGTGTTGTGGCCACTCCAGCATCTTCAATTTTGATCAGGTCTTAAAAAAAAAAAAAAAAAAAAAAAAATAAAAAAAAATAAAACACTTTGTCCAGTGACTGTACTTTTTGACCGTCAGGTGAGCGAGCGATCGTTGCCCTTGGGCTACTTGTTTCATTAATATGTTCGCTGCTCTTAAAGTGGGTCGACAAGTCAACCATTTGTACAGAATTCCTCTTTTATTGACATGACGTTCCTGGTCATTGTGTATCAGCAAGCGGAGTACCTCGGCGCTGATCACACGAGCAGGCGGGGTTACTCTTAAAGGATCTCAGTTTTATTTTTATTTGTTATTACTGCAGCTGGTGTTGTGATCACAGTTTTATCTTTATTTAAAACAAGACAAGACACATGAAGCTGTGAACGTGGATCTTATGGAGCATCTGGACTTTCGTTCTTTTCATTTTCCTTTTTTTGAAATGGTGAAAAGATAAAACCAGTATTATATTGTACTACTACGTGAACTGGAGCAACCCGACTCCCTTACGGAGAAACTTTGGTATAAATTAAATAAAAACCTCAAAACTCGGACCGAAATGCAATACACGAAATTCTAGACTGAGGTCGCGACCTGTCAATCATTCGTGTGGCCCCTATACATCTAAAGCAAAGCCCATAATTTAGGGACCGCGAGCTAAGCCCTAAGGCCACGGAAAACTGGGCAAGCACGGGTCACAACGAAAATAACTAAGCCCTAATTTAAATATAATGATAGGTCTGCATGACCACATTACATCCATTACGAAAACTTGCCCATGCAATATACATAGATTTTTTTAGAAGAAAAAAATGAAAATTTCATCAGAAAAATAATTGATATTTTCTTATTTTTGCTCAAAACATAGATTGTGGGTACACGTTAGAACCGCCTCGCCGAGGCGGTTCTAACGAGTACCCACAATCTATGTTTTGGAGCAAAAATAAGAAAAATAGGTATACCCCTGCATACCCCAGTTTTACTGTATAAACGTGGGGTTTAATTGGGTATACATTTCATGGACATGTTTTCCTGATGAATATATGAAATTCGAGCCTACGTTCTCATCAGTTCTATTACCCATTGACAAACAAAATCATTGCACCCGAAAACTATTTAATCAAAATTCATCAATGAGCTCCGTGTTTGATAGCTTAAATGAGGCTTGGTTAGGGGGTAGACAATATCCCATATCCCAAAATAAACCGTCCAAAGTATCCCATATCCCAAAATTAATTTAAATCGTATCCCAAAATAAATATCCCAAAATTCCTGAAAATCCCTTATCCCAAAATAAATAGGGTCAATATCCCATATCCCCAAATAAAAATGGTTGAATATCCCGTATCCCAAAATACCCTAAACAAGCCTCTTAAATGTCAGATGATAACATGTCCGTGAAATGTATACTCCCAATATACCAAACTTTTATATAGCAAAACTGGGGTATGCAGTGGTAATCGTACGTTTCTTATTTTTGCTCCAAAATATAGATTGTGGGTAGGGCCTACCTCGCAATCTATGTTTATGAGCAAAACTAAGAAAAAAAAATCATTTTTTAAAAACTGACTAACCACTAGTCTCCATATCATTACTTTTTTAATTATTCATTTTTCATTCAATTTCAAAATTCATTGAATTTCATGATTTGCTTTACCTCTAAGATAGAAATATTTCTGACTGGCTGGAGATATATGATGTCAAGACAAGGACTAGTATTAGCAGAATGGTATCAAAATGAAGAAAAAACAATAAATAATGCAAGGATTTACAAATACATGTACATCAAGGTCTACGAGCTAGACTAGTTATAAATAGATCAGCTGGCTAACTGTCACTCTGCTCCACTTCGGTACCTCGTTCCACTTCCCTGAAAGGAGAGGTTTAACGGAATACCGATGGAAATATTTTCCTTAGATATTCCGTCTAAGTTATAAAGTCTGTATTCAGTTGAAATTATTAACACAATTGTCTTGACAGTGCTTTCACTTTCCAGACATATAGAAGAACAGGAATCATAGTATGCAGTCTGTGAGTAGTGGAGCTGATCTGTAACCGTCTTGTTCGGAGACTGCAACATAATATAATACAAATCTTTTTATGACGCGACTCGTATGGGAAACAGCTAGTATAATAATACTGATGATGATCCACCGCATCAGAAAACCAACAATCTGCATATGCGAAGACAAAGTCGTAGATCAGCTGTACAGCCGATCAGCGCCTTTGTTTTCGCTACACACCTTGTCCGACGCAAACCATGCTGTGAAGCCACAGAAGCAGGCTAGAGACACAGATACATGTAGTACAATCCCTCATCTATTTTGAATCTTCAAGCTTCTAGCCTGCTTCTGTGGCTTCACAGCATGGTTTGCGTCGGACAAGGTCGGAAACCGATATTGCTGGTTTTCTCACGCACAGGCTCAATTATTTTAATTTCTCCCATCACCCATGCCAGACTTCAAAAATAATTGAGCCGCGACGCGAGAAAACCGGTCTTCGGGGTTTCCGACCAGGTCCGACTCAAACCGGCCTGTACAAGCTCAGAAAAGAGCTAGAAGCTTGAAATTTCGGATTTAAGTAGAAGAGGAATTGTACTATCCGAGTAGCGAAAACAAAGGCGCTGATCAGCTTCGCGGTTACCGCGAAGCTGATCTGCGCCTTTGTTTTCGCCTAGGCAAAAATCCGGTTTTCTCACGATGCGGCTCAATTATGAATGATAAAATGTGGTTATTGGTATATTAAATTATTAATATTGGTGCTAATAACACCAGAAATAAGCGTAAAATTTTATGCACAGTAATTAATCACCCATATTTTCACACTCATTTATTGGTTAATATGAACTTGGGACCTCCTACATCGCGTAGAAGTGCTACTTTTTGGAACAAAAGGGCAAAATAATAAAAATCTAAAATTTTAGAATTGAGGACCTTCTGGCAAAGTTCTAAAAACGGCCCTGGTAAACATGTATGACTAATGAGAAAGACCATCATTATTTCTTGAATAGGTTTGTGTGTGTTGGTGAGTTCTTTGATGGCTGACTAGGCCAATTCTAGGCCTAAACTTTCGGTCGCAAGAAGAGCGTCAATGTCATGGATTCAGCTGGTGGTCCATTGGTATTGGCTTTGCGTTCTCTGCGCTTTCTTTCAGGTTCACAGATTCCCCTTTTTTCATAGAGAGCTGCTCCTTTGTTGATGAGACCTCGCTACTTTGATCGCTCCTGTGCAGTCTTTTCCCAAGACCCAACTGGTATGTGGAAATCCTTCAGAGTGGCTTTGAGGGTGTCTTTGTAGCGTTTCTTCTGGCCACCTTGAGATCGAGCGCTTTCCCTCTTGTAGTTCTCCATAAAAGACTTTCTTTGGAAGTCGCCCATCAGGCAATCTTATAACAACAGAAACTCAGTCATTGTCATCGTTTACTTTTAAAACGTCCTAAACATGCTAAATGTGCCACAAAAATGAAAATCAGAGGATAACTTTTACTATAAGCGATTTCTTGTTTAGAAGGCAAACTAGTGCAAGGGAAACTACATTTTCATAAATGCACATGTCGGGCAATTTATCCATTTTATCGTTACCCTCCGAACAATGACACAAGTATATATAGGGTATATATAGTATAGCATACATCTAAATAGCGGTTTTCGACCAAAAGTACAGCAGATAGCTAGAGAAGCCTCCGTGGTGCAGTGGATAAGTCTCTCGCCTTGTAAACCAGGGGTCGCAGGTTTGATCCCGGGCTTCTCCAAAAATAACTACAAAAAACAATCTCGGTTGAGCCTTCGGGTGCTCCCGGGACAACAAAACCCACAAAAAACAACCTCCTATAGTACTGGTCTCGCCCAGGAAAAAAAAATTACAAGCCTCAGTGGTACAGTGGTTAAGTCACTCGCCTTGTAAACCAGGGGTCGCAGGTTCGATCCCGGGCTTCTCCAAAAACCTCCTCACGGTTGAGCCTTCGGGTGCTCCCGGAACAACAAACCCACAAAAACAACCTCAACCTCCTATAGTACTGGTCTCGCCCAGGAAAAAAAAAAAAAAAAAAAAAAAAAAAAAAAAAAAAGGATAGCTAGTAGGCCTAGTACTGGCGAGGTGCAAACCTCACCTTTGCTAGGTTGAAATATCTTTGAAGAGGGTTACCGATTGGTATCCCTTAACACTAACGAAGCCAGAATGATCTTATTCCTGATGATTAATAGAACGTTTCCACATTGATGGTTCCGTAGATAGAATTATAACGTTACCTTTTGCAATGAAATCGAAGTAAGTTCAATATCCCTCAATTGTTTTTTTTTTCTAAGTATATATCAATAAATTACATGTTTGTCACTCTAACCTATGTTACTCTAGCCTCAAGAGGGTGGACGCCCCCACCCATCGAGGCTGTGAGAAATAGATTGGCTGCTTGATGCCTCCGCTCAAAGCCACCACAGTAGCGGTTAACCGCTTAGAAGGACTAAACCTGTCCGGGAGAAGTGGTAAAAGTCGAACCATACATGAATATAAACCATTGTTTACTTGATGGTGCTTTATTGCGACACTTTGGGATGTCATAGCATCTCAATTTTGGGTAGAAACCCGGCATAAAAAGGAGGCGACGTCCCGACATGATCTTTGCTGTTGACTGGGACGTTCAACCACAAACCAAACAAACAAAAACTAAGGGGGTGATTCAACCAATCCTAGGAAAAGAATGAATGAACAAAGTCCATGAACCACGTCCATGTCATTTAAAAGCGTTATCCTCCGTTTGAAAGGTATTTCCTGGAACCAGAAGCTCTAGACAGCTCTAATCAAAGCCGAAAAAAAAGTTCTTTAGACAGTTTATGTCTGAAATTTATGTGTACCTATGAACTACACAATGAGATTTACAAAACACGTCCTCATTCAACACCGGTTTCCCCTACTGAAATAACAGTTATAACAGTAGTAGCAGTTCTGAACTACATGAGCCTCCTACTCGAGTAGTTTATGGTTAGTACTCGAAAGCATTACAGAATGGCACAAGTCTTATGGTTTTTTTTATCAAATCAGCATACATACCGGCCGACAGGTAGGCTTCGATCACGCACTTTTAAAATTGTCTCTGTAACTGATGGAATCTGTATTAGCTGTACTCGTCTGAAACATTTTGCCAAAATCTGCTATAATCTCAGAATTCAACGAGTCAAGAAAGGAGATATAGATGAGGTATCATCAGCATCTCTTGTGAGAGCCAGGGACTAATTTCCCTCCTGGCGCACCCACCTGGTGAAGTATTGTCAACTTGGTGTGTCACCAGTAAACCATTCAGATGTCAATGTTAGATAGAAGTACCATAAAAATGGAGGGGACGCCAAGCTGTTGACAGAAAGAAAAATCTGTTAAAGGGCTGCAACAGTAGAGCATAGGTAGAAGCCAGCACGCCAGCTTTATCTCCCCTTTGGTTGAAGCGATTGTTGTAGAGCTTTGGATTGACTTCTTCTTGTTGTTTCAATGCATGGACCGGGATCACACAGAACGTAATTGGTCCAGCGGGGCATGAACGGCATGGCGGATAAAAAATAGAGTCCCAGGGAAAAGACAAGACACATATGAAGCTGTGGACGTGGATCTTATGGAGCATCTGGATTTTCGTTCTTTTCATTTTCCTTTTTTTTGAAATGGTGAAAAGATAAAACCAGTATTATATTGTACTACTACGTGAAGTGGAGCAACCCGACTCCCTTACGGATAAACTTTGGTATAAATTAAATAAAAACCTCAAAACTCGGACCGAAATGCAATTAACGAAATTTGTGATACAGAGTCTAGACTGAGGTCGCGACCTGTCAATCATTTGTTTGCCCTTGCATATCTAACTGAGCAGAGCCCATAATTTAAGGATCGCGAACGAAGCCCTAAAGTCACCGAAAACTGGACAAGCATAGGTCACAACGAAAATAATTGAACCCTACTAATATAATTATTGGTCCGTATGACAACAGTACATCAATATATGAAATCGAGCCCATGTTCTCGTCAATTTAATTACCCACTGACAGTCAAAATCCTTGCATCCGAAAATTATTTATAATTCATCAATGAGACCAATATTCAATAAGGGTAAGAAATGTTTCCAATGTTTAAACTTTGTGGTCATTTGTCCAAGTATATGAGCCACCTCGTGGGAAAACCAACAATGTGGTTTCCGAACAGGTCCGACACAAACCGGCCTGTACAAACACAGAAAAGAGCTATATAGAAGCTTGAAATTTCAGATTTAAGTAGAAGAGGAATTGTACTATCCGAGTAGCGAAAACAAAGGCGCTGATCAGCTTCGCGGTTACCGCGAAGTTGATCTGCGCCTTTGTTTTCGCCTATGCAGATTGTTGGTTTTCCCATGGGGCGGCTTAATTATGTTAAAAATATAGGCATAATGAATGCCGCTGTACGAATATGTCAAGTGCACAAATGCTATTCAGTGCGGTTACAGAATTGCAATAAAAGATCATTAAAGGGCCACGTACAGAACGAACCTCTAAATTCAGTTAAAATTATTAACACAAGGGCATTGGAAGTGCTCTTACTATCTAGGCATCGAACAGCAGGAATTGAGCAGTGTGTGAGTACGAGTGGGACAGCCTGATCTGCGTCTGTCTTGTTTTGGGGCGGAAACAGCAAAATTAATACAATACTTCCTACAGCGCGACTCATATAGTGGAAACAGTTAATTTCACCCATCACCCGTGTCAGATTCATATGATAAAATGTGGTTATTGGTATATTAAGTTATTAATATTATTGTTAATAACATCAGAACTAAGCGTAAAATTTTATGCGCAATTAATCATCCAAATTTTCACACTCATTTATTGTGTTAACTCATTTAAGCCTGGCGTCCCCTTTGTGGGACATAGGCAAACAGTATAGCCCCAGATGTGACCGGCTCCGCAGAACGCAGCGTCCCATCTGGGGCTATTCTGTTTGCATACATGAATTTCATCGAAAAATGGAATATATTTGAAAAACACACCTGCGGCCCCTAAAAATCAAAGTGGACTCGCCCAAATGATAATGATGGGAGAATCCATTCGCCAAATATGGGTTAATTTAATACAGGGACCTCCTACATCGAAAAGGGTAATGCATAGGATACGACTTTCTGCTCGCACTAGATAGACAGCTAAAGAGTGGTGTTACACCTAATAAATCAAGTTATTGACACTCTCTGTCTTCCGGTCTTCGGGGTTTCCGATCAGGGCAAAAGTCCGTTTTTTTTTCTCGATAAGATCACATTGGTCACTGAAAACCCCCTGATACTCAACAAAAAAAAGTTAAGGAAAATGTGTTTGAGGGCCTGTAACACAAGAACTGTTATATTTCATAAAATATGAACTCCATATCATCATAAAGCGTCTTTTTATTTTTTAAATGAGGGCTTATTTGCGAAGATGGCACTTACAGAAACTTTAAAAATCAATGTGAAAGTTGACTGGTCGTCCCTCCATGTTTCACAAAATTGCCATATTGTTCAATTTGTGCATCAATTGTCACTGGAGCTTTTTCACACAATAACCATGTCTTCATAGACACATTTTCTCATGAACAGCTGTACAGTGCACACACTGAGGTAAGCAAACCCGTTGTAAAGCATTTTCAGCCCCAGTACCATTGTTGGTGTCAGATGAAATCGCCCCAGTATCACCCAAGATTACCTACGCCGGCACAATGTTGAGGTCAAGGACTAGGCAACCCCATCCACCAGACATGCCTCCCGCTGAACAAGTGTTACACATTCTGGGACAGCATGATATGGTCTGGTATGGAATACTGGCACCAAAACCTCTCTAGGCTCTTGCTGTGGTGCTTCAGGAGGAACAAAGGCTGATTTCTCAGCACCAAAGTCGGCATATTGCTTGTCAGATTAAAGAATTGTCTGTTGACTGTGGTGCTTTGCAGCCTGATATTGCCATCTAGGAAATGTTGCTGATGCAGGAAAAGCAGTATGACATGCCTCAATATCTTGTGTTGTGCACTGATCTGTTTTCATTGAGAAAACTTGTCCTCAAAGTCTATGCTTTTAAGGCAAGAGTCTACATTGACACTTTTTTCTCAAATCAAACAATATTGCAATTTTGTGAAAACTGGATTGACGACTAATCAACTTTGATATTGTTTTTCCCAGCCACTGCTGATGCTACAAGATTGAATGATGCCTCATTGGAAAAATAAAAAGACACTTTATAACATATTAAAATTTGAGTTTCTAACTCTCTGCTAGATTTACCGCAATATGCACTTGAACACATTTTCCTTAACTTTTTTGTTGAGTATATAAAACATAAGGATCACCTTTTCAGAACTTTGCCAGGGGGCCTACGCGATTCTAAAATTTCCAAAAGTTTAGATATCTTTGTCGGACTTTTAATACCAAAACTAGTGGCTCCAGCAGGCTTGTCGGCTAGGATAAGAGCCCGATCAACACCATGACCAGCTGTTTTAACAACATGGACGTATTACACCCATTAAACTCAATATGTCCCCCAAACTTTTTCAATACTTCTTTGCTAAGCTCTTGATTGCCTTCCAATATTCTTTCCAAACTATGAAAAGAATTATATAGATGTGTTCCCATATCTTGGGTAAGATCTTCATTGGTGATAGGATAACAATGGAAGCGTGATAAGTCCTTCACAGGTTTTCAGTGAAGGAAGAATAACTTTCCCAGGTGACTGATTGATTCTATGTAGAGTTTTTACAAACTCATTGGAAATTAGTTAGACCAGTAAAGAAAGAAGTTTAAACTAATCTCCATATAAAATCTTGGTACATGATTAATTCACAATGGATAGTGGCAAAGTCTGTTGAGTCTACAATGGTCAACCCTAATATACTAATCATTTTCCTTTTGTAAACCTATCACATGAAGATCGAAATGAAGATAAAGGAAGGTAACTTGCTATGTTCCTAACCAACTTCTTAAAGGATTTCATAGCTTATTTCATGAAGTTTTGAAGCTTACTGACTATACTTTCCTAAAACTTCCTAATCATTTATTTGAGACACTTCATGAGAAAACAAATATTTCACATATGAGAAAACAAAGTAACTGTGAAGTTGATCAGAGCATTTTTGTTTTCACTACATAGATATTACAATTCTTCTTTGTCGTAAATTCAAAATTTCTAGTCTCTCGCCATCTTCTGTGCTTGTACAGCTTGGTATGTGTGGAACCTGATCGGAGATCACATTGTTTTTCTCATGATGCGGCTCATTTGAAATAACTTCACATAGAATCAATCAGTCACCTGGGAAAGTTTTTCTTCTTTACCCTGAAAACATTACAATTCCATTGTTAACCTATCACCAATGAAGATCTCACTCAAGATATGGGAACATATCTATATGATTCGTTTCATAGTTTCGAAAGAATATTGGAAGGCAATCAAGAACTTAGAAAAGAAGTATTAACAATGTTTGGGGGACATGTTGAGTTTAATGGGTGTAAGCACTTTTCAAAGGAAGATGAGAATAAGAACTTCATCAACACATTGATTTCAATAAGTACCTACAACATACTTACTTACAGGTAAAAACAATGCATTATTATATCATCATCTTCAAATACAGACCTTAGCTGTACCTCTGTTAACCCAACACATAAACTCCCCTGGCCAAATCTAACTCTATTGTCATGTCAACACCTTGTGAGAACTTGCTTAAGAAGTTGTTTAAGAGGTTAACAAAGAAAGTATGAAATCAACTTGGTGGGCTATGAATGAATATAAATGGTTCATTTGATAGTTCAACAAAAGGATTAGAAAGAAATACCTTAGTTGTTTGGGGGACATGGTGTGTGGAGCAGCCATAAAAAGTTAGTTCTTTTTGCGCAATCGCACGAATCATGATATGAGCCGCATCATGAGAAAACCAACATTATGCGTATGTGAAAACAAAGGCGCAGATTAGCTTCGTAGTAACTGCGAAGTTGATCAGCGCCTTTGTTTCCGCTACACGGATAGAACAATTCCTCTACTTTCTAAATGTTAAATTTCCATGCTTTAGCCATCTTCTGTACTTGTAACGCTCGTTTTGTATAGGATAAGACGGAATAATTCCATCGGTATTCCGTTACACCTCTCCCATGTCAGGAAGGTGGAACGAAGTACCGAAGTGGAGCGGAGTGACAGTTAGCCAGCTGATCTAGAGTAAGATCTATTCGGAAACCGGATTGTTAGATTTCTCATGACGTGGCTCATATAATGTATTGAATTGAAGACAATTTTCACCACATAACAGATAGAGAAATGGAATTTTAGAATAACTACAAGATCAAATACGCCTAGAATGAAATAATACTTCAAAGGAAGCGCATAAGAAAGAGATCAACGGTAGCTTTATTGAATACTTTTATTTCTTGTTGTTTTATACACTTGTTGTAGCCATAGCGGATCTGAAGATGATCCGGATCAAAATAATTTTCAAAAGAATTTTACAAAAACATAAAACAAGATTTTTTTCAAAACAAACTGGGCCACTTGACTCTTGATTCAAGTGTGTTTCATTCCATCGGTCAATGATCGTGGATAATGACGTCAACATCTTGTTCACGTCAATGGTTCCCGGCTCATATACAGAAACACGATGGAAAAAGCTTTCTTTTACACACGGCGGTTCGCCAAATTTCTCGAAAATGAAAGGTACCACGTAAGTTATCTTTCGATATTGGTTGCTAATATTTTCCCCAATTATTTTCTGTCATTTTGACGAAGTTTCCGTCCTAAAATCGAATATTACGACATATTTAATTAGAAACTTTGAAATGGTATCATTGTAGTTACTCCGGATCACATTTAACCGAATACTGCCATTTTATGCTCTCCAAGGACTTGTATTGTTTGATGTTTGTAACTAAAGGTATATTTTTACATTCTAGGTATTTATATTATAAAATTAAGTGTAAACTATGAAATAATATGCGTTTTTAACAAGCATCATATACTATTCCGACGTTATTCAGATCACCCATGGAAAATCGTGTGTTCGGTGGGGGTGGGGTTGAGCAAACATGGCTATGGGAAATTGACGCCGAAAAGGGCACATGTTTTGGTCCTCGGAATATTTCATAAGGTTCTCTGTATGACTACATGCAAAGAATTTGAAGAATAAACCCATCGGTGGTGATATATAGTCCATGATTCGGATTACCTCCAACTGATCCGCATTGACTTCAATTATGCATATACTTTCACGCTCCAGTGGTCACAGTCGCGTGCTTGATCAAAAATGAAAAGCATTACAGATGATGAGGAACAAAATTGGCTTCAAGATAATACTAAGTTTATTATACTCAAATCATTCATATGCGCATGCGCAGCAATTTTCGTGAACTTGATCCGGAATGGGTAGAATAATTGTATAGAAATATTGCTTATATCTATGGTGTACCGAAAGGCTCATAAAGCCATTAGTGTATATACCCAAATTATTTAGGGTATACACCCTAATTAATTAGGGTGTATACCCTAATTCAAAAATCGAATTAGGGTACATACCTTAATTAATTTGGGTATACACCATAATTCCAATTTTGAATTATGGCATATACCAAAATTAATTTGGGTCTATACCATAAATAATTTAGGTATAGACCCAAATTAAACTTTTGACCCTCTTGGTGCGCCAGGCTATAATTCAGAAGAAAAAAAAGTGAATTATATGGTGTACCGAAAGGCTCATAAAGCGGAATTAGGGTATATACCCAAATTATTTAGGGTATACACCCTAATTAATTCTAGCTTTCGTTTGTGGGTGTAGGCCTATAGGCCAGTTTGGGGAAAACCGGTTTTCTCGAAACGCGGCCAAATTATCAATCAACACTCTCCTTATGCAGCCACTTTGCATCATGCATGTACCATGTTCAAAAACACAACCGGGAAATCATTTTTACTTTCAAAACCTTCTAAATGTGTCACAAAATGAGACAAGGCGTGTAAGATGGCGGACTAAATCAAGGGAAACTACTTTTTCATAAATGCACATATCGGCCAATTCATCGAATTTATGGTTTGCCCTCCGAAAAACGTCGCAATAAAAGCCTGGAGGTATAAATTATCACGTATTTATCAAAATGATATAGATATTTTTACTAAACATATGAATTACTTTAAGTTATGAAAATATTAGCTTTTGAATCGATTTGAATGCACACGTATCTTATTAGAAATAAGATCGGTTTATATACTATGGCGTCCGCATCATCATCGGTTTTCGACCAAAAGTACAGAAGATAGCTAGAGGGCCTAGTACTGGCGAGGTGCAAACCTCACCTTTGCTAGGTTGAAATATCTTTGAAGAGGGTTACCGATTGGTATCCCTTACAACAATGTTTAAATTAATTCGCCCTACGGTTTCCCATTTGACAAACTCAGTCCCTCTATAGTATGGATAAAGGGACCAGCGTAGACACAAGGGCCGATTTGTTCAAAATTAACGTCATCGTTAGTTAATGAATAACTGGCCCCAGGTGGGCAAGAGATTACACCACAAAACATTCTTTTTGTCGACAACACTCTCGAAAAGCAGGATGACTAGCTCTTTCCCAACATGGTAGCCATCAGACTAGTCTTAACCAAAACCAGTGGCAACAGATAGAATAAACAGAAAATGTACCATGAAAATAAGGCACTTTTATTCTATTGGGGGCATTCTCGATTTTTATAAGAAACGAAAATTAATTCTGCCCTCTCACCCCTCTGCCATAAGATTCTACTATTTGAGATCCCAATAGGGGTGACCTCTGATCACTGCTGATCACTGTTCTCAAGCTATAATGAACTGCAGCTATTTTTTTTTTCAGAATAAGTCCGAGGCATTCATATTATGACAATTCGATTTGGAGTGATGGATATTGAATCACAGGAAATAGCGTTCTAGATGGCCAACTTGAAATACATACATAAGTTATGCGGTGATTTTTTTTTATGTTTTACTCATTAATTGTTGTGTGCATATGCTAATTTTACCACAATATAAACATGGATTACACATCTTTTACAGCCCAAAGTTATGGCACTAACAAAGTTGTAAAAAGTAATGATATGATATTGTTTTATAAACAAAAACAGAGGAACTGTTAATTGATTTTGCTTATGTCGACCACCCCAGTTTAGGAAAGGAATAATGAGAAAAGAAACGAGCAACGAACGTACCCAGACTTGTGTTTCTACAAAATAATCAATAAAGAGGGGGTGGGGTGTTGATCGTACATTACCTTCCCGATATTGGAACTAAGGATCTGTCATCTGATGTTCTGTCATAATTGTCATAAAACAAGACAGTTACAGAAAAAAGGCTTCACAAAACAATAAACAGATAAAACAAAACTACATATAATTATATTATAAGTAAAGCCAGGAGCCTATAATCTCTCACGCTCCACGAGAGATTATATGCTCCTGGTAAAGCGGCTCGTATTTTATTTTTGTCTTTTCCATCAGGAAAACATGCCCATGAAAAGTATAGCCCCATCGAACCCCACTTTTATATCGAACTAGGGTCTGCAGGGGTATGCCTATTTTTTATTTTTGCCCCAAACATCTATGATTAAAAGTGAGAAAAATAAAAGAAAACCAGAGGACCAATGGTCCTGTAAACGCTCACCTGAGATCTGCTGCATATACCAATAAACATGTTTGAATATTATGGTATTTAACTCCAGTGCAGGGGCAGATGAAGCCCTTGGGCCTTTTTCTTTTTTCAGAATCTTCAATATTCTGTCCATTTGCCAATTTCCGTCTGGCTTTTCCCTTCAAATGACATTTTAACAGTTTTCCCAATTCAAATGCATAGGCAACCCATGTTGACCTTGCCATAAACTTGGTCAAGGTCATCACAGGGTCATGATTTATATATACATTGGAGTACTTTAGCCATCGATGCTTCACGCCAAGTTTCCTTGAAATCAGTCTATTGGTTTCAGAGAAGAAGATTTTTGATGGGTTTTTACCATATATGGGCATGGCGGCCATCTTTGTCAAGTGACCTAGATTATTTATATACACATTGATCCCCCCATTCTATAGATGATTCACATAAAATTTGGGTTTGATTGGCCAAGCGGTTTCAGAGGAGAAGACTTTTGAATATTATGGAAATGTACATGTAAGTAAGAGATAATCTATGGTTTAAACTCATTAAATTAGGCATCCGTGGAAATATGTTAAATATTATAAAGTCTATGTATGAATCTGTTAAATCTAGAGTTAGGTTTGAAAATCAACTTAGTGGAGAATTTTCTTGTATGTTAGGTGTCAGGCAGGGTGAATGTCTGTCTCCTTTTTTATTTTCTATGTTTTTAAATGATTTAGAGGAAGAATTTTTGATACATGGCATTGAAGGCATCGATATCGGTTTAATTAAATTATTCATCTTACTTTACGCAGACGATATAGTTATTTTTTCAAGCTCTTCAGAAGCATTGCAAGACGGTCTTAATCAGTTGGAAGCTTATTGTAAACGAGTGAAATTGAAAGTAAATACAAGTAAAACTAAAGTTATGGTATTTAGGAATGGTGGTATTCTACCAAGAAATCTGAGCTTTACTTTTGACAATACTGTTTTAGAAACTGTTAGTAAATTCACATATTTAGGCGTTGTGTTTACACCTGGCGGTTCCTTTGCGGAAGCTCAAAACACGTTATCTGGGCAAGCTCGTAAAGCATTATTTTTATTAGAAAAATATGTCTATAAATTTACAACAATAACGGTTAGTCATATGATTGATCTGTTTGATAAACTCATTTTTCCCATCTTGAATTATTGCTCAGAAGTATGGGGGTTTATTAAAGCAAATAAGGTCGAACGGGTTCATCTTCATTTCCTTAAAAAGTTATTAGGTGTAAAAAAGAATACACAGAATGATTTCGTTTACGGCGAATGTAATCGTAAATCTCTATTAGTTAAACGACAATATTGCATCATTAAGTACTGGTTTAAAATTTTGCAATGTAATGAACGAAAATATGTATCACATATCTACAAAATGATGTTGGCAGATTTAGAAGTTTATCCAAATAAGGTTAACTGGGCATATTTAGTAAAAGACTTATTGTCTAGATTGGGGTTTTACCATGTGTGGTTAAATCAGGGTGTTGGAAACGTAAACGCATTTCTTAATCTATTTAAACAAAGGCTAAATGATAATTTTACTCAGAACTGGCACGAACGATTAAGCATCTCCAGCCGAGCAATCTTTTACATTAATATTGCTGATTTCAAACCAAAACCATATTTAAACTCAATAAAAGTACTTAAATTTCGAAATTCATTAGCAAGGCTTCGTGTTTCATCACATCGACTAGAAATAGAGGCTGGTAGATGGACTAGACCGCGTACGCCGGTCAATGAAAGGTTGTGTAATACTTGTAATTGTCTTGAGGACGAGTATCATTTTGTTATCGAATGTTGTTTGTATAATTCTCTTAGACGAAAATATATAGATCAAATATACTGGGTTAGGCCAAATATGTATAAATTTGTAAACCTTATAACGTCAGATAATACAAGAACTATCAATAATTTAGCAATTTATGTGCACAAAGCTTTCAAAGTAAGAAATACTGGCATTTTTGCTGGTAATAATACTCAATGAATCATCATTATGTATAGAATATAGTGGTTACTGTTTTTATTCTGTAATTTTATATCCTGTTAAAATACAATTTTCATATCATAATAGATATCACAAAGCTACATTTTCTTGCAAATGATCACATCGCTTTCTCCGTCTTCTTTGTTCTATACTCTTCTTCTTTCTCTCCTTTCTCTGTATTACACTAAATATTGTGTATTTAATTAACGTTTCAAAGATTAATTTACATGTTTTGTCTAAATTTCTTAAAAGTATATGTTATCATGATATTAGCTATTTTCATATGTATTGCTCTGTATAACCATGTACTGTCTGTCATGTTTTATGTATAATTGTTGTATCCTCAAAGTCCTGTCGGGCTATTGGAATTGAATAAACTTACTTACATGTATATTGCCCCGGGGTGGGGGGCTAATGAGCCCCTGGGATCCGTTTTTTTTTTTTTTTTCAGAATTATTAATATTCAGTCCTACTGCCCATTTCCTGCAAGACTTTCACTTCAAATGGCATTTTAAAAGTTTTTCCCATGCAAATGCATTGGCGACCTATGTTGACCTGGCCGTAATATAGGTCAAGGTCATCACAGGGTCATGATTTATATACACATTGTAGTGCTTGAGCCATTAATGCTTCAAGCCAAGTTTCGTTGAAATCGGTCCACCAGTTCTGGAGAAGAAGATTTATGAAGGGTTTTTAACATATATGGGCATGGCGGCCATCTTGGTCATGTGACCTGGATTTCTTATATACACATTGGTTCCCCCTTCCTATAGATGCTTCATATAAGATTTGGCTTTGATTGGCCAAGCGGTTTCAGAGAAGAAGATCTTTGAAAATGGTGGACACCGACGACGGACGGACGGACGACGGACGGATGCCGGATGCCTACCTATCCTATATAGTGGAGCTGCTAAGTGATAAAATACTTCAGTTGATGATACAAGCATGAAATTTTCACCATATGTTCTTTACATGACACACATTCAAAAATGATTCCTGGCCTCGCGAAATTCGGTCATTTTCAAGATGGCCGCCAAAATCCAAAATGGCCGACACTTCTGTAAGGGGTCTGTGTAATAAATTGATCATATCTCTGGTTCTATTTGACACAGGACAAACATCTTTATATCAAATTAAAGTATAATCACCACCCTTTTATCTTATATCCAAATCAACAAGTTGCCTCATTTGCATATTTATAAATATTAATGAGTTCTATATTTTTGCCTCCAAAATCATGAAAATTGCGAAAAATTATAACAAAAATCAAATTATTCTACCATGGACTCTGCTGGAATGTCAAGTGAAATATATAACTTAAATTTCACTTTGTCATACATTAAATTAGCATGATTACATTAAAGCTTATTCGCATATTTATGAATATTTATTTGAAATTACTCAATGTGTCTTCAAATTTTTGCGTTTATCAAGCTGTGCAGTACAAAATCATTCAATATTTTATACAAAGAATGAATCATACACAATTTAAACTCTGTTACTGTCCTTTCTTCCAATGCCCCTTTGAGTTTAGTTGTTAATTATAAATAAAGTCATGAATATTAATGACATATTGTCCTTATAATTTAAAAGAGAAAGCTATGGGAATTCAAGAAATAAAGGAAAAGAAATTATCTTAAATAACATATTTTGACTCAAAAAATAAAATACTAAATAAAGGACTCAAGAAATAAAATACAAAAATAAAATATTGTTTAATTCTACTAACAAATAAGCATGAATTATGCAAATTAACTCATTAAGAAAAATTACATTCAGTACAGCTTATTTAAATTGAACTGAACTGGCTTTGCAATAAATATATCAAAGCCAATTGCCCAGCATATACATTTACATGGTTGCTGTCATTTCGAGTGTTGTTCACAACTGTAAGAATTTATTGGTCTTCTTGACAGCTGCATGAAAGGCCTGAATGGTAGCATTTCCCGTAAATTGTAACTTTATACAACCACACTTTTGTAACTCCTGACAGTATTCGGCAATACCGGACTGTGTTGTCCATTTAAGAACCCATATGTTGTTCTGCTTTGTCCAGCCAAAATTCAGAGATGGCAACTGTTGTTCAGGCAACTGTTTAAAAGTGCAAAATTACAATAATTCCATAGGGCTTCATGTTGTCAAATCTAAAGGGTCACTGACGAGGCTTAAGTAGCCAAAACCATGTTTTTGTCCACCCCCTTTCTCATTAATATGTTGATTACTCTTGAAGGATCATAGTTTGTTATTTGCTAATACTGCAACTGATGTTGTATCATATGGCTGCTCTAAATGTTCATCCCCTTTCGCATCAATATGTTCATTACTCATGAAGGATCATAGTTGTAATTGTAATTTGCTATTACTGCAGCTGGTGTTGTGTCATGGCGGCCCTAAAAGTCATCTATAGTATAGATTATATTTCTCTTTTGGTCTTTTTGACATCAGCGAGGACATTCTAAGAAATCAAGAAAATTATTATTGGTTTAGATACATTTTTAACCTACATTTAATATATTTGGCCCCATTTGGATAATTCTAGTCTTTGTACCTACTACTCAGTAAAATGGTGCAAAAGTACAATAATTACTTATTAATAATTATTTCATTTTTGTCAAATCTAAAGGGTCTTTGACGATGCTTGAGTAGCCGAAACCATGGTTTGGTCCATCCCCTTTCTCATAAATATGTTCACTACTCTTAAAGGATCTCAGTTTCATTTTTATCTGTTGATTTCTATATTGCAAACAATTGTATATTTTTTGACACTATTATCCGTGCACTGGTTTGTATAGTATGCAAGTATAATGCTTTTAGTTTTTTCATCACATCTAAGGAAGTTGTTTGGAGGTCTGCTGTTAACAGTTACTTTTCCACGAACTCATGATCCTAGTTTCTGTCAGGACTCGCCCTTCAAACTATCCTGGCGATAAGTATAAAAACAGTATCAACTCTGGAGTGTTTCTGGGCATAGAACATAGGATTCAATGTGAGGTACGATCAGCTCAGTGGCATAATCATCCAAGGTTTTGCTGCTCCGGGCTGTCACATCAATCAGTGTCTGCATTTGGCTGTTCATCAGTTGTATTTGTTCCTTGCACAAGGGTGTCAAGAAGCTGTCCCTGACTTTGTTCAGGAGTACAACATGCCATTTTGTGAAATGACAGAAGACAGTTTTGATTTTCATATCGTAAAAATTCCTACAATTTGGCATGAGATCAATAGCCTCGAAAATAGTCTACAGCCATCTTTCAAACAGTCAAGCTTACACTTGCCTGATGATTGGTCGGGTTAAACTTTCCTACTGAAAAGAGAAAGCTTGTTCTTTATGACGGGCTCATTAAACGAGGGCTTCTGTTTGCTGGCCATGTCCTTCACAAACTTTTCATATTGAGTGTCGGGAAGTCTGTGTTTACTATCATTGTGTAGATACCATGCGACAGAGAGCATGTTCGAACTGCACATAACTTTCGAAATCACATATTGCTTTGCTCATGTTTAATAATTAAAGAACAATGGTTTCCATATATTCTATCATATGCAGCGTACTGTGGGCATTTTTGCTAGAAATAGATCAGCTCTAGCAGTGAATTGTTGAGAAATAATTCACTGTTTGGAGGTCAGTTGTAAAGAAGATCAAATCACGAGCGCGGATCTATTTGGTTTTTCTAACACACAATAAAGAGAGCAAATGTCGCTGAAACTGTCGATAACTCAGTTTTCCACCATTGCATTTCCTGCCAAATATTTGACTGTAATGCGGATATTTGCATACATTCATTACGTTTGTTATGCGTTAAAACGACATTACATCATCTATTGGTGCTTGATGGGATATGATAGATGACATCACAAATGATATCGAAATGGCGCAAAGTAATGCCACGCTTATTCTTCAGTGAAGTGTTGCACAATATAACGGTTTTATATAGGCAAGATGTGTCATTATTTCTTTTGTCTATATTTCGACCACTTCGCGACAATAAAGTATCGAAGTGTTCTCAGCGACGAGAAAAAATTTGCAGTTATAGAATCAAGAATGTATGCTGCATATGACAGAATATTTCGAATATAACTTAAAAGCGAGGGGCACCACATATTTTCCGAACTAAGGTCCAGTCTGAACTGTAAAATTTAACTGTGACGTCACCGTCTTGTACACAAATGATATCTTACACAGAGTTTGCTTCTCGATAGTGATATTGCTTCTGACCGATAGACATTAATATATGTACTGTTATAGCTGAATGCTTTACTAAACCAGTAGACATACAGTCCTAAATTCTGTTAAAAAGTCGAAACTGAATTTTCTGTTTCATTTTCTTAAAAATCATGAATATTAATGAAAATTCTAATGCTCACCTGGATACCTAATGAAAACAATTATAAAGTTGAACAAAAGGCTCAATCTGACTTAGGCATAAGTTATGACATTAAAAACTGACAAAACATGTGAAATTGTCAATTTCCAACATTTTGCTAAAATTTTAGCTAAAATGGAGAAATTCATTAATATTCATGAATATGCAAATTAGCTTTTTTGCATTTTTGAACTTTATACAAAAAGACAATGCTGTAGCTGTAATTTGGAATCAAAATTGTTGTTCTGTGATCATCAGAATGTGAGTTATTATCAATCATCTACACCAACCCCCTTAAATATGTCGGCCATTTTGGTTTTTGGCGGCCATCTTGAAAATGGCCGAATTGGAAGTGGCCAGGAATCATTTTGTAATCTGCATAATTTGGAGAACATATGGTGTAAATTTCATGCTTGTATCATCAACTGAAGTATTCCCTCAAATTTGCTCACTAAGCAGCTCCGCTAATAAGCTCACCTGTGAGCCTTCGGCTCAGGTGAGCTAAAAATTGCAGAAAAATTTCATTTTTACAACTTTAAAAAACACTATATATTGCATGGGCAAATTTTCGTAATGCAGTTTTTTAACTTCTTAACTGAAAGAAGTTGTTGCATGATTTCGCCTTTAAGTGATAAATTATTTTATTTCATACTTTACAGTGAAAACCAATGTATATCAAAACTTGATAAAATTGGGATTTTCATTGATATGAAATTTCACTGATATCAAATCTCACTGATATCAAAAAGTCACTAGTGACTGATATCAGCCTATATCTTCACTGTAGAAGAGGAACTACTTTTTTTCAGTTTAAAGTATAAAACTAGTAAAAAGAAAATTTGTTTCCATATTCGTATGCCTATATTATGAAATTTAATGTTAGATGATATAAATGTAATAACTGACATTAATCAGTAAAAATATGAAAACTGATTTAAAACGCATTTAGAACACATTCATCATAATTCAGTTATTTAATGACGCAAGAAAACAACCATAATAGTTTCGTACAATATCAATTGATGCATATATAATTTCAGCTGAATGCGATTGTGTATTGCAAATATTGAAATGATAAAAAGCTATAATATTATATTATTACAGCAGTATATAAAGACACTTTCACTATACATAGCAGTATTTGTGTTGTTTATAAAAATATGAGGGGCTACGGTTTTAAAACTACACTGAAAGAAAGTTATAATAGGCCACCTTGTATTTCGTCTTCTTGTTCAGAAAGTAAAATCACACTGGTCAACCATTACGTTGATTTGCGGTGTTTACGCAGATTTTACGGTGATTCGTACGCTGATTTACTGGAGAAAAATGGCGGCGCCCATGAAGTAAACACCGAAAATAATTGGTAATTTCATTTTTGTTGTTGTTTATACTATGTTGTGAAGCATGTGGTGTGTCAAAGGGACTATAGAAATTGTCACTAAACAGCATTCTAACTCGCACGTTATGATTTATTATAGAATATATGAATATATTCGAGTACCGATGCGGAGGTCAGGTCGATTTTGAAAATTTGTTGCAATTCACCGACTTTCAAGTGATATTATTTTTATCTGAGCCACTTTCCATCAATTCTATCAGGCCAAAATACATTGTCTGTACACATATCATTGGAAATTAGTAACCATTTGATAGTGAAACTTGTTTTCTGAGAGATACGTCGAAAATATTGATTTTACGCAGGAGCTGCTGAAACAGTATGATACGCTGTTTGACGAGTACCATTTTTAGAATAGCCTGTAGAGTGGAATTTGTCGCCAAAAAGGACTTGCATAAACAAAACCTTTTCTGCAAAGGTGTCTGGATGACGGTTTCGCGACCGGGTTCGTTCGCACTCAGTCCTTTCGCGACCTGCCGTTGGTTTGGTTCTTTCGCTACTCGGTATTTGTCTGTTTTGAATTTGGACCAGCTCAAAACATTGAATGCGGGTACATGTTAGAACCGCCTACCCACAATCTAAGTTTTGGTCCAGAAATAAGAAAAATAAAAGGTTTACCCCTGCATACCCAAGTTTTATTACATAAAACTGGGGTTAAATGGGGCATACATACCATGGACATGTTTCCCTGATGTTATAGCAATCTGGAGACACGTTATCATAGTAAATGACTTAAAAGTAGTATTTTCTCATTGTGCGATGGCCCGGTGGTATGGCAACGGACTTCGAATCAAGAGGTCCTGGGTTCGACCCCCACTCCCGGCGCCATGCTGCGTCCTCAGTGAGGATGACACATCAACTCCCTTTAGCTCGCACTTTTACTGCCAAGGAAGCGGCGGCGCCGTCCTGACATGACGGAACAATGTTTTCAGCGTTTGTAATATAAATTCTACGTTTGAGAATAAAGTTGCTTTGGAGTAATGTTTTCGTATATTTCAAATATTTATTCATAGAGGGTTCTTCATGAAGACATCGAGGTCAGCCGCCTATCCCGTGGTTGAGGGTGTACCGGAGAGTCGCCAGCCCAGTGATGACGATACTGCTACATGTAGCACAATGCAAACAAACAAATCAGACGGCGGGACAATAAAACCTATGTACGTATACATTGTGACTTGTTTTTTCGCTAAAGATTAGTACATGTTCGTACGTTTGATTTATGTTAAAATATATGAGGACGAAATCTGATTAAAAGAGTGACACGTGAAAATGCACTGGGTGCAAAGTGGTCATGCAAAGTGAACACAAAGGAGATAACATATGTCCCGAAGATCATATCTAGTTTAACTGATGTTAACTAGTTTTGGCGTCCATTTTAGAATTCTTGCAAAACAATTTCGCAGTCATTATTTGCAGTTTATATCTATATAATTGAGCCGCCTCGTGGGAAAACCAACAATGTGGTTTCCGAACAGGTCCGACACAAACAGGGCTGTACAAGCAAAGAAGATGGCTTGAGACTGGAAATTTTGGATTTAGAAAGTAGAGGAATTGTACTATCCGTGTAGTGAAAATAAAGGCGCTGATCAGCTTCGCAGTTACTGCGAAGCTGATCTGCGCCTTTGTTTTCGCATATGCAGATTGTTGGTTTTCCCATGAGGCGACTCAATTATGTTAGTTATCAGTGCTACGTATTTATATGAAAACAGATGCTATTAAAAAGTTTAGGATTTGTTTAACACCTTTAGTATGTTACCATGGCATGTTCTTATGATGAAAAATCATTTACTATTCAAGGTAATGATTAAGTTCCAAGTCGGCGAATTTATTTCAGTTTTACCATGGTCTGTGCTGTAAAAGGTGGCCAAAATTGTCTGTCTTCTGAGGTTTCGACCAGCGCCGATCGAATTTTAGAAAGATAAGGGCCTACTTATCAACATGTATGTAGCCCTGATCAGTTGTCTGTGCCTTTGTCTGGGAATATGAACTATTTATAATATAATATTTATAAGATTATCTATTTTAACGTCGTGATTGTATCATTTTCACTTTTCACTTTAGGGACCACCCATTCGACAAACCGGAAAGAAGGCGTACAAAGGCAAGGCGCAGACTCGGAGAACTAACCTCAGACTTAGATGCGCCTCCAAAAGGAACTTTGACTTTGAGAAGAGAGTTTTTCAAATGACAAAAAACTGCAGTTACACTAGAAGGCACTGAAATGCTAGAAATGTGAAAGTAAAATGATACATGGATCATACTAAATGTATACAGTGTCATCCAGATTAGCTCATAGGTTATCGAAATGTTCTGGTGTTCGTCCGCCGTCCGTCAATGCGCCGTCGTCATCGCCCGTCGCCCAAAATATTGATAAAATATGAGCCGCCTCGTGGGAAAACCAACAACGTGGTTTCCAAACAGGCCAGATACAATCCAGCCTGTACAGTCACAGAAGATGGTTAGAGGCTGAAAGTTTTGGATTTAGAAAGGAGAGAAATTTTACTATCCGTGTAAGGAAAACAAAGGCGCTGATCAGCTTCGTGGTTACCGCGAAGCTGATCTGCGTCTTTGTTTTCGCATATGCAAATTGTTAGTTTTCCCATGAGAAGGCTCAATTATACTAGTAGTTATTCTCTGAAACCACTTGGCCAATGAAAGTCAGTTTTTTTTGTTGTTTTTCTTTTTTGTTGGGTATCCTTAGGAAAGTGAATGGTCCACGTGACCAAGATGGCCGCTTAGAAGCTTTACAGAATTTGTATATAAACCATCTTTGTGGCCTATTGTACAGCAACGTCAACAAGCGCCACCGTTGTCTCTATGAATTTCAAACTTGGTAGTATACACCAGATCCCGGGTGAGCGTTTACAGTCCATTAGTCATCTTGTTGTCTTTCTTATCTTTGATAGTTTTATAAAGTCGATCAGGTTCAACGGTACATGTACACATTGTATACACCGTATGGCAACATTATTTGTATGAGCATGATACACATATTTCTTACAGTGCATGTTGGTGCAACACCAAGGGACATGCGACAAAATGGATTGCGATGATTAGAAGCCGAATCGATTTGGCTACAGCGAGACTATGAACGTGGCTGTATGTTGCCAAATCGGCGCGGTTTTCAATCCCCGCACTCCATTTGCCACGTGTCGTGTGATGTTGCACGAGTCTGCGCTGTAAAAATCATACATGTATGTGGTGAACATTGTTGTAAAAGTCTGGAGAGTAAACTTGGTTGCTTTTAAATCTTGTTTTACTTGTATTAGTCTGTCGATTCCCTGGAAGACAACAGTTTAGTAGCTGCTTGTTGTTTGAAGTAATGCTTAATGTTCATCCCAGTCAACAGCTATGGTGATGTCGGGACGTTGACTCTGTTTTAACCTTGCAGTTTGGATGGCATGCAGTGCGAAATGTGCTTCAAAATACATTATGTTTTGGTGGTGTGAATAAACCTCTTTAGCTAGACAGGCTCAGACTTACCAAGCGCTTAACCAGTGATCAGGTGGTCGGTCATTTGGTTCTAAGCTTACTAGAACCTCTGCCACTATATTTCTCACAGCCCGAATGGGTACATGCACGTTACGCACGTAGTTTTGTTATCTCATTCTCTTGATTGGACAAACAATATTTTTGGTTTCTAATGTTCAGCCAAGGGAGTTCATAATCTCCTGAAATTGCAAGCATGAAACTGGCGTCAGATGCTCAGCAAAAGATTTTGAATGAGAAGCACACAGAATGGTAATAAAATGAACTTATATCGATCGGGTGATGGGCCACGTGTATTCAGACTGGGGACCAACGTACGTATGTCCTGATAGAATAGGGAGAGTTTACATAAAAAAAAAAAAAAAAAAAAAAAAAAAAAAAAAAAAACATTTAATTAAGGCAGTATTTTCAGCCCACCCCACCAGGTCTGGCCCTCTCTCCTAAAATTCTGGATCACTGCATGAAAAGAATGAACTTAACGAAATCTTTACACATTTCTTCATGTATTTCTATCTTCAACAAATCAAAAATAAACCAGTACTTGAAAGAAAGCTGTATTATACCTGATCGTGACTAGATTAAGCGAAAACATCAAGTAAGATTACCACAATGAAGAATCACAGAAAATTAATAAAAAAAAATATTTAAATCACAATGATAAAGAACATAAAAAAGTATTCAAAGATAATGATAAAATATAACAAAATGATGATGATGATGATGATGATGATGATGATGATGATGATGATGATGATGATGATGATGATGGATAGGTGATATTGCTGATGATGTTTTTGATATATCGATTTTGTTTATTCATTCACAATAGCGAAAATCAGATGAATGTTACCTGCACATCTAATCACAAGACTGCATTTGTTTGGGCTAGGCACTAAGAATGAGCCGCCACATGGAAAAACCAGCAATTTTCGAACAGGTCTGACACAAACCGGCCGGTACAGTCACAGGAAATGGCTAGAGACTGGAAATGTTGGATTGAGGAAGTAGAGGAATCGTACTTTCCATGTTGTGAAAACAAAGACGCGGATCAGTGTCATGGTTACCGCGAAGCCGATCTGCGTCTTTGTTTTCGCATATACATACTATTTGTTTTCTCATGAGGCGGCTCATCAGTAGTACTTAGTACACTAAACTCTGTGTTTCGGGTTATACTCATTAGATAATTCTCGCAGGCTCGTGATGATTTATGTGGCACAGTATTGTACAGACAAACCTGAGGTGCATCATTTACCGTGTTGCGAGAAATTCTGCTTTCTGTATATTCTAGAAAAAGGGTATGAATGAGCTGCACAATAACTGTTCCACGGATCAGCACCTTGTTGATTCTGTGTAAGTACTCTAAAAATCCAATCTGCATTCACTTTACGAATTTTATGGCCACTTTGGTGACTGAGCACCCTGGTTTGTGCCAGACCTGGTCCGAAACCACAAAAGCATAGTAATAGACGACAAAACATTATATAGTGCACATATTTTGACCGTTTCGGATAATCTCTGACAGATATGCATTTGTTGATCGGATTGCTTATATTTATATTAATGGTAAACAATATACGAACATGTGCTTCATACTGGAAAAATGTGTAAAACAAGTGTAGGTGCCCACTTCGAATGTTTACAAAATTTCATCACGTGAGGTTAACCGGCTCGATAAAATTATTTGCACTATACAGATGGACATGTTTAGGCAACACAAAATGAACCAAACGATTCCAATGATAAAAAAACACAGATAATCATCAAGTCTCGAGAAAACCTGCGTTTCGTATTTACGGAAACAAATGATGCTCGCCTGCTATACAGCCAATGCACATAATTATTCACCATCTTCAGATCTCCATAGACTTTGATGTATTTTCATGTTTGCAAGAAAAATATCCTGCTTCTCCTGGTATTTTTTCTTTTAATTCCTTGCATGTGTTTTAAAGCTACAACGTTTTAAAAACATGATTTTTCTTTTCGGACATTTTTGGCAATGCCATCATTGCCATCAATTTTCAAAATTTCGTAAAACTTTAAACTGTTACAGATTAAAAACACAATGTTGAAACTTCACAAAACAATCTTTATTTATTGCTTTATTGATTTGATAAACATATGTTATCCAGAAGAGGCGGAGTATTTTTTCTTGCAAACCTAAATATACATGGAAGTCTATGGAGTTTTGCAAAGGTGGCGAATAATAATGTTAATGCGCAACGGCTCAGGGTGCCATTTCTTAAAGCTACATAAATAAATACAATCATTTCCTTTCTTAATAAGAAATGCACCATGGTTTGTCTCAGACTTAGTTGGAAACTGTGTGTATTTTGACAAAAAAGGCTCTCCTGTGAACTAAAACCGAGGAAAAAACATAAATGGCTAGGAAAATAACTAAACAGTCATTGTTTATTCAAACTTCAGTCGACGCTGTCGTTGCCGAGAAACCTGTAAATTAATCTGAGACATGTAATGTTGATGCACAGCGTTTTTTATGATAAAGCAAAGACCCTCTGTGTTTAAAGCTCTTGTGGCATTTAGTACACTCATATTCACGGTTTTGTCGGCAAGTGTATCAGCTGGTGTTGGACGAGGTACCGTTTCTGTCAAAATTTTTTCCCACATGAGGTACATGGATAGCTTGCGGTAGCCCCACACGTTTTCAAATGAAGTTTTAAATGCATGACCTCCACATTGCATTTGGGACATTTCTCTTTGGGATTGTGCGTCTCTTTATGACGTTCCAGGTTACTTTTGGTAAAATACGTTTTGCCGCACATTGTACAAGCAAATCTGTTCTCAGGAGTATGATGCATCACGTGCGCCTGTAAACTAAATCTACGGCCAAACACCTTTCCACATTCTTGGCAGACATAGTTAGATTTTGATGGGTCGTGTGCCTTTACATGTTCTTGAAGGGTGTCCTTCCTCACAAAGGATTTATTACATACCTCACAAACGTGAGGGCGCAGACCACTGTGGATCTTCTGGTGCTGTGTAAAGGTGCGAACAGTCTTAAAGTGCTTTCCGCACTGTATACACAGACAGGCGTTGTCCATTTTGCAAGTTCTGTAAAATAATGAAAACAAACTAATATCAAAATGCTTACAAATACATTTACGTGGACAGAAACTTAATAGTTTACTTTACTCAGGCCTTTTTAGCGACAAATTCCACTCTACCAGCTGTTATGAAAACGGTACCCGTCAAACGGCGTAACATACTGTTTCAGCAGCTCCTGCGTAAAATCAATTTTTCTGAAAAATCTCTCAAAAACAAGTTTAGCTTTCTAACTGCTACTACTGTCTAATGCCATGGGGCCAGAATATTGGTTGTGAACTGATAGACTGAAAGGAAAGTGATCAGAATGGGAGGAATGTCTAGTGAAAGCAGGGAATTCAAAAGAAACTTTCAAAATCGACCCCACCTCCTTATCGGTACTCGAATGTAATCCTTCTTCTTTACATAAAACGCTAAACGAATAATACTATAGTGAAAATGAACTATTTCTATAGTCCCTTTGACACACCACATGCTTCAAAACATAGTATAAACAACAACAAAATTGAAATTACCAATTATTTTCGGTGTTTACTTCATGGACAACGCCATTTTTCTCCAATAAATCAGCGTACGAATCACCGTAAAATCTGCGTAAACACCGCAAATCAACGTAATGGTTGACCAGTGTGAAAATAAGAGCAATTAAAATTTATATGAATAAACCAATGTCTAACAGTGGCTCTGTGAGTTGCTGCATTCCAAAATGCGTGATACCTCTCGCGCAGACGAAGCATGAATAAAGGTACCCTCACTTCGAAACGTCACACTTTATAAATCACATTAAGACGTTATGTGTTGCATTTTAATTTCTGCAATAAGAATCTTCGTTTCTGTTTTGTAAAAGCAAGAAGACAACAACATGAATACCAGAAATTCAGCTTTATTCATGCGGTTTGTTCTTCTCTGGATGCATTATTATTAGCAGCACGGCATTGAAATTTCCAGGGATTTTTTTATGTCAAGTACACAATTCTGATAAACTTTATATTTTGAAAATCGTACGCAAATTTCGTTGTTTCGTTTGTTAAAATTTGGCATTGAAACTGGAAGTGTCTGGTAGTCTTGACATGTTTGTCCCCAATAATCGTTTAATACATTTCTTTCGAGGCATATCTCTCATGTCCAGATACCATCAAGTGAGTTTTAAGAGGCCCATTGGTTGATTTTCAAAAAAATCTCAAAAATAGGGATTTTTTTAAATGCTTTAAAAATCTCCCCGTAGAGAAAATTCGAATGTTTGATGTTTTTGCAAACAGCGGGAAGGGTCCCTTTGTTGACATCCGTTCCTCATATCAATAAATGTTGTGCTTTAACCATTTTTATTCAAAAGCATCGTTTTTTGCACTTTTACTCCAAAAACACCTTTTATGAAAGAAAATTATTTCTGAAAACTCTGCAACTGTAGTCATTTGAAAGACACATAGCAAAAAATCATTTATTTTCTGCACATTGCCTAGAAAAAAAATGAGTTTAAAAAGTGGCCTCTTATTAGTTTCTTTCAATGTATATAATATTAAACATTTTTATGCTAATTATTATTTATGTACTGATGTTGAGTGTTTTGTTTTTGAATATTAAATTATGCAAATGTGACCATAAGTTCATGACCTGAAATAACGTGAATGGATTATTTATGTTATTCATGAATCATACTAGTAAATAGAAGAGGAAAAATTGAAAACGCCGGTTCAAATGAACTAATCCACACATTCCATACCCTGCTGAATCAGAATTGACCGGATGGACAAAGAAGCATTTTTGTTATTTCCAAAGAAGGCCAAATTTTGCTCAGGATTATAAAACTTCTTTTTTAGGCTTCTGTTTTGCACTGAAACACAAAGTTAGATTTATCTCCGAAAAGTCTACCGAGCAATATTAATCATGTTAATGTCACAATGTCAGATTTTTTCTCTGTTAACAATTTGTCTAACAATTTGCAAAAATATGATTATTAATTTAACTAGTTATGCATCACGAGAAAACCTGACAGTTGCAGGCGCCGATAAGAAGACAACAAATTGGCATGTTGAACTACACGCTGAAGGATGCTCCGAATAAAGTTCGTAACTTGAGGGGGTTTGTGTAAAGGAATTGTGGTGAATTAAAAATGGATAGCTTTGTTGTAATATGAATGTTGTCTTTTAATGATATTTCTGCAATGTCTTTCTTCAGAATGTATAATACGCAAACACCATCCTTCTCTGCTTTGAAAGTTTTATTCATAAACGTTCATGTGACGTAATTACTACAGTTTTAGTGCTTTAGCTCTTAGAAAAAGTAAGGCGTTGTTGAACAAGTGTTTTGTATAATTCTAAGTAGCAATATCTTATGAGTATATTTTAGAAATTTGGTACAATTTGAAATAATAACACGCTTGATATAGTCACTTTTCTGCTTGTGGGTAGGGCCGCGCGGGGCAGGTGTCAAAACGTGATGAAATGTGACGACCTTCACATTCTGTTTTTGCTTGTGAAACGGCGTGTGCTGTGACTTTAAAATAGAACGTCCAAACAACAATATTTTCTGAATGTTTGGACCTTGGCGGCAGTATAGTTTGATGAATGTGAATAAAATTTCGAAGTGTTAGAGGTTTCTGTGGGAGTGTTTGGTCCAAACTACTTTATAATATATACATGGACATAACAATTAATTGAAATTAAGACAGGGAACCCCCATAAATAGTCACCTCTCCTTTCCAGTGTGTGTGTGTGTGTGTGTGTTGATCTTCATCTAATAGTCCGATATTAAGTACGAATACAAGTATAAATCTCCTCATGCTCCTGTTCTGATCCAACCTCAGAGGATCCAACATATTCTTTGATTTCGATAGCTGATCAAATTCACTGATCGATCTATTTAATCATATAGGTGAAAATATGAACTTGAAAAGAAAACCTTATTAGATTGTGACCTTTGTAATAAAGATGGTATTGATTCATTAATTTTGTTGCAAATCAAACGAGTTAATGACATATCGATGCAAGAAAAAAAATCTTGTTCGATCACCTTCGTGACAACAAAAATATTAACGGTAATAAAAATAAATATAAGATAGGAAAACCACTTTTCCCACAAAATAGGTGACCGTTTTAATCGGCCGTACAATACATTGTGTGGTTCATGTAATACACCAGCCATGTGTTACCCTAGCTTCACAACTACTAGGAAGGGTGGGGGATAGCCGGGCTAAGGTGTGGGGCTAAAGTGCAGGGGAAATGACGGGGTTTTGACATTATTATTATTATTTTTTTAGGATTTTTATTTGTTTGTCTTTGATGATTCATTGACTAGTTAGAGATTCACCACGAGGACCGAACAACTAACTAAATGTTGTGAACCACTGCAGAAGCTGAGGATGAGGTTATGGCCATGTAAAACTAGTTTAAGCCCGCCAGTAATTTTATATTACTAATCGTTCCAAGGCGATACTTCTGTTATGGTTCTTATTGGTTTATGTCTTGTGTTGTTTGCACTTTATGTGTGTTTTCATATTTTTAGTTAGGTTTGGGTAACTGAGTGGCCACCTATTGGGAAATAACTCTGTGTGTGTGTGTGTGTGTGTGTGTGTGTGTGTGTGTGGTGCAGTAGTTACAAATGACTAGTGCATAATATGTTGTGTTATACTTTATAATTTGATTAATGTTTTTCATACTAAATGTTGATAATTTCGGCAATAAAATACACTACCACGGAGGGCCAACAAAACATATTATTCTCTAATAAATCTAAATAGGTGTTAAGTTTTGGACATCTTAGCATATCAAGTGTCACGAACTTCGTTATAATAATTTGGTAATTATTTTAGTGATTTATCATCAAATTGTTTAGTTTTATTGATGCCAGTATCTCTATACCAACATGTTCTTACGTTTCAATTAACAATCATTATTTTCACATTAACCCCACCACAACCTTTCAGCCAATATGTTATTTGTCTATGACATAGTTTAACCATTTAAAATTCCAGCTAATAAATCATAAGAGCGACTTTGTGCATTTGAGCTCTTTTAAAACGGATGTACAAATACCATATTCTGTTGTCATTTTATTTTTGACATGTCGATAATACACTGTTCAGGACACAGGTCACGGTTGAGGTCTTTGGAGTTCTATCCTTGTGGACAAGGGGCTTAGTTATGCCCTTTCAGCTGAGCAAAAGCGGTTCACTTTATTTGAGCCACCTCGTGAGAAAACCAACAATCTGCATATGCGAAAACAAGGACGCAGATCAGCTTCGCGGTAACCGCGAATCTGATCAGCGCCTTTGTTTTCGCTACACGGATAGTACACTTCCTCTTCTTCTTAAATCCGAAATTTCAAGCTTCTAGCCTGCTTCTGTGACTGTGCAGCCTGATTTGTGTCAGACCTGTTCGGAAACCACATTGTTTGTTTTCCCACGAGGTGGCTCATTTCCTCACCCACTAGTCAATTAAAATCTGTCACTTTATAACTATACGAGCATGCTGATATACATGGAGAATGAATGGGACAGCAAGCATTGACCACGCGAAAATTCTTTCAAAGCGTCGTCAATACATCGGAGAAAAAAAAAGTTAAAAAAGAACGACAATGACATTTTAGAATTGAATAGATTGATTTGCAAAAAAAAAAAACAAAAAAAAAAAAAAAACAACAACAACAACAAAAAAAAAAAAAAAAAAAAAAAAAAAATAAAAAAAAAATAAAGTGAACCGCTTTTGCTCAGCTGAAAGGGCATAACTAAGCCCCTTGCATACCCCAGTTTTACTACATAAAAGTGGGGTATACGGGGGTACTTATTTCATGGACATGTTTTCCTGATGACTTTCCTTTCCTGATACATATAATCATCTCTCCTAATATATATATAAATAAAAAGTCAATGAAAAAAGTTATTCGCTGTCATAAAACAATCATATAATGGAAGTTAAATTCAAATTGTTAGTCGTTTTTTGTCGTTTTTAACAGCTCATGTTTGAGCACCAACCGTTGTCCATTGCATCGAAAGGGTAAAGATTCAGCTGCAACCCTGAACATTTTGTTAGCCAATTAGCACTATTGCTGTATGCATATTAGTGTTGTTTGGTCTGTATCTTTTGAACACACATTACTTTTTCTGTATGTACGGCCACAATAAATATTTACTGTAGATATGGTTTTTTTTGTTCTAAAAGTACCCAGACGAAACATTATGATGAAGATCAAAGTTAAGACACCCAACAAAATATTCATGAAAGTTGATTGGTTTTACTTAGGTTTTGCAAGCTGGAATGAAAGTCTAATGTAACCGGCTCGGTAGCTCAGTGGTAGAGTTTTCCCACGGTAAGCGGGAGACCCTGGGTTCTAGTCTCGGTCGGGATACGTTCTTTTTCCGCCCCTGTTACATTTGGTGGCGAGTTGTAAGAAATCAATCAAATGTTACGCTTTCATGCGCAAAGACCGGGATTTTAAGATATGACATGAAATGTCGCTTTCAAACATTCGTTATTATTATTATTGTTATTATTTTTTTGTTTTTTGTTTATCACCTATGCTGATGATGTTGAGGATTTATGTAAAAGAATCAATACTGCCATAGGTTATCTGTTATATTCTATTTAAATCATTGGTACATTAGTATTAACAGAGTGTTCAGAATGTTCATGCTGATTTCTATTAGATAAACAATGCTTTCATTAAGAAGATTTTTTTTTGTTCAGCATAATAAAGATAATTGCTAAATATCCACACTTTTATAAGAATCCTGGAAAATTGATCTCTTTAACAGGTTTAAGAGAGAGAGAGAGGAGAGAGAGAGAGAGAGAGAGAGATATCCGAGAGAGAGAGAGAGAGAGAGAGAGAGATCTGAGAGAGAGATCTGAGAGAGAGAGAGTGAGAGAAAGAGAGAGAGAGACTGCTTCTAAACTTATAAAAGACCTTAAAGGGGTCAAAAAATATTACAGCGTATAGGCACGTTGACATGTTACAGCACTGTAGCAACGATAAGTGTCCATCAACGACTTCTGTTCACCATGGACAATAGTCGTTGCGGCCGCAACGACTTCTGTCCACTAGCTAAATGGACAATAGTCGTTGAGCATGTAGATATAAAAATTATTTTCAACGACTACTGTTCATTTTCATAGAGCACTGCGAAAAATGCCGTTCTGTAAGTATACACATGGAAATAAGTTAGGGAACACTTTTAGCCCTTGGGGAAAGTTTGAAAAAATCCATTTTCCCTTTTTCTGGCGATACTGATATTTTTATCACATAAATGTCATACCTTGGCCTAGCTACAGACCAATTTATGGAAATTCACAACCTTTTGTCTTTGTGCTACGGAGGATACAATATAATATATGCGAAAAACTCCATTTTTACTGAATACAAGTTTGCCTTTTTGCTTCTGCACTCCGCAAAACTCAATTTTTGAAAGCAAAACAGGAATAAAATGTTGAATCTGATCGTTCTGAATGAATTAACGACTTCGGACCTGAAACTTCATGCTTCATCTCCAAACCAACTAATCATACAAAATCTACACTTTGCATTGATTTCTATGGAGAGCAAAATTCTTGGATAGTTTGCAAATAAAGCCGTAAAAGAATAATTCCACTATGACACTATAGCCAGAATGTCCATGTTCAGATTCCTAAAGGGTCATATCGAATATCTGGCCCAACATTTACAACCTGCAAAATGTATACCCAAATAACAAAATGTGGACATGAAACCTACTCCCGGAAAAGTATGGGCCTACCGCCGACAGTCGGTTAGAAAATAAAGAATTTATGATCAAAGTTCCGAAAGCAATGTATCAGCTTTATGCTTACGAAAAATTACGACAACATGAGTTCAAATAATGAAGATATCGCAAAGACTAGCAGTGCGATTCTAAAATTTAGAAAACATTTTCTTAATCAAAGATGGCCGCTCTCCGCCGCAATTTATGTTTGATGCTAACCATTTTCACATTGAAGCAACTTTGGAGACTACAGATTCTGACAAATTGTCAAAACATCCTTCATAATTTTTACAAAGAAGGTTATATACGGTCCTAAGTTGGTAGTCACCTTATTACAGGTGTTCCCTAACTTATTTCCATGTGTATACATACCTTGACACCCATTTAGCAAACAACATTCACGGATGGACTGACTTGTGTTTTGACGGTAAGGATCGGTTGACCTACTTTCCATGGTTCAGTGATTTTGCCTTATATCTTGACACTCAATTAATATATTTTCTTACTTCTTTCAGATTATGAGTAAGTATGACCAGATCTTTGACCCCAATATACTTATAGGTCACTGTGACCTAATTTCACGGTTCAGTGATTTTGCCTTATATCTTGACACTCAATCAGTATATTTTCATACTTTTTTTCAGATTATGAGTGTGTATGACCAGACCTTTGACCCCAATATACTTATAGGTCACTGTGACCTTACATGTATTTCACGGTTCAGTGATTTTGCCTTATATCTCGGCACTCAACTGGTATATGAACAAACTTCTTTCACACTATGTTTGCGTATGACCAGGCTTTTGAACCCAATATACTTATAGGTCACTGTGACCTAATTTCACGGTTCAGTGATTTTGCCTTATATCTTGACACTCAATCAGTATATTTTCATACTTTTTTCAGATTATGAGTGTGTATGACCAGACCTTTGACCCCAATATACTTATAGGTCACTGTGACCTTATTTCACGGTTCAGTGATTTTGCCTTATATCTCGGCACTCAACTGGTATATGAACAAACTTCTTTCACACTATGCTTGCGTATGACCAGGCTTTTGAACCCAATATACTTATAGGTCACTGTGACCTAATTTCACGGTTCAGTGATTTTGCCTTATATCTTGACACTCAATCAGTATATTTTCATACTTTTTTCAGATTATGAGTGTGTATGACCAGACCTTTGACCCCAATATACTTATAGGTCACTGTGACCTTATTTCACGGTTCAGTGATTTTGCCTTATATCTCGGCACTCAACTGGTATATGAACAAACTTCTTTCACACTATGTTTGCGTATGACAAGACCTTTGACCCTTAAGTAGTCATAGGTCATTATGACCTAATTTCACGGTTCAGTGATTTTGCCTTATATCTTGACACTCAATCAGTATATTTTCATACTTTTTTCAGATTATGAGTGTGTATGACCAGACCTTTGACCCCAATATACTTATAGGTCACTGTGACCTTATTTCACGGTTCAGTGATTTTGCCTTATATCTCGGCACTCAACTGGTATATGAACAAACTTCTTTCACACTATGTTTGCGTATGACCAGGCTTTTGAACCCAATATACTTATAGGTCACTGTGACCTAATTTCACGGTTCAGTGATTTTGCCTTATATCTTGACACTCAATCAGTATATTTTCATACTTTTTTCAGATTATGAGTGTGTATGACCAGACCTTTGACCCCAATATACTTACAGGTCACTGTGACCTTATTTCACGGTTCAGTGATTTTGCCTTATATCTCGCTCGGCACTCAACTGGTATATGAACAAACTTCTTTCACACTATGTTTGCGTATGACCAGGCCTTTGAACCCAATATACTTATAGGTCACTGTGACCTAATTTCACGGTTCAGTGATTTTGCCTTATATCTTGACACTCAATCAGTATATTTTCATACTTTTTTCAGATTATGAGTGTGTATGACCAGACCTTTGACCCCAATATACTTATAGGTCACTGTGACCTTATTTCACGGTTCAGTGATTTTGCCTTATATCTTGACACTCAACTGGTATATGAACAAACTTCTTTCACACTATGTTTGCGTATGACAAGACCTTTGACCCTTAAGAAGTCATAGGTCATTATGACCTAATTTCACGGTTCAGTGATTTTGCCTTATATCTCGGCACTCAGGTGGTTTATGAACATACTGTTTTCATGATATGTTTGCGTATGACAAGACCTTTGACCCTTAAGTAGTCCTAGGTCATTATGACCTAATTTCACGGTTCAGTGATTTTCCCTTGTATCTCGGCACTCAATTGGTATATGAACATACTGTTTTCAGGATATGTTTGCGTATGACAAGACCTTTGACCCTGAAGTATTCCTAGGTCACTGTGACCTAATTTCATGGTTCAGTGATTTTGCCTTATATCTTGACACTCAATTAATATATTTTCTTACTTCTTTCAGATTATGAGTAAGTATGACCAGGCCTTTGAACCCAATATACTTATAGGTCACTGTGACCTAATTTCACGGTTCAGTGATTTTGCCTTATATCTTGACACTCAATTGGTTCATGGCCAATTATGGGAAAGTATGACTAGACCTTTGACCCTGAAGAACTTTTAGGTCATTGTGACCTTATTTCACAGTTCAGTGAGTTTGCCTTGTATCTTGGCACGCATTTGGTATATGAACACTCTCCTTTCACAATATGAGTGAGACCTTTAAATCTTAGGTAGTTATAGTTAACTTTCATGGTTGAGTGATTTTGCCTTGTTGAATCAAGGCAAAGAGATGTATGAGCATAATGCTTTGGGTTACAGGTCAGGTTGTCAAAGGTCAGAAGCAGTCGAGCGCGCTGTCCTGCGACGTTCTTATTGTTTTACAAAGAGTTCATATTTTGACAACAACTTATCATAAAATATCCATAGTTCATACACATTAGGTTCCCTGGGTCGGAGTCAGAGGCGGGGCTAGAGGTCAAAATCTAGAACTGCCTAAATATTGTTTTTAGCTCGACTACACAAAGGGCATAGAGCTATGGTATTCACCGCGGTCGTCCACGTTCCCGTGCGCGTACGCGTTACATTTGCGTTTAAGCTTTCTAGAATCTTGACAACAACTCATCAGAAAGCATTGATACTTAAACTATTGATACCCTGTAGGGTTAGCTTACATTCCATGGCATCGAGCCCCTAGGTCCAGTCCCGAGAGGGGTGGGGGTGCTGGAGGTTTTCTGTGATATAGTATTCTAGAAGTCTATATCTTTAAAATCTTTTATCAGTGGGCTTTCATACTTGAACCATAGGTACCTTGTAGGGTTGAGTTTCATTGCATGGCATTAGATCCCTGGGTCCATGCCTGGGGGATGGAACTAGAGGTTAAAAACTAGAACACTGTAAAAATGGATGTGCTGCTGTGTAACTTGTACGAAGAAAGATATCTTACTTCATACAATTTAGGTTCCATGACATCGGACCTCTGGGGTAAAAATCTAGAACTCGCTACAATATTTTTGGCGATTTATATCTAAATAGAAACAACTTACTAAGATGGTTGGTCATTCATCTTTCAACATTGTGGCAATGGCTTGTGTGTCATGACGGTAAGATTGCGTTGACCTACTTTCCGTGGTACAGTGATTATACATCTTGTCACACAATTAGTTTATTTTCTTACTTCTTTCAGATTATGAGTAAGAATGACCAGACCTTTGACCCAAAATATACTTATAGGTCAATGTGACCTAATTTCACGGTTCAGTGATTTTGCCCTGTATCTTGACACTCAATTGAAATATTTTCATATTACCTTCAGATTATGAGTGAGTATGACCCCAATAAACCTATTGATCACTGTGACCTAATTTCACTGTTCAGTGATTTTTCCTTATAGAATCTAGACACTCAATTGATATATTTTCATACTTCCATCAGATGATGAGTGAGTATGACCAGACCTATGACCCCAATATACTTATAGGTCACTGTGACCTAATTTCACGATTCAGTGCTTTTGCCTTATATCTCCGCACTCAATTGGTATTTTTTCATACTTCTTTCAGATTGTGAGTGAGAATGACCAGACCTTTGACCCAAATATACTTACAGGTATAGGTCACTGTGATCAACGTAACGACTGCTATGAACAGTTGTCGTTGAAAGCTCAACCGGTTCTGTCCATCATGTACAAAAACATTTGAACTTGTCTCATACCATTTTAGAAAGCCACGACTAGTTGTTTTAAGAAAGATTTTTGTATCAGGAACTTTAACTGTTATTTGATTGGCTGACTTATATGATTTCATCTGTCGTGAGCAGAAGTCGTTGACAACGTTACGACTTCTGTCTGCTGTGAATAGTTGTTGTTGAAAACTCAAACGGTTCTGTCAATCATGTACTAAAGACCTTTGAACATGTCTCATACTAGTTCAGAAAGCCACGATTTGTTATTTTTAGAAAGATTTGTGCATCAGGAACTTAAGTTGTTAAAAAATTGACTGACTAATGTGATTTCATCTGTCGTGAACAGAAGTCGTTGACAACGTAACGACTTCTGTTTGCTGTGAACAGTTGTCGTTGAAAACTCAACCGATTCTGTCTATCATGAACAAAAATCTTTGAACATGTCTCATACTAGTTCAGAATGCCACGATTTGTTGTTTTTAGATAGATTTGTGTATTAGGAACTTTAATTGTTATTAGATTCACTTACTAATGTGATTTCACCTGTCGTGAACAGAAGTCGTTGACAACGTAACGACTTCTGTCTGCTGTGAACAGTTGTCGTTGAAAACTCAACCGGTTCTGTCCATCATGTACAAAAACCTTTGACCTTGTCTCATACTAGTTCAGAAAACCGTGATTAGTTGTTTTAAGATAGATTTGTGTATGATTTCATCTGTCGTGAACAGAACTCGTTGACAACGTAACGACTTCTGTCTGCTGTGAACAGTTGTCGTTGAAAACTCAACTGGTTCTGTCCATCATGTGCAAAAAAGTTTAAATTTGTCTCATGCTTGACAACTGTTCACAGCAGACAAAAGTCGTTACGTTGTCAACGACTTGTGTTCACGAAAGATGAAATCATATAAGTCAGTCAATCTAATATCAATTAAAGTTCTTGATACACAAATCTATCTTAAAACAACTAATCGCGGCTTTCTGAACTAGTATGAGACATGTTCAAAGGTTTGTATACATGATGGACAGAACCGGTTGAGTTTTCAACGACAACTGTTCACAGTAGACAGAAGTCGTTACGTTGTCAACGACTTCTGTTCACGTCAGATGAAATCACATTTGTCAGTCAATCTTTGAACAATTAAAGTTCCTGATACACAATTCTATCTAAAAACAACAAATCGTGTCTTTCTGAACTAGTATGAGACAAGTTCAAAGGTTTTTGTACATGATGGACAAAACCGGTTGAGTTTTCAACGTCAACTATTCACAGCAGACAAAAGTCGTTACTTTGTCAACGAGTTCTGTTCACGACAGATAAAATCACATAAATCCGTCAATCGTATAACAATTTAAGTTCCTGATAACAACTAATCGTGGCTTTCGGAACTAGTAAGAGACATGTTCAAAGGTTTTTGTAAATGAATGACAGAACCGGTTGAGTTTTCAACGACAACTGTTCACAGCAGACAGAAGTCGTTACGTTGTCAACGACTTCTGTTCACGAAAGATGAAATCATATAAGTAAGTCAATCTAATATCATTTAAAGTTCCTGATACACAAATCTATCTTAAAACAACTAATCTTGGCTTTCTAACCTTGTATGAGACAAGTTCAAAGGTTTGTGTACATGATGGACAGAACCGGTTGAGTTTTCAACGACAACTGTTCACAGCAGACAGAAGTCGTTACGTTGTCAACGACTTCTGTTCACGACAGATGAAATCACATAAGTTAGCCAATCTAATAACAATTAAAGTTCCTGATACACAATCCTATGTATAAACAACAAATCGTGGCTTTCTGAACTAGTATGAGACATATTCAAAGATTTGTGTTCATGATGGACAGAACCGGTTGAGTTTTCAACGACAACTGTTCACAGCAGGCAGAAGTCGTTACGTTGTCAACGACTTCTGTTCACGACAGATGAAATCACATAAGTCAGTCAATATTTTAACAACTAAAGTTCCTGATACACAAATCTATCTAAAAACAACAAATCGTGGCTTTCTGAACTAATATGAGACAAGTTCAAAGGTTTTTGTACACGATGGACAGAACCGGTTGAGTTTTCAAAGACAACTGTTCACAGCAGACAGAAGTCGTTACGTTGTCAACGACTTCTGTTCACGAAAGATGAAATCATATTTGTAAGTCAATCTAATATCAATTAAAAAACCTGATACACAAATCTATCTTAAAACAACTAATCGTTGCTTTCTAACCTAGTATGAGACAAGTTCAAAGGTTTGTGTACATGATTGACAGAACCGGTTGAGTTTTCAACAACAACTGTTCACAGCAGACAGAAGTCGTTACGTTGTCAACGACTTCTGTTCACGACAGATGAAATGACATAAGTAAGTCAATCTAATAACAATTAAAGTTCCTGATACACAATCCTATCTATAAACAACAAATCGTGGCTTTCTGAACTAGTATGTGACATGTTCAAAGATTTGTGTTCATGATGGACAGAACCGGTTGAGTTTTCAACGACAACTGTTAACAGCATGAAATCACATTAGTCAGTCAATCTTTGAATAATTAAAGTTCCTGATACACAAATCTATCTAAAAACAAGAAATTGTGGCTTTCTGAACTAGTATGAGACAAGTTCAAAGGTTTGTACATGATGGACAAAACCGGTTGAGTTTTCAACGACAACTGTTCACAGCAGTCAAAAGAGTCGTTAAGCTGTCAACGAGTTCTTTTCATGACAGATGAAATCATATAAATCCGTCAATCGTATAACAATTTAAGTTCCTGATACATAAATCTATCTTATAACAACTAATCGTGGCTTTCGGAACTAGTAAGAGACAAGTTCAAAGGTTTTTGTAAATGATGGACAGAACCGGTTGAGTTTTCAACGACAACTGTTCTCAGCAGACAGAAGTCGTTACGTTGTCAACGACTTCTGTTCACGACAGATGAAATCAAAGAAATCACTCAATCTTATAACGATGAAAATTCTTGATACACGAATATATCTTAAACCAAGAAATCGTGTTATTTCTGAACAAGCATGAGACAAATTTAAAATTTTGTACATGATGGACAGAACCACGAGTTTTCAACGACAACTGTTCACAGCAGTCAAAAGAGTCGTTACGTTGTCAACGACTTCTGTTCACGAAAGATGAAATCATATAAGTCAGTCAATCTAATATCAATTAAAGTTCCTGATACACAAATCTATCTTAAAACAACTAATCGTGGCTTTCTAACCTAGTATGAGACAAGTTCAAAGGTTTGTGTACATGATGGAAAGAACCGGTTGAGTTTTCAACGACAACTGTTCACAGCAGACAGAAGTCGTTACGTTGTCAACGACTTCTGTTCACGACAGATGAAATCACATAAGTAAGTCAATTTAATAACAATTAAAATTCCTGATACACAAATCTATCTAAAAACAACAAATCGTGTCTTTCTGAACTAGTATGAGACATGTTCAAAGATTTGTGTTCATGATGGACAGAACCAGTTGAGTTTTCAACGACAACTGTTCACAGCAGGCAGAAGTCGTTACGTTGTCAACGACTTCTGTTCACGACAGATGAAATCACATAAGTCAGTCAATCTAATAACAACTAAAATTGCTGATACACAAATCTATCTAAAAACAACAAATCGTGGCTTTCTGAACTAGTATGAGACAAGTTCAAAGGTTTTTGTACATGATGGACAGAACCGGTTGAGTTTTCAACGACAACTGTTAACAACAGACAGAAGTCATTACGTTGTCAACGACTTCTGTTCACGACAGACGAAATCACATAAGTAAGTCAATCTAATAACAATTAAAATTCCTGATACACAAATCTATCTAAAAACAACAAATCGTGGCTTTCTGAACTAGTATGAGACAAGATCAAAGATTTGTGTTCATGATTGACAGAACCGGTTGAGTTTTCAACGACAACTGTTCACAGCAGACAGAAGTCGTTACGTTGTCAACGACTTCTGTTCACGACAGATGAAATCACATAAGTCAGTCAATCTAATAACAACTAAAATTGCTGATACACAAATCTATCTAAAAACAACAAATCGTGTCTTTCTGAACTAGTATGAGACAAGTTCAAAGGTTTTTATACATGATGGACAGAACCGGTTGAGTTTTCAACGACAACTGTTCACAGCAGACAGAAGTCGTTACGTTGTCAAAGACTTCTGTTCACGACAGATGAAATCATATAAGTAAGTCAATCTAATATCATTTAAAGTTCCTGATACATAAATCTATCATAAAACAACTAATCGTGGCTTTCTAACCTAGTATGAGACATGTTCAAAGGTGTTTAGTACATGACGGACAGAACCGGTTGAGTTTTCAACGACAACTGTTCACAGCAGTCAAAAGTCGTTACGCTGTCAACGAGTTCTGTTCACGACAGATGAAATCATATAAATCCGTAAATTGTATAACAATTTAAGTTCCTGATACATAAATCTATCTTTTAACAACTAATCGTGGCTTCCGGAACTAGTAAGAGATAAGTTCAAAGGTTTTTGTAAATGATGGACAGAACCGGTTGAGTTTTCAACGACAACTGTTCACAGCAGACAGAAGTCGTTACGTTGTCAACGACTTCTGTTCACGGCAGATGAAATCATAGAAATCAATCAATCTTATAATTATTAAAGTTCTAGATAAACGAATCTATCTTAAAACAAGTAATCGTGTTCTTTATGAACTAATATGAGACAAAGTTAAAGTTTTTTGTACATGATGGACAGAACCGGTAGAGTTTTCAACGATAACTGTTGACAGCAGACAGAAGTCGTAAATTGTCAACGATACCAGTTTGTGACAGATGAAATCCGTTAAACTTTTACAATTTAAGTTCCTGATACACAAAGCTAATTTTCTTTTTATTTTATACAACACACGACCATTTTCCAAATCACAAGGCAGGCGGTGAAAATGCAAAAACCAAAAATTGTTGAAAACACAAAAAAATTTGGTACCACATTGTTCCTCACTTTCTAACTAAGAAAATGAGAACTCACACTTTATGTTTTCGTTAATAAATTACGGAGTTATAGGCGATTGAATTTCTGAAGTGAAACACATTTAATAACGTCAAGTAAATGGAAACGTCAGAAGTAATCCAAACTTTACAGTGAAGATATAGGCTGATACCAGTCACTAGTAACTTTTGATATCAGTGAGATTTGATATCAGTGAAATTTCATATCAATGAAAATACCAATTTTATCAAATTTTGATATACACTGGTTTTCACTGTAATGTATAAAATAAAAATCAGAATTACTGAAACATGAAATAAGGTTATAGTGACCTTTACGTACTTTTTGTTCAAAGGTTTGGTAACACTCATTCATAATCTGAAAGAAGTCTGAAAATTTACTGATAGCGTGTTAAGATATAAGACAAAATCACTTAACCATGAAATTAGGTTACAGGGACGAAAGACTAGTTTGTTGTCAAATGTCGGGTCATACTTACACATATTGTGCAAGATGTATGCCCATATACTAATTGAGTGATGTGATATAAGGCAAAATCACTGAATCATGAAATTAAGTCACAGTGACGTAGGATTACTTGTAGGTCAAAGGTCTGGTCATACGCCAACATATAGTGAAAGGAAAGACGTATAGCTGCTCATTCGGCTTACAATGTTTTCATCGTTTAAGTACCTGATTATTAATTTAGTTTTTTCCCACCTCGGTTTTTGGAGTGGGAATCTTTTTCTGATTGCGCCTTTTCCTGATCTTTGCCTAATTGTACTCTATCATATACCAGTTGAGTGCCGAGATACAAGGCAAAATCACTGAACCGTGAAAAAAGGTCACAGTGACCTATAAGTAATTTAGGGCCAAATGTCTGGTCATACTCACTCATTAAATCTGAATATCGACTGCTCTGACCTTTGTCAAACATAGGGCCAAACTCGACCTGTAACCCAAAGCAATATGCTCATACATCTTTTTGCCTTGATGTTATACAGAACAAAATCACTCAACCATGACAGTTAACTATAACTTATAACTACTGAAGGTTTAAACGTCTCAATCATATTGTACACCAAGTATGTTAATACATCAACTGAGTGCCGAGATACAAGGCAAAATCACTGAACCGTGAAATAAGCTCACACTGACCTATAAGTACTTTAGAGTCAAAGGTCTTATCATACTAACTCATAATAATAAAGACGTATGAAAATATATCGAGTGTCAAGATATAAGGCAAAGTCACTGAAGCATGAAATTAGGTCACAATGACCCAGAAATACTTTAGGGTCAAAGGTCTTGTCATACGCAAACATAATGTGAAAGAAATATGTTCATACACCAAAAGAAAACCGAGATAAAATGCAAAATCACTGAACCATGTAATCTCTAGTCATACTAACTCATAATCTGAAAGAAGTACGAAAATAAACTAATTGAGTGTCAAGACATAAGGTAAAATTACTGAACCGTGACATTAAGTTACAGTGACCTATAAGTATATTGGGGTCAAAGCTCTGCTAATACTCACTCATAATCTGAAAGAAGTATGAAACTATACTAATTGAGTGTCAAAATATAAGGCAAAATCACTGAACCGTGAAATTAGGTCACAGTGACATATAAGTTTATTGGGGTCAAAGGTCAGGTCATACACACTCATAATCTGAAAGAAGTATGAAAATATACTAATTCAGTGTCAAGATATAAGGCAAAATCACTGAACCGTAAAATTAGGTCACAGTGACCTATAAGTGAATTGGGGGTCAAAGGTCTGGTCATACATACTCATAATCTGAAAGAAGTATGAAAATATACTAATTGAGTGTCAAGATATAAGGCAAAATCACTGAACCGTGAAATTAGGTCACAGTGACCTATAAGTTAATTGGGGTCAAAGGTCAGGTCATACATACTCATAATATAAAAGAAGTATGAAAATATACTAATTGAGTGTCAAGATATAAGGCAAAATCACTGAACCGTGAGATTAGGTCACAGTGACCTATAAGTATATTGGGGGTCAAAGCTCTGGCCATACTCACTCATAATCTGAAAGAAGTATAAAAATATACTAATTGAGTGTCAAGATATAAGGCAAAATCACTGAATTGAGTGTCAAGACATAAGGTAAAATTACTGAACCGTGACATTAAGTTACAGTGACCTATAAGTATATTGGGGTCAAAGCTCTGCTAATACTCACTCATAATCTGAAAGAAGTATGAAAATATACTAATTGAGTGTCAAAATATAAGGCAAAATCACTGAACCGTGAAATTAGGTCACAGTGACATATAAGTTTATTGGGGTCAAAGGTCAGGTCATACACACTCATAATCTGAAAGAAGTATGAAAATATACTAATTCAGTGTCAAGATATAAGGCAAAATCACTGAACCGTAAAATTAGGTCACAGTGACCTATAAGTGAATTGGGGGTCAAAGGTCTGGTCATACATACTCATAATCTGAAAGAAGTATGAAAATATACTAATTGAGTGTCAAGATATAAGGCAAAATCACTGAACCGTGAAATTAGGTCACAGTGACCTATAAGTTAATTGGGGTCAAAGGTCAGGTCATACATGTACATACTCATAATATAAAAGAAGTATGAAAATATACTAATTGAGTGTCAAGATATAAGGCAAAAGTTTATTGGGGTCAAAGGTAAGGTCATATTCACTCATAATCTGAAAGAAGTATGAAAATATACTAATTGAGTGTCAAGATATGAGGCAAAATCACTGAACCGTGAAATTAGGTCACAGTGACCTATAAGTTTATTGGGGTCAAAGGTAAGGTCATACTCACTCATAATCTGAAAGAAGTATGAAAATATACTAATTCAGTGTCAAGATATAAGGCAAAATCACTGAACCATGAAATTATGTCACAGTGACCTAAAAGTATATTGGGTGTCAAAACTCTGGTCATACTCACTCATAATCTGAAATAAGTATGAAAATATATAATTCAGTGTCAAGATATAAGGCAAAATCACTGAACCGTGAAATTAGGTCACGGTGACCTATAGCTATATTGGGGGTCAAAACTCTGGTCATACTCACTCATAATCTGAAATAAGTATGAAAATATACTAATTGAGTGTCAAGATATGAGGCAAAATCACTGAACCGTGAAATTAGGTCACAGTGACCTATAAGTATATTGGGGGTCAAAGCTCTGGTCATACTCACTCATAATCTGAAAGAAGTATGAACATATACTAATTGAGTGTCAAGATATAAGGCAAAATCACTGAACCGTGAAATTAGGTCACAGTGACCTATAAGTTAATTGGGGTCAAAGGTCAGGTCATACATACTCATAATCTGAAAGAAGTATGAAAATATACTAATTAATGTGTCAAGATATAAGGCAAAATCACTGCATCTTACTCAAGTTTCTGGATTTTTCAGAAATGGACAGTTATCGTTGACACTGCAGATCATATCTACCACAGCAACGACTTCTGTCTACAATGGACAGAAACGGTTGAAAAATCAACGATTACTGTCTAGTGGACAGAAGTCGTTGCGGCCGCAACGACTTTTGTTCATGGTGAACAGAAGTCGTTGATGGACACTTATCGTTGCTACACAGCACTGCTAGGTCAGCGGTCACAGTCATATCGCTGTATTACATGCAGTATTTACAATGTACCTTAGTCTTTACGAACTCCAGTCTAGTATTATAACTACTTATTGTTTGACATACCGCCCTAGTCATTATCACGTCATTCCAGACATGTTTAGCTGACAAACAACTAAATTATCAAATACATTATTAGTAACTTGTTGTTTTTTTCCTGACAAAATACTCAAACAGTTCTAGTTTCTACCGTATTGTTAAGTATCTTGAAACAATACAACGGAACGGAACGCAAACGTAAATCATTACGCAGCACAAACACAACACAACACAACACAACACAACACAACACAACACAACACAACACCACACCACACCACACCACACCACACCACACCACACCGCATAACATAACACAACATAACATAACATGTTGTAACTTTTAAAAAATGAAAAACGTCACGCTACGTGACGTAACATGCAGGCATAGTAATACAGCCCCTTTCACTCGAGTTTGCCGTTTGAGCTTTTGCATTACACAAGAAGACCATGTGTTCTGAAGATCTGAGTTTCTTTTCATGCGCCACAAAGATATCTGGATTGACTGATCTGCTTATTTGACTGACAGTTTCAAACTAAATGACTTTTAAAACGACAAACTTAAGTGAAATTTGTATCTTACTACAGCTGTGTGCGGATTTTTGGTCATATAGATACCGATAGGTAACCGCTAAAATTGATTAAATTCTGCTTTTGTTCCTAGTCTATTTTAAATGTATTTTCTTAATACGCGTTGTATATGTTGTGCAAAGAATTTTGAAATAAAAATGTGTTGTAACCAAACAATTACAATATCTTTATCAGATGAGAACCTTTAGATAACTGCTGAATAAATTATAAGAACACCTGGCACCTAGGACACTGTTTCAGTTCTAAAATAGAATAAATGTTACCTGATTCACACACAAACTGTGCTCAAACGGCAAACTCAAGTAAAAGGGGCTGTAATTCTTATAAAGCCAAAACAAGAAGAATGACATTTTGTTTTGAATTTCATGAACAATCGCATTATTGCTTGAAATTAGAATTCATTTATGAATGTATGCGGCACTATTTGAAGCACCTTCAAGAATCCTGTAGAACCCATCGAGGAATCAGAAAAACATGTCCGTTTTATATATTCCCATTATACCCCACGTTTATATAGCAAAACTGGGGTATGCGGGGGTATATTTTTCTTATTTTTGCTCCAAAACATAGATTGTGGGTACTCGTTAGAACCGCCTCGGCGAGACGGTTCTAACGTGCACTCACAATCTATGTTTTGAGCACAAATTAAAAAAAAAATATCATTTTTTTATTCTGGTGAAATTTTCAATTTTTACACCCGAAAAAAATCTCTGTATATTGCATGGGCATGTTTTCGTAAAAATGGAATCAACATACATGTATAAACATCGTAAAAGGATGGAAGTATATATTCTCTTGAGTAATAAAATAACAATAGTCTTTCTGATTATTATGGCGATATGAGTGTTGTTTGGTTTGCTTATTGTTTTCCACTTACAGCAAAGTAGATTTAAAAACAAACACAACATAAAACGAAGGACACACGTTGTTATTATGTATCAAACAATGCCAGTTTATCCCTTTGAACACGCTAATCAAGAAAATAACATTTTTTTACGGGAATGTTACTGTACAGTCCCCTTGCGTAACGACAATCTATATTTCCTCTATTCTAAGGCGTTGTTCGGAACATGTGGTACCTTTGGTTTGGTGAATGGTAGCAGTCAAACAAAGTTTTGAAAGGAAAGAGACAGGTAAAACATGTACGGTTTGTACTACATTTGCGACTAAATGTATAAATGCTTTGCTTGTTTGTTTTGAGGTTTAACGTCCTGGTCAACAATTTTTCAGTCATGTCGGGTTGGAACCACCGCCTGGGTATAAACCAGTACTATGGGGAGTTAATGTGCCTCGCTCAAGGACACAACACGGTGCCGCCATTAGGGATCGAACACAGGACCTCTTGATTCGGAATCCGATGTACTAAGCCAACGCGCTTCCCTGCAACTAAATGCGTTTCAAATGATATTTGTGTCAGGGATGTAAAGGAATTTCTAGCCCCGAACGCAAAGAAACCCGAGGTCCCAGCCCAGAATGCAACCTGGAAGTTTCTAGACAAGAAGGCTAGGTAACCTCTAGCACGAAATGCAAGGAAACCCCTACACCAGAATGTAAGGAAACCTCTAGCCAAGAATGGAAGGAAATTTCAAGCCCAGAATGCAAGGAAACATCTAGCCCAGAATGCAAGGAAACATATAGCCCAGAATGCAAGAAAACCATGAGCCTTGAATGCAAGGAACCCTCTACCGTCGAATACAAAGAAACGTTGTGTACTGAATGCAAGGAAACCTATAACCCTGAATGCAAAGAAACCCCCAACTAGCCCAAAATGCAAGGATAGTGTAGCCAAGAATGCGAGAAAACCTCTTGCACTGAATACATGGAAACTTCTAACACATACTATTTGGAAACCTCTAGCAAACGAAACGAGGGAAACTCTAGCCTAAAAAACACTTATATGGAATCCCCAAGAGTTATTAGGTCTGGCCTTTTATCACTTTGGCTATCGGGAAGGCATTCAACGAAAACCTACGAATTTAATTTCTTATCGATGTAGACGTGCTTTATAACGGACATCAGTTGGTTTCTTGAAATTTAACTGGGAGAACCAGATTGCGTTTATCAAAATAGCAATGGAAAGAAACAACCTGGCAATATAATGATATGTTTGATATGAACTTATTCCCCAAAGAAGCGCTGCGTGTTACAAAAGTATGATGAGGAGAGTGGGGGGGGGGGCACTACCTGGAATGCCGACTTCTATGAATAAGCTTCGTACAATAACAACTCAAGATCTGACTTTTTATTCGCAGCTGGTTAATTGTTGACGCGCGCCAACGCTGGTACAATGTTATTGACCTCTCATACATCTTGTTTAAACTTGGCGCGTTTCGCACGAAGCAACGTCATTCAGACCTTTTACAACAACTACAAATATGCTGCTTCAGCGCAATTAGATATACTAAAACACACCATCCATGCTTTGAAGTCATAAGCCACCATGGTTGAGCTTCAAAGACATTTCAGATGGCAAACTAATTGCTATATTGGCGCATTAACGCTATTTTACTGTCATCGACAATTAAAGTAATTTTTCGTACAATTTCGCATTTAATATGCTAAAAATCAATTTTGCATCTTTGACAGTGATAGAAGTTTGCAAATATTGCACGACATACCCAGAATTAATGTTCCATAGCAAGTTCTTAATTTTAATACCTGCAAAAACATATCGCTCATTTAACACACTTGTACATGTATTGCTAGCGAATCTCAGTGCTTGAACAGAAAGATGCCATTACCATTTTTTTTCAAGTGTTTTATCGTGGTCCAAAGATTAGAAAGAGTAGGTCTCAAACCCAATATTGTGAACGACAGAACAAAACAACTGGAAAACATGTTATCAATAAAATAAACAAGAATCAGTACATTCTGATGTTACGCTATTTGGTCATGGAATCTCAGGTCAAACATGATATCTCATAATCGTGGCTATAAATTTCATAGTTTAGTACCTCATAAGTAACTTTAGCTACGAAAGTCACTTTCAGACACATAAATAAATGACTATAAAGTAAATTAATGCCTAAATTACGAGGTCATGATTAATGGTTACGTAAACATACGTTTATATATTTGTTAGAAATATGGAAAAAGAGAAGACATACACGCTTAATTTGCAGTGTCATGGCAGGCAGCGTAAATGATACATGTAGGGAAAAATGTATGAAACGATTTTAACACAAATCGCTGAACTATATAAAATAGATTCTGGCTATGTGAAACAACAAACTTTTATTACGAAAACACGCTTATGCGTTACATCAAGTTTATCAGCTGAAAAATAACAATTTTCAGATAATAAAACGCAATTCAGGGAGATGGTTCTAAATAGTGCCCATGATCTATAGTTTGAAGTGAATTAAATGAGCCACCTCATGAGAAAACCAACAATCTGCTTAAGCGAAAACAAAGGCGCAGATCAGCTTCGCGGTAACCGCGAAGCTGATCAGCGCCTTTGTTTTCGCTACTCGGATAGTACAGTTCCTCTTCTACTTAAGTCCAAAATTTCAAGATTCTAGCTCTTTTCTGTAACTGTACAGGTCGGTTTGTGTCGGAAAACCACATTGTTGGTTTTCCTACGAGGCGGCTCAAATAAAATGTAAAAGCTGGCGGCTGAGACACAATCAGGGTTGCCTTTTGTGTTGCACTTGAGGCAAAAAAGTAACCTCTTTGTATTTTCATTTTTCTTGGTTTATAATAATGTATGACCTATCAGGTTTATATTCCAGTAATAATTCTTTTGGCTCTCGTGTTTTTCAAATTTCACCATAGTGGGAAATGGGAATAGTTCAGAAAAGGAGCTTCAAGCCAGTGTTTTGGGCTGCTTAAATAAGATCATATGCAGCCTAGATAAGTCACTGTTCCATGCTGCAGTTAATTTAATACAATGTAACATGTGTGGTTGCATATGAAAAATTGAAGGAAACCTTGACTGCAACACACATTTTATTTCTAGGGTGTCTCTTAACATGGGGCTACGGACTCTACAGGCCATAGAAAAAATTAATTGTGCTATATCTTCTGTCCTTAATAATTTCTGAAGATATCATTTTGATGGGTTGTACTAGACCACAGTCTGAAAAACAATCAGGCCATATCATCTCATCTAATAGGAACCTTATCTTTTAATCTCATTTCAAACCTAGGGGCTACGGACTCTACATAAAAATGACTATTTTTTGAAAATCATTGCTCTTCTCTGAGAAGTTAATTTCAATTTTTGTTGATTCTAATCTGTCATTTGGCTTCATCAAGAAAGACTAAATACAAAATAAAACCATTTAAAGCATTTGTCCAATTATTTCAATATGTGAACTGTAAACACCATGAAAATCTTAAAAATACTACAAATGAACAGTTTCACTTCATTCTCCATATTTTCATTAATTTTAGTCCAAATGCAAAGCCGTAAAAAGTATATTGCAGGGGACATATGTCTCCTTAGCTCTAGAGCCATATGCAACATATTTCATTCATGAACATTAAAGCAAACATGTTTACAAAACACCCAAAATAAAAGTGCAACATCATAACATGTGAAAAACATTGTTTTTTTAGCATATAATCTCTCCCTGACGCAAAATATTGTACACAATATGGTATCATTATATATCGCCAGAAAGCTTATTATCCCAGTGTTATAATAGAATAAAAACATTAGGTATTGGATAATATCCCACTGAGTTACAGATGCATAACATGACCAAGGTAGTAAAGGCAACCCTGATTGTGTCTCAGCCGTATTATAAAGGTAGGGTGTAAGGGGATATACATTATACGTGCATGTTATCATGATAAAATGTTTATTAAAATGTTGCTTGGCCCACCGGGGTTCAACCGGTGTTTTTCTTTTTCTCCAGATTTTCAGTGATGTTGTTTGGCGCCCAGGGATCTCCATGGCCGGGAAGCTTATTGTATCTGTGAGTCCTCGTTTTTATCACGGTGTTTATTATGATTCATTTAAAGATTGAAATTCAGATTTTAGCTTTCACTGGATGATGAAAACATTACAGCTGTTTTAATGTTTGTGAAGCCCGAAGGGCTTCTCGGAGACATTAAAACAACTAATGTTTTTCATCATCCAGTGAAAACTAAAATCTGAATTTCAATTAAGTTCATGTAACTGAGTGGCCGCCTATTGGGAAATAGCTGCTCACTCGGCTTATAATATATTTCCTTAAGTTAGTATAAATACCTAATTGTCAATTTAGTTTTTCCCACCTCGTCTGATTGCACCATTTTCTGATCATTGCCACATTTTGCCCTTTTGTCTCTAATAAGGGAAACAGAAAATATAATTATCTTTGTATCATACATACATGTATATTCACAGACGGAAAAATGTTACATAAACTAAATGATTATGATGACAATTTATTGCTGTCTACAAATGTTATCTATTTATTGCTGCACGTCAGGGGCATAACGTATGAGGTTGTATGCAGTAAATTTCATACATGTATAACAATTTACGATCTTGGTGGCGTTTAATGCAGAATACACTAATGTGAAGGTACAAATTTAATTATCCATTCTTACTTCAAAATGAAAGAGTATCGTTCTGTTGATATTCTGCTTCTCAAACCAATGAACCTCCTCAAAATTTTGAACTTACCTCGTATAAAACTATTGCCAGAGATGTGATAAAATATGCCATTTTGGACGTGTAAGCAAAGAGGCGCAGAGTTAGTAGTAGAATTAAAAACGTTTTATGAAAAAATGCGAGCCGCGTCATGAGAAAACCAGCATTTTGCATATGCGGAAACAAAGGCCCTCATTAACAATACATCGACAACCATAGACCATGTGAAAGACAATACCAGACAGAAAAAAGTGAAAGTATTGTCGAAAGAGAAAAGCTCAAAAACCTGACGGTTGACACTGTTCACTGTATGTAACAGATGTTTTGCTATTCATTTCTTTCGATTCAGTGTCGCTTCCCTTTCTTTCGAAGCCTTTTTACAATATATAGAAAGTGTCTTTCACATGGTCAACGGTTGCCGAAGCATTGTAATGAGGGACTGCCCATGTATCAGCATGTTTGTATTGTCACAAAGTGACACGTTTTAATTGAATGGGGTAAAAGAAACGAAAAGAACGAAGTACCCCATAATAAAAGCCATAGTCCATCACGACATGAGTATGTAGGATAGCACTCAAATATTAATGTCGGCATACAAACCGTGACAAACGTGCCCTGGCCAGTGTATTTTCGACAAGATGAAAATTATAAAAAGACACCAGACCATGGTTTTTGGACACAAATGGCAAAATTTCATAAGTAAATCGATGAAATACATAATGACCATATTATTGTAACCAGGCCCGCAACAGTTGGTATGCTATTGTAACGAACAGCCGAGCCAAGCCACAGCAAACCCCATCGGTGGAAAAGCATGCTCAACCACCAAGGGTGGTTTACTGCGCTTTATACTCAACACTTACTCGATTCACAAAGTCTCGAGTTTGAAATTTGCATATTTCCAAGGGAGGCTATCCCCGTTACATTACTTCCCCCTCCGAGAAGACTCGCCCCGAGTCTTTGCCTGGGGACTTCATGGGTAAGGCAACCCCGGTCTGGCGGTTGTCATCACCCCGCCGCTGCCACCAAATGTAACGAATAGCCGAGCCAAGCCACAGCAAACCCCATCGGTGGAAAAGCATGCTCAACCACCAAGGGTGGTTTACTGCGCTTTATACTCAACACTTACTCGATTCACAAAGTCTCGAGTTTGAAATTTGCATATTTCCAAGGGAGGCTATCCCCGTTACACTATGATGTAAAAAAGTTAACACATACATTGTATTTAGATTTATTGAGAAAAAAAAGTTTAGCTGGTCTTCCGTGGCAGTGTATTCTATTACCGAAATAAACCACCTTCTACACCAAACAATTATATTAATTACAGTATACTTAAATACAGAGAATAAAAATGTGATGAAATAGTACATACATGTATGTATAGTAACTTGGTTCCATAACTATGTTTGCCAATATTGTAATCGTCAATGGTTTGCTTTCATAAACATAAATTGAGCATAAATACACTATGTATTTTAAGATTTCTTGTGCTGAAAGGTCATTGACTCGTTTAATAAGTAAAGAAAGAAGGATTTTTATCTTTAATGCAAAGCTCACAATATAATAAGTTTTGCTTTTGATGAACACATTTTCATCTGTGTGATTAAATAGATTGACAAAGAAGAATGTTTATGCCACAATAACAATATCAGTGCGACATCAGGATAACATGTCCGTGAAATATATACCCCCTTAAACCCCACTTTTATATTGTGAAAATGGGGTTTGTAGGGGTATACCTATTTTCCTTATTTGTTATCCAAAACATCATAATAGCCTTTTTGTCCTTGATTATTCATTGACTAGTTAGAGATTCACCACGAGGACCGAACAACTAAATAAATGTTGTGAACCACTGCAGAAGATGAGGGTGAGGTTAGGCGCCTGAGATTTGGCTAGTTTTGTTTTCAGTTGAATTAAATTTTCAATGACCGTAAGGGGGACAGACAGTCTATTTGTGGCTATTTTGATCAGTTGACGATACATTGTTCTTACTAACATGTAATAGTCATATTTGTATAAGCTGGTAGATAAACTGCTACATGTGTCAAAGCTATTGGCCCATTATTTTCGATGTCACAGACGTTTGTTGAGAGTGTCATAAATTGAAACCGGACGTTTGAAAACAGTACAAAAGGAAGAACTGGGGCAAGTAATGTGGCGAAACTTTTATGGAGAAAAATAGTACGCGAGCATTAATTTACCATGCATTTAGTATTTATTTGATATTGTATTTCATAGGGTTGTGTAAATTAGTGTCTGTTATATAAAGATATCATCTATTACTTATGTCAGACTGATACAAATATCCTATATTTAATATGTGCATATGTATTTTATTTGCGGTTTTCTGGGTGTGGATTCCTTCAGGTGGTGCCCATCATTTGGTTGTTACTATCCCTTTACCTTCCATGGGTTGGTGTTACTCAATGCCGTCACAGTGAGGCAATGGTCCTACGTACATGTACGTTGGGACATGTAAGGTATCAAATATGAATGCGACAAGTTGATCAAACCATTTGCAATGTAACACATATTTTCATATTATCACCTCTCTGGCAATAGTTATATACAAGGTAAGAATCATAATATTGTTTTCTTTTGACATTTTGAGAAGGTTCATTGGTTTGAGAAGCAGAATATCTTTGAAGACTTAAAACATAACAATACTCACTCATTTTGAAGTAAGATTACGAAAACTTGCCCATGCAATATACATAAAGGTACAAGTAGGCAAAGATCAGGAAAAGGCGCAATCAGAAAAAGATTCCCACTCCAAAAACCGAGGTGGGAAAAAAACAAACTAACAATCAGGTACCTATACCATGAAAACATTTCGTAAGCCGAATGAGCAGCTATTTTCCCAATAGGTGGCCACTCAGTTACCTTAACTTAACTAAAAATATGAAAACATACATAAGGCGCCAACAGCACAAAAATATTTTAAACACCAAGACATAAAACAAAAAGAACCACCACAGAAGTATCGACTTGGAACGATCAGTTAGAGATAGGAAAATACAAACTGATTGCAAGCAATCCCTGAGGATTATACAGAGAATTTTTTAGCTTTAAAAATTGAACATTTTCAGCTGAAAAAATTGATATTTTTCTTATTTTTGCTCAAAACATAGATTGTGGGTACACGTTAGAACCGCCTCGGCGAGGCGGTTCTAACGAGTACCCACAATCTATGTTTTGGAGCAAATATAAGAAAAATAGGTATACCCCTGCATACCCCAGTTTTACTATACAAAAGTGGGGTATGAGGGGGTATACATTACACGGACATGTTTTCCTGATGGAATGGATAATTAAATTTGTACCTGCATTAAACGCCACCAAGATCATAAATTGTAATAATAAATTTATTGCATACAACCTCATACGTTATGCTCCTGACATGCAGCAATAAATAGATAACATTTGTAGACAGCAATAAATTGTCATCATAATTATTTAGTTTATGTACCTTTTTCCGTCTGAGAATATATTCATGATACAAAGATATTTTTTCTGTTCCATTAGAAATAAAAAGGTAAAAATAGGCAATGATCAGGAAATTGTGCAAACAGACAAGGTGAAAAAAAACTAAATTGACATTTAGGTACCTATACTAAGGGAACATATTGTATTAAAGCCAAGTGAGTAGCTATTTTCCAACAGGCGGCCACTCAGTTACCTGAACTGAACTAAATATATGAAAACGTTCATAAGGAGCAAACAGCACAAAAATATAACACCAAACATAAAACAATTAGAATCACAACGGAAGTATCATCTTGGAATGATCTTAAGGTTTTGATTTTGTAAAACTGTAATAGACATTGATGAAAGGAATTGATTGCAGAAAACCTCAGCAAATTACAAGGACTGGTTCCAGAGATAGCTTGATTTGAAATTTTGCATTTTATCTCATGAATATTCATTAGTTCTACTATGACGTCATAGTAGAACACTGAAAATGTTGAATATCACTACAAAAAACAATTAAAACAAATAATTTATCATTTGAAAACAATTTTATATCATTGATACACCTTATTGTTTAAGATTCAAAACTTTTTTTGAATGAACATTCATTTTGATTTTTAATTTTTTCACCAAGGGAGACTACTCTCATATGAAATTAGGTTGTTATTTACAAATGGTCCTATGTTTTTTTAGCCGATGGGAATATTTGGGTTTGGTTTTCGGTAAACAAGTCCCAAGAATAAATGGGATCAGCAGACAAATAATAAAAAGGATCTAGAAGAACTTTTGAATATCCCCTTTAAAATGACTGACGGGCTTAAATCGATTTTACATGGCCATAATGTCACCCTAACTTCTGCAGTGGTTCACAACATTCAGTTAGTTGTTCGGTCCTCGTGGTGAATCTCTTACTAGTCAATGAATCATCAAGAACAAACAAATATTAATGAATCATAATAAACACCATGATGAATCAAAACCAGGACTCACAGATACAATAAGCTGCACGGCGATGGAGATCCCTTGGCGCCAAACAACACCACGGAACATCTAGAGGAAAAGAAAAACACCAATTGCCCTCTGCTGGGCCAAGCAACAATTTTAATCAATATTTTATCATGATAACATGCACGTATAATGTATATATCTTTTTTTTTCCTGGGCGAGACCAGTACTATATGAGGTTGTTTTTTGTGGATTTGTTATTCCGGGAGCACCCGAAGGCTCAATCGGGAAGGTTGTTTTTTGTTGTTGTTTTTGGAGAAGCCCGGGATCGAACCTGCGACCCCTGGTTTACAAGGCGAGTGACTTAACCACTGCACCACGGAGGCTTCTAGTATATTCCTTTACACCTTACCTTTATAATATTTTTATTTTATTTTATTTAATTCACTTCAAATTATAGATTGTGTGCCCTATGTAAAACCATCTGACTGAATTGCACTGTTTTATCTGAAAATTCTCATGTTTCAGCTGAAAAACTCAATATGTAACGCATTTAAGCGTGTTTTCGTAATACACGTTTGTTGTTTTACATAACCAAAATCTATTTTAGTTCAGCGATTTGTCTTAAAACCGTTTCATACACTTTTCCCTACATGTATCATTTACGCTGCCTGCCATGACACTGCAAATTAAGCAGTGGCGTGTATTTACTTTTTTCCATATTTCTAACAAATATATAAACGTACGTTTATGTAACCCTTAAGCATGACCTCGTAAGTCAGGCATTAATTTACTTTATTGTTATTTATTTATGTGTCTGAAAGTGACTTTTGTAGTTAGTGTTACTTACGAGCTACTAAAACTATGAAATTTATAGCCACGATTATGATATATCATGTTTGATCCGAGATTCCATGACCAAAAAGCGTAACATCAGAATGTACATGTTCTTGTTTATTTGATTGATGACATGTCTTCCAGTTGTCTTGTTCACAATATTGGGTTTGTGGCCTACTCTTTCAAATCTTTGTACCACATCATGAAAACATGTCCGTGTAAAGTATACCCCCTCAAACCCCACTTTTATATAGCAAAACTGGGGTATGCAGTGGTATGCCTATTTTTCTTATTTTTGCTCCAAAACATAGATTGTGGGTACTCGTTAGAACCGCCTCGGCGAGGCGGTTCTAACGTGTACCCAAAGTCTATGTTTTGAGCAAAAATAAGAAAAATGACAAAACTTTTCTACTGAAATTTTTCCTTTTTTACAACTTAAATACTCTCTGTATATTACATGGGCATATTTTCGTAATGTATAGTTCATGTGATCATCATGTGATATGCTAAACAGTATGTCGCTACAGATTGTTATGCTTTATGTATAACGTTAATGGCAACACTGGGGTTTGCCCATGCAATATACAGAGATGTTTTCAAAATTTTTCATGTTTTCACAAAAAAAAAAAAAAAAAAAAAAAAAAAAAAAAAAAAAAAAAAAAAAAAAACTCTCCTTGGAAATTAAAAAATGCTATTTTTAATATTTTTGGCTCAAAACAATGATTGCGGTCCTAACAATGATTGCGGTCCTACCAACAATCTATGTTTTGGATCAATAATAATAAAAAAAAATTATACCCCTGCATGTAAAAGTCAGGTGTAAGGGGGTATACTTTTCATGGATTTCATGGATATTTTTCCTGGTGATGTTCCAGTGTGTTGAATTATTAATGGTATGTTTTTATAGGTATTGAAATTACGAACCTTGCTATTGGATTGCTATTGGACATTAACACTGGGTATGTCGAGGTTTGGAAAACGTGCAATATTTGCAAACATCCATAACTGTCAAAGGTTCAAAGTTAACTTTGAGTATATTAAATGCGAAATTGTGCGAAAAATTACTTTTTATTGTCGATGGCAGTAAAACAGCGTTAATGTCTCAATATTGTAATTAGTTTGCCATCTGAAATGTCTTTGAACTTCAACCATGGTGGCTTATGACTTCATGACATGGATAATAATGCATATTAGCATATTTTAATGCGCTGAAGCAGCATATTGGTAGTTGTTGTAAAAATTATTCATTCAGGGACCGCGCACTCAATGGCTTTGTTTTCGTACGAAACGCCTCAAGTTCAAGCAAGATATATACAGGATTTGTTGTGTGAACACGAAGCTATACGAGAAAAAACATTTTCAATGTCACGAAAACAAAACATTGTACCAGCGTTGGCGCGGGTCACAAAATTAACCGGGTGCGGATGAAAAAAGGTTCAAGTAGGCAATGATAAGGAAAAGAAAGAAATTACCACTCCAAAAACCGAGGTGGGAAAAACTAAATTGACAATTCACTTATACTTAGAAAACATATCGTAAGCCGAGTGAGCAGCTATTTCCCAATAGGCGGCCACTCAGTTACCCGAACTTAAATGAAAATATGAAAACGGCACAAAAATTCGACTTCAAAACATAAAACAAATGGAACAACAACAGAAGTATCGCCTTAAAATTACTGGGGGCTTAAATCGATTTTACAGGCGCCTTACCTCACCCCCATCTTCTGCAGTGGTTGACAACATTTAGTTAGTTGTTCGGTCATACGGTGGTGAATATCTAACTAGTCAAAAAGACTAACAAATAAATCATGATAATCACCCTGATGAATCAAAAACGAGGACTGAACAGATTGAGTAAGCTGCCCGACGATGGAGTACCACTTACTGAAACCGGAGCAAAAAAAAAAAAAAAAAACACCAGTTGAACCCCGGTGGGCCAAGCAACAAACAAGAAGCACCGGCACCAACCAACCAAAATGAATAGCTTTAAGTCGGGTCATCATAGAGTCTGACGACCGACCCACTGGCCTGCAATTCAAGAAGGCAGCATAATTATCAACTATGTTTGGGTTAAAAACTAAGCATGCAGACTGTCGCATAAATTTAAGTTATAACCTATACGTTCTACGAAGTTTAGTGGCTCATTCATCCTACTTTTGTAACACTCACCGCTTCTTTGAGGAATAAGTTCTTATCAAACCTACCATTGCATCCCAATGTCGTCTTGGCACCGCTAGCCTTGCGCTTGTTTCTTGATAGACGCAATCTATTTCTCTCAGTTAAATATATATGATGAAAGCAACTAATGTCCGTAGGAGAAATAAAGCACGTCTGCATCGATAAGAAATTAAATTCGTATGCCTTCCCGATAGCCAAAGTGATATACAAGTTGTCGTAAAAGACCTGATCTAATAACTCTTGAGGTTACTGAATAACAAAACGAACAACAAAAAATGTCATCGTCAGAAATCAGTGGAAACTTTTGCTACACATGTTGACAATAAATAACCCCGAAAAAACCGGGATCTCCTTATTTCGCAGGGTTTTCAAAGAGAAACGGGCATAGTTTGGTGAATCATGTACATAATAAAATGTGCATGGATACAACATTTGCAGATTTATGTTGTGCTGTTTTGAAATCATCTTCGCTGAATGTGGAAATAATAGCTTAACTTAATTAACTCATATACGCCTGGTGGTCATTTTGTGGGTCAGAGGCAAACAGCATAGTCCCAGATGCGACGCCGCAGAACGTGGCGTCCCATCTGGGGCTATTCTGTTTGCCTACAGGAATTTCATCGAAAAATGGAATAATTCAAAATCACTCGCGATGTCCCTCAAAATGAAAGTGGACTCATCCAAATGATAATGATGGGAGAATCCATTCGTCAAATATTGGTTAACTTTACATCTCTCCTGATGTCATAATAATCAAGAAGACATGAGAACCCCAGATTTTGGCCTATGCGAAAACAAAGGCGCAGATCAGTTGTGTAGTAACTACACAGCTGATCAGCACCTTTGTTTTCGCTACACGGATAGTAGGATTCATCTACTTCTAAAATCCAAAATTTCAAGCTTTTGTCTCTTTTCTATATGACTGCAGAGACCAATTTTTGTCAGAACTGGTCGGAAATCCCGCAGACCGGTTTTCTTGCGTCGCGGCTCATTGTTTTTGTTGTTTTTGTTGTTGTTGTTGTTGTTGTTGTCTACTTGATGATTCTTGAGGAATGCTACACTAATAATGTATTTGATAATTTAGTTGTTTGTCAGCTTAACATGTCTGGAATGACGTGATAATGACTAGAGCGGTATGTCAAACAATAAGTGGTTATAATAATGTGTTCATGCTGCTAACTAATGTCGGGAACACTGGAGCTCTTAATTAAAGCCAAAGTAAATGAGGTCTTTGAAAGGTAAATACGGAAGAGTATTAGGGCCAGTTTTTTTTTTTTTTTTAATTTTGAAATTTTGAGTTACTAAGTCGAAATTTCGACTTAGTAACTCGAAATTTCGACTTAGTAACTCGAAATTTCGACTTATTATCTCGAAATTTCGACTTAGTAACTCGAAATTTTGACTTACTATCTCGAAATTTCGACTTATTATCTCGAAATTTCGACTTACTATCTCGAAATTTCGACTTATTTACTCTACTGTACGCCAGTTTCCTGTAATAGATAGTAAGTCGAAATTTCGAGTTACTAAGTCGAAATTTCGAGTTATAAAGTCGAAATTTTGAAATAATAAGTCGAAATTTCGAGATAGTAAGTCGAAATTTCGAGTTACTAAGTCGAAATTTCGAGTTACTAAGTCGAAATTTCGAGATAATGTCGAAATTTCGAGATAGTAAGTCGAAATTTCGAGTTACTAAGTCGAAATTGCGAGTTATTAAGTCGAAATTTCGAGATAATAAGTCGAAATTTCGAGATAGTAAGTCGAAATTTCGAGATAGTTAGTCGAAATTTCGACTTATTAAGTCGAAATTTCGAGTTACTAAGTTACTTACTAAGTCGAACTTTCGACTTAATAACTCGAAATTTCAAAATTAAAAAAAGATACCTGGCCCTAATGCTCTTCCGTAGGTAAATGATCTATATACAATACAATACAATACAATACAATACAATACAATACAATACAATACAATACAATACAATACAATACAATACAATACAATACAATACAATACAATACAATACAATACAATACAATACAATACAATTAAATTTATTGACATCAAACATTTTATAATGCTTTTCGCCAATACAAATAAACAAGTATATCAATTTTCCGGGATTCTACTAAAATGTGTATATTTGTATAGTTGCCAATTGTACTTATTATGCTGTGAAAACTTCTTAATGAAAGCATTGTTTATCTAATAGAAATCAGCATGAACACTCTGTTAAGACTGACTGATACAACATCGATTGAAATAACTGTGGCAGATGTATTGGTTTTTTTTACATAAGTCCCCCACTCCTCCTCCTCCTCCTCGTCATCATCATCATCATCATCATCATCACATAAAATAAACTAACTGTTTACATTATTTACGTTTACTGTATAACACGTGAACGCCAAGCCGGTCATATTGAGCGAGGTTGGTGAATGAACGCAACACAACACTAATACATATATATAAAAAAATAAAAATAGCCGCGTGATGAGAAAACCAACAATTTGCATATACGAAAACAAAGGCACAGATCAGCTTCGCAGTTAGCTTCAGGCTTTATAGGTTGTTCAAACGGCAGATTCTGTGTCCTTATGCCTAGGTTACATTGGCTTAATACGATTAGCTTGCGATGATCGTACTATGCCAATTTTTGCATTTTCGTGCGGCCACCGCAGGGTGACCCTACGATATCCCTACGATTCTACGGCTTCCTACGATCTTCCGTAGCCTCTACGATTTTGTAGTAGTCTGGCTACGGTCTTACGATTTTTAACAATTTGCAAAAGTACTGACTATTACAAAATCGTAGTGGCTACGGAGATCGTAGGAAGTCGAAGAATCGTAGGGACATCGTGGGGTCACCCTGCGGAGACCGCACGAAAATGCATAAACTTGGCATAGTGCGGTCATCGCAAGCTAATCGTAGGCCAAATGTAATCGAGGCATCAATCAGAAGTCCAAGGGACTCCGTGCGATATCCACTTAAAGTCTGCGGAGTCCCGACGACTACCGTACGACCGCCTTGTGTTTTGTATCAGAACGTATAGAGGTCCGTACGGACATCGTGCACTGACACCGTTCGATATCCACTTAAAATCTGCAGACACCTACGACTACTGTACGATCGCCTTGCGTTTTGTGTCAGAACGTCGACAAAAGGCAGATCAAGAAATCGTACGATACCAATATGAATTGTAAACACAAATACACGTGGCAGGTGGAATATGAGAAAAATGTAGACATTCAAAAAAGCATTTATGGCAAACATAACATATTGGAGCTAACAAAACTAAATGAACTGTAAACATCTCCGCTACCCCCATTTTTCAGTAATAAAATCAACCATCATAGTTTATCTTCAACGCTTCATGGATACAAGTGATAGAACGTTGGATGTGATCAACTTGTTGTTAATTTACTGAAAGATGCATGGCTAAAAATCATGTCCGGTAGTTTGGGCGAAATGAATAACTAAATGCGGTTAAATGATATTTGTGCCTGATATGCAAGCCGACCTTTAGGCCAGAATGCAGGGAAATTTCTAGCAAAGAATGCAAATGCAAGGAAACTGCCAGCACTGACTCAAGGAAACCTCTAGCACTGAATGCAAGGAAACTTCTAGATAGTACTGAATGAAAGGAAATTTCTAGCCCAGACTGCAAAAAAAAACAAAAAAAAAAAAAAAAAAAAACAAAAAAAAAAACAAACCTCCAGCCCAGAATGCAAGGAAACCTCAAGTACTGAATGCAAGGAATCTTCTAGCACTGAATGCAATGAAACATCTAGCACTGAATGCAAGGACAAGTCTAGCACTGAATGCAAAGAAACGTCTAGCACTGATTGTAAGAAAACCTCTAGCACTGAATGCAAGGAAACCTCTGGCACTGAATTCAAGGAAACCTCTAGCCCAGAATGCAAGGAAAACCGCTAGCACTGAATGCAAGGAAACCTCTAGCCCAGAATGCAAGGAACCTCTAGCACTGAATGCAAGGAAACTTCTAGCCCAGAAAGCAAGGAAACCTTTAGCCCTGAATGCAAGGAAACACCTAGCACAGAATGATAAAAAAACTCTAGCACTGAATGCAAGGAAACCTCTAGCAATGAGTTTAAGGAAACCTCTAGCACAGAATGCAAGGAAACCTCTAGCCCAGAATGCAAGGGAACCGCTAGCACTGAATGCAAGGAAACCTCAAGCCCAGAATGCAAGGGAACCTCTTTCACTACATGAAAGGAAACTTCTAGCCCAGAATGCAAGGACACCTCAAGAGTTATTAGATCTGGTATTTTACGACAATTTATATATTACTTTGGCTATCGGGAATGCATTTAACGAAAACTCACGAATTTAATTTCTGATCTTTATTTCTTCTACGGACACCAGTTGCTTCCTTCATATTTAACAGGGGGGAACAGATTGTGTTTATCAAAATAACAATGGAAAGAAACAAACGCAAGGTTAGCAAGGCCAAGACGACCTAGCAATGCAATGGTAGGTTTGATGAGAACTCATTCCACAAAGAAGCTTTACGTGTTACAAAAGTAGGATGTGTGAGCCACTAGGATGGAATGCCGATAAACTTCGTAGAACTCAAATTCTGACTTAAAATCATAACACGTTACAGACGTATAGGTTATAACTTGAATGTTATGCGACAGTCTACATGCTTAGCTTTTAACCCAATCATGGTTGATAACTATGCTGCCTTCTTTAATTGCAGGCCAGTGGGTCGGTCGTCAGACTCTATGATGGACCTACATAAAGCTATTCATTTTAGATGGTTGGGGCCGGAGCGTCTTGTCTTTTGTTTGGCCCACCGTGGTTCAACTGGTGTTTTTCTTTTGCTCCGGGTTTCAGTAAGTTATTCGGCTCCCAGTGATCTCCATCGTCGGGCATCTTACTGAATCTGTTGAGTCATCGTTTTTGATTCATAGTGATGGTTATCATGATTTATTTGATTCATTGACAAGTTAGAGATTCACCACCGTAGGACCGAACAACTAACTAAATGTTGTGAACCACTGTAGAAGATAAGTTTGTTTGTCCTTGGTGAGTCATTGACTAGTTAGAGATTCACCACGAGGACCAAACAACCAACTAAATGTTGTGACGCACTGCAGAAGATGGGGGTGGGGTTAGGCGCTTGTAACATCGATTAAGCCCCCAAGTGATTTTATGATTACTGATCGTTCCAAGGCGATACTTCTGTTGTGGTTCCATTTGTTTTATGTTTTGAAGTCGAATTTCTGTGCCGTTTCATATTTTCATTTACGTTCGGGTAACTGAGTGGCCGCCTATTGGGAAATAGCTGCTCACCCGACTTACGATATATTTCTAAGTATAAGTGCCTAATTGTCAATTTAGTTTTTCCCACCTCGGTTTTTGGAGTGGGAACTTCTTACTGATTGCGCTTTTTCCTGATCATTGCCTACTTGTACCTTTTTTCATCCGCACCCGGTAAATTTTGTGACCCGCACCAACGCTGGTACAATGTTTTGTTTTTACGAAATTGAAGTTAATAATTTCTCGTATATCTTCGTGTTGTATACATCAGGAAAACATGTCCGTGAAATGTGTACCCCCTCAAACCCCACTTTTATATGGCAAAATTGGGGTATGCAGGGTATACCTTTTTTATTTTTTCTCCAAAACATAGATGGTGGGTACTCGTTAGAACCGCCTCGGCGAGGCGGTTCTAACGTGTACCCACAATAAATGTTTTGAGCAAAAATAAGGAAAACATGAAGAATGTTCTACTGAAAATTTTCATTTTTTACAAATTTAAATATCTCTGTATATTGCATGGGCAAGTTTTCGTAATGATATCTTTCTTGAACTTGAGGCGCTTCGTACGAAAACAACGTCATTTAGTGCGCAGTCCCTGATTGAATGATTTTTACAACAACTAACAATATGCAGCTTCAGAGCATTTAAATATGCTAAAAACGCATTAATATCCATGTCATGAAGTCATAAGCCACCATGGTTGAAGGTCAAAGACATTTCAGATGGCAAACTAATTACAATATTGAGACATTAACGGTTTTTTTACTGGCATCGACAATAAAAAGTAATTTTTTGCACAATTTCGCATTTAATATACTCAAAATTAACTTTGCACCTTTGACAGTTATATATATATAGAAGTTTGCAAATATTGCACGTTTTCCAAACCTCGGCATACCCAGTGTTAATGTCCCATAGCAAGGTTCGTAATTTCAATACCTATAAAAACATACCATTAATTCAACACACTGGAACATCACCAGGAAAACATATCCATGAAATCCATGAAAAGTATACCCCCTTACACCTCACTTTTACATAGTAAACTGGGATATGCAGGGGTATACTTTTTCATTATTATTATTGATCCAAAACATAGATTGTTGGTACTCGTTAGGACCGCAATCATTGTTTTGAGCAAAAATTTTAAAAAAATAGCATTTTTTAATTTCCAAGGAAAGTTTTTTTTTTTTTTTTTTTTTTTTTTTTTTTTTTTGAAAACATAAAAACATCTCTGTATATTGCATGGGCAAATCCCAGTGTTGCCATTACCATTATACATAAAGCATAACAATCTGTAGCGACAACATACTGTTTAGTTAGCATATCACATGGTGATCACATGAACTATCTAGTGGATATGGAAACGTCAGGATTTTGAGACAATCCTGCACTTCCGGATACAAGTATGAGACTTTCAGAATATGTTCTTTAATTCTTTCTTATAAATATTTTCTCGTTAGCCATCTCAATTTTTTCCATTTTCAATGTGGCTAACGCAATTTTCAAGATGGCCGTCAAAATCATTTGATTTTACGATTAATTGACAAACTATACTACTGGAATTTGTAAATGCGTGGACTTTATTGCACTACTGATTGTCATTGCTTAAAACATTGTTCTGGGACTCATCAACGTGTCCAACAATGCCATAAAACTGCTTTTGTGAAAATAGAATACCGTAAATTGCCATAATTTAAGCATCACTCAACAAGTACACATTCATATGGATCACTACAGGCTCCTGTGTGAAAAGACACAAGATAAAATATGATTTAAGCATTACAAATATTTATTATATACTCGACTGATCTTTCAAAGTTGAACAACTGATATTTTTATTTTAATCATAGTAGTATAGGGGTATATTTAGCTACAATCAACATGTATGTCTGGTCAATATTGTTTTTCTTCTTTGTACTGAGTCAACATTTTTTGCAGTCATGCCTGCACTGAACAAACACTACCTGGTATGATTCAGTTCTGTGGTGAGTAAATGTGTCTTGCTCAAGGACACAACACGCATCCCAGTGGTGACCAAACCCAGGACTTCTCGATGCAGTCAGTCCGACGCTTTACCGCAAGGCCACCACTCTTCCCTGGTCATAATTGTAGAAAAACATAATATTTAACATGAATTTATGTAAAGCACCTTTATTAAGCAGTCAATATTGTCTCCCAAATACTGAGATGTTAGTCATACCATTGAAGATAGGCAGAGGAATGTTCGCCCCTTAATAGGTAATCCTTAGTCGACTGGACAACAGCGTAGAACAGTCACTTGTTAGTCACAGTTTAGCAGATAGCTGTACTGAGTGAAACTTACTTTGTAGAGGTTATGGAAAAAGAGTTGGTGCCGGCTGTACTTTCTCCTAGTGAGAAGAGCCATAAAGGAGAAGTTGGCTTTGTGTCAGCTGTCAGGATTGCCATAAGGCATCAATGACCACCTAATGACTTCGATACTTCCTCTGACGGGCGATAAATATGTCAATATTGTACATCTCATACACCTAGCATGATCAGTCCAGATGAAGTGATATACAAGTGAACATCATGGGTGCATCTGCGATCCAAACATGGGCGTCTCATAAACTGTATGTCATAGTGTGGAGAAAAGACAGGCAGGGTGTCAGAGTGACAAATGTAATGTAGAGCAGGGTACTGGGTAGATTATAGACTGGTGTCATCAAACACAAGCCTTAGAGGCGACTTTTAAGCAAGAAACCACCTTAGAGACTGTGTGTCTCGAAATTGAACCAAAATAAAATGGTATATTTGCATCCAACTGAGTGAAATCACTCTCAGTTTGGAAGACACAGATAAAAACTGGACCATTCTTCAGCTATAGAACTTTTAGGACATCTATCTCGAAAACTCAATTACTGGTGGGCTGTTTGCTTAGTAAATTTTCATCGAAAAATGGAATAAAAATTATTCCTAACACCCCTAAAACGTCACGAAAGTGGACTCATCCAAATGATAACGATGGCGCCGGGATACTCCATTCGTCAGTTATGGGTTAATTAAGAACTCCAGTGTTCCCGACATTAGTTAGCAGCATGAACACATTATTATAACCACTTATTGTTTGACATACCGCCCCAGTCATTATCACGTCATTCCAGGCATGTTAAGCTGACAAACAACTAAATTTCAAATACATTATTAGTGTAACTTTCCTCAAGAACTCAAGAATCATCAGATAGACAACAACAACAATAACAACAACAACAACAACAATGAGCCGCGACGCGAGAAAACCGGTCTTCAGAATTCGGCCGACCAGTTCTGACAAAAACCGGTTTTTATAGAAAAGGGTTAAAAGCTTGAAGTTTTGGATTTTAGAAGCAGAGGAGTTGTACTATCCGCGTAGCGAAAACAAAGCTGCTGATCAGCTGTGCAGTGCTGATCTGCGCCTTTGTTTTTGCGTAGGCAAAAATCTGGGGTTCACGTGCAAATGTTGTAATCCATGCATATTTTATTATGTACACGAATTACCAAACTACATGTTTGTCTGTTTCTCTTTGAAACCCTGTGAAATAAGGAGATCCCGGTATTTTCGGGGTTATTTATTGTCAAAATGTGTTGCAAAAGAAATTTTCAGTGATTTCTGACGATGGCATTATTTGTTCGTGTTGACTGAATTTGTTTCAGCATAACTTCGAGTGAGATGTATTTGTGAATGATTGCAGTCAAGCAAAAGCAACGTTTTGAAAGGTAAGTACATTTATTTTATACTTTACAGTGAAAACCAATGTATATCAAAACTTGATAAAATTGGTATTTTCATTGATATGAAATTTCACTGATATCAAATCTCACTGATATCAAAAGTCACTAGTGACTGATATCAGCCTATATCTTCACTGTAATGACGTCAAAGTTTTTGGATTACTTCTGACGTTTCCATTTACTTGACGTCATTAAATATGTCTCACTTCACAAATTCAAACGCCTATAACTCCGTTATTTATGAACGAAAACATAAAGTGTGGGTATTCATTTTCTTAGTTAGAACGTAAGGAACAATGTGGTACCAAAATTATTTGTGTTTTCAAAAATTTTTGGTTTTCGCATTTTCACCGCCTGCTTTGTGAATAGGAAAATGCCCGTGTATTGTATAAAATAAAAAGAAAATTTGCTTTTTTTCGGCGAATACCAAATATATTTCATCTCGTAAGTTGAAAACATCAAAATTTTCACTCGTGCTGCGCACTCGTGAAAATTCTGATATTTTCAACTCACTCGATGAAATATATTTGGTATTCACCTCAAAAAAGCAAATATCCTCTATGTATCAGGACCAAGAACGAGAACACAACGTCGTAGCCCACGATCACCAACGATGTCTGAAAAATCGTACGGAAAATCGCAGACCAAAAATCGTACGATGATGGGCAAATGTACAGTCCGAAAATTTCTGTTTTGCATTTTGTATTTAAATAAACACGCAATAAGCTCACTATCAATTGGGACAGTCCATTGTAATTTTGATTTGAATTTTTATTCCATTTTGTGATGATTTTTTAAGCAAACAGAATAGCCTATGGAAGGCCGCAGACCATCTGGCGCTTCATGTATAATACTGTTTCTCAATCTCCCATAAATAGGTCGCCAGCTTTTTAATAGTTAATTCATTAGTTTGCTTCTATGTGTACGTATAAATTATATAACGCCACAATGACTCTTGTGTTTTTCTATGAGTTGACTCATAAAATGTGAGAACTTTGGCTTAACAGAAAACCACAAAACATGGTTGACACTTAACGAACAGTATGAAACAGATGTTATTGCAAGTCAATCTATTCAGTTCTAAAGTTTCATTCACGTTCTTTTTATTTTTTTTCTCAGATGTATTGAACGCTTTGAAAGACTTTTCGCATGGTCAATGGTTGGTGGTGCATTCTTAATGAGGGACTGTCCATGTATCAGCATGTTCGCTTTGTCACAAAGTGACACGTTTAATTGACTCGTGGGTAAAAAAAAACAAAGTGAGCCACCTTTGCTCTTTAAATTAAAGAGCACAATAAAGCCCCTTGCCCACGAGAATAGATTTTTAGTCCGGAGACCTCATCCAGACCAGTGTATTATCGACAAGACAAAATGATAAAGTGACAACAGAATATGGTGTTTGAGCATCAATGGTAAAATATCACTTTTGAGTTCATCGGAACAAAGGTTCAATAATGATTTATTAGCTGGAATTTTAAATGGTTAAACTATGTCATAGACAAATAACATATTGGCTGAAATGTTGTGGTGGGGTTAATGTGAAAATAATGATCGTTAATTGAAACGTAAGAACAGGTTGGTATAGTTCGCGACACTTGATATGCTAAGATGTCCAACAATTAACACCTATTTGGATTTAGAGAAAAAATGTTTTGTTGGCTTTCCGTGGCAGTGAATTTTATTACCGAAATTTTCAACATTTGGTATGTAAATCTTAGACAAAACTAAATTATTGAGAATGAAATTAATGATAAACTTTGATAAACTTTAACACAACACAACACATTATGCACAAGTCATTTGTAACCCCCCCCCCCACACACACACACACATACACCTACATACCTACGGGAAAGGGCGGGGTTTATGACTTTTCAGCTTTCAGTGCCCTGCTATAAACCCCACTTATACTGGAAATCAAAACTCTGCTCTTTGCCCTAGCCTTCACCATAGAAAACCTCATTAGGGTAAAAATCCTATTGTCATAACCCCGTCATTTCCCCTGCACTTCCGCACTTTAGCCCGGCTATCCCAAACCCTTCCAGTTAGGTAGGATGACTGGTGCATTACATGTACCACACATGTACCACACCATTGTACTGTAGGGCCAATCAAAGCGCTCCCCGATTTCGTGGGAAATGTTCAGTTTTTTTTTCTATTTCATATTTATTAAATTTATTACCGTCAATATTTTTGCTGTTATGAAAACGAGACATTACGAAAACTTGCCCATACAATATACAGATGATTTTTTCAGAAGTAAAAATGAAAATTTCATTAGAAAAAAATTTGATATTTTTAATGTTTTGCTCCGGGCACCCACAATCTATGTTTTGGTTCAATAATAAGAACACTATGCATACCCCAGCAAACCCCAGTTTTCCTATATGAAAGTGGGGTCTAAGGGGATATTCATTGCACGGATATGTTTTCCTGATGTTTACTCTTTTCTTGTGTCGATAGGTCATTAACTCGTTTGATTTGCAACAAAATTAATGAATCAATTCCATCTTTATTACAAAAGTCACAATCTAATAAGGTTGGCCTTTGAAGCTTTTAAAGTTCATATTTTCACCAATATGATAAAATAGATTGATCAGTGAATTTGATCACCTATCGAAAATAAATAATATGAGCCGCCTCATGGGAAAACAAACAATCTGCATAGGCGAAAACAAAGACGCAGATCAGCTTCGCGGTAACCGCGAAGCTGATCAGCGCCTTTGTTTTCGCTACTCGGATAGTACAATTCCTCTTCTACTTAAATCCGAAATTTCAAGCTTCTATATCGTTTCTGTGCTTGTACAGGCCGGTTTGTGTCGGACCTGTTCGGAAACCACATTGCTGGTTTTCCCACGAGGCGGCTCATATTATGTTGTATGAGAACAGGAGCATGAGGAGATTACTTGTATTCGTACTTTTAACCCATTGTTGATGAATGGACATGCCTATCATTATCAATTGGCACAGTCCACTGTCATTTTGAGGGCCACCAGGAGTGATTTTATTTTTTATTTCATTTTTCGATGAAATTCCTCTATAAGCAAACAGAATAGCCGCAGATGCGGCGTCACATCTGGGGCTATACTGCATGTTTGCCTTTGTCCCGCAAAAAAGGACTCCAGGCTTAAATGAGTTTATACATGCATAATATCGAACTATTAGATGAAGATCAACACACACACACACACACACACACACACACACACACACACACACACACTGGAAAGGAGAGATGGCTATTTATGGGGCTTACATGTATCTGTCTTAATTTCAACTAATTATTATATTCATGTATAAACTAGTTTGGACCAAAAACTCCCATCTCCCATAGGAACCTCTAATACTTCGAGAAATAAGTGGGACAACAACAACAACAACAACGACGACGACGACGGGTTATACTTGCATCAAAACTTATTACGAAAGAAAACATGCCCGTGCAATATATAGATTTTCCCTAAGTTGGAAAAATTGAAATAAAATAAGCAGAAAAAAATTGATATTATTATCTCGGCGAGGCGGTTCTAACGACTACCTACAATCTGTGTTTTGGATCTAAAATAAGAAACAAATGTATACCCTTGTAAACCCCATTTCCACTATATGAAAATGGGGTAAAAAGGAATATACATTACATGTACATGTTATACTGATATATTTACATTTTTCTAAAACCTCCTTAGATGAACTATTAGATGTTCATCTGTGTTCATACTTCCATGAACAACATTGCGGCACGTGACGTGACGTAATCCAAACTTGACGTCAAAAAAACATGAATCTCGCCTATCTGATTGGACGTTGTAAACGTCGACGCCGTTCCGCTGTTTGAACACACACTGTGTGTAGATTTTCTGTTTGCTGGTAAATGTGACTGCCTTGGTGATTTTTCAACAAGCGATAGAGAGAAATGAATGTAAATATGAGCAATGAGTTTAATTTTTCTGGTGTTCATGGAGCTATGAACCGCAGTGGGTCGCTAGCAAAGCTTACATGAACCCCTTCGGGGTTCATTCACTTTGCACGCGACCCACTGCGGTTCATAGCTCCATGAACACCAGAAAAATGAAATTCATTTCTTAAATATTTACATTTTTCTAAAACCTCCTTAGATGAACCATTAGATGTTCATCTGTGTTCATACGTCCATGAACAACATTGTGTCACGCGACGTGACGTAATCCAAACTTTACGTCAAAAAACATGAAACTCGCCAATCTGATTGGACGTTGTTTACAAACGTCGACGCCGTTCCGCTGTTTGAACACACACTGTGTGTAGATTCTCTGTTTGCTGGTATATGTGACCACCTTGGTGATTTTTCAACAGAGATAGAGAGAAATGAATGTAAATATAAGCAATGAGTTTAATTTTTCTGTTGTTCATGGAGCTATGAACCGCAGTGGGTCGCTAGCAAAGCTTACATGAACCCCTTCGGGTTCATTCACTTTGCACGCGACCCACTGCGGTTCATAGCTCCATGAACACCAGAAAAATGAAATTCATTTCTTAAATGAAGCGGAGAAGCAATATGTCAAAAGGATGGTGTGTGCATATTATACATTCTGAAGAAAGACATTGCATATCATTAAAAGACAGCATATGCATTACAACAAAGCTATCCATTTTAAAATCCACCGCCATTCCCTTACACACAGCCTCAAGTCATCAGGAAAACATGTCCGTGACACGTATACCCCTTTAATCCCACATTTATAGCAAAACTGGATATGCAGGAATATACCATTTTATTATTTTGCTCCAAAACATAGATTGTGGGTACTTGTTAGAACCATCTCCAGTGAAAATTTTCATTTTTACAACCAAACGAAACTCTGTATATCGCATGGGCGTGTTTTCGTTATGCATCAGGAAAACATGTCCGTGTAATGAATACCCCCTTGAACCCCACTTTTATATAGCAAAACTGGGGTATGCAGGGGTATACCTATTTTTCTTATTTTTGCTCCAAAGCATAGATTGTGGGTACTCGTTAGAACCGCCTCGCCGAGGCGGTTCTAACGAGTACCCACAATCTAGGTTTTGAGCAAAAATATCAAATTTTTTCTGATGAAATTTTCATTTTTTAAAACGGAAAAAATCTCTGTATATTGCATGGGCAAGTTTTCGTAATGATTCAACATGCCAATTTGTTGCCCCCATATCAGCGCCTGCAACGTGATGTATAATTAGAGAAGTTTATATGCAAATTGTTATACAAATTGTTAACGGCGAAAAAATCTGACATTGTGACATTAATATTGCTTGGTAGACTTTTGGGAGATAAATCAAAATCTATGTTTCAGTGCAAAATTTGAGCGGCTAATGTGTTTAAGCCTAAAAAGGTAGTTTTATATTTGGCATTCATTACGAAAACACGCCCGTGCAATATCCAGCAATTTTTAATGCTGTAAAAATTGAAAATTTTCAGTTGAAAAAGTTGGATATTTTTCTTATTTTTTTTGGCTCAAAACATACATTGTGGGTACAAGTTAGAACCGCCTCGGCGAGGCGGTCTGACGAGTACTCACAATCTATGTTTTGGACCAACAATCAGGAAACTTATTTAACGCTTCACATCATAGTTTTACTACATAACATCATGCAGACATGTCCGTGTAATGTATACCCCCTTGAACCCCACTTTTATATAGCAAAACTGGGATATGCAGGGGTATACCTATTTTTCTTATTTTTGCTCCAAAACATAGATTGTGGGTACTCGTTAGAACCGCCTCGCCGAAAAATATCAAAGTTTTTCTTATGAAATTTTCATTTTTTTCAGGTGAAAAAAATCTCTGTATATTGCATGGGCGTGTTTTCGTAATGAAAATTGGGGTTCAAGGGGGAATAGTTTTCATGGACACGTTTTTCTGATGATAAAGATGCTACTTTATCAATATTTAAGCAGGCAAATGGAATGTGCGGATTGGTTCATTTGAACCGATGTTTTTTTTTTTCTTTCTATTTATGATTCGTTACTCGTAATCTATATGCGTTATTTCAGGTCATGAACTTTTGGTCACATTTGCATAATTTAATATTCAAAGACAAAACACTCACATCAGTGCATACAAAGTAATTAGCATAAAAATGTTAATGGTGAACACCAGTTTAATATTATAATTGAGCCGCCTCATGGGAAAACCAACAATCTGCATAGGCGAAAACAAAGGCGCAGATCAGCTTCGCAGTAACTGCGAAGCTGATCAGCGCATTTGTTTTCGCTACTCGGATAGTACAATTCCTCTTCTACTTAAATCCGAAATTTCAAGCTTCTAGCTCTTTTCTGTGCCTGTACAGGTCGGTTTGTGTCGGACCTGTTCGGAAACCACACTGTTGGTTTTCCCACGAGGTGGTTCATATAGTTTTACAACCGCAGCCCCTCATAATTGCTACAGTGAAAATGCCTTTATACACGGATGTGATAATTGAGCCGCCTCGTGGGAAAACCAACAATGTGGTTTCCGACCAGGTCCGACACAAACCGGCCTGTACAGTCACAGAAAAGAGCTAGAAGCTTGTAATTTTGGATTTAATAAGTAGAAGAGGAATTGTTCTATCCGAGTAGCGAAAACAAAGACGCAGATCAGCTTCGCGGTCACCGCGAAGCTGATCTGCGTCTTTGTTTTCGCCTATGCAGATTGTTGGTTTTCTTACGGGACGGCTCAATTATAAGGATTTTATCATTTCAATATTTTGCAATATAATAGCGCTAGCAATGCAACACACAACCGCATTCTGCCGAAATTGATATTGTACAATTATTGTTAATCGAAACCATTATGGTATTCTTCTTGCGTCATTACATTTAAACTGAATGTTTTAGAATTATGATGAATGGGTTCTAAATGGGTTTTAAATCAGTTTTCATATTTTTACTGATTTATGCCAGTTATTACATTTATATCATCCAACATTAAATTTCATAATATAGTCATACTAATATGGAATAATAAATCACTTAAAAGCGAAATTATGCAACAACATCCTTCAGTTAAGAAGTTAAAAAAAACTGAACAGAAAAAATACGAGCTTTACTTATGCAGTAACTGCACAGCTGATCAGCGCTGTTATTTTCGCTACACGGATAGTATGATTTTTCTTCTTCTTAAATCCCATATTTCAACCTAGCCTTTTTCTGAGACTGTCCAGGCCGGTTTATGTCGGACCTGGTCGGAAACCCCGAAGACCGGTTATCTCGCGTCGCCACTTATACAATGTACGAGTATCTTTGTTTTATCTGTTTATTGTTTTACGAAGCCTTTATAAACTGTTAATGTCTTGCTGTATGACAGAACATCACCATTTTCATGGGAAAAAAAGATATTTTAAATATATGTACGATCATTTACTCAAACCCATATTTTCTATATACAAGTGGGGTTTAAGGGGGTTTACATTTCACTAACATGTTTTCCTGATGAGATGATAGAATTCTTAGAATAACTTTTAATATCGGGTAGGTAATGTACGATTAACACCTCACCCCCTCTTTAATCATTATTGTTTTTTTCTCTCATTATTTCTTTCCTAAACTGGGGTGGTCGACAAATGCAAAATCAATGAACAATTCCTGTTTTTGTTTAGAAAACAACATCCTATCATTACTTTTTACAACTTTGTTACAACTTTGTTAGCGCCATAACTTTGGGTTGTAAAAGATGAGAATTCCATGTTTATTGTGGTAATATTAGCATACGCCCACAACAATTAATAGTAAAACATAAAAAAGTTAACCGCATAGCCATAACAACTTGTATTTCAAGTTTCGATTTTTCTGGCCATCTAGAACGTAATTTTCTGTGATTCAATATCACTCCAAATCGAATTGTCATATTTGATGCCCCGAACTTAAACTCAAATCTCTATTAGCTTTACCAGAAGAAGTTCATTATAGCTTGAGAACACGTTACAGTGATTATCATTGATCAGCGGTCACCCCTATAGGGGTCTCAAACAGTAGCATATTATGACAGGGGGTGAGAGGGCCTATTTATTTTCATTCTTTATAAAATCGAGAATTATTTTAATATTTTGAAGACACAAACAATCCTTCCATCTTGAATCGATTCAATCATTTGCTGATTCGGACCTTATTTCTGTTTCACATGTGGTCAATTCGGACCCCAAACAGATTCTGACATTGGCTAATTCGGACCTTAATCCGATTCGGACAATGGCTAATTCGGACCTTAATCCGATTCGGACCTTGGCTAATTCGGACCCTATTTCAAAAAAATCATTGGATAATTCGGACCTCGATTTTGCGGGGTCCGAATTGACCAGTGGTCAAGGTCCGAATTAGCCAAGGTCCGAATTGGCCAAGGTCCGAATTGTCCACAGCTGAGGTGTGTTTGTAAAACACTATGCCCCCAACTGTATGCTTGTCCCTAAACTGGCAGTTTGTATGATTCATTTATTTCATTCGAATGCAGTCAAATTTAATTTCCTGAAGAAGCTGTTCGGTTGCGTCTGTTTTGACCTCCATCCAGAAACAGAATGTAAGCTTTTTTGCAGGCGAGCTAGAAATGAAGTAAAGCATTAAAAATGGAGTAATTTTGTCAAAATTTGACAGAGATTCCTCAAAAGTTAATCAGGTGATCTTCTTCTCAGTCCCAACCAGCATACCAAATATGAAGGCTCTAGCTAGCTAGCTCAAATACGTTTTGAGATATCTTGCACACAAGATTTTCAAAATTTGTTTTCAAAGGGACATTATTCCAACAAGGGGCATAACACATACATGAAAAAAAAAAAAAAAAAAAAAAAAAAAAAAAAAAAAAAAAAATACAGGCCATCTATTTTTTCATGAGGAATCTGTATATGAAATTTCAAAACCCTATCATTCACCGTTCAAAAGTTTCAAATTTCACCGAAAAAGGGGAAAATCAATCAAAATTTCAAAATTCTGTATTTTTTGTAAAACTTTGACGGAAAGTTCTCAAAAGTTAATCAGGTCATCTACTCCTCAGCCCCAACAAGTGTACCAAATATGAAGGCTCTAGCTTCAAAAACATTAGAAAATCCAACTATTGGCCACAATACTGTTAATGCAGTTTACAATTGAATCTAAACCCTAAAATAAAACAAAACCAAGTCACAAATGGATGTTGAAGTCGTGCTGAATAGAACAGAATACATAAACATCTCTTCATTAATTCTTTATATGGTATATAACATGTATATTATATGTCTAGGGTAGTATTTATACATGTATGCCAATTAAAATGTATACTGTAAGGTTACATATAGACTGAAAATTCATCGAAAGCTTTGAGATGGATGCAAGTTGTTTGAGTGAAGCATACTGATATATATTTCATGTTGTATACACAATTCTCGAATAAATATGAAGAGACTGTAAAAAAAAAAAAAAAAAAAAAAAAAAAAAAAAAAAAAAAAAAAAAAAAAAAACTATTTTATCATGAGGAATGTGTATATGAAATTTCAAAACCCTAGCATTCACCGTTCAAAAGTTTCAAATTTCACCGAAAAAGGGAAAAATTAATCAAAATTTCAAAATTCCGTATTTTTGTAAAAATTTGACAGAAAGTTCTCAAAAGTTATTCAGGTCATCTACTTCTCAGTTCCAACAGATGTACCAAATATGAAGGCTCTAGCTTCAATACTTTTTTTTTAGATATCTTGCACACAAGATTTTCAAATTTTGTTTTCAAAGGGACATAACTCAAAAAAGGGGCACAACTTGGCCATACAAAAAAATACGGGTCAACTATTTTATCATGAGGAATGTGTATATGAAATTTCAAAACCCTAGCACTCACCGTTCAAAAGTTTCAAATTTCACCGAAAAGTGGAAAAATCAATCAAAATTTCAAAATTCCGTATTTTTGTAAAAATTTGACAGAAAGTTCTCAAAAGTTAATCAGGTCATCTACTCCTCAGCCCCAACAAGTGTACCAAATATGAAGGCTCTAGCTAAAATACTTTTTGAGATATCTTGCACACAAGATTTTCAAATTTTGTTTTCAAAGGGACATAACTCAGAAAAGGGGCGTAACTCGGACATGAAAAAAAATACGGGTCAACTATTTTTTCATGAGGGATGTGCATATGAAATTTCAAAACCCTAGCATTCACCATTCAAAAGTTAACACACAGACAGACACACAGAAAGACAGACAGACAAGCCGAAAGCAATATGCCCTTCCAACTTTTTCAAAGTTGGGGGCATAATTAAACGTTGGTAAGGAAATGAATCTATACCGATGATGACTTACTTCTCAGAATAATGAGAAAGTGGGTGGGTCATACCGAGGTTTTGAAAAAATCAAAAATTCTCGACACCCACTTTGGAGATTCTTTCATTTTGATTTTGTTGTAAGGGCTACCAATCGGTAACCCTCTTCAAAGATATTTCAACCTAGCAAAGGTGAGGTTTGCACCTCGCCAGTACTAGGCCCTCTAGCTATCTTCTGTAGTTTTGGTCGAAAACCGACTTGGTAAAGGACGCTATATTATATAAACCGATTTTATTTCCAATAAGATACGTTTGCATTCAAATCGATTCACAAAAGCTAATATTTTCATAACTTAGAGTAAACCATATGTTAAGAAACATTATTTTTATCATTTAAAGATACATAATAATTTAAATACATCCAAGCTTTTTATTTCGTCATTGTTCGGAGAGTAAACGATAAATTGGATGAATTTTCCGATATGTGTATTCATGGAAAAGTAGTTTCCCTTGACTTAAGTTACGCCCTCCGTTACAAGAAATCGCTTATAGTAAAGGTTACACTCTGTCTTATGCCTACTTAACCATATTCATGTATCGATTTTCATTTTTTGTGGCACACGGCGCTCAACGGAGAAATGTAGGGTCTTAGGACAGTATGAATGGAACTTAAAGCAAGTGAATGTAATTACGAAAAACTTTTTTTCTCTAGTGAGCGTGTAGCTAGTTCTACAAGTTTGATGAAGATGAATAGTTGGATGTATCAAGTTAGATACAACATAATGAACCCCTAATGTATCGTATAACTCAGCTCTTAAATAATCATTTGATTCATCAACTCAGACACTATTTCTAAAACAAAACATCAAACATGATATTTTTTTTTCTTTTTTCTTTTTGTCTAAGTCCATGTAACTGCTGGTTTAAAGTGATGCCATTGCACAAATCTGTGGCGCGAGTCTACGCTGAATGGTTTAATTATACTAAATCCTATTAAATAAACAGTGAAATAAATATTATGTAGTTCACAATTCACTTTTGTGCTGTTTGCACCTTATATTTTTAGTTAGGTTTGGGTAACTGAGTGGCCACCTATTGGGAAATAGCTGCTCACTCGGCTTACGATATGTTTTCTTAGTATAATTACCTAACTGTCTATTTATTTTTTTCCTTCCTCGGTTTTGGATATGGATTTTCTTTCTGATTGCGCCATTTCCTGATCATTGCCTACTTGTACATTTTTTTTATCCCCTCGGCCGATTTGGTGTTCTAGCAGGTGATATTCTGTTGGGATATGAACAATTCAGAGTAGCGTTTTTTCGTAATTGGACCCTGACATTGATTCGCTGTCGTAATAACTGTACCATAACATTGTTTCCTTCAAAACTCATTGGTGGACGTGTTAACGCTTAAAAAATAGCGGAAGCAATTATATTATACGTGGGACACTACATAGCGCGGCGGATTACAGAAACCTTGAAGTCATTCACCGTCACGAAGTATAAGGGCAATTGAATAACCGACAGCCATATGTGTCTAGAAGATCGAGGAGTGCCCAAGACATCTTATATAAAAAATGTGAATTATGTTTCCAAAGGTGTGCACGATATACTAAGGGTTTCTTCATACATTTTAGGTCTCAATCTGGTAATCTTGGTTGAGTCAATGTCGACCACGAAATCAAATTAACACATAAATGGGTCACCGGCCCGTTACATTTTATTTACAGCGACGACGACAACGATGCTGCTGCTGCTGCTGCTGCTGATGATGATGGTGATGGGTAATTGGTTCTTCTTTTTTAATCATTTATATTGTAGTCTTAACAGAGTGTTTGTGCTGATTTCTGTTTGATAAACAATTCTTTCTTTTAGAAGTTTTATTGTTTAGCAGAATGAAGATAATTGGCAAATATAAGCACAGTTTATGAGCATTTATCTAATTAACAGCTTTCACACACCCACACCCACACCGATCCACCTACCCACACTTACACACCCACACTTACACATCCACACCCACCCACTCACCCACAGAGAGAGAGAGAGAGAGAGCACGGGGACCCAACTGTTAATCGAGATTATTGATGCGACGTGGAATGTTAATGCATGCTAATATGAAGTTTCGTATGCGTCGGCGATATTGTTACGAATGCGACGTTCCACATCCTCTGCCCTTGGACCGTAAGTATCACATGTTTTGCTCTCGCGAAAATAAACAAAGCCGCGTTTACAAAATCGGCGTCCACTATGATCTGCAAAATTCTTCTATGTTCCCACTTGAAGTCAATTGGAAAACTTACGACACTTGTGTTTTTCAGCTAATGGTTTATAAAGTTGACCTGTAGATACAATTTTGCCACGGAAACTCATTACATTCTTAAATTCCTTTTGTTTTTCTTTGTCTTGGTCGTAAACTGAAAAATGTATAACAGTCGTGTGGGTGTCTTTATTAAAATATGTATCCAAACGGCTTTGTAAATGCATATTTATCTACTGAGCGTGAAAAACAGTAAGATAAGCATCTGTTGTATGCATCGAAGACGTTGTTAAAATTTATTATGCGACACAGATATGCATCGTGGAAGAATGAGACCGCTGATTCAGTAAAATAAATTAGCAAATGTTGCGATATGGAGATAGTAATGCATTTTATTCAATAAATATTTTTAGATACATGTTAAAGGGGTCAACCATGGTTTTTATACTGTATTATATCTTGCAAAGGCTGGAGAAAGTTGTTTGAGCCCGAGGCCGAGGGTTCAAAGTGCTCCCGAAGACTCTTCTAATGTTAATGCAATGAAATAACCATAGTTGATCGCTGTTCTTGTATAACACACCATTCCAATGGAAAACTGCCTCGCAACCGCACCTAAAAACTGCATAAACCCCTTTAATTCTGTTGTTTTCCCCCTGCTTATCAGAAATGCATGGAGCCACCCATATTCAATGATCAAAAATTATTTGGTTTAGCCTTAGATTCATTTAATGTAGGGCAACATATAAGCTCTGTCACTGATATGTCCGAAAATGATTTGCTGTTTCGAGGCAAGAATACATCAGTTGTGTCACTCGAAGGTTTACAAAGCTGAATCAGAAACAAAAAGTGGCATATGCTTTGAAGCTCGCTCAACGAAGTGCATGTAGTCCAAGGAAAAAACGCCATGTAATATTTCGCTTGATAATGGCACTCGTTATGCTTCTGCATGTACGTAAATAACTTTTGAAAGAGCACAACAAAAATGCTAATTCTTCCATGACTCATTCTAGTAGTACGTACCTTCGTCTTCGATGCATACAAAAGATGCTTATCTTAATGTTTTTCACGCTCAGTAAATAAATGTGCATTTACAAAGCCGTTTGGATACAAATTTCAATAAAGACACCCACAGGACTGTGTTATACTCCTTAGTTTACGACCAAGACAAAGGAAAACAAAAGGAATTTAAGAATGTAATGAGTTTCCGTGGCAAAACTGTATCTACATGTCAACTTTACAAACCATTAGCTGAAAAACACAAGTGCCGTAAGTATTCCAATTGACTTCAAGTTGGATCATAGAAGAATTTTGCAGATCATAGTGTACGCCGATTTTGCAAACTCGGCTTTGTTTATTTTTCACGAGAGCAAAACATGTGTTACTTACGGTCCAAGGGCAGAGGATGTGGAACGTCGCATTCGTAACGATTTCGCCGACGCATACGAATCTTCATATTAGCATGCATTAACATTCCACGTCGCATCAATAATCACGATTAACAGTTGGGTCCCCGTGGAGAGAGAGAGAGAGAGAGAGAGAGAGAGATATTCACTAACAGTATGTTTCATACAGGCACTTTTCCTGAATATTAGAGGCCAAATATCTTTTAAAGTACCTGTAGTCGAATTACATGTAGTCGTTAGTCGTTACAGTAAAGGGGTTCCTGGCATCAATTATAAATATAACTATTGTTGTTTGAGAAGGGTGTACTTGCAACATCATTGCTGAGTACGTCCGTACCCAGTACGTTTTTATATCTCTGCCCAGTACGTTATAAGAGTTATCGTTATTTCTTAAAAAAGCTATTTTAAGCTATTTATAAATAGACTTTTATATGTTTTTAACATATTATGACAATTAGTCCTTTTTGTGGTCTAATTCATAATAAGAGTAATTCATAATAAGAATATTTTTATAGCTTAATTTTATTTGATGACGTTCATGTGTAACATTCACGGTCTATATATAATATTAAATCTACATGTAGTCTTCGACTTTAAACCCACCTGAATATAATAAAATTTGAAATTGAAGGGTATATAACTTACGTGTTGTAAAATTTTTAAAGCGATTTTACATTAGTCCGGCAGATTAATTTATACATATATAACAGTCAGATAGTTTTTGTTTATTTACGTCCCAGTAAACGATGTTTCAGTCATTGTCCTGGCGGGCGAAAGCTAATCTAGTTGTTAGATTTGGGCATGAAAGGGCACGTACATGCGACCCATTTCCTACCGAATTTCTTTCTGATTGCATCATTTTTTTATAACCTCTCTATTATCATGATTCCAGAAACATGATCCCTGAACAACAATTTAATTAAAATGCCTTTACGGATGCAAAACTAACACTTATGATGGATATAAGTGTTGTTGTGATCATAAAAGTTCAATCGACGTTTTGGATTTACCCCCCCCCCCCCCCACTCGAACCCACACCAGGGCGGGCCCCGTGGCCGAGCGGTTAAGAGCGCTGTTTCTTAATCATTCGATCACCTCACCGCTGTAAATGGTGTGGGTTCGAGTCCCGATCTGGCCACATGTGAGACAAGCCAAGTTCTGCTTGCGGGTGTGCCAGGGACGTGAAAGGGACGTAAAACTGAATTAAACACACACACACACACACACACACACACACACACACACACAACAGAGACAGAGATGACATGATCGAGTTATTAAGAAACAGCGCTCTTAATCGCTCGGCCACTGGAGCCGTCATTGTATGTATCGAGTCAACAATTGTTAGCTTTCTGAGCCGAAGGCTCACAAAGTGAGATGGTCATGCTCCGGCGTCCGTCCGTCGTCCGTCCGTCCACATTTTCAAAGATCTTCTCCTCTCAAACCGCTTAGCCAATCAAAACCAAACTTCATGTGAAGCATCTCTAGGAAGTGGGAACCAATGTTTATATAAATTGTCCAGGTCACATGACCAAGATGGCCGCCATGGCTATAAATCGCAAAAACCTTAAAAATATTCTTCTCCAGAACCAGAAGGCCTATGATTCTGAAACCTGGCATGGCATTCTGTAGCGCAACGTCCCCAGTAGATATTAACAGCGCCATACTCTAGTGCAACGTCTTCAGTAAGAATGTACAGTGCCGAACTCTACCACAACGTACCCAGTAGGGATATACCGCACAATTCTCTACCGCAATGTCCCCCATAGTGATAAACAGTGCCATATTCTAGCACAACGTCCCCTTGTGGATATTCAATGCCAAAATCTATCGCAAACTCCCTGTTATGAATATACAGCGCCATACTCTACTGCTACGTCTACAGCATCTATAACGCCTTTCTCTACCGCAACCTCCCCAGTAGGGATCTACAGTGCCATACTCTACCACATCGACCCCAGTTAATATCTACAGAGCCATACTCTACCACAACGTACCCAGTAGAGATCAACAGCGCCATACTGTACCACAACGTCTCCAGTAGGTATCTACAGCGCCATACTCTATCGCAATGTCCCCAATAGGGATCTACAATGCCGTATTCCACCACAACGTCCCCAGTAGGGATGTGCATGCAGTGCCAAATTCTACAAAACGTGTCTGTTAGGGATCTACAGAGCCATACCCTACAGCAACTACCAAGTATGGTTCTACAGTGTCATACTGTACCATAACGTAGACAGTAGCAAAACTAATCGATTGATTATTCGATTACTTTTGCAAATCAATTGTAATTGTAATCGAATATAGCCAGGAAAAAATACTTTTAATCGTAATCGTTAATCGTTGAAAGTAATTGTAATCGTTAGTGATTAACTTTGAAAGTAATCGATAACAGGTCTGCCAGGCTCTACCGCAATGGTCCAATAGGGATCTACAGTGCCATATTCTAATACAACATCCCCAATATGGATCTACAGTGCCAAAATCTACCCAACGCCCCTAACCACATACTAAGCAGCTATGTCCCCAGTAGTGTAGCCTGGGTTCCAGTCTGATCCTTTTTTTTTTTTTTTTTTTTTTTTTTTTAATTCATTTTTTCAGCCTAGCCTGGGTTCCAGTCTGATCTTTTTTTCTTTTTTTTTAATTTTTCATTTTTTCAGCCTTGGCAACTTTGATTGCATTACTATACTGCAACGACTACCCTACCCTACCGCAACGTCCCCAGTAGGGATCAACAGTGCCATACTCTACCGCAAAGACCCCAGTACGAATCTACAGCGCCATACTCTACATCAAGTAGAGACAAACAGCGCCATACTCTAGCGCAACGTCCCAAGAAGGAATCTACAGTGCCATACTCTACCGCAACGTCCTCAGTAGAGATAATCTGTCACATATTCTACCGCAACGTCCCCAGTAGATATCTACAGCACCAAACTCTATCGCAACGTCCCCAGTAGCCTAGCGATCTCTGTAGCGTCATACTCTACTCACCCGTCCCCAGTAGAGATAAACAGCCACATATTCTACCGCAACGTCCCCAGTAGATATCTACAGCGCCTTACTGTATCCCAACGTCCGCAGAAGCGATCTCTACAGCGCCATATTCTACCATAACGTCCCCAGTAGGAATCTACAGCCACATGCTGAACCGGAACGTCCCCAGTAGGGATCTATACTCTATCGCAACGTCTCCAGTAAGGAACTACAGTGCCATACTCTACCACAACGTACCCAGTAAGGATATAGAGCTGAACAGCGCCATAATGTATCACAACGGATTCAGTAGGGATATACAGCCACATACTCTACAGTAACGTATCCAGTAATGATCTAGCGTGACATACTCTTCCACAAGATCCCCAGTAGAGATCTTCAGCGCCATACTCTACCGCAACGTCCGCAGTTTGGATCAACAGTGCCATACTATATTGCAATGTCCCCGATAGGGATCTACACTGCCATAATCCACCACAACGTCCCCAGTAGGGATATACGACACTATTCTCTACAACAATCTACCAAGTGATATAAACAGCTCAATTATTTCCACAAGGTCCGTAGTGGATTTTCAGTGACATACTCTTCCACATTGTTTCCAAATTAAACCTTTAATCTACAACAATGTACCCAGTGGAGGTCTACAGCGCCATAATCTGCTACAAAGTCACCAGTAGGGATATAAAGCGCCATACTCTATCGCAACCTACCAAGTAGAGATCAACATCGCCATAATCTACCGCAAGGTCCCCAGTATGTATCTTTATTCCATACTCTACCACAACGTACCAAGTTGGGATCTACAGCGACATACTCTGCCGCAACGTCCCCAGTAGGATTATAAAGTGCCACAACTTCCCCAATACGTATCTACAGTGTCATGCTCTACCACAACGTCCCAAATAGGCATCTTCAGTGTTATATTCTACCACAACGCCCCAAAGGAATCTACGGTGCCATACTCTACCGCAACGTTTCCTTAACCTCAATTCTAAGTTAAATTCGTTTTGCGCAAGAAATCATGGCTGCCTTCTTGAATGACATCTTGAATACGATAATCACTGCATCTTGATAAGGCAATCTAGCCATTTTGTACTGAAATAACCACAGTTTTGCCAGATAAAAACAATCAGAGACCCCTGTTAAATATTATTATATATTCTGGCCGCCATCTTAAACGCCATCTTGAAAATACAAAATTGCTCAATGATGCCAAAGTGGCATCACTCAGATTCTTGTAAGGCAATGCCAACTGAACATAATTCAGTAAAGAAAAAAACTTTAGAACACAATTCCAGGTCAAATTTGTTTTCTGCCGGACTAAGGGGACGGTGTGGTAGATTATGGTGCTGTAGACCTCTACTGGGGACGGTGTGGTAGGATATGGCGCTGTAGATCATTCTGGGGACGGTGTGGTAGGGAATGTCGCTGTAGATCTCCACTGGGGACGTTTGGGTAGGGAATGGGGCGACAGATCTCTACTGGGGACAGAATGGTAGGGTATGGTGTTGTAGATCCCTACTGGGGAAGATGCTGAAGAGAATGACACTGTATATCTCTACTGGGGACGGAGTGGTAGAATATGGCGCTGTTTATCTTTAATGGAGACGGTGTGGTAGACTTCCGCACTGTATATCTCTACTGGAGACGGTCCAGTAGAGTAAGGTGCTGTAGATCTCTACTGGGGACGTTGGGTAGGGAATGGGATGATAGATCTCTACTGGGGACGGTGTGGTAGATTATGGTGCTGTAGATCTCTACTGGGGACGGTGTGGTAGGATATGGCACTGTGGATCTTTACTGGGGACGGTATGGTAGGATATGTCGCTGTAGATCTCTACCGGGGACGTTGTGGTAGGGAATGGGGCGATAGACCTCTACTGGGGACGGAATGGTAGGGTATTGTGTTGTATATCCCCACTGGGGACGATGCTGATTAGAATGACTCTATATATCTCTACTGGAGACGGAGTGGAAGGGTATGTCGCTGTAGATCTCTACTGGGGACGTATTTGTAGAGTAGTTTTGTTTTGTATGTCTACTCGGAACGTTGAAATATGTAGCTGTAGATGTCCACTGGGGACGTAATGGTAGGGAATTGGACGATAGATCTTTACTGGGGACGGTGTGGTAGGGTATGTCGCTGTAGATCTCTACTGGGGACGTTGTGGTAGGGAATGGGGTGATAGATCTCTACTGGGGACGGTGTGGTAGATTATGGTGCTGTAGATCTCTACTGGGGACGACGTGGTAGGATGTGGCGCTGTAGATCTTTACTGGGGACGGTATCGTAGAATATGTCGCTGTAGATCTCTACTGGGGACGTTGTGGTAGGGAATGGGGCGATAGATCTTTACTGGGGACGGAATAGTAGGGTATGGTGGTTTAGATCCCTACTGGGGACGATGCTAAAGAGAATGACACTGTATATCTCTACTGGGGACGGAATGGTAGGGTATGGCATTGTATATCTCTACTTAAGACGGTGTGGTATACTAACTCACCGTAGATCTCTATTGGGTACGATCCAGTAGAGTTTGGTGCTGTAGATCTCTACTGGGAACGGTGTGTTAGGGTATGTAACTGTAAATCTCTACTGTGAACGCATTGGTAAAGTAGTTCGCTTTAGATCTATACTGGGGACGGTGTGATAGGGTTTGTAGCTGTAGATCTGTACTGGGGACGTTGTGGTAGGGATTGGGGCGAAATATCTCTACTGGAGACGGTGTGGTAGATAATGGTGTTGTAAGTCTCTACTGGGGACCGTGTGGTAGGGTATGTCGCTGAAGATCTCTACTGGGGACGATGTGGTAGGAATTGGGGCGATGAATCTCTACTGGGGACGGAACGGTAGGATATGGTGTTGTAAATCCCTACTGGGGACAATGCTAAAGAAAATGACACAATATATCTCTTCTAGGGACGGGGTGGTAGGGTATGGCGCTGTATGACTCTTTATGTCTCTACTGGAGACGGTGTGGGAGACTACCGCACTGTATATCTCTACTGGGGACGTTGTGGTAGGGAATGGGGCAATACATATCTCTACTGGGGACGGAATGGTAGGGTATGGTGTTGTAGATACCTACTGTGAAGGAAACTGAAGAGAATGATACTGTATATCTCTACTGGAGACAGTGTTTTAGGGTATGACGCTGTATATCTCTACTGGAGACGGTGTGGTAGAATACCGCTATGTAGATCTCTACTGGGGACGGTCCGGTAGAATATGGTGCAGTAGATCTCTACTGGAGACGTATCGGTAGAGTAGTTCGCTTTAGATATCTACTCGGGACAGTGTGATAGGGTATGTAGAGGTGGATCTCTACTGGGGACGTTAAGGTAGGAAATGGGGCGATAGATCTCTACTGGGACGGTGTGGTAGGGTATGTCACTGTAGATCTCTACCGGGGACGTTATGGTAGGGAAAATGTCGATAGATCTCTACCGTGGACGGAGTGATAGGGTATGGCGCTGTAGATCTCTACTGGGGACGTTGTGGCACGGAATTGGGCGATTGATCTCTACTGGGGACGGAATGGTCGGGTATGTTGTTGTAGATCCCTACTGGGGATGATGCTGAAGAAAATGACACTGAATATCTCTACTGGGGACGGAGTGGTAGGGTATGGCGCTGTATATCTCTACTGGTGACGGTGTGGTAGACTACCGCATTGTAGATCTCTACTGGGTATGGTCCAGTAGATAATGGTTATGTAGATCTCTACTGGGGATGGTGTGGTAGGGTATGTCGCTGGAGATCTCTACTGGGGTCGTATTGGTAGAGTAGTTCGTTTTAGATGTCTACTTGGGACTGTGTGATAGGGTATGTAGCTGTAGATCTCTACTGGGGAAGTTGTGGTTGGGAATGGGTCGATATATATCTACTGGGGACGGTGTGGTAGATTAATGTGCTGTAGATCTCTACTTGAGACGGAATGATAGGGTATGGTGTTGTAGATCCCTACTGGGGACGATGCTAAAGAGAATGACACTGTATATCTCTACTTGGGACGGAGTGGTAGGGTATGGCGCTATATATCTCTACTGGAGACGGTGTGGTAGACTACCGCACTGTAGATCTCTACTGGGGACCCCCCAGTAGAGTATGGTGCTGTGAATCTCTACTGGGGACGGTGTGGTATGGTATGTCGCTGTAGATCTCTACTGGGGACGTATTGGTGGAGTAGTTCCCTTAAGATGTTAACTGGGGACGGTGTGATAGGGAATGTAGCTTAAGATCTCCACTAGGGACGTTGCGGTAGGGAATTGAACGATAGATCTTTACTGGGGACGGTGTGGTAGGGTATGTCTATGTAGATCTCTACTTGGGACGTTGTGGTAGGGAATGGGTTGATATATCTCTACTTGGGACGGTGTGGTGGATTATGGTGCTGTAAATCTCTACTGGGGACGCTGTGGTAGGTTATGGCGCTGTAGATCTTTACTGGGGACGGTGTGGTAGGGTATATCGCTGTATATCTCTACTAGGGACGTATTGGTGGAGTAGTTCGCTTAAGATGTTTACTTGGGACGGTGAGATAGGGAATGTAGCTGTAGATCTTCACTGGGGACGTTGTGGTAGGGAATTGAACGATATTATTTTTACTGGGGACGGTGTGGTAGGGTGTGTCTCTGTAGATCTCTTCTTGGGACGTTGTGGTAGGGTATGGGTCGATATATCTCTACTGGGGACGGTGTGGTAGATTATGGTGCTGTAAATCTCTACTTGGTACGCTGTGGTAGGTTATGGCGCTGTAGATCTTTACTGGGGACGGTGTGGTAGGGTATGTCGCTGCAGATCTCTACTGGGGACGTTATGGTAGAAATGGGTCCATTTATCGCTACTGGGGACGGTGTGGTAGATTAAGGTGCTGTAGATCTCTACTGGGGACGTTGTGGTAGGGAAAGGGAGAGGGAATGGTGGTGTATGGTGTTGTAGATCCCTACTGGGTGACGATGCTGAAGAGAATAACACTGTATATCCCTACTGGGGACGGAGTGGTAGGGTATGGCGCTGTATATCTCTACTGGAGACGGTGCGGTAGACTACCGCACTGTAGAATTCTACTGGGTATAGAGTAGAGTATCCAGTAGAGAATAGTGTTGTGCATCTCTACTGAGGATGGTGTGGTAGGGTATGTCGCTGAAGATCTCTACTGGGGACGTATTGGTTGAGTAGTTCGCTTTAAATGTCTACTTAGGACTGTGTGATAGGGTATGTTGCTGTAGATCTCTACTTGGGACGTTGTGGTAGGGAATGTGGCGATAGATTTTTACTTGGGACGGTGTGGTAGGGTATGTCGCTGTAGATCTCTACTGGGGACGTTGTGGTAGGGAATGGGTCGATAGATATTTACTAGGGACGGTGTGGTAGATTATGTAGATCTCTTCTGAGGACGGTGTGGTACGGTATGGCGCTGTAAATCTTTACTGGGGACGGTGTGGTAGGGTATGTATCTGTAGATCTCTACTGGGGACGTTGTGGTAGGGAATGGGACGATAGATCTCTACTGGGGACGGAATGGTAGGATATGGTGCTGTAGATCCCTACTTGGGACGATGTCGGAGAGAATGACACTGTATATCTCTACAAGGGACGGAGTGGTAGCGTATGGCGCTGTATATCTCTACTGGGGAGGGTGGGATAGACTACAGCACTGTAGATCTCTACTGAGGAAGGTCCAGTAGAATATGGTGCTGTAGATCTCTACTGGGGACGGTGTGGTAGGTTATGGCTTTGTATATCTCTACTGGGGACGGTGTGGTAGGGTATGTCGCTGTACATCTCTACTGGTGGCGTTGTAGTAGAGAATAGGGCGAAATCTCTACAGGGGACGGAATGGTAGGGTATGGTGTTGTAGATCTCTACTGGGGAAAATGCTGAAGAGAATGACACTGTATATCTCTACTGAGGACGGAATGGTAGGTTATGGCGCTGTATGTATCACTGGAGACGCTGTGGTAGACTACCGCAATGCATATCTCAACTGGGGACGTTGTGGTTGGGAATGGGGCAATAGATCTCTACTGCGGACGCAGTGGTGGGGTATGGTGTTGTAGAACCCTACTGGAGACGATGCTGAAGAGAATGACACTGCATATCTCTACTGGGGACGCTGTGGTAGGATATGACGCTATATATCTCTACTAGAGACGGTGTGGTAGAATACCGTACTGTAGATTATACTGGGGACGGTGTGGTAGGGTATGTTGCCTTAGATCTGGGGACGTTGTGGTAGGAAATGGGGAGATAGATCTCTACTTGTGACGTTGTGGTAGGGTATGGTGTTGTTGATCCTCACTGGGGACGATGCTGAAGAGAATGACACAGTATATCTCTACTGGGGACGGTGTGGAAGGATATGGCGTTGTATATCTCTATTGGAGACGGTGTGGTAGTAAACCGTACTGTAGGTCTCTACTGGGGACGGTCCAGTAAAATACGGTGCTGTAGATCTCTACTGGGGGCGGTGTGGTAGGTTATGGCGCTGTTGATCTTTACTGGGGACGGTGTGGTAGGGTATGTCGCTGTAGATCTCTACTGGGGACGTTGTGGTAGGGAATGGGGCGATAGATCTCTACTGGGGACGAAATGGTAGGGTATTGTGTTGTAGATCCCTACTGGGGACGATTCTGAAGAAAATGACACTGTATATCTCTACTGGAGACGGAGTGGTAGGGTATGGCGCTGAATATCTCTGGAGACGGTGTGGTACACTACCGCATTGTAGATCTCTACCGGGGACGGTCCAGTAGAATATGGTGCTGTAGATCTCTGCTGGGGACTGTGTGGTAGGGTATGTCGCTGTACATGTAGATCTCTTCTGGAAATGGGGCGATAGATCTCTACTGGGGACGGAATTGAAGGGTATGGTGTTGTTGATCCCTACTGGGGACGATGATGAAGAGAATGACACTGTTAATCTCTACTGGGGACGGTGTGGTAGGGTATGGCGCTGTATGTTTCTACTGGAGACGTCGTGGTAGACTACCGCAATGTAGATCTCTACTGGGGACGTTATGGTAGGGAATGGGGCAATAGATCTCTACTGAGGACGCAATGGTGGGGTATGGTGTTGTATATCCCTACTGGGGACGATGCTGAAGAGAATAACACTGCATATCTCTACTGGGGACGGTGTGGTAGGATATGGTTCTGTATATCTTTACTGGGGACGGTGTGGTAGAATACCGTACTGTAGATCTCTACTGGGAACGGTCCAGTAGAATATGGTGCTGTAGATCTCTACTGGGGACGGTGTGGTAGGGTATGTCGCTTTAGATCTCTACTGGGGACGTTGTGGTAGGAAATGAGGCGATAGATCTCTACTGGGGACGGAATGGTAGGGTATGTTGTTGTTGATCCCTACTGGGGACGATGCTGAAGAGAATGACACAGTATACGTCTATTGGGGACAGTGTGGTAGGATATGGCAGTGTATATCTCTACTGGAGACGGTGTGGTAGTAAACCGTACTGTAGATCTCTACTGGGGACGGTCCAGTAGAATATGGTGCTGTAGATCTCTACTGGGGACGGTGTGTTAGGTTATTGCGCTGTGGATCTTTACTGGGGATGTTGTGGAAGTTTATGGCGCTGTGGATCTTTACTGGGGACGGTGTGGTAGGGTATGTCGCTGTATATCTCTACTGGGGACGTTGTGGTAGGGAATGTGGCGATAGATCTCTACTGGGGACGGAATGGTAGGGTATGGTGTTGTAGATCCCTACTGGGGACGATGCTGAAGAGAATAACACTGTATATCTCTACTGGAGACGGAGTGGTAGGGTATGGCGCTGTATATCTACTGGAGACGGTGTGGTGCACTACCGCATTGTAGATCTCTACTGGGGACGGTCCAGTAGAATATGGTGCTGTAGATTTCTCCTGGGGACGTTGTGGTAGGAAATGGGGCGATAGATCTCTACTGGGGACGGAATTGAAGGGTATGGTGTTGTTGATCCCTACTGGGGACGATGAAGAAGAGAATGACACTGTTAATCTCTACTGGGGACGGTGTGGTAGGGTATGGCGCTGTATGTCTCTACTGGAGACGGTGTGGTAGACTACCGCAATGTAGATCTCTACTGGGGACGTTGTGGTAGGGAATGGGGCAATAGATCTCTACTGAGGACGCAATGGTGGGGTATGGTGTTGTAGATCCCTACAGGGGACGATGCTGAAGAGAATGACACTGTATATCTCTACTGGGACGGAATGGTAGGGTATGGCGCTGTATATCTCTACTGGAGACGGTGTGGTACAGTACCCCGCATTGTAGATCTCTACTGGGGACGGTCCAGTAGAATATGGTGCCGTAGATCTCTACTGGGGACGGTGTGGTAGGGTATGTCGCTGTAGATCTCTACTGGGGACGTTGTGGTAGGAAATGGGGCGATAGATCTCTACTGGGGACGGAATGGAAGGGTATGGTGTTGTTGATCCCTACTGGTGACGATGATGAAGAGAATGACACTGTTAATCTTTATTGGGGACGCTGTGGTAGGGTTTGGCGCTGTATGTCTCTACTAGAGACGGTGTGGTAGATTACCCGAATGTAGATCTCTACTGGGGACGTTGTGGTACGGAACGGGGCAATAGACGCAATGGTGGGTATGGTGTTGTAGATCCCTACTGGGGACGATGCTGAAGAGAATGACACTGCATATCTCTACTGGGGACGGTGTGGTAGGATATGGCGCTGTATATCTTTACTGGGGACGGTGTGGTAGAATGCCCGACTGTAGATATCTACTGGGGACGGTCCAGTAGAATATGGTGCTTTAGAGATCTCTACTGAGGACGGTGTGGTAGGGTATGTCGCTTTAGATCTCTACTGGGGACGTTGTAGTAGGAAATGGGGCGATAGATCTCTACTGGGGACGGAATGGTAGGGTGTGGTGTTGTTGATCCCTACTGGGGACGATGCTGAAGAGACTGACACATTATATCTCTACTGGGGACGGTGTGGTAGGATATGGCGTTGTATATCTCTACTGGAGACGGTGTGGTAGAATACCGTACTGTAAATCTCTACTGGGGACGGTCCAGTAGAATATGGTGCTGTAGATCTCTACTGGGGACGGTGTGGTAGGGTATGTCGCTTTAGATCTCTACTGGAGACGGTGTGGTAGGGTATGGCGCTGTATATCTCTACTGGAGACGGTGTGGTAGAATACCGTACTGTAGATCTCTACTGGGGACGGTCCAGTAGAATATGGTGCTGTGGATCTCTACTGGGGACGGTGTGGTAGGTTATGGCTCTGTGGATCCTTACTGGGGACGGTGTGGTAGGGAATGGGGCGATAGATCTCTACTGGGGACGGAATGGTAGGGAATGGTGTTGTAGATCCCTACTGGGGACGATGCTGAAGAGAATGACACTGTATATGTCTACTGGGGACATTGTTACGACATCACCCTTAAACCACTGATAGTTCTCCATTGTAGAATATAAATATAAAACTTAGATCCTTTAAGAGCAGTGAAAATGGGTGTTTAGGCTACTTTAGGCTCTTCAGATAGCCTATATGGCATACTATATGCCCACAATGAAAATCGCGGTGTTTAGGACAAACACGTTGTCTTTCGCTGTTCAATAGATCTGCAGTACTAAATTACAATCTAAAGCCGTGTTCATATGCTGTATTTGCAACCGGGTGTAATTTTTCATCCGCTTGTGTAGCGGCCATATGCAGCGAGATCATGTCCATATTCGCCTGGTTTTGACATTAAATTTTGACTAAAATGCTCCTTATTAGCAGAGGTCATTTGATGTAGATGGGCTGTTTGTGCCTCAGGCAAAGCATGTTCGCTACTGACTGGTAATCTGACTACTGGTAAACCGCTGCGGCTTGAGCCTGCCCAAGAAAAATGGTTTCAAGTCAAACTGGTCATACCTACAAGCCTTAAATTATTGGCTTAGCTGTGTGGTTATATCTTTAGCATTTTTGGATGTCATGACATCCTAACTTTGAGTGAAAGGCCCATAAAGTGGATACAATCTCCAGATATGACCTAAGCTATTGTCTGGAACGTAAAGTATCAATTCAAACAAACAAAAATGTGTAACGATTAAGCGTTTTGCGTTCATATACACACCATACACACGGGTGCAAAAATACACCCGGCTGCAATTCAATTTGCTCCACCTGGAAAGTAGGAGAAAATTTGCACCAGACTGTAGTTTTGCATGGTGTAGTTTTCATGGCATACCATACACCCGGGGTTCAAATTTACATCCAGTGTGCAAAAATACACCCGAGTTCAAATGTTGCACATGAACATGGCGTTAGAAATAGACTCCACGTCACTCAGGATAAACGGCAATCCCAAGCACGGCCTAGCGGTAGACCAACTAACTCCAAATCGAGAGGGCCTGTGTTCGATCCCCACTTGGGCTGCCGTGTTGTGTCGTTGAGCAAGACACATTGGCCCATAACTGTCTTATACCCATGGAACATTGCCGCTTTGCCGACGTGACTGAAAATTTGTTGACTCCCACGTTAACCCTTGATACAAACAAACAAACAAACAAACAAACAAACAAACAGACAAACAAACAAAACACTTAATGGGCACCCAAATCTTTAATCATTAAATTAATTTTGCATGTTGGAAAAACATTTTATTTAAATTGTTCGTTCAGGGTAGCGCGGTCGCCTATCGGTCGATGATCGGACTCAGAACGAAAAGGTCTTTGGGTGAGAACCCAAATGGATAGCAGGTATGAGGCCTTTCACAAAACACGTTGAATCTTTAACACTGTTAAAAACTTGAGCTCTTGCTAGACATGACAGTGACTGAAACATCGTTGACTGGGGCGTTAATCCACAAAAACGCCAAACTCACTGTCACGACTGTATAAAAATGCATATCTGCTAGACTATCTCTTGTCGGCCAAACACAAATAAAATAAAATGTATATACCCTTCAATTTTAAGTTTTACTTTATACAAGTGGGTTTAAGGGTCTGCAGAATACAATAATATTTAATCTTCTTGACAATGAATTTTAAACTTGAACGTAATTAAATGAAAACAAAAATAAAAAATCTATATACATGTAAAATTGGATCATCAAAGGTACTCATTATGTAAGTTACACTGTCAATATATCTAAACGATTTTATTTATAAATAGCTTTTTAACGATTCTATTTATAATTAGCTTAAAATAGCTTTTACCGTACTGGGCAATGATATTAAACCGTACCCAGCAACGATGTACTCGGCAAGGATGTTGCAAGTAGATACTACTGGAGTTGTTTGACATAACATTCTAGTCATTAAAACCTCATTCCAGGCATGTTGAGGTGACAAACAACTAAAGAACCAAAAACATTAACCCTCTTTTGCCAACAGGGCACTTTTTGGACCCACGGTAATACTCCTTTGAGTGCCAAGGGGCCACTTTTGGACCCACGGTAGACCTCCTTTGAGTGCCAACGGGCCACTTTTGGGCCCACGGTAGTACTCCTTTGAGTTCCAGCAGGCCACTTTTGGGCCCACGGTAATACTCCATTGAGTGCCAAGGGGCAACTTTTGGACCCACGGTAGAACTCCTTTGAGTGCCAGCGGGCTACTTTTGGGCCCACGGTAGAACTCCTTTGAGTGCCAACGGGCCACGTTTGGGCCCACGGTAGTACTCCTTTGAGTTCAAGCAGGCCACTTTTGGGCCCACGGTAATACTCCATTGAGTGCCAAGGGGCAACTTTTGGACCCACGGTGAAACTCCTTTGAGTGCCAGCGGGCTACATTTGGGCCCACGGTAGAACTCCTTTGAGTGCCAACGGGCCACTTTTGGGCCCACGGTAGTACTCCTTTGAGTTCCAGCAGGCCACTTTTGGGCCCACGGTAATACTCCATTGAGTGTCAAGGGGCCACTTTTGGACCCACAGTAGTACTCCTTTGAGTACCAGCGGGCCACTTTTGGACCCACGGTAGTGCTCCTTTGAGTGCCAGCGGGCTGCTTTTGGGCCCACGGTAGTACTCCTTTGAGTGCCAGCGGGCCACGTTTGGGCCCACGGTAGTACTCCTTTGAGTGCCAGAGGGCCACTTTTTGGCCCACGGTAGTACTCCTTTGAGTGCCAACGGGCCACGTTTGGGCCCACGGTAGTACTCCTTTGAGTGCCAACGGGCCACGTTTGGGCCCACGGTAGTACTCCTTTGAGTGCCAGAGGGCCACTTTTTGGCCCACGGTAGTACTCCATTGAGTGCCAGCGGGCCACTTTTGGGCCCATTTTATTGTGTAAAATCTTGCATGTATTTGACGAGTCAGATACCCAGTTTTCAATAATTTGTGTAGAAAAATTATTCTAGTTTTCATTTTTGTTAAACGTTTGGAAGTGAAGCGTCCGAAAACAGTACAATGGGCGGCTGACTATGCTAATGAGCCGCGTCATGAGAAAACCGGATTTTTGCCTACGCGAAAACAAAGGTGCAGATCAGCTGTGCAGTAAATGAACAGCTGATGAGCGCCTTTGTTTCCGCTACTAGGATAGTACAAATCCTCTTCTTCCAAAATCCCAAATTTCAAGCTTCTAGCCATCTTCTTTAGCTGCACAGGCCGGTTTGTGTTGGAACTGGTCGGAAACCCCGGACCGGTTTTCTCGTATCGCGCGGCTCACTTCAGACTTGTTCAAAACTCCTTAAAATCCCATCGAAGTAACAACAAAAAAGTTCAAAAGATGCAGGGAGTATACTACTATTTAACTTGTGGAATAAAATGTCAAGTGTCTTTTTGATTATTATGACATTATAAGTGTTGTTAAGTCGGGCTATTATTTTCCACTTACAGAAAAGATGATTTTAAGAGCACAACATAAATCTACAGCTTTTTAAGGCATGCTATTGTGTGTAAGCTAATATTAGGCCAGTTAATGTTTACAGGATGCAATATTATTTTATGAGATTCCAGTATTTTACAGGGTTCGAGTAATAATCAGGTTGGGGAAAAGTCGATTTCGGGCTTTTTAGCCAAATCGGGTTATTTATAGCTCGTTTTTGGCTAAAAGAAACGTGATTTTTGTGTATGTTTGCTTCCGCCTGACAAATCAAGGCAGAGTCGCATGATGAGAGGTGTGTAACGATATTCACTATCATCGTTTACGTCAACAGAAACGGAAACATGAAACATATGAGGCCCCATGGTTGCCATGGAATAGCAAAATGAAAATACAGTTTTTCGGAAAATACGCATTCTTTCTTATGTTACTGTGTATTGGTGCTTAACACAGCAAAGGTCATGTGGGAACGGTTCGTTATTCCAACAAAAGTGCTCCTGGGCAAACCTCCCAGACACACGTAACCAGGTACTATGTATTGGAACAAAAATAAGAAAAAAAAGGTATATCCCTGCATACCTCAGTTTTGCTATATAACAGTGGGGTATGAGGGGGTATTCATTTCATGGACATGTTTTCCTGATGACTCTGTACGCCGTATGCGAGAAGGCCTAATGTTACCTAGACACAAGGTTAAAGTACTAAGTCAAAGTTCCAAATAGGATTTTGATAAGACATACTCAACGAAATCTTACATTCAACTTCTTATCATTTCAGACGTGCCTTATTTCTGCCCGGAGAGTTTCTATCTTTATCTTTCAGTGGGTGATACAGATTACAGAAATCAAAATAACCAGAGCACAACGATAATCTGAACGTATTCTCCAAAGCTTTGTTAGTTTCTATGGAATACCAAATTTCAATGCGTAAATGGTAAAGGCATAGGCTTTCCGAGGCTTACACAGACGATGCCGTTCAATATTTGAATTATACCGCTTAATATAATGACCCTCGTTAACATCGATTATGCGCGTTGTATTTTCATTGGACAGTTAATGGTTTTAGTCGTACATCTTTGTTTTTTTTCTTTCGTGCATACTGGTAAGCCATATAAACACCCTGCTTGAAATTCCTTACTTTTGCACCAAAGTATTCTACCAAGGGAGGCTATCCCGTCGCAATATTGTTTACTTCAAAACGCATAATTAGTGGAAGCATTTATAAATATGATAAAATATTGTTAAAGAACTGTTGTTATACATGGCGGGACTACATAGCGCGGCGGATTACAAATCATTCAAGGTATTTACCTTCACGAAGTATAAGGACAATTAAATAACCGGCAGCCATATGTGTCTGGAAGAACGAGGAGGCCATTTCACACTGTCGACTTTCTCCACCAATCTCCCCCAATTTTGGGGTTCTCAGTTTCGTTTTATCTCAATAGCTCTTGCAGTTAAATTAACTTCAGTTTATATCTACTTATAAGACAGGTAGTATTACAGCCACTCTGCTGCTTTTAACATCACTCTTTTACTATCATGTAGTTACATATAAACAAATCACTGCAGATCTCATGATATATGACCAGTTTATCAAAACACTCTTGCAGAGAAGTGTAGAGCTCTAGATAAGTCAAATTGGAGAAAGTCGTCTCTGATTTTATATAAACCATATAAATTATGTTTCCTAAGGTGTGCACGATATACTCAGGGTTTATCAAACTGGAAATCTTGGTTGAGCCAATGCCTACCACGAAATCAAAAATCAACACATACATGGGTCGCCGGTCCATAACATTTTATTTACAGCGACGACGACAACGATGCTGCTGCTGCTGCTGCTGATGATGATGGTGGTGGTGGTCTGGAAGATGTTTATGTAAAAAGAGCCGATACTATTAACTCCACAGGTAATTGGTTCTTGGAGAGAGAGAGAGAGAGAGAGAGAGAGAGAGAGAGAGAGAGAGAGAGAGAGAGAGAGAGAGGGGGGGGGGGCTTTTTCCCTTAAACTTATATTATTAATGTGTGTATTCACTGACAGTATGTTTCCTACAGTCACTTTTCCTGAATATTAGAGTCTTTTAAAGTACCCATAACCGAATTACATGTAGAGGTTAGTCGTTACATGTACGTATATGAGCTCGAGGGTTCCTGGCAACAGTTAGCAGCATGGGCACAATTATTGGAAAAGGTCCCTCAGCTCAGGACCTTTTCCACAGTGTTTACTTTGAAAATGAAGAAAATTCTACCCATGATCGACTGATCTCTCTCAATTACGCGTTTTGTCACATAAAGCGCTTAATAAAAACTAGTGAACCCGTCTATACTGACTGGACAGTTAACCGCAATCAATTAAATTTATCCATTTTTGACACTCCCCGTCAAATAGCGGTAAAATCTAGCAAGCAGTCTCGATCGTGGTGACTGCTTATCATAGCCCCTCTAGGTTTAGATCGTAGATATCCTGACGAGGGGTACAGAAACGATAGGAACTCTATATGGCTGACTTTTAGTCCATCACATCGGTCCTAAGGGTCTGTTTCTGGTAGTGTGGCTGCAGGTCAAAATTCAGAACTCTGTCACACATTGACTGCACTGCAAAATGGTTTTCTGCACATCGACATATTGATTGTAATCGTGTTCCCTTTAGTATTGGTATTGGTTCCATAACATCAGAAATTTTGGTCAATGCCTTGAGTGACAGATACACACACTGATCAAGCGTTCTTAAAAAGAAACGACATTCATGTAAAGGAAACGAAACTGAATGAAACGTATGAGAATCTTAATTAATGACAAACCAGAGAATCAACAACACTATCTTATAACAAACGGTTGCTGACCTTTTCATTGGTTTCTTTTTAAAGAAGCCAACTTGTAACTATTATTGTTTGACATACTGCTCTAGTCATTATCACCTTAGCCGCATCGTGAGAAAACCGGATTTTTGCCTAAGCGAAAACAAAGGCGCAGATCAGCTTCGCAGTAACTGCGAAGCTGATCAGCGCCTTTGTTTTCGCTTAACAGACAGTGCATTTTCTCTTTTTCTTAAATCTGAAATTTCAAGCTTCTAGCCTGCTTCTGTGACTGTACAGGTCGGTTTGTCTCAGACCTGGCCGGAAACCCCGAAGACCGATTTTCTTGCGTCGCGGCTCACCTCATTCCCATGTTGAGGTGACAAACAACTAAATAACCAAATACTCTTTTTGCAAACCGGGCCATTTTTGGGCACATGGTAGTACTTTGAGTTCCAGCAGGCCACTTTTGGGCCCACGGTAGTACTCCTTTGAGTGCCAGCGGGCCACTTTTGTGCCCACGGTAGTACTCCCTGGATTGCCAGCGGGCCACTTTCGGGCCCATTTTCTGATGTAAAATTTTGCATATATTTGACGAGGCAGATACCCAGTTTTTAATGATTTATGTAGAAAAAATATTCGTTTCTGTTGTGGGCGCCTAGGCGCCCACATTCTCTAAAAGTCATATGTACGCTGGAGCACATAGACAATTTTGACCATACCTGGGAGTGTTTGTTCATACTTTATTCTTGCTACTTCCGGTCTACTCTGGTTCAACTATTTAACGCTGTCTAGTCATTAGTAGCGCACCACAAGTTGGGGTCACCTCAGTATAACAGCGTATATCAATTCCTCAGTATAACAGCGTATATCAATTTAGGTACACCACACAGTTTGGTCGTGAAAACCACATTTCTCGTATTTTAGATATTTATGGGACAAATCAAAATCTCTTAATGAAAGTAAAAATTTTCATGTCTTGCATGTATTTGTGACTTGTTGTCATTGGATAACCTATTGATTCGCGGTATGCAGCATTCAGTAATCAAAAGTCTACCTAAAGTACGAAATAGAACGGGGTGGTTTCATTAATGGCATACCGTCAAACCGACGGGATGTTCCCATTAGATGTACAATTAATTTTGTTAATCGAGTGATCCAAAGTATATATAGGGTTTATATTCGAAAACAAAAGTGTATATTAAGTATAAAATAGTACGAGATCGGATTGATTAACATCAATTCACCTAATTCTTCTTCTTTGAATTATCATTCTGCTGATTTCCAGCTAATAAATTTTCAATATTGACGATACAGGTTATCAGACAATCGTGTCCTTATTGATGTTTTAGATAAAGAGTGTATTTGTTTACATGTATTTCCAATATTGATAATTTCTAAGCTGGAAATGAGTTTTTAATGCAAACTAATGACGTGCCGATGGGATCTTCCTGATCTTTGTTAGGGATACCTCTCACAACACGATATAGCACCAAATTATCTATAATTTGCAGTTTGATTTCTTGAAAGGGACATTTGCGTTTCTGTTTTAGATAAGTGACATTTAGGGGTTGATATCTCCGGTGTGATACGCATACAATCTTAACAAAGAATAGGTTTGCTGGATCACTTACACAATTTTGACGAAGTCCAATAGTGTTTCTTCTTGCTTGAATGCTGGCCGAACTATTTTTTGTGCAATCTGACACAAAACTGCCATGTGTGTCGGCTGCAATAGATTTGCTTTGAAAACAGTACAGGCCTCTATGATATATATATTTTATGTCGTTGTAACTCGGACCCGGGTCAATTTGGACGCGGGTCAACTCGGACCCAGGTCAACTCACACCCTTGTCAACTTTGTGAATTTAACTCGTAGGAGTCAAACAATACCAAGAATCATGTATTATCAAAATAACTGTTACAGAGTGTCCAACACAAACATCATTCCTCAAACCCAAATGGACATAAATTACAGTATCTGCTCAAATTCAGTAGGTAGAATAGCAGCTCCAGGATGTTCTATCCCGGACCGCGACATACCAAAGTCGATAGCAACGGCATTAGTTGCTCTCCCCTTGGCACTATGAATTTCGGGATGGCCTTTGTGTCAATATAATGTGACTATGGGTGATATCATGTAAAGTGTCTGGGATCTGATATAAAAGTAAGGTCAATGTAAAAGTGAGCATTGAGCTCCCTGTCACAACCAGGCGCCATCATGATATTTCAGATAATGTTGACAACAACGTTAAACTCAACAAAGTATCTACTCACAACACTGCAAGCCTGCTTACACCGAAATTTAGCTAAACGCCCACCCACTTTTTAGAAAAGCTAATTGGAAAAGGTCCCTCAGAATTTGAATATGAAGAAAATTGTACCCATGATCGACTGCTCTCTCTCAATTACGCGTTTTGTCATATTAAGCGCTTAATAAAAACTAGTGAACCCGTCTATGTTGACTAGACAGTTCACCGCAAACAATTTAATTTATCCATTGTTGACACTCCCTGTCAAAAAGCGGTAAATATCTAGCAAGCAGTCTCGATCGTGGCGACTTCTTATCATAGCGCATCTAAGTTAAGATCGTAGATACCCTGATGAGGGGTACAGAAACTATAGGAACTCTATACGGCTGACTTTTAGTCCATCACATCGGACCCATGTCAGAACTCTGTCACAAATTGACTGCACTGCCAAATGGTTTTCTACACTGTGACATATCGACATATTTGATTGTAATCGTGTTCTCTTTATAATTAGCTTTGATTCTGTAACATCAGAAATTTTAGTCAATGCCTTGAGTGACAGATACACACACTGGTCAAGCGTTCATAACAAGAAACGATATTTATACGAAACTGAAACGTATGGGAATCGAAATTAATGACAAACCATAGAATCAACAACACAAATCTAGAGCAAAAGGTATCAACCTGCTGCTGACCTTTTCATTGGTTTCTTTTTAAAGAAGCCAACTTGTATTTGTTAAACGTTTGGACATTGTACTGAAGTTAGCAAATCAGCTGACTATACTAATGAGCCGTGCAATGAGAAAACCGGATTTTCGCCTACGCAACAACAAAGGTGCAGATCAGCTGTGCAGTAAATGAACAGCTGATCAGCGCCTTTGTTTCCACTACGCGGATAGTACAACTCCTCTTCTTCCTAAATCCAAAATTGCAAACTTCTAGCCATCTTTTGTAGCTGCACAGGCCGGTTTGCGTTGGAACTTGTTGGAAACCCCGAACACCGGTTTTCTGGCATCGCGGCTCACTTCAGACTTGTTCAAAACTCCTTAAAATCCGAGCGAAGACTAAACAACCAAAAAGTTCAAAAGAGGCAGGGAACTATTTAACTCAAGTTGAGGAATAAAATGTCAAGTGTCTTTTTGATTATTATGACATTATACGTAAGTGTTGTTAAGTGTGGCTATTATTTTCCACTTACTGAAAAGATGATTTTAAGAGCACAACATAAATCTACAGCTTTTTAAGGCGTGTTATTGTGTGTTAGCTCATTATGCCAGTTAATGTTTACAGGAGGCAATAATATTTTATGAGATTCCAGTATTTTACAGGGTCCGAGTAATAATAATCAGCTTTGGTAATTGAGCATTCGCATGAGAAAACCAACAATTTGCATATGCGAAAACAAAGACGCAGATCAGCTGTGCAGTAACTGCACAGCTGATCAACACCTTTGTTTTCGTCTCACTCTTACGAATATGAAATTTCGTAAATAAGAAATGATGCATAGTTGCTCTAACCATAGACTGGCTCCCGTCGTCAAACTTAAGTTTTTTATCAGAAAAACATACAGAATCTTCTGATGGCTGAGTTTGTATGTTCTGAGCCTAAGAGGAGGGGTAACTCATACAAGAAAATATTTATGGAGGTTATAGAACATGGTATGATAGGATGATAGTGAACATAGGACGGGGGCCAGTCTACTCTAACCACTGAGCCAAAGAGTCGACTCCCTGACGCAGTATGTCAGAGATTGTACTTATATGATACATTGTATCGGATAGCTGTGCTACATGTATTTATAGAAGCTACACATCATGAGATGGGACAAAGTACAATTCTTCTTCTACTTATACCCAAAGAGTTAAGCTTCTAGCTTTATTCCGTGACTGTACAGCCTGGTTTGTGTTAGACGTGGTCGGAAACCCAAATTACGTTGGCTGAAGTCGAGAAAAGTGTGTATAGAGCTAAATTGAGAAAAGCAGCCGGTTTAGATAACATTTCAGCCGAGCTGCTCGGGAACCCAGCATTGTTTAAATAATTCATTATTGTTTTAACACTGGTACTGTCCCAAACGACTGGAATACAGGAATCATAAATTAAACCAATACCGAAATCGGAAATCATAACCGAATCTTCGTGAAAGAAATGTGCAAGATGTGAGGATTAATTGCTGGTTCGCTTCTTTACGATTCGGACACGCTACAGATCGTGCCATCACTACCGGCGTCTTACATGGCTCAGCGAAAGGTCGCTGCTATAGATAAATAAAATTTAACTGAAAAAATGTGGTTCATTTTTAACGCTTAGTGGATATTATAGTGGATATTCAACTGTTTCTGTTGAATATGGTTTTCATTTCATGAGTGAAGTGAAAAACATTTTTATTTCATGAGTGGCGACGCCACGAATGAAACACATCAGGAAAACATGCCCGTGAAATGTATACCCCCTTAAACCCCACTTTTATATAGAAAACTGGGTGCCGCAAAGACCATGTGATTGTATATGTGTTCCCTTTCTTAGCCCCAAACCCCTACCCCCCCCCCCCCCCCGCCTCAGCTCATTGTAAGCTTGTCCGAATTATTGTAGTTTAAGTATAAGTATCCGGATCTTGGGCTTTGGCGGGGACCAGGGCTGGGACCACCTGGAACATGCAATAAACAACGGTTTGATTAGTCCGCTGCATTAATTGTACCTAAAATAAAGAAAACTATCATATTAATTTGTCTTGTGTAATTCTGGATTTTGCACTGCTATGGTGGAAGCGTAGAGTAGTCAGTCCGTGTATAGCCATCTCGGTAGCACCCAGAGCCGCACCGCAACTTCAAAGAGCTAGCAGTGAGCGGCAAATGATGCTAACGTCACTCACACAGGCCGAGTTTATGATTGTAATTGTGCATTAGGTTAGGGGGAGTAAGGATGAGAGCTGACAGGCCACCAGAAGCACCCGATTGGGAAGGGACCCTACCTACTGCGCTGTCCACAGAGCAGCCCTGTCAGTTATATATATATATATATATATATATATATATATATATATATATATATATATATATATATATATATATATATATATATATATATATATATATATATATATATATATACTATTGGCATAAAGTTAAGCATATTCCACTTTCATCAGCAAATATGATAAAATCAGATGTCCGAATATAATATGCTTCATACACCAGTCAAAGGTACTTATTTGAAGGTTGGGGGCAAATGTTTGGTTTTCAAAATGACAATTATCAACTCGAATGAACGGCATTTCGACATGTACTACCAGTAGGCGAAATGCCAAAAGTTGATGCTGTTCTAAGATAACGTGATAAAGTGTGTCTGATTGTTTCAAAATTTAAGGAATTTGTTCAATCTAAGATTTGACAGTCAAGTTTTACAGATCACGTGATCATGTGGGCAGAAAAATGAAAGTAAAAAAAAATACAAATTTTAATCACACAAAGTGCCATTGTTTCAAAGTTTTGTCTATAAATTTGTTGTTTGGCTGCTTTTGCTGCCCATACTTGGTTCAAAGTATCGTTTGAAGATGGAAGAAGATGCACAGTCACATTTAAAGACAATGAAAACTGTTAAAGCATTTTGCAAGCCATTACCATTAATACACCTAACATCAAATGAGCAAAAGTTCATTAATGTTTTACCCCTGTATTTATTGACATGACTATTCAACTATGCCAGTTCCATAAACTAGAGATGCACATCTTAAAACTTGAATAGAAAACCAATGATAAAATTCCCGAATTTTGGAGAAATACACATGTCTGGTTATAGAGGGTGTCTAATTAGGCACATGAATTGGTCTGTCGTGACGTCACAGAGACTAGCAGAGGTACATGGTTTTGAATTTTGGAATGTTGAATAACAATGCTTTCAAAAAGGCAATAAACAGTTTTGGTAAATCTTACAGTCTGAAAAATATAGACAGAAATATCAAAATATGCTTAACTTTATGCCATAAGTATATATATAGAGAGAGTGACACTGCCCGAGCCTCATTCGGACACAATAGAGGGTGGTTCTACTAGCGCCCGCAGCCCGTCCAGTGTTCAAAGATAGTTTAAGGAGCCTGGAGCGAGGCGTCGCCTGTCGCTCAACGACTCCAAGCTTAGGAAAGATAAGTGTCTATACAATTACTCGTTCAAGATATGAATCGAATTCCAAACCTTAAAAGTGTTATGTGAAAGAAAAAGGAACCAAATAAGCTGCTGCTATGTCTAATACTGTAGCATCCCGTTTCACATTTCACAATTCAGTTCTTACAAATACAATTTTGATTTTATTACCGAAATGAATAGGGGAGACATAATTTTACCATTTTAAAGCAAAATTTTATTAAATTGAATTTTGCGTTTACCCTCCCTTGATCGTATTTTAAGACCTTCGTGAATAACAACATTTTGTCAAGTGGTTTCGACTACATTTCTCAAACCACGATTTCTTCAATATCAGGTACCTGGTTCAAAAACCACTTCCTGTTTCAGATTGTATATTCTTTTTATTTTCTTTTACTTTTTAGCAAGTAAACTCCAAGATTATTAAAATAAAAACGAAAACATGAATATATTCATGATAAATGAAAGCACAAGTTTAAAGTCATTATGCCATATTATGAAGTTAGACGATTGCTGACTTTGAACCTATATTAATGATGTGGCAAACGCATGACCCGTCAAACGTTGTACAGATTAGCTTTCATGTTCCCACATAATTTATAATACCACATAAAACAAGCGATATAAAGATGTTCCGATATGGGTAAATTAAAATATATACCAGGTGAAATTCGCAATAATACCAGTAGTACTCAGTGATAAAGACATATTAAGGCTTTAAAACATATCAACATACATGAAGAATAAGCTGATTAGTTACTTCGCATCAAGGTGCCCATTGACCAGCAGCAACCAAAACTGACGAGTACGATAAAGAAGTAGACAAGGAGGGACATATAAATCAGGAAAACATGTCCGTGCAATATTTACCCCCCTAAACCCCACTTTTATATAGCAAAACTGGGGTATGCAGGGGTATACCTATTTTTGTTATTTTTGCTCCAAAACATAGATTGTGGGTACTCGTTAGAACCGCCTCGGCTCGTTAGAACCGCCTCGCCGAGGCGGTTCTAACGTGTACCCACAATCTATGTTTTGAGCAAAAATAAGAAAAATATCATTTTTTTTCTCATGAAATTTTCAATTTTTACAGGTGAAAAAATCTCTGTTTACTGCATGGGCATGTTTTCGTAATGTAAATCACAACAGCGGACTATCCTGTCGCAGCCACTTGACGTGATCCGACCCATCAGATCAAGGTTCAAAAGCAACAATGTGTATGTATGGCTTTAATCGATTTCACACTGCCCAAATCCTCGTCCTTAATGCACCAATTTCTGGAGTCTGTTAGGCTGCGTTCACATAGAAATATACGGTATACGGTATATGGTATTCGCTATACGCTATTCGGTATTCGCTATACGCTATACGGGCACGGCGGTTCACATAGAAGTAGCATGTGCTGTCAGTGTGCTCTTTTCGTGAGTATAAAAAAAAGTTGCAAATTCGGTGTTTTACATATAAATGAGGATTCAAATATATGATTTTATTGTGTAAAAATTGTATTTAACTTAGTTTTCTAGCAAAACGCTCTATAACTCATGTAAATACAAAATTCAGACCAGCAAAACCACAATACGCTATACGAAAATCGAACATGTTCGATTCCCATTATACTATACTATACGCACCTATACGCGCCTATAGGAACTTTTCGAATAGTGTCCACCTATGTGACCCGGTATAAGGAAATCATAATGTTTGATTTCAAGTATTCGCGTGCCCTCAAAAACGTACACCGTATACCCGAATAGTCTACTTCTATGTGACCGCAGCCTTGGATACACTAGTGTATGAAAGAAGACAATCCATAGAGTCAGTTATGACACCATATGCTGTGCTTTTCCACGTTAACTACATGTATATGTCAGATCTACCTATGGTGTGTTCAATCTCATAGAGATATTTCGGAAACGGTAATGAATAGTCATCGGTATGGAAATGAAGAGCGACTATGCGTTTTTCCAGTTTTTTTTTTCTTCTATATTTCTAGAAAACAAAACATCCAATTTACATGCACTTGATGAAGAAATACCCGTTGTACATGTAATAAAAGTGATTTTATAGTATATACATAAACTGGAGAAAAAATGGAACTGCCATAGTGGATAATAATGTTGTCGCTTCATACACAAGAATAATCGTTTATGTACATACAGTGTCCATGCAACGGATAAAGCAAAGTAATGTTGAGAAATTATGTTTAATCAGTGAGAAGAATGTTCCTTTAGTGTTCTTTGATGGAATTTTAAAGTCTGTTGAACTAGTGTTCATGTTTCATACAACTTACGTCTAAAAAGGAAATATTTCGCAAAAAGTATCATAAGAGACACCTCATGAGAAAACCAACAAAACAATCTGCATATGCAAAAACAAAGGCGCACACCAGCTTCGCGGTAACCAGCGCTTTTGTTTTCGCTACACGGGTAGTATAATTCCTCTACTTTCTAAATCCAACTTACTGTCTCTAGCCATCTTAAATGCTTGTACAGCTCGGCTTGTGTCGGACCTGTTCGGAAACCACATTGTTGGTTGTCCCATGAGGCGGCTCATAATATGTGAATCCTGGTTATTGTTAATCAAGAAGATATATACATCTCAGTGAAGATATTTAAAAAGCGATATTGAAACAATTTGGACTTTCACACATGAAATGCTTTTACGGTCATCAGTATACAGTTGTCATGCTTTTCATTGTTGGGAATGATTAACTAAGTGCATGTATACATTGCTGGATTATTGTTCCGATTCATTGGCGTTGACGTCACACCCAACATTATTATATGTGCCGTTGCATGACAAAACCAACAATTTGTATTTCCGACCAGGTCCAACAGAAACCGGCCTGTACAGTCACAGAAGACGGATAGAGGCTGGAAATTTTGGATTTAAGAAAGTAGAGGAATTGTACAATCTATGTAGCGAAAACAAATGCGCTGATCAGCTTCGCATTTACTGCGAAGCTGATTTGCGCCTTTGTTCTCGCCTAAGCATTTTGTTGGTTTTCTTATGCAGCGGCTCAATAATTATAACGTCGAGAACGCTGCACAAGAAAATTGTAGCTTATATCTATTCCAAACGTAGAACCATGTTCTAATATTGTATGTTTTTCCCCAAAGTCATAGACCGGAATAAAATGTATTATGTCACGTGTTGTTGTTGCTATAGATATGATTGCTGACGTCATCGTCGTCATGAAACGCTCCCTGACTCTGCAAGATGGCAGACACCTGTGACTCGTACTTCCGGCAATATCCCCACCACGAGCGCTCAACGCAGACGTCTGTTTCCTGGAAACTGAAGCACTTGCTGCCGAGAATATTGAAGTATATTTTTCCTATCATGTTGGCTGTGGCGGAGAGAGACTGGCGTAGACATCCACGAAATCTGAAACGAGAGGGCACAGGTGATTATGCAATTAACCCATATGTGGAATGGATTCGCCCATTATTTTCATTTGGGTGCGTCGACGTTTATGCTAAGGGGTATCAGGACTGCTATTTAGTTCGAGCTTTACAGACAGTCATACAGTGAAAGCTAAAAATCTGAATTTCAATCCTTTAATGTATACTTTTAATGTAACGTTAGTTATATACTTTAAGTCTATATTTTATATGACAAAATGTAAATGTTAAGTCAATAAGTCTCGTAAAACGTGTCGTTTTAAGGTTGACGCCATGTTCTGAGTTCCGTGAAACACAAATGGTACGACGAAAAAACTTTGGGCGATCTATATCAGTCCAAAACTTATTTTCTATTTCACACTTTGTGTTTATTTGAGCCGCCACATGGGAAAACCAACAATCTGCATAGGCGAAAACAAAGACGCAGATCAGCTTCGCGGTGACCGCGAAGCTGATCAGCGCCTTTGTTTTCGCTACACGGATAGTACAATTCCTCCTCTTCTTAAATCCGAAATTTCAAGCTTCTAGCTCTTTTCTGTGCTTGTACAGGTCGGTTTATGTCGGACCTGGTCGGAAACCACATTGCTGGGTTTTCCACGAGGTGGCTCATTTATCAGCGTATTTTAAATTCATTAAATGTATTTTAAGCATTATTCGTATCAAAATTACATATTGATATCCATTTGCTTTTAGCGGTAATTTTATTATTATGGTTCATGCGTTATCTTTTATACATCATAAATTATATAATAGAAATTTTAAACCATATATTGGGGTATGTGTCAGAAAGAAAGATGGTCTGTAAATGGGGGACAAAGTTAAGGTATTGTACATTGTGACACATGAAAAAATATCAGTGTTCCTTACAAAATTTTGAGCAGTGTATGCATGGTCTGATTTACGTCTATCATTTTACGAACATAGGGTTATTTTGTACGCCTGTACCAATATGTCAACGTAATTTCTAAATTGCAATAGTTGCAAATTGTTAAAACACCTGTGTTATTCAATTCATCAATTTACTTTTAAACTGATTGATCTTTTGTACATCTAAAATCACAGAAAAACTAATGATTGATTTAAAATAGAGTCCCATTGAAAATACAGGTGTGATGACAAATTTGCAAAAAATAAATGCTTTTAAATTGAAGATATTTAGCGAACAAATCATTACGTTACATTCGCACACATTCTTTTCTTAACCCTAGAACTACTTGTTCTATCATATATACCGTTGGCTTTTAGTTAAGCATATTCAGGTTTAAAATTCTACACATTTAAATATATAGCTAATGAGAAGGGGCTAGCAAGTCCCACTTCGGCCTATTTCCTGGCAAGGCTTAAATCTGCCAGATCATTGGAAATTAATCTCTGTGAAAAGCCAAAGACATTAGCTACTCTTAAATAGACCATCTTCACATTACAGTGAAATAAATTAAGCCATATCACATCAAACACCACTGATAAGCATTGTTATCAACTTCTGGTTCGTACACAGAATGTGCCATTTTAGACACTACGAATAGAATGCATGATATCAGTTTAGAGCTTTCTGGTTTTCTGCACACAATGGTAAAGGACAGTGGGTTTCTTTGTTCAAGCCATTCAAACATTAAGCAAACATGGCTGTGTAATATACAGAGATTTTTAAAGAAGTAAAAAGTGAAAATTTTCAGTAGGAAAATTTTGATATTTTTCTTATTTTTGCTCAAAACATAGATTCTGGGTACAAGTTAGAACCGCCTCGCCGAGGCGGTTCTAACGAGTACCCACAATCTATGTTTTGGAGCAAAAATAAGAAAAAATAGGTATACCCCTGCATACCCCAGTTATATAAAAGTGGGGTATAAGGGGGTAATCATTGCATGGACACGTTTTCCTGATGAAATGAATACAATCGTTGAATAGTTCTAGGATTTATAATCACATACTTCAAAATATGCTTAACTTTAAGCCAACAGTATATTACCATAGTGGCACAGCGATTTGTAGATTCCCAAACAAGTTCTAATATTTTGTAACAGAATATCAAAGAGGAACATGTAGGAGTTTTGTAAACTCATATGTAGGTTCTTTGACAAATGATGTCACTGTGTCGGTTTGGTGTTGTAAATGCTCAACCGAGGAAATGAAGTTTATAAGCTTTATGCTTTTCTTCAGATCCTTTTATAATTGCATTTATAAATATAATCATAATTTGAAGTCTTGAATAAATAAAATAAAAATAAATAAAAATAAATCAAGCCCCAGCTGAAAATATTGCAAAAACCTCCAAATTTCTCATAACTTTTGACTGAATTAACCGTTTTACATGCTATTTTCAGCATTTAAATTAAGGTTGCATTATTCTTCTAAAGATGGTTTGATTTTCGTTCATTTCAGTAAGTTTTCTTTTTGTTTTTGTTTTAATTGATGCTTTACGTCCCAGTCAACAGCAATGGTCATATCCAGACGTTGCCTTCATTGTATGGGACTTTTACCCAACATTAGGATGTCATGACACTCAAAATGTGCTTCATAAACATAACCACCCAACTAAGCCAATAAGGCTTGTTATGTATGGATGGTTTGACTAAACCACTTTTCCTGGACAGGCTCAGCCATGAGCGGTTAACCAGAAATCAGATGGTCGGTCAGTACTAGTTTAGAAGCTTTGCCCGGAGGCACAAGCAGCCCATCTATTTCTCCTAGGCCCCAATGGGCGGGTGCCCATATTAACACCCGACCACCCTTACTTTAGAGTGACACATATTTCATCGAGTCCCCTATTATTTCTATAGTAAAGTTGGCAAAATTCTGAACACTCACAAATAACGAAGCACATATCGACTGACAATCTGTATTTCAGCTTGAAACTTTGTGTAATCATGTTCTAGATGATGTTGTCTAACTTGGATTTGGTAAGCAATTGCTATCGGTTTTTGAATTTTTGAAATAAGCATTTAAACTTAGGTATGTAAACATTATGCCCATGGAGAAAAACTGACATGGGGCTTCACTTATTTTGACGAGTGTACGTTAACACCAGCTCATGTTTCATCTTAATGCAGGTGTTTGTACACATACGTTGTCTGTAATCCAACGTTGTTGTTTTATCAAGTATCCATTTCTTACTTTATTTTTGTTTTGTCACCGAAATATGTAGCTAATGAGTTCAAGAAGATCAGGTTCTAAATCCGTTTTGATCCGACATTTTTCCCAGGTTTATCATTCTTTCAACGATATTTTTCTCTCATTAAACAATTTGTAAAATGCACCCGATGACCACATTTGGTGTAATGATAGACTGTAGTGTTAACCCATATTTGATGAATGGATTCTCCAATCATTGTCAATTGGGTGACTTACTCCACTTTCATTTTTAGGGGTGTTAGGAGTGATTTTTATTTTTGATCTCATTTTTTGATGGAATTTCTCTTTGCAAACAGAATAGCCCCAGATGGGACGCGGCGTCACAGCTGGGGCTATGCTGTTTGCCTATGTCCCACAAAAAGGAGGCCAGGCTTAAATGAGTTAAACTGAAAAAGCGTTTTAAATGCTTAAATGTAATGCACCGGTCATTTGTAACCACTGCTCCCCCACACACGAGGAAGGGTGGGGGTTATTACTTTTCAGGTTTCCGTGCCCTGCTATAAACCCCATCCCATGGGGCACACTGTAGGTCAAAACTTTGCTCTTTACCCCGCCCTTCGCAATAGAACATCTCCCTGGGGTAAAGATCCTTATGCCAAAACCCCGTCATTTTCCCTGCACTGAGAGGACACTCGATTGCCCTGCACTTTAGCCCGGCTATCCCCCACCCTTCCCTGTATGTGTGTGTGTGGGGGGGGGGTGCAGTGGTTACAAATGACTGGTGCATAATCTGCTCGCCACAATAATAATAATAATATTTGTAATTCAATTTTATATGCACTCTACCAAAAGACGAAATAGCTGTATTCAGATTCCCTAACAATACAGATTCCCTACACTACCGCGAGGCAACAAAAAGTGCAGCATCGTTATCAAATTGGCGTCAACTTATCTTGAATATGATAGGAGTTGAAAACTAACGTTTTTTCGACTTATTACGAATTGTGTGTCAAGGGTTTATTTCATCAACTTCAGAGCCACGTCGCGAAAAATGCATTGAGGTCTCCATGAACTGGCTTTTGTAGGAAGATAGTTAAATGCATGATATCTAGTATTTACGGGGACCCTGGGGGACGGGGATTGCTTTATATAAAAGGAGCCGCATCGTGAGAAAACCGGATTTTTGCCTATGCGAAAACAAAGGCGCAGATCAGCTTCGCGGTAACCGCGAAGCTGATCAGCGCCTTTGTTTTTGCTACACGGATAGTAGAATTTCTCTTCTTCTTTAATCCGAAATTTCAAGCTTCTAGCCTGCTTCTTAGACTGTACAGGCCAGTTTGTGTCAGACCTGGTCGAAAACCCCGAATACCGGTTTTCTCACGGCGCAACTCAATATGCGTAACTTGTATTTCGTATCTTTTCATGACGTGGCTCAGATAAGAAACGTTCTAGTGCCAGAAATGCAAGTGCACCTAAATGAAGCTGTAGAATGTCTGTCTTTGATGTATATTTAGTGTTTTGCGGTGTTAATTAGTGTTTGTTGCAAGAGAAAATAAAAAGATAATGAGAGAATGGTTGGCTTTCGCTTTGTTTTCACATCTGAGGTTGCATGCAGTTATTAAAGCATAACGATACCTCTGTGAATCTTTCGGCTCTGAAACAAAATAAAGCGGTAAAGACATTACGGGGGCGTTCAAGCAACTTAGATCCAAGGAAGCCGGATAAGTAACTTGGTGTTACAGATTAACTTACGGCCAAAGAAAATAGCGCGGTAGTGTCGATTGGGTCAGAATCTCGTATTCACATCATCTGATAAATTCAAACGTATATTTAAGAAATAGATCAGCTCTAGCAGTGAATTGTTGAGTAATAATTCACTGTTTGGAGGTCAGTTGTAAAGAAGATCAAATCACGAGCGCTTAGCGCGAGTGATTTATCTTCTTACAACTGACCGACAAACAGTGAATTATTACTCAACAATTCACGCACTTGAGCTGATCTATTTCGATTCTACCACACAATAAACGGACTAAATGTTTCTGAAACCGTCGATATCGTTCAGCTTTCCGCCATTGCATTGCAGATATCCCGCCAAATATTTGACTGTAATGCTGGTATTTACACACACTTATTGCGTTTGTTGTGCGCTAAAACGACGTTTCACCGTCTAACGCTGCTTTGTGCGTCACAAATGCCGCAAAGTAGCGTCACGCTTATTAGCCCAGTGAAATTGTTGCACAATATAACATGTTTTTTACCATTGGCTATATAGGCGAGGTGTGTTAGAATCGTAAATAAGACGGCAAGTAAAGGAGTAAATCATAGGCGAGAGTCCGCTTAAGAAGTTGCTTAGTTTGTGTCTACGTTATGTTAAAGGCGACGTTAGTTAATTTAAGCTTATAATCGTGATTCGAAACCTGTGTAATAACAGTACTTTTACACTTTGGCTCCATGATGCCAAACCTGAAGGGTCACTGACGAGGAGGCTTAAGTAGCCGAAACCGCAGTATGTCAAATCCACTTTCTCATTAATGTGTTCGCTATTTTTTAAACGTGGTGGCTTACTTAACAATGTGTCTTGGTCATATAAGGGAGATAATATTGAGGTGGTAAATGATTTCAATTCTTTGGGCACCGTTTTTAATTATACTGGAACTTTCGCTTTAAATCAAGAGACACTTGTAGGCAAGGGGCTAAAAGCATTAAATATTTTATTGTATAATACAAAAAAGTATTGTCTAAAACCTAAGGTTATGTGTCAATTATTTGACGCATTTGTCGGATCTGTACTTAGCTTTTCATCAGAGATATGGGGTTTGGGTAAGAGTAAAGAAGTCGAAAGAATTCACCCTAAAGTTTTGCAAAACATTACTCAAGGTCAAGTCTTCAACTTACAACATGGCTGTCTATGGAGAGCTCGGACGCTATCCATTATACGTCTCAAGATACGTACGTATTTTAAAATTTTGGTGTGGGATAAACGAATCGGATAATATTTTTATAAACACGTTGTACGATGCCTTATTGACTGATTGTAGATTGGGAAAAAGAAATTGGGCTTTAAGCGTTAAAACGCTATTAGATAATTGTGGATTTTCTTATGTATGGGACAACCCGTCTTCTGCTAACTTAAAAAAAAAGTTTCATTTGATTTTTGAGGAGCGTGTTATTGATGTTTTAAAGCAGGAATGGCTACATAAAATTTCTGTAAGCGGATCTTTAATTCTGTATAAAACTGTTAAACACTCTCTTGAAATTGGGCATTATTTAGATGTTTTGCCCGGTAACTTAAGATGTGCTCTTTCTAAATTGAGGTTATCTGCCCACCAACTTAAGATAGAAACCGGTCGCTATACGCGTAATAAGTTGGATAGATCATTACGATTATACACATTATGCGATAAATCTGATATTGAGGACGAGTATCATTTTGTTTTGGTGTTCCCTGTTTATGATTCAATAAGAAAGAAATACATTCGTCCGTTTTATTACAAAAGACCAAATGTTTATAAATTTACAACACTTTTGCAAATCAATCAGCTAAATGTTTTACGAAATCTAGGAAAATACCTTTGTGAATCTTTTGCTTTACGTAAGTCATTGATTACTTAAACTTTAAATGTTCTACTTGCTACTGCATATCTTTTTGAGTTCAACCTCCATCATATTAACATTTTGCAACGTCTACGAACTGGTATCGTGCCTTATATGTCCTGTATTGTAAAATTGTTTTTCTTATTTAATATTTAATTGTAATGTGACCAAAATTATATGTATTGTATTTGTATTGTTGATAGACTAGAAACTGTGTAGTTTACGTCTAATAAAATATTTGTCATTTGTCATTTGTCATTGCTATTTTTTATTATATTTTAGAATGACGGGAACTTTCAACAAATATTTCAAACGAAACAATGTTAAAGGAATTTTTCGCCTTTTTGTTGTACGTAATTGGTTATGGTTACCAGTTGCTTTATTGTATCACCTTCATCTAAATGTATGAGTTAAATATGAATATACATGTATGTAGGACTCGTCTACTGGTTACATGTTACATTGAAATTAGGTTATATACAAATTTCTGTGCCAAATCTGTCTGGCCTTATATAGTGTTTCAAATAATTGAAACTAGATACCAGAAAGATGGATTTTTTTAATTAAATCATTCCATTTATTTCAAGCTTTAGCGCCTTTTCTTTAGCAAAATATTTGTCAGTGTTTATTTCCATCTCAACCTGGTATACAACGCCCGAATACCTAGTGAGCTAATGGATGAGGGAACCAAAGGTCGCCTTTGACCTAATACATGTTAAAAGTGTATCTTTACGTCGAAATCGAAGTCGAATCAATTCAATGCCAATTCTTAACAAAGTAAAAAAAATGTTTCGGCATTCCGAGGTGGAACGAAAAATTAATGTGCTCATACTATTTTTTGCTTGACTTTGGTTCACCCAGTGGCTAGATTGCTTTCCAATTCTATACAACGGCATGAAAGATGTGATTAAAAAAGGAACGAGTATCATTGTTGACGCTGAGCTTGCCCATACAATAAACAGAGATTTTTAAAGTTGTAAAAAACGAACATTTTCAGTAGAAAAAAAGTTAATATTTTTTCATATTTTCAATCAAAACATAGATTGTGGGTACACGCTAGAACAGCCTCGGCGAGTCGGTTCTAACGAGTACCCACAATCTATGATTTGAAGCAAAAATAAGAAAAATAGGTAAATCCCTGCATATCCCAGTTTTACTATATAAAAAGTGTGGTATAAGGGGGTATACATTTCACGACCGTGTTTTCCTGATGTTAAACTTTGTCTTTTGGTTTGATAATAATCACATGTAAAAAGTTTTAGTTTTCAGTACCAAAAGTAGACTGAAACTAAAGTTTTTTTTCAGATGTATCTGTCAAATACCACACCTGCACCCACGTGTCAATAATTTTGCCTCCCTATCTGTCAAATGTCATTACGCCTTATGTTCTATTTTATCATTTTGATTCATTATGCAATTGTTGCAAAGGCTGACAAATTTAAAACTTTCCTGTAGTATGTTTGCTGTCGTTACGACATGGCATCACTTGTTTGTTTGTTTATTTGCTTGTTTGGTTTTCTTCTTTCATGATTTTATTACAAATCCGATGAAAGCTTAATTTCAAACTACAAATATGATTGTCATTTTACAAGCGACAATAATGTTCATGTTAAAAAAGTGAGTTATACTTTTTATATCAAATCGACAAAAAAGAATATCATATTACAACTTTATGTCAAATACTTTAAAATGAACAGATTAAAACCTCATTTAGAAATATTTACTTACTGAATTAGTCATGCAAATACTTTTGTGAGAAATAAGAACCTCACAGTGGCAGATTGTTTCAATTTTGATGCATGGATTGAAACAAAATAGAAGCCTTGAATGGTGATGATACTAATAAGGTCGTCATTTCGTGTTCGATGAGTATTTTTCCACCAAACTTGGTATATTTCTTGCATATATACTCATCAAAAGAAGTTTTGCACCATTTAGATTTTTTTCATATTTTTAAGTGTCATTTTAACTAACAAATTTTAAAGTTAGCTTTTTGAATTTGCTCAGTCTGAAAGAGTTTGATAATGTGTGTGATAAGACCAAATATTGTTGCGGAAACGATTTTAGGAAAAATTGAAAATTCCAGTTTTCTGTAAATGCTGAAAATTGGAAAATCGAAAAAATTCCACAAAAAATGTCACAGTATCAAGAACATATTTTTGTTTCCAAATTTACACACAAGAGCTCCAAAGCAAATGATTAAGCCGAAAAACAATTTAAAAAATCTCAAAATTTTAGTAAAAATTCATTTTTTGACAAAATTGCAATTTTTGAGAAAAAATGATAAATATTGGAAAAAATGAGTAAAATCAAAATTCATTTCAATTGTTGATCACTATGAGATGTTTTGACACCAACAATTGCCGCCTGTTTTCTTTCTGTTAAAGGCAATCTCATGTCAAAGATGTTGCATGAGTACTTTTTTGACATGCAGCTTTTTAAAAATTCTAAATTTGGATGGGTTGAAAACCAGTACCTACAGTTAAACATTAATGGGTGCTGCATGCTGTTTTTGAAAGAAAAAAACTAATTTTATTGTAGAGATGAGTTACTAAGCTTTATCTGAGAATTTAAACAAAATTTCAAAAATCGTTATTTTTGGTCAAAAATAGTGTTTTTGTCAAAAAAATTCAATTTTTAGTTTTTTGCTTTAAACGATTGCTTTCAGTATCCCGAATGAGGATGTGAAACGAATTCGGGTTTGGAAGCCCAGAAATAAAGATGTGGGCTTTTTGCTGCATCCCAAATTTTGGTGTTTTCAAAAACATGCATTTTTGCACATTTTTATTGTAACTTTTTAAGAAGAAATATTGATTTATCATTCAGGAAGTCCAGCCCATAAGATGGCATTAAGTTTTAAAAGTTTATTTGAAAAATATCTATACTAGACATTATTTTAAAATGAGAAAAATATTAACTGGTGCTAAACTTCTTTTGATGAGTATAGATGAATGTCTACTATATCTATTTGCCACTTGAACACGATTTTTCAGGGCTGAGTTATAAAGCGAGTTCTATTACCTTTTGACCGACCCTCGTATACCAGAAAGATCTAACTAACATGTAAATAATGTCAAAGTCACCCATGTATACTTCAAAGGATATTCTAAGAACCACTGTAATCAGTTATTGTGAAAATGGAACAAAACGTGCAAATTTCTTTATACTGTACGTATTTGATTCTCCTGCGTTAGCCATCTCAACGCTTATAGAATATAACGAAAAGAAATGGCCCATGTCTGCTCATATGAATTCTTGTTTCATCTATATTCCAAGAGTTATTTTTACCACAATTTTTGTCAAAATTGCCTTAAATGCTTTACGCCCTTTCAACACGACTGAGTGGGATCAATTAAAACAAAACATTATTATTTTCCTGCTGATCTAGCCTCTTTTGATAGTTTATGGCATGTTTGTGGTCTCTTAAATAATAATATGTCATAACTTAGAAGGCAATAAATCTGAAATACAGTCTTTGAAGTTTATACACCTGGATTATTATTATTTATAGCAATATGCTAAAATATGCATAATTAATACATGTAAAGCATGTGACAGGTTATATCAATCATTAAAAAGAAAAGCAAAGAAAAACGAATAAGAGTTTTTGTTATATCAAATATCCATACCAAATAAAAATGGAAATGCAATGTATATCCTACATAGTCGGGTCCTGTGAAATCATAGCTCAGCCTGGCCATCTCATCTGACCCAAATCTGTCAGCCGGTTCTAAAGTGTGAAAACTTAGCTCTGATAATGAATTTTCGCCAACAGTTTCAGTCTGTAGAACAGTAGGAATATTTTTCTGGTCAGAATATAGATCTTAGTTTGTCCTAATAGGAACTTCGAATAAATTTCGAAAATTTGGTCAACAGATAAAAATAAAACTGAGATACTTTAAGATCAGTGAGCATATTAATGAGAAAAGGGATGGGCCATACCGCCGTTTCGGCTTCTAAAGCTTCTTCAGGGACCCTCTAGATTTAGCAAAATGGAGCCGAAGAGAAATACTTTAATTTTACAACTTTCAAGAGGATTCAACAAAGACTAGTATTATCCAAACAGAGCCAACTATAAAAACGTTGGTTAGAAAATTAATCTAAACCGATAATTAATTTCTGAGTCCTGATCACAAATCTCAAACGACCAATCTGCACTATAGATGATGTACGGGGAGACATTTTCGGGCCGCCAATCGGCACAACACCAGCTGCAGTAATAGCAAATAAAATAAAACTGAGTATCCACGACAAAAGTCTTTAGGAGAAAAATAAAAAAACATATCCCTGAATACCTACACCACAGCCATACTGCAGAAGGTGCGGCATCGTAATCAAATTGGTGTCAAGGTATCTTTGCTTTGTGATAAAAGTAAGCTTTTTAACGTCTGGCTATGAAAAAGGGTATAAACCTGCAGAAACTTATTACAAATCATGTGTCAAGCATTTATTTCATCAGCAGTAGAGCCACGTCGCGAAAACAAAATCGGCTTACGAAATGTTTTCATGGTATAAGTACCTGATTGTTACTTTGGTTTTTTCCCACCTCGGTTTTTGGAGTCGGAATCTTTTTCTGATTGCGCCTTTTCCTTATCTTTGCCTACTTGTACCTTTCTGTAAGAAGCCCATCCTACCTAAACTGACATGTAAAACTAGAGGATTGCGATTGAAGAGTATGACTTGCAGTACACGAAATGGTTTTATGTACAAGTACCAAAACCGAAGGGACTGAACTGCGCCGATGTATCTTAGACAAAAGCAGCAAAGACGTGGTCCAATTAAGAAACATGCCAGTGTCGAAATTGCAAGAGAATCAGACTAAAACTTTAAAGCGACTTTCTTTGATGTATATTAAGTGTTTTTGCCGTGTTAATTAGCATTGGTTGAAAAAGAAAATGGAAAGATAATGGAATAAGAATGGTTGGTTCACATCTGAGGTTTCATGCAGTCAGTGAATAAAAAAAAAATAAAACTGAGATCCGTTAAGGGCAGTGAACATATTAATGAGAAAGCGGATGGCCATATAGCGGCTTTGGCTACAGAAACCTCGTCAGTGACCCTAAAGAATTGGCAACATGAAGCCGAAGTGAATTGCTGTAAGCTTGCAACTTTCAACAGGATAGTCGATAAAAAGACTATATAGTACTATCCAACTGGAGTCAAATATATTAAACGCTGGTTAGAAAATAGATCTAAACCGATAATGCATCTCTTATTTTTTCAGAATATCCTCGCTGACGGATGTCAAAGGACCTAAAGGAAAATATAATCTTCACTGTGGATGATGTACGATGAGACTTTTAGGACCGCTAGACGGCACAAAACCAGGATAGCAAATACAATGCCTTTGTGAATCTTTCGAAATACATTACAAAGGGCGTTCAAGCCATTAGGATTTAAAGTAAGAGAGGATATATTGGTGTTCAAGATTTTCAGTCCATTTAGATAGCGAGGTAGTGTCGAGTTGATCAGAAACTCGTTTTCATATCTCTAATAAAACACAAAACGTAAATTCGTAAACTTTTCGACACAAAGAAGAAAGCAACTAAATGAGCAAAGAATGTAACGGACCGGAATCCGGTATTTACTATTAGGCTAATTACATGTAGCTCAATTTGTGTCAACGTTATATTAAATGTTGGGTAGCTTTATTTAAGCATGCCTGCATAATCGTGATTCTAATATTTCTAGAATGGCGGGAACTTTCAACAAAGATTTAAAACGAAATAATGTAAAAACAATTTTTCGCCTTTTTGTTGTACGTAATTGGTCATGGTTACCACTTACTTTATTTAATCACCTTCATCTAAATGTATAATTAATTTGAATAAATGTAGGGTTCGTCTACTCGTTACATTGAAATTAGGTTACACGTTTCTGTGTCAAATCTGTACAGATCTGGGCTTATATAGTGTTTCAAACTATTGAAACTAGATACATGTACCAGAAAGATGGATTTTTAAAAACAAATCAATTCAGTTATTTCAAACATTAGTAGCACCTTTTATATTAACAAAGTATTTGTCAACGTTTATTTCCATCTCAACCTGGTATACAACGCCCGAATACCTAGTGAGCTAATGCATAAGGGAACCAAAGGTCGCCTTTGACGTAATACATGTTAAAAGTGTATCTTTACGTCGAAATCGAAGTCGAATCAATTCAATGCCAATTCTTAACAAAGTAAAAAAAATGTTTCGGCATTCCGAGGTGGAACGAAAAATTAATGTGCTCATACTATTTTTTGCTTGACTTTGGTTCACCCAGTGGCTAGATTGCTTTCCAATTCTATACAACGGCATGAAAGATGTGATTAAAAAAGGAATGAGTATTGTTGACGCTGAGCTTGCCCATACAATAAACAGAGATTTTTAAAGTTGTTTTTAAAATTTTCAGTAGAAAAAAAGTTAGTATTTTTCTTATTTTCAATCAAAACATAGATTTTGGGTACACGCTAGAACAGCCTCGGCGAGTCGGTTCTAACGAGTACCCACAATCTATGATTTGGAGCAAAAATAAGAAAAATAGGTAAATCCCTGCATATCCCAGTTTTACTATATAAAAAGTGTGGTATAAGGGGGTATACATTTCACGACCGTGTTTTCCTGATATTAAACTTTGTCTTTTGGTTTGATAATAATCACATGTAAAAAGTTTTAGTTTTCAGTACCAAAAGTAGGCTGAAATGAAAGTTTCTTTCAGGTGTATCTGTCAAATACCACACTTGCACCCACGTGACTATAGTTTTGCTTCCCTATCAGAGCCGCCTCGTGGGAAAACCAACAATGTGGTTTCCGTACAGGCCCGACACAAACCGGCCTGTGCAAGCACAGAAAGGAGCTAGATTCTTGAAATTTCGGATTTAGGTAGAAGAGGAATTGTACTATCAGAGTAGCGAAAACAAAGGCGCTGATCAGCTTCGCGGTTACCGCGAAGCTGATCTGCGTCTTTGTTTTCGCCTATGCAGATTGTTGATTTTCCCACGAGGCGGCTCATTTTGCTTCCCTATCAGTCATATGTCATTAAGCCTTATGTTCTATTTTATTATTCTGATTCATCATGCAATTGTTGCGAAGGCTGACAAATTTAAAACTTTCCAGTAGTATGTTTGCTGTCGTTATGACACGGCATCACTTGTTTGTTTTTGGGGTATTTGCTTGTTTGTTTTTCTTTTTTCATGATTTTATTACAAATCCGATGAAAGCTTAATTTCAAACTTTAAATATGATTGTCATTTTACAAGCGACAATAATGTTCATGTTAAAAAAGTGAGTTATACTTTTCATATCAAATCGACAAAAAAGAATATCATATTACAACTTTATGTCAAATACTTTAAAATGAACAGATTAAAACCTCATTTAGAAATATTTACTTACTGAATTAGTTATGCAAATACTTTTGTGAGAAATAAGAACCTCACAGTGGCAGATTGTTTCAATTTTGATGCATGGATTAAAACAAAATAGAAGCCTTGAATGGTGATGATACTAATAAGGTCGTCATTTCGTGTTGGATGAATATTTTTAACCAAACTTGGTACATTTCCTGCTTATAGATGAATGTTTACCATATCTATTTGCCACTTGAACACGATTTTTCAGAGCTGAGTTATAAAGCGAGGTCTATTACATTTTGATCGACCCTTGTATACTAGAAAGATCTAACTAACATGTAAATAATGTCAAAGTCACCCATCTATACTCCATAAGTTATTCTAAGGACCAATGCAATCATTAATTGTGAAAATGGAACAAAACTTGCAAATTTCTTTATACGTATTTGATTCTCCTGCACGAGCCATGTCAGCGCTTATAGAACATAAAAAAAGAAATGGCCCATGTCTGCTCATATGAATTCTTGTTTCATCTAAATTCCAAAAGTTAGTTTTACCACAACCACATTTTTTGTCAAAATTACCTTTAATGCTTTACACACTCTCAACAAGACTGAGTGGGATCAATATAAATAAACCCTTATTGTTTTACTGCTGATCTAGTTCTTTTGATAGTTTATGTCCATGCTTGTGGTCTCTTAAAATATGTCATAACTTAGAAAGCAATAAATCTGAAATACAGTCTTTGAAGTTTATACACCTGGATTATTATTATTTATAGCAATATGCTAAAATATGCACAATTAATCCATGAAAAGCATGTGACAGGTTATATAAATTATTAAAAAGAAAAGCAAAGAAAAATGAATAAAAGTTTTTGTATGTCAAATATCCATACCAAATAGAAATGGAATATGTATTAATGATAGCCTACATAGGCCACTGCTACACAAACTCATGCTCCTGGTAAACCATAGCTCAGCCTGGCCATCTCGTTGACCCTAACCTGTCAGCCGTATCTTAGCTCTGATAATGAATTTTCGCCAACAATTCTACTGTTCTACTGTCTGTAGAACAGTAGGAATATCATTTTCTGGTCAGAATATTGATCTAGATCTTACTTTGTCCTAATAGGAACTTCAAAAACTTTGAATGTCGGTCAACAGATAAAACTGAGATCCTATATGAGCAGTGAGCATATTAATAAGAAAAGGGATAGGCCATACCGCTGTTTAGGCTACTAAGCTATAGATTTGGCAAAGTGGCGCCAAAGAGAAATACTGTAATTTTGCAACTTTCAACAGGATTGTCCATACAAAAACTAGTATTATCCAATCCGAGCCAAATATATAAACGTTGGTTAGAAAATTAATCTGTACCGATAATTTGTTTCAGATTTCTCAGAATACACTCACAGATCTCAAAGGACCAAACGGAAAATATAATCTGCACTATAGATGATGTACGGGGAGATATTTTAGGGCCGCCACACGACACAACACCAGCTGCAGTAATAGCATAAAACTGAAACTGAGTATACACAATAAAGGTCTTTCCTGAAAAAATAAGTAAACATATCCCTGTATATCTACGGCACAACCATATTGCAGTAGGTACGGCATCGTAATCAGATTGGTGTCGAGGTATCTTTGCATTGTAATAAAAGTTGAAGAGAAACGTCTGGCTATAAAAAGGCTATAAACCTGCAAAAACTTATTACGAATTATGTGTCAAGAATTTATTTCATCAGCAGTAGAGCCACGTCGCGAAAACAACTTCTGTAAGATCACCATTCTACCTAAACCAGGAGCCTATAATCTCTCCCGGAGCTATCACCTGGTGTAAGCGTTAGGTTTAGGAGGACAGGGGTCTGATGGCTGTTGTTTCCAGCAGAAACTGCAATGTATCTGTCAGTTTGTTAGTTTTTAACAGGCTCATTTCAAAGGAAGCCTTGTCTCGGGAACTTTTCAGCATTTAATTCTAATAAAAGTTTTCTGATAATTATGGTTGAGTACTGGTGTATTCCGCAATTCTAATCCACTTCATGTGAAAGGTGATGTAAATATTGCATTTTGGTGGTTTTTTGTTCTTGACAGTTCTAACACATCATATTTGTTTTGCTTGTCTGTAGCCAATAATGTGCCAAGGCTGTGGATTATCCATTAAAATATTTTACACTAGTCATGTCATGAACTTAAAAATGGCTAATAAAACAAATGATGCTGATAGTAGGCTGATGGCCAGTAGGGCAAACCCTCCCCCCAGGGGGAATTTTTTGCACCATGATTTTCTGAAAGCAAATTGAAAAAGCTATCAAATCCTGTTTTCTGCCCTCTGGAAGTGGAAGCGTTTGCGTTTTACGCTACGTTTTATTTTATGACCCGATACCATCTTTTGTATAGAAATAATGGGGGTAGACGTAGAAAATCGATAATACCTCTGCTGTTACTAATCCTAGACCATTGAATTTGGTCTTTTCTTTAAGCTTAGACATAGCCCTTTCATTCTATGATAAGTAATGCAAAATATTTACTTTGAATATTCATGAATATTAATGAAAACATGAAAATTGTAGAAAATCGTTAAAAACCCATAAATAAACTAATTTCAGGCCTAAACTATCGTTGTGACACATTTATATTGCACCAATTAGACTTTCATAAATTTATTATTGTCATGAGCCTATGTGAAAATGATCTCATTTGCATATTCATGAATATTAATCAAAAAGTAAAAAATCCTGGAAAAAAATAGGTTGTATACATATAGTACTATTTGTACCTGGGCTGTTGATAAATATGGAACACTAGTGTGGCATCAAATGAATGCTATGACCATGTTCTATCACCCTAATACATATAATACATGTATTTAAGGACATAAGGCTCATCTATTTGTTTTTCACGAATATCAATGAAAACTAGAAATTACAGAAAAAAGAAAAAAAAAAAAATAACTGGTATTCCTACAGAATGACTTGTTTTTTTCTGTTATTTTCATAATTTTCTGGTTGCTGAGATATTGTCAATTTTATTGGTGTATCTCCTTCATTTGTCCATGTTTTTTTTCTCTTATATCTTAAGTTTTCTTAAATTTTAGTGACAAGATAGTCAACTTTTTCCTATATCTTATTACATGGTTATACATTATTGTCATATCGATCATTTTGATACCAATTTCAGCTCTCTATGACTTTTTGTTCTTGAGATATAATTGTTTCCGATGGTATACCCCCTCTATTTTCCGCGATTTTTATCTAACTTTTAAAGTTCTTGTCAATATTCGAACAGCAAGAAAGTCGAATTATTCATTTATCGTATTATATGGTTATAGAACATTATCATAGCAATCAACCGATACCAATTTCATTACTCTAGAGCTTTTGGTTGCTGAATTATTAACCTTTTCATTGGTATACCCCCTCCATTTTTCTGTGAGTTTTCCCTAATATTTAAAGTTTTTATCAATATTCGTAAAAAAAAAACAAGAATGCCAGAATGTTTGTGTCTCTTAAAACGTGGTTATAGAACATAATCCTAGCAATGATATGATACCAATTTCAGCTCTCTAGAGCTTTTGGTCACTGAGATATTAGCAATTTTATCGGTATACCCCTTTGTTTGCCAGTGATTTTTCTCTTACATTTTAAGTTTTCTTAAATATTTGAGCGACAAGAAAGTAAGCTTTTTTATATATCTTATTACGTGGTTATATAATATTGTCATAGCAATTATTTGATACCAATTTCAGCTTTTTAGGACATTCAGTTGCAGAGATATAAACGTATTTACTGGTATATCCCTCCATTTTTCTTTCATTTTTATCTAATATTTAAAGTTCTCATCAATATTCGAACAACAAGAAAGTTAGATTATTTACATGTCTTATCACATTATTATAGAACATTATCATACCAATCATTTGATACCAATTTCTTCTCTCTAGAGCTTTTTGTCACTGAGATATTAGCAATTTTATTAGTATACCACTTTCGTTTGCCAGTCATTTTTCTCTCATATCTTAAGTTTTCTTAAATATTTGAGCAAAAAAATGTCACTTTGTTTATATATCGTTAAAGAATATTGTCATAGCAATCATTTGATACCAATTTCTGCTCTCTATGGCTTTTGGTTGCTGAGATATAAACGTTTCCGTAGGTATACCCCTCCATTTTCTGTGATTTTTCTCTAATATTGAAAGATTTCATCAATATTCGAACAGCAGAAACGTCTGATTATGTATGTATCTTATTTTAGGGTCTTGGAATGTTATCATAGCAATCATGTGTTATCAGTTTCAGCTCTCTATGGCTTTTGGTTGCTGCACTATAAACGTATCTGTAGGTATACCCCCTCCATTTTTCTGTGATTTTTCACTACTATTGAAAGTTCTCATCAATATTTGAACACCAAGAAAGTCGGAGTATTTCTGTATCTTATCACATGATTATAGAACATTATCATAACAATCAGTTGATACACATTTCAGCTCTCTTAGAGTTTTTGCTTTCTGAGATATCAGTAATTTTGTTGGTATACCCCTTCCTTTATCTCTTACTTTTTTAATATCTGAACTTCTTTTTAATATTAATTTGAGCATTAAGATAGCCAGCTTGTTTATAAATCTTATTTTATCGTTATAGAACATTACCAAAGCAATCATTTAATACCTATTTCAGCCCTCTAGGTCTATCAGTAGCTAAGATACATGTGGTAATAGAGGTATTCCACAATAATTCCTCTCCTTATTAGGGGTGGGGATGAACACTCTGTGATTTTACGTGACCCAAATGGGCATCAAAGTGATCCTCTGACCAAACTGGCACCCATGAGCATTTGTTCTAAGGGTGCAAGGTACATCCTATAACCCACTCAAACCCTTCAAACGGCAATAGAGTAAATGTTGATTTTCGTCATTTTCATTAATTTTCATGAAAATGCAAATGAGATAATTTTTATTTAGGTCCATGGCGTCACCAAATTTGTCAAATAGTATTATTGGTACAGTAACAATGAGACACAATGATAGTTTAGGCCTGAAATTAATTTTTATGGTGATAATTGATTTTTAATAGTTTATTTTTTTCACTTTAAAGTTTTAATGAAAATTCATCAATATGCAAATTAGATATTATCCATCACTTATCATATGATGAAAGAGCTATGTCTAAGCATTAAATTGAGACCAAGTTCAATGGCCTAGAATAAAAAACAAGTGAGATATCGTCAATTTTCTATGTGTATCCCCATTATTAAAACGCAAAAAATGAATATTTAGGGTAATATAATGAAACATAGCATAAAACGCAAACGCTTCCACTTCCAGATAGCAGAAAACAGGGTTTGATAGCTTTTTCAATGTACTTTTAGAAAATCATAGTGTAGAAAATTCCCGTGGTGGGGGGGGGGGGAGGGGGGTATGGGTAGCTAGACGACTATAGTGTGCTGATAAAACTTTTCTCTAGAAATCCAATGCTAGAGAGTTCGCCATCACAGTAGGCTTTCACAATACTACAGAGAAAGCTATTAGCTCCGGGAGAGATTATAGGCTCCTGACCTAAACTCATTACGAAAAAATGCCCATGTAATATACAGAGAATTTTTTTCAGCTGTGAAAAAAGAAAAAATTCACCTGAAAAATGTTGATATTTTTAATACTTTTGCTCAAAACATACATTGTGGGTACACGTTAGAACCGCCTCGGTGAGGCGGTTCTGACGAGTACCCACAATGTATGTTTTGGATCAAAAATAAGAGAATTAGTTATACCCCTGGAAACCCCAGTTTAACTATATAAAAGTGGGGTATAAGGGGGTACATATTACACGGACATGTTTTCCTGATGTGACGTGTATAACTAAAGGATTGCGATTTAAGCGTATGACGTGTAGTATGTACAAGTCCCAAAACCGAAGGGACTGACCTGCGCAGATAATTTTTAGACAAAAGCAGCAAAGACGTCTTTTTCATTAGGTGGCTCAATAAAGAAGTATGCCAGTGCCGAGATTGCAAGAAAATCAGACTAAAACTTTATGACGACACTCTTTGATGTATATTTAGTGATTTGCAGTGTTAATTAGCATTGGTTGCAAAAGAAAATGAAAAGATAATGAAATAAATGGTTATATTTTGCTTTGTTTTCACATCTGAAGTTTCAAAGAGTCAGTAAATAAAAATGTAGCTAAGATCCTTTAAGAGCAATGAACATATTAATGAGGAAGGGGATGTTTCGGCTACAAAAACGTCGTCAGTTTGGCAACTGAGAATTGCTGTAATTTTGCAACTTTCCACAGAATAGTCGATACATAGACTATCGAATTATCAAATATATTAAACGCTGGATAGAAAATGAATCGAAACTGATAACTCAGTTCTGATTTCTCAAAATATCATCCCTGATCTCAAAGGACCAAAAGGAAAATATAATCTGCAATATAGACGTCATACGGTGAAACATTTAGGTCCGCCACACAGCACAATATCAGCTGCAGTAATAGCAAATACAATTCCTCTGTGAATTTTTCGGCTATAAAACAAAGAAAAACATTACAAAGGGCGTTCAAGCAATTAGGATTTAAAGTAAGAAAGGATAAATCGGTGTTCAAGATTTCCAGCTCATTAAAATAGCGAGGTAGTGTCGAGTTGATCAGATGATCTAATAAAACGCAAACGTATATTCGTAAACTTTTCGAAACAAAGAAGAAAGCAGCTCAATGAGCAAAGAATGCACCGAATCCGCAATTTACTTTTAGCTCAATTTGTGTCAACGTTATATAAAATGTGGGGTTGCTTAATTTAAGCCTGTCTGTATAATCGTGATTTGAATATTTCTAGAATGGCGGGAACTTTCAACAAAGACTAAATGATGTAAAAGCAATATTTCGTCTTTTTGTTGAACATAATTGGTTAAGGTTACCAGTGACTTTATTTTATCACCTTCATCTAAATGTAATTTGAATACATGTAGGATTCGTATACTAGTTACATTGAAATTAGGTTACAAATTTCTGTGTCAAATCTGTCTGGGCTTACAGTGTTTCAAAGTATTGAAATTAAATAGCAGAAACATGGATTTAATTATTTCAAGCTTAAGCGCCTTTTCTGTTACAAAATATCTGACAATGTTTATTCCCATCTAAAGGTGGTGCATTACAAGGCCCCGAATATCTGGTGAGCTAATGGATGACGGAACCAAAGATCGCCGTTGACCTGATACATCATTAAGTGTATTTTTTACGTCGAAATCGAAATCGAATCAATTCAATGACAATACTTAAGAAAGAAGAAAGTAAAAAAAAAAAAAAAAAAAAAAAAAAAAACTATTTTTTGCTTGACTTTGGTTCACCCAGTGACCACAAAATTGCTTTTCTATACAACGGCATGAAAGGTGTGATTAATTTTCAGTAGAAAAAAAGTTGATAGTTTCTTATTTTTGCTCAAAACATATATTGTTGGTACACGTTAGAACCGCCTCGCCGAGGCGGTTCTAACGAGTACCCACTATCTATGTTTCATGTTTTGGAGCTTAAATAAGAAAAAATGGTGTACCCCTGCATACCCCAGTTTTAATGTATAAAAGTGGGGTATAAGGGGTATTTATTTCACGGACATGTTTTCCAGATGATTAACTTTGTCTTTTGGTTTGGTTTGATATTAATCACATTTAAATAAAAGTTTTCAGTACCAACAGTAGGCTGAAATAAACGTTTCTTTCAGGTGTATCTGCCAACACCTGCACTCACGTGTCTGGCTTCCCTATCAGTCAAATGTCATTAAGCCTTATGTTCTATTTTATCATATATGCAATTGTTGTAATAGCTGGCAAATTTAAAACTTTCCTGTAGTATGTTTGTTTTTTTTTCTTCTTTCATGATTTTCAGATAAATGCGATGAAAACTTAATTTCAAACTACAAAAAGACTTGATATTTCACGAGCGAAAATAATGTACATGTAATAAAATGGGCTATACTTTTTAATATCAAATCGACAAAAAAAAGACTCTCATTTTACATCTTAATGTCAAATACTTTAAAATGAAACGAAATGTTAACAGGTTAACAGATTAAAACCTAGTTTAGTAATATGAACTAACTGAATTAGTCATGCAAATACTTTGGTGAGAAATAATAACCTCACAGTGGAAAGTGACCCAACTTTGATGCTAGAAATAACAGAATGTGTTTTCGAATTATATATAGTAAGGTCTAAATTGACAATAGTGGCAAAGTCACTCTTACATGTATACACTTGGCAAAAATGCCAACGCACTACCTTTAAAATTTGAATAACTTCACTTTCGTCAAAGATTTGACTTTGAAATTTAGCACACGCTTGTCTCTTAAGCATTTGCACACACCTACTAGGTTATTTCACACAAATTTTCTCTCGGAATCGCGCAATAAGTAAATCATGAAAAACATGTTTTCTGCACGTGCTCCTTGTGGTATGTAGCTTTTACTCATTCTGAAACTTTTATTGGAAGCCTGGTTATGTATCATATCGAAATCAATATAAATGGTTCGTCTATCTGTTGAAAAAATGGCTGGGGCCATCGGTTTAGTTGAGGGGGTTGCGTCTTTTACGCAGGTACGTTTAAAGTCAATGCAAAAAGGAAGTCTTAATTTCGCCATTTTTTTTCTTGCTTAAACACAACCATTTGGTATCATTCAAGTTCAATTTTGAAAGGCAACCATTTTGTCATAAAGTGAAATTCGTTTCCACTTTCAGCCTGTCCGTCCGTCCGTTTATTCGTACAAAGACTCAGTTGTAGCTCTTAAAATTGTTTTGTAATTCCTGCAATTCCTCAAACCCGTCGCCTGTTGGTTGCTGAGTGGTCTAACATTCCACAAAATGTAAAAGGAATTCACATCCTATCCATGCGACAGCGCTGTTTAGCGGTGGTACAGGCTAATAGGGGACACACTAGAAAATTTGTTTAGATGAATTGGACTGATAGATTCGAAATTCTGTTTATTTGCCCTTTTGGGAACTTACTTAAGCAGTAAATTTCAATCTTTGTAAGTGAGTTATTGATGTAATTCTCACTACCACACTATAAAATTGTTCTGCAAATCATTTTTATAACGTTATGTACGATTTACCCTTACCTTACTCTACCGTTGCTTTCAATGTGTATTTCCTGATTTTTCGAATCATGGGTGTGCTAACAAAAAGCTCAATAAATATCGATAGAAATCGCCGATCGCAATAAAATTTCACCACATTATTTTAAAATAATGTATCTTATCATATTTAGAATTTGAACATTTTTTCTCGATTCGTTTTTTAAATATTGGCAAAAATCTTACTAGGTGCGTTGGGAATTTTGTTAAGTATATACTCCTTAAAATATTCGGATCACTGCAGTACTTGACATATATTGAAAGACACCCAAGGTTAAACCAACGTTTAATGATGATCCCAAAATCAACTCTCCATCTCCTCCCATGAATGTTTCAGAGCATGCTCGTGTACAATTCCATCTACTTAATTGAGCCGCCTCGTGGGAAAACCAACAATGTGGTTTCCGAACAGGTCTGACACAAACCGGGCTGTACAAGCACTGAAGATGGCTAGAAGCTTGAAATTTTGGAGTTAAGTAGAGGAGGAATTGTACTATCCAAGTAGCGAAAACAAAGGCGCTGATCAGCTTCGCGGTTACCGCGAAGCTTATCTGCGTCTTTGTTTTCGCATATGCAGATTGTTGGTTTTCCCATGAGGCGGCTCTTATCTATGAGATTTTGTGTTGAAAAAACTTTTTATAGGATGGTGACATATATTATACGCAAAGTTTGTTACCGTGCGGGTTGGTAAGCTGTATTCAATTTTATTTAGTGTTGTGCCCAAACTAAGTAAATTGTACTACATGTACATGTTTTTTGTTTTCTGTGTGTGCCATAGCAACGCTTATATTGCTTAATCCAATTTGTTCTGGATCATAAAAAAAGACGATGGCTGCTCATGTGAATACGTTCATTATCTAAATTCCTAAAGTTATTTTCCAATTTCTCTGAGCAAAAATGGCCATGACCTTAAACACTCTACGCCCTTTCAACACGACTGAGTGGGATCAATTCAAACAAAACCTTATTGTTTAACTGCTGATCTAGCCTCTTTTGATAGTTTATGCCCATGCTTGTGGTCTCTTAAATAATAATATGTCATAACTTAGAAAGCAATAAATCTGAAATACAGTCTTTGAAGTTTATATATCTGGATTATTATTATTTATAGCAATATGCTAAAATATGAACAATTAATCCATGTAAAGCATGTGACAGGTTATATAAATTATTAAAAAGAAAAGCAAAGAAAAATGAATAAGAGTTTTTGTATGTCAAATATCCATACCAAATAGAAATGGAATATGTATTAATGATAGCCTACATGTACATAGACCACTGCTACACAAACTCATGCTCCTGGTCAGCCTCGCCATCTCGTTGACCCTAACGTATCTTAGCTCTGATAATGAATTTTCGCCAACAATTTGAGTCTGTAGAACAGTAGGAGTATTATTTTCTGGTCAGAATATTGATCTAGATCTTACTTTGTCCTAATAGGAACTTCAAAAACTTTGAATGTCGGTCAACAGATAAAAATAAAACTGAGATCCTTTAAGAGCTGCAATAAGAAAAGGGATAGGCCATACCGCTGTTTAGGCTACTAAGCTAGAGATTTGGCAAAGTGGCGCTAAAGAGAAATACTGTAATTTTGCAACTTTCAACAGGATTGTCCATACAAAAACTAGTATTATCCAAACCGAGCCAAATATATAAACGTTGGTTAGAAAATTAAGCTGTACCGATAATTTATTTCAGATTTCTCAGAATACACTCACAGATCTCAAAGGACCAAAAGGAAAATATAATCTGCACTATAGATGATGTACGGGGAGATATTTTAGGGCCGCCACACGGCACAACACCAGCTGCAGTAATAGCAAATAAAACTAAAACTGAGTATACACAACAAAGGTCTTTCGTGAAAAAATAAGCAAACATATCCGTGTATATCTACGGCACAACCATATTGCAGTAGGTACGGCATCGTAATCAAATTGGTGTCAAGGTACCTTTGCATTGTGATAAAAATTGAAAAGAAACGTCTGGCTATAAAAAAGGCTAAAAACCTGCAAAAACTTATTACGAATTATGTGTCAAGAATTTATTTCATCAGCAGCAGTAGAGCCACGTCGCGAAAACGAAATCTGTAAGAACCCCATTCTACCTATGATGTTATCATTACGAAAACACACCCGTGTAATATACATATTTGTTTTTAAGTTGTAAAAATGAAGAAAAAAATCAGTAGATTTTGTTGACATTTTTCTTATTTTTGCTCAAAACATAGATTGTGGGTACACGTAAGAACCGCCTCGGCGAGGCGGTTCTACCGAGTATCCACAATCTATGTTTTGGAGCAAAAATAAGGAAAATAGGTATAGCCCTGCAAACCCCATTTTCACTATATAGAAGTGGGGTTTTAGGGGATATACATTGCACGGGTGAGTCAAGTCAAGTTCTGCTTGCGGGTGTGTCAGGTGGTTTTTCTCGGGGTTTTCCCGTTTTCGTCCCACCTACTGATTGGCCCGTCTCATATGAGCTGAAATAATCTTGAAAGGGACGTAAAACTGAATTAAAAAAAAAAAATCACGGACATGTTTTCCTGATGTAAACTGTAGTATGCACAAGTCCCAAAACCGAAGGGACTGACCTGCGCCGATATATTTTAGACAAAAGCAGCAAAGCCGTCTTTTTCATTAGGTGGCCCAATTAAGAAACATACCAGTGCCGAAATTGCAGACTTTTGGACAACTCTCTTTGATGTATATTTAATGATTTGCAGTGTTAATTAGCATTGTAAAGGAATAAGAATGGTTGGCTTTTACTTTGTTTTCACATCTGAGGTTTCCTGCATTCAGTGATAAAAAATTAAAACTCAGGTCGTTTAAAGGCAGTGAACATATTAATGAGAAAGCAGATGGTCATATCGCGGTTTTGGCTACGTAAGCCTCGTCAGCGAAGCTATAGAATTGGCAACATGAAGCCGAAGTGAATTGCTGTAAGTTTACTACTTTCCACAGGGCAGTCGATATAAAGTCTAGACTAGTATTATCCAACTGGAGTCAAATATATATTAAACGCTGATAAACCGATAATACATTTCTGATTTCTCAGAATACCGACGCTGACAGATGTGGAAGGACCTAAAGGAAAACATAATCTTCACTATGGATGGTGTACGGTGAGACTTATCATGAATCATGATTCGAATATTTCTAGAATGGCGGGAACTTTCAACAAGTATTTAAACCGAAATAATGAGGTTTGGTTAGGGGGGTAGGCAATATCCCATATCCCAAAATAAACCGTCCAATATATCCCATATCCCAAAATTAATTTAACTCGTATCCCAAAATAAATTTCAATATCCCATATCCCAAAATTCCTGAATATTCCATATCCCAAAATAAAAAAAAACCCACAAATATCCCAGTATCCCTTAAAAAAGTAGGCCAATATCCCGTATCCCAAAATACCCTATACAAGCCTCAATAATGCTAATGCAATTTTTCGCCTTTTTGTTGAACGAAATTGATTACGGTTAGCAGTTACTTTATTTCATCACCTTCATCTAAATGTAATCTGAATAAATGTAGGGTTCGTCTACTCGTTACATTGAAATTAGTTACAATTTTCTGTGTCAAATCTGTACAGACCTGGGCTTATGCCAATCGCTTATGTAGTGTTCAAACCATTGAAACTAGATACCAGAAAGATGGATTTTTAAAAACAAATCATTTTAATTATTTCAAACATTAGCATCGCCTTTTATATTAGCAAAATATTTGTCAAGGTTTATTTCCATCTCAACATGGTATAAAACGCCCGATTACCTGGTAAGCTAATGGATGAGGGAACCAAAGGTCGCCTTTGAGCTGATACATGATAAAAGTGCATTTTTACGTCGAAATCGAAGTCGTATCAATTCAATGCCCATTCTTAACAAAATATAAAATGTTTCGGCATTTCGATGTGGAACGAAAATGTGCTCATACTATTGTTTGCTTGACTTGGTTCACCCAGTGACCACACAAGATTGCTTTCCGATTCTACACAACGGCATGAAATATGTGATTAAAAAGAAATGAGTATTGTTGACGCTTAAGCCATATTTGACGAATGGATTCTCCCATCATTATCAATTGGGTGAGCCCACTTTCATTTTTAGGGGTATTTGGAGTGATTTATATTTTTTTTAATCTCATTTTTCGATGAAATTTCCCTGTGCAAACAGAATAGCCCCAGATGGGACGCTGTGTTCTGCGGCGTCACATCTGGGGCTGTTTGCCTATGTCCCACAAACAGGACGCCAGGCTTAAATGAGTTAATCATGATTAACTTTGTCTTTTGGTTTGATATTAATTTACATTTAAAAGAGTTAAGTTTTCAGTACCAAAAGTAGACTGTAATTAAAGTTTCTTTCAGATGTATCTGTCAAATACAACACCTGCACTCACGTGACTATATTTTTGCTTCCCTATCAGGGCCGCCTCGTGGGAAAACCAACAATGTGGTTTCCGTACAGGCCCGACACAAACCGACCTGTACAAGCACAGAAAAGAGCTAGAATCTTGAAATTTCGGATTTAGGTAGAAGCGGAATTGTACTATCCGAGTAGCGAAAACAAAGGCGCTGATCAGCTTCGCGGTTACCGCGAAGCTGATCTGCGTCTTTGTTTTCGCCTATGCAGATTGTTGGTTTTTCCATGATGCGGCTCATATATTTTTTACATATCAAATCGACAAAAAGAATCTCATTTTACATCTTAATGTCAAATACTTTAAAATGAAACGAAATGTTAACAGGTTAACAGATTAAAACCTCGTTTAGCTATATGAACTAACTGAATTAGTCATGCAAATACCTTTGTGAGCAATAAGAACCGTTGTTTCAATTTAGATGCATAAAATAATACAAAATAAAATTGTTTTCGAACTATATGTGGCTTGTTCAAAAAGTAATAGAGCTGGCATTATAGCTTCGCACAGAAACGTCTTATTTTATCATCATTCACAACGATGAAATGCAATCTTTTTGTGGCCTTTTTGTATAGTTTTGACGGAAAATAACAACTGACAGCAAAATAGTGACATTTTCAAGAAATCAAAAATGCATCAATCCTTTTTAATGTAAGAAAGTAACTTATTCAAACAGATCTGTGCAAGTTTCAATCAAATATCTGCAGTTTTGGTAAACATTTTGTGTGATAATGTTCCTGTACCCCATTAAAGAAAGTGCCTTGAATGGTGATGATACTAATAAGGTCGTCATTTCGTGTTCGATGAATATTTGTCAACCAAACATGGTACTGCATAGAGATGTATGTTTACCATATCTATTTGCCACTTGAATACGAGTTTTCAGAGCTGAGTGATAAAGCGAGTTCTATTACTTTTTGATCGACCCTTGTATATTAGAAAGATCTATCTAACATGTAAATAACGCCAAAGTCACCCATGTATACTTCATAGATATTCTAAGGACCACTGCAATCAGTAATTGTGAAAATGGAACAAAACTTGCAAATTTCTTTATACGTATTTGATTCTCCTGCATGGGTCATGTCAACGCTTATAGAACATAAAAAAGAAATGGACTATATCTGCTCATATGAATTCTTGTTTCATCTAAATTCCAAAAGTTATTTTTACCAAATTTTTATTCAAAATTGCCTTAAATGCTTTACGCCCTTTCAACACAACTGATGGGGATCAATATAAACAAAACCTTATTGTTTTACTGCTGATCTAGTCACGTTTGATAGTTTATGCCCATGCTTGTGGTCTCTTAAATAATAATATGTCATAACTTAGAAAACAGTTAACCTGAAATACATTCTTTGAAGTTTATACACCTGGATTATTATTATTTATAGCAATATGCTAAAATATGCACAATTAATCCATGTAAAGCATGTGACAGGTTATATAAATCATTAAAAAGAAAAGCAAAGAAAAATGAATAAGAGTTTTTTTTATTATATCAGATATCTATACCAAATAGAAATAGAAATAAAATGTATAGCCTACATAGTCGGGTCCTGTGAAACCATTACTCAGCCTGGCCATCTCATCTGACCCTAATCTGTCAGCCGGATCTAAAGTGTAAAAACTTAGCTCTGATAATGAATTTTCGCAAACAGTTAGAGTCTGTAGAACAGTAGGAATATTTTATTCTGGTCAGAATATAGATCTTAGTTTGTCCGAATAGGAACTTAGAAAAAAAATTCGAAAAATCGGTCAACAGATAAAAGTAAAATTGCGATCCTTTAAGACCTGTGAGTATATTGATGAGAAAAGGGATGGGCCATACCGCGGTTTCGGCTACTTAAGCTTCTTCAGTGACCCTCTAGATTTGGCAAAATGGAGCCCAAGATCAATACAAAACTTGTATTTTCCAAACAGAGCCAACTTTATAAACGTTGGTTAGAAAATTAATCTAAACCGATAATTAATTTCTGACTACTCAGAATACGCTCAAAGGACCAAAAAGAAAATATAATCTGCACTTTATATGATGTACGGGGAGCGTTTTTAGGGCCACCAATCGGCACAACACCAGCTGCAGTAATAGCAAATAAAATAAAACTGAGTATCCACAAAAAAGGTCTTAAGGGGAAAAATAAGAAAACGTATCCCTGAATACCTACGCCACAGCCATATTGCGAAAGGTGCGACATCGCAATCAAATCTTTGCTTTGTGATAAAAGTTGATAAAAACCTGGCTATAAACCTGCAAAAACTTATTACGATTTATGTGTCAAGAATTTATTTCATCAGCAGTAAAGCCACGTCGCGAAAATAAAATGTGTAAGAACCCCATTCTACTATTATATATAATATATTATTATAAACTGACGTATACAACAAAAGGATTGCGATTGAAGAGTATGACTTGTAGTATGTACAAGTCCCAAAACCGAAGGGACTGACCTGCGCAGATAATTTTTAGACAAAAGCAGCAAAGACGTCTTTTTCATTAGGTGGCTCAATTAAGAAGTATGCCAGTGCCGAGATTGCAAGAAAATCAGACTAAAACTTTATGACGACACTCTTTGATGTATTAGTGATTTGCAGTGTTAATTAGCATTGGTTGCAAAAGAAAATGAAAAGATAATGAAATAAATGGTTATATTTTGCTTTGTTTTCACATCTGATGTTTCAAAGAGTCAGTAAATAAAAATGTAGCTAAGATCCTTTAAGAGCAATGAACATATTAATGAGAAAGGGGATGTTTCGGCTACAAAAACGTCGTCAGTTTGGCGACATGGGGCCAAAGAGAATTGCTGTAATTTTGCAACTTTCCACAGAATAGTCGATACAAAGACAATCGAATTATCAATATATATTAAACGCTGGATAGAAAATGAATCGAAATTGATAACTCAGTTCTGATTTCTCAAAATATCATCCCTGATCTCAAAGGACCAAAAGGAAAATATAATCTGCAATATAGACGTTATACGGTGAAACATTTAGGTCCGCCACACAGCACAATATCAGCTGCAGTAATAGCAAATACAATTCCTCTGTGAATTTTTCGGCTATAAAACAAAGAAAAACATTACAAAGGGCGTTCAAGCAATTAGGATTTAAAGTAAGAAAGGATATATCGGTGTTCAAGATTTCCAGCCCATTAAAATAGCGAGATAGTGTCGAGTTGATCAGATGATCTAATAAAACGCAAATGTATATTCGTAAACTTTTCGAAACAAAGAAGAAAGCAACTCAATGAGCAAAGAATGCGCCGATTCCGCAATTTACTATTAGCACAATTTGTGTCAACGTTATATTAAATGTGGGGTTGCTTAATTTAAGCCTGTCTGTATAATCGTGATTCGAATATTTCTAGAATGGCGGGAACTTTCATCAAAGATTTAAGACGAAATGATGTTAAAGCAATATTTCGTCTTTTTGTTGAACATAATTGGTTAAGGTTACCAGTGACCTTATTTTATCACCTTCATCTAAATGTAATTTGAATACATGTAGGATTCGTATACTAGTTACATTGAAATTAGGTTACACGTTTCTGTGTCAAATCTGTCTGGGCTTACAGTGTTTCAAAGTATTGAAATTAAATAGCAGAAACATGGATTTAATTATTCCAAGCTTAAGCGCCTTTTCTGTTACAAAATATCTGACAATGTTTATTCCCATCTAAAGGTGGTGCATTACAAGGTCCCGAATATCTGGTGAGCTAATGGATGACGGAACCAAAGATCGCCGTTGACCTGATACATCATTAAGTGTATTTTTACGTTGAAATCGAAGTCGAATCAATTCAATGCCAATACTTAAGAAAGTAAAAAAAAAAAAAAAAAAAAAAAAAAAAAAAAAAAAAAAAAAAAAAAAAAAAAATAGGTGGAACAAAAATGTGCTCATACTATTTTTTGCTTGACTTTGGTTCACCCAGTGACCACAAGATTGCTTTTCTATACAACGGCATGAAAGGTGTGTTTAATTTTCAGTAGAAAAAAGTTGATAGTTTCTTATTTTTGCTCAAAACATATATTGTTGGTACACGTTAGAACCGCCTCGGCGAGGCGGTTCTAACGAGTACCCACTATCTATGTTTCATGTTTTGGAGCTTAAATAAGAAAAATTGGTGTACCCCTGCATACCCCAGTTTTAATGTATAAAAGTGGGGTATAAGGGGTATTTATTTCACGGACATGTTTTCCAGATGATTAACTTTGACTTTTGGTTTGGTTTGATATTAATCACATTTAAAAAAAAGTTTTCAGTACCAACAGTAGGCTGAAATAAACGTTTCTTTCAGGAGTATCTGTCAACACCTGCACTCACGTGTCTATAATTTGGCTTCCCTATCAGTCAAATGTCATTAAGCCTTATGTTCTATTTTATCATAATTTGATTCATTATATGCAATTGTTGTAATGGCTGGCAAATTTAAAATTTTCCTGTAGTATGTTTGTTGTTTTTTTCTACTTTCACGATTTTCAGATAAATGCGATGAAAACTTAATTTCAAACTAGAAAAAGACTTGATATTTTACAAGCGAAAATGATGTACATGTAATAAAATGGGCTATACCATTTAATATCAAATCGACAAAAAAAAAGAATCTCATTTTACATCTTAATGTCAAATACTTTAAAATGAAACGAAATGTGAACAGGTTAACAGATTAAAACCTAGTTTAGTAATATGAACTAACTGAATTAGTCATGCAAATATAATAACCTCACAGTGGGAAGTGACCCAACTTTGATGCTAGAAATAACAGAATGTGTTTTCGAATTATATATAGTAAGGTCTAAATTGACAATAGTGGCAAAGTCACTCTTACATGTATATACTCCTTAAAATATTCTGAAGATCACTGCAGTACTTGACATATATTGAAAGACACCCAAGGGTAAACCTAAATTTAATGATAATCCCAAAATCAACTCTTCATCTCATCCCATGAATGTTTCAGAGCAGGCTCGTACACAATTCCATCTACTTATGAGCCGCCTCGTGGGAAAACCAACAATGTGGTTTCCGAACAGGTCTGACACAAACCGGGCTGTACAAGCACTGAAGATGGCTAGAAGCTTGAAATTTTGGAGTTAAGTAGAGGAGGAATTGTACTATCCGAGTAGCGAAAACAAAGGCGCTGATCAGCTTCGCGGTTACCGCGAAGCTGATCTGCGTCTTTGTTTTCGCATATGCAGATTGTTGGTTTTCCCATGAGGCGGCTCTTATCTATGAGATTTTGTGTTGAAAAATTTTTTTATATGATGGTGACATATATTATACTAAAAGTTTGTTACCGTGCGTGTTGGTAAGTTGTATTCAATTTTATTTAGTGTTGAAAAATGCCCAAACTAAGTAAATTGTACTACATGTACATGTTTTTTGTTTTCTGTGTGTGCCATAGCAACGCTTATATTGCTTAATCCAGTTTGTTCTGGATCTTAAAAGAAGAGACGATGGCTGCTCACATAAATACGTTCATTATCTAAATTCCTAAAGTTAGTTTCCAATTTCTCTGAGCAAAAATGGCCATGACCTTAAACACTCTACGCCCTTTCAACACGACTGAGTGGGATCAATTCAAACAAAACAATATTATCTTACTGCTGATCTAGCCTCTTTTAATAGTTTATGCCCATGCTTGTGGTCTCTTAAATAATAATATGTCATAACTTAGAAAGCAATAAATCTTAAATACATTCTTTGAAGTTTATATACCTGGATTATTATAATTTATAGCAAAATGCTAAAATATGCACAATTAATCCATGTAAAGCATGTGACAGGTTATATAAATTATCAAAAAGAAAATCAAAGAAAAATGAATAAGAGTTTTTGTATGTCAAATATCCATACCAAATAGAAATGGAATATGTATTAATGATAGCCTACATAGACCACTGCTACACAAACTCATGCTCCTGTGAAACCATAGCTCAGCCTGGCCATCTCGTTGACCCTAACCTGTCAGCCGTATCTTAACTCTGATGATGAATTTTCGCCAACAATTTGAGTCTGTAGAACAGTAGGAATATCATTTTCTGGTCAGAATATTGATCTAGATCTTACTTTGTCCTAATAGGAACTTCAAAACTTTGAATGTTGGTCAACAGATAAAAATAAAACTGAGATCCTTTAAGAGCAGTGAGCATATTAATAAGAAAATGGGATAGGCCATACCGCTGTTTAGGCTACTAAGCTATAGATTTGGCAAAGTGGCGCCAAAGAGAAATACTGTAATTTTGCAACTTTCAACAGGATTGTCCATACAAAAACTAGTATTATCCAAACCGAGCCAAATATATAAACGTTGGTTAGAAAATGAATCTGTACCGATAATTTATTTCAGATTTCTCAGAATACGCTCACAGATTTCAAAAGACCAAAGGGAAAATATAATCTGCACTATAGATGATGTACGGGGAGATATTTTAGGACCGCCACACGGCTCAACTCCAGCTGCAGTAATAGCGAATAAAAATAAAACTGAGTATTCACAACATATGTCTTTAAGGGAAAAATGAATAAACATATCCCTGAATACCTACGCCACAGCCATATTGCAGAGGGTGCAGCATCGTAATCAAATTGGTATCAAGGTATCTTTGCATTGTGATAAAAATTGAAGAGAAACGTCTGGCTATAAAAAAGGCTATAAACCTGCAAAAACTTATTACGAATTATGTGTCAAGAATTTATTTCATCAGCAGTAGAGCCACGTCGCGAAAACAAAATCTGTAAGAAACCCATTCTACATTAACGGACGTGTAAAACTAGAGGATTGCGAATTAAGAGTATGATTTGCAGTACGAGTATGTAGACGTCCCAAAACCGGAGGGAAATGACCTGCGCCGATATATTTTAGACAAAAGGAGCGAAGACGTCCTTTTCATTATGTGGCCCCAGTGCCGAAATTGCAAGACTTTCAGACGACTCTCTTTGATGTATTTTAGTGATTTGCAGTGTTAATTAGCAATGGTTGCAAAAGAAAATGGGGAAAAAAATAATGGAACAAGAATGGTTGGCTTTTACTTTGTTTTCACATCTGAGGTTTTATGCAGTCAGCAAATTAAAAATAACGCTGAAATCCTTTCATGGCAGTGAACATATTAATGAAAAAGCGGATGGTCATATCACGGTTTTGGCAACGTAAGCGACCCCATAGAATTGGCAACATAAACGAAGTGAATTGCTGTAAGTTCACAACTTTGCACAGGACAGTCGACTGGTATTATCCAACTTGAGTCAAATATATATTAAACGCTGGTTAGGTGAGGGCCTTTCGGAACCAGAATTTTATGATGACTTGGTTTACAAATTTAAGAAACTTAAAGGAAGGAATGATTTTTCTTTTCAGTTCAAAAAATCATTACACGTTACAGACGTATAGATTATAACTTGAATGTTAAGCGACAGCCTGCAAGCTTAGTTTTTAACCCAATCATGGTTGATAACTATGCTGTCTTCTTTAATTGCACGCCGATGGGTCGGGCGTCAGACTCTATGATGGCCCCGACTTAAAGCTATTCATTTGAGTTGGTTGGGGCCGAAGCTTCTTGTCTATTGCTTGGCCCACCGGGGTCCAACTGGTGTTTTTCTTTTGCTCCGGAGTTAGTAAGTTATTCGGCGCCCAGGGATCTCCATCGTCGGACAGCTTACTGAATATATTGAGTCCTCGTTTTTGATTCATCATGATGTTTATCATGATTTATCTGTTTGTTCTTGATGATTCATTGATGACTAGTTAGAGATTCCCCACGAGGATCGAAGAACTAACTGAATGCTATGAGCCACTGCAGAAGCTGAGGGTGAGGTTAGGTAACTGTAAAATCGATTTAAGCCCGCCAGTAATTTTATATTACTTATCGTTCCAAGGCGATACTTCTGTGGTGGTTATTTCGTTTTATGTCTTGGTGTTTAAATTTTTTGTGCTGTTGGCGCCTTATGTATGTTTTCATATGTTTAGTTAAGTTTAGGTAAATGAGTGGCCACCTATAGGGAAAATAGCTTCCCATTCGGCTTACGATATGTTTTCATGGTATAAGTACCTGATTGTTAATTTAGCTTTTTCCCATCTCGGTTTTTGGAGTGGGAATCTTTTTCTGATTGCGCCTTTTCCTGATCTTTGCCTACTTATACCTTTTTAGAAAATAAATCTAAACCGACAATACATTTCTTGTTTCTCAGAATATCCACGCTGACAGATGTGAAAGGACCTTAAGGAAAACCCTAAAGGAAAACATAATCTTATTTATGGATGATGTACGGTGAGACTCTTAGGGCTGCTTGTATCATGAATCGTGATTCGAATATTTCTAGAATGGCGGGAACTTTTAACAAGTATTTAAAACGAAATAATGTTACAGCATTTTTTCGCCTTTTTGTTGTACGTAATTGGTTATGGTTACCAGTTACTTTATTTTATTACCTTCATCTAAATGTAATCAGAATAAATGTAGGGTTCGTATACTCGTTACATTGCCGGAAATTAGGTACAGACCTGGGCTTATGTAGTATTTCAAACTATTGAAACTAGATACCAGAAAGATGGATTTTCAAGTAAAAACAAATCATTTCAATTATTTCAAACATTAGTTGCACCTTTTATTAGCAAAATATTTGTCAATGTTTATTTCCATCTCAACCTGGTATACAACGCCCGAATACCTGGTGAGCTAATGGATGAGGGAACCAAAGGTCGCCTTTGACCTGATACATGTTAAAAGTGCATTTTTACGTCAAAATCGAAGTCGTATCAATTCAATGCCCATCCTTAACAAAATATAAAATGTTTCGGCATTTCGATGTGGAACGAAAGTGAGGTCATACTATTGTTTGCTTGACTTGGTTCACTTGGTTTACCCAGTGACCACTAGATTGCTCTCCGATTCCACGCAACGGCATGAAATATGTGATTAAAAAAGAAATGAGTATTTTTGACGCTTAAAATGTGTCTTTTTGGTTTGATAATTTACATTTAAAAGAGTAAAGTTTCCAGTACCAAAAGTAGACTGAAATTAAAGTTTCTTTCAGGTGTATCTGTCAAATACAACACCTGCACTCACGTGACTATATTTTTGCTTCCCTATCAGAGCCGCCTCGTGGGAAAACCAACAATGTGGTTTCCGTACAGGCCCGACACAAACCGGCCTGTACAAGCACAGAAAAGAGCTAGAAGCTTGAAATTTCGGATTTAGGTAGAAGAGGAATTGTACTATCCGAGTAGCGAAAACAAAGGCGCTGATCAGCTTCGCGGTTACCGCGAAGCTGATCTGCGTCTTTGTTTTCGCCTATGCAGATTGTTGGTTTTCCCACGAGGCGGCTCAATTTTTGCTTCACTATCAGTCAAATGTCATTAAGCCTTATGTTCTATTTTATCATTTTGATTCATTATGCAATTGTTGCAAAGGCTGACAAATTTAAAGCTCTCCAGTAGTATGTTTGCTGTCGTTATGACATGGCATCACTTGTTTGTTTTTGGGTATTTGCTTGTTTGTCTTTCGTTTTTAGCTCACCTGAGCCGTTAGGCTCACAAGGTGAGCTTATAGGATGGCCATGATCCGGCGTCCGTCCGTCCGTTGTCCGTCGTCCGTCCGTCGTCCGTCCGTCCGTCCACAATTTCAAAGATCTTCTCCTCTGAAACCGCTTGGCCAATCAAAGCCAAATTTTATATGAAGCATTTATAGGAAGGGGGAACCAATGTGTATATAAGAAATCCAGGTCACTTGACCAAGATGGCCGCCATGCCCATATATGGTAAAAACCCTTCAAAAATCTTCTTCTCCTGAACCGGTGGACCGATTTCAACGAAACTTGGCATGAAGCATCAATGGCTCAAGCACTACAATGTGTACATAAATTATGACCCAGTGATGACCTTGACCTATTTTACAGCAAGGTCAACATAGGTTGCCAATGCATTTGAATGGGGAAAACTTTTAAAATGTCATTTAAAGTGAAAGTCTTGCAGGAAATGGGCAGTAGGACTGAATATTAATGATTCTGAAAAAAATTGGACCCCAGGGGCTCATGTGCCCCCACCCCGGGGCAATATACATGTATATCTTCATAATATTCAAACGACTTCTCCTCTGAAACCACTTGGCCAATCAAAGCCAAATTTTATGTGAAGCGTCTATAGGATGAGATAACCAATGTGTATATAAATAATCCAGGTCACATGACCAAGATGGTCGCCATTCCCATATATGGTAAAAACCCTTCAAAAATCTTCTTCTCCGGAAACGGTGGACCAATTTCAATGAAACTTGGCATGAAGCATTGATGGCTAAAGCACTACAATGTGTATATAAATCATGACCCTGTGATGACCTTGACCTATTTTACGGCAAGGTCAACATAGGTTGCCAATGCATTTGAATGGGGAAAACTTTTAAAATGTCATTTAAAGTGAAAGTCTTGCAGGAAATGGGCTGTAGGACTGAATATTAATGATTCTGCAAAAAATTGGACCCCAGGGGCTCATATGCCCCCAACATGGGGCAATATACATATATATCTCCATCACATTCAAACATCTTCTCTGAAATCACTTGGCCAATCAAAGCCAAATTTTATGTGAAGCATCTATTGGATGGGACAACCAATGTACAATGTATATATAAATAATCCAGGTCACATGACCAAGATGGCCACCTCATCCATATACGGTAAAAACTCTTCAAAAATCTTCTTCTCCAGAACTGGTGAACTGATTTCAAGGAAACTTGGCATGAATCATCGATGGCTCAAGTACTACAATGTATATATAAATCATGACCCTGTGATGACCTTGACCCAGTTTATGGCAAGGTCAACATGGGTTGCCAATGTATTTGAATGGGAATAAATGTTAAAATGTCATTTGAAGGGGAAAACCAGCAAGAAATGGCGATTATTCCGAAAAATGAAAATGGGCCAAGGGCTACATCTGTCCCTGCAATGGGGTTAAAATACCATAATATTCAAACATGTTTATTGGTATATGCAGCAGATCTCAGGTGAGCGTTTACAGGACCATTGGTCCTCTGGTTCATGATTTTATTACAAATCCGATGAAAGCTTAATTTCAAATTGTTATTTTACAAGCGACAGTAATGTATATTTTATAAAAGTGAGTTATAATGATACTTTTTATATCAAATCGACAAAAAGAATCTCATTTACATCTTAATGTCAAACACTTTAAAATGAAACGAAATGTTAACAGGTTAACAGATTAAAACCTCGTTTAGCTATATGAACTAACTGAATTAGTCATGCAAATACCTTTGTGAGCAATAAGAACCGTTGTTTCAATTTAGATGCATAAAATAATACAAATAAAAGTGTTTTCGAACTATATGTGGCTTGTTCAAAAAGTAACAGAGCTGGCATTATAGCTTCGCACAGAAACGTCTTATTTTATCATCATTCACAACGATGAAATGCAATCTTTTTGTGGCCTTTTTGCATAGTTTTGTTTGACGGAAAATAGCAACTGACAGCAAAATAGTGACATTTTCAAGAAATCAAAATGCATCAATCCTTTTTAATGTAAGAAAGTAACTTATTCAAATAGATTTGTGCAAGTTTCAATCAAATATCTGTAGTTTTGGTAAACATTTTGTGTGATAATTTTCCTGTGCCCCATTAAAGAAAGTGCCTTGAATGGTGATGATACTAATAAGATCGTCATTTCGTGTTCGATGAATATTTGTCAACCAAACATGGTACTTCATAGAGATGTATGTTTACCATATCTATTTGCCACTTGAATACGAGTTTTCAGAGCGGAGTTATAAAGCGTGTTCTATTACTTTTTGATCAACCCGCGTATGCTAGAAAGATCTATTTAACATGTAAATAATGTCAAAGTCACCCATGTATACTCCATAAGATATTCTAAGGACCACTGCAATCAGTAATTGTGAAATGGAACAAAACTTGAAAATTTCTTTATACATATTTGTTTCTCCTGCGTGAGCCATGTCAACGCTTATAGACCAAAAAAAGGAAATGGTCCATGTCTGCTCATATAAATTCTTGTTTTATCTGAATTCCAAAAATAATTTTACCAAAATTTTAGCCAAAATTGCCTTAAATGCTTAACACCCTTTCAACACGACTGAGTAGGATCAATTCAAACAAAACATTATTATTTTACTGCTGATCTAGCCTCTTTTGATAGTAAATGCCCATGCTTGTGGTCTCTTAAATAATAATATGTCATAACTTAGAAAGCAATAAATCTGAATACAGTCTTTGAAGTTTATACACCTGGATTATTATTATTTATAGCAATATGCTAAAATATGCACAATTAATCCATGTAAAGCATGTGACAGGTTATATAAATTACTAAAAAGAAAAGCAAAGAAAAATGAATAAGAGTTTTGTATGTCAAAAATCCATACCAAATAGAAATGGAATATGTATTAATGATAGCCTACATAGACCACTGCTACACAAACTCATGCTCCTGGTAAACCATAGTTCAGCCTGGCCATCTCGTTGACCCTAACCTGTCAGCCGTATCTTAGCTCTGATAATGAATTTTCGCCAACAATTTGAGTCTGTAGAACAGTAGGAATATCATTTTCTGGTCAGAATATTGATCTAGATCTTACTTTGTCCTAATAGGAAGATAAAAATAAAACTGAGATCCTTTAAGAGCAGTGAGCATATTAATAAGAAAAGGGATAGGCCATACCGCTGTTTAGGCTACTAAGCTATAGATTTGGCAAAGTGGCACCAAAGAGAAATACTGTAATCTTGCAACTTTCAACAGGATTGTCCATACAAAAACTAGTATTATCCAAACCGAGCCAAATATATAAACGTTGGTTAGAAAATTAATCTGTACCGATAATTTGTTTCAGATTTCTCAGAATACACTCACAGATCTCAAAGGACCAAAAGGAAAATATAATCTGCACTATAGATGATGTACGGGGAGATATTTTAGGGCCGCCACACGGCACAACACCAGCTGCAGTAAAAGCAAATAAAACTAAAACTGAGTATACACAATAAAGGTCTTTCGTGAAAAAATAAGTAAACATATCCCTGTATATCTACGGCACAACCATATTGAAGTAGGTACGGCATCGTAATCAAATTGGTGTCGAGGTATCTTTGCATTGTGATAAAGTTGAAGAGAAACGTCTGGCTATAAAAAAAGGCTATAAACCTGCAAAAACTTACTACGAATTATGTGTCAAGAATTTATTTCATCAGCAGTAGAGTCACGTCGCGAAAACAAAATCTGTAAGAACCCCATTCTACCTATTATATTAAACTGACGTGTACAACTAAAGAGTATGACTTGCAGTATGCACAAGTCCCAAAACCGATGGGACGATATATTTTAGACAAAAGCAGCAAAGCCGTCTTTTTCATTAGGTGGCCCAATTAAGAAACATGCCAGAGCCGAAATTGCAGACTTTTGGACAACTCTCTTTGATGTACATGTATATTTAGTGATTTGCAGTGTTAATTAGCATTGGTTGCAAAAGAAAATGGAAAAATAAAGGAATAAGAATGGTTGGCTTTTACTTTGTTTTAACATCTGAGGTTTCCTGCATTCAGTAATAAAAATTAAAACTCAGATCCTTTAAAGGCAGTGAACATATTCATGAGAAAGCGGATGGTCATATCGCGGTTTTGGCTACGTAAGCTTCGTCAGTGAACATATAGAATTGGCATCATGAAGCCGAAGTGAATTGCTGTAAGTTTACAACTTTCCACAGGACAGTCGATATAAAGACTAGTATTATCCAACTGGAGTCAAATATATATATATGAAATACTGATAAACCGATAATACATTTCTGATTTCTCAGAATACCCACGCTGACAGATGTGAAAACATAATCTTCACTATGGATGGTGTACGGTGAGACTTTTAGGGCTGCCTGTATCATGAATTGTGATTCGAATATTTCTAGATTGGCAGGAACTTTCAACAATAATTTCAATCGAAATAATGCAAAAGCAATTTTTCGCCTTTTTTGTTGAACGCAGTTGGTTACGGTTACCATTTACTTTATTTTATCACCTTCATCTGTATGTAATTTGAATGCATGTACATGTAGGATTCGTATACTCGTTACATTGAAATCAGGTTACAAGTTTCTGTGTCAAATCTGTACAGATCTGTGCTTATATAGTGTTTCAAACTATTGAAACTAGATACCAGAAAGATGGATTTTTAAAAACAAATCATTTCAATTACTTCAAACATTAGTAGCACCTTTTATATTAGCAAAATATTTGTCAATGTTTATTTCCATCCCAACCGGGTATACATTTGTACAACGCCCGAATATCTGGTGAGCTAATGGAAGAGGAACCAAAGGTCGCCCTTGACCTGATACATGTTAAAATTGCATTTTTACGTCAAAATCGAATCAATTCAATGCCCATTCTTAAAAAAGTAAAACAAAAATGTTTCGGCATTCCCAGGTGGAACGAAAATTTGCTCATACTATTTTTTGCTTGACTGATTCACCCAGTAACCAGATTGCTTTCCGATTTTATACAACGGCATGAAAGGAGTGATTAAAAAGGAGTTAGTATTTTTTATATTTTGACGCTTAAAATGAGCTTTGACTTTTGGTTTGATAATTACATTTAAAACAGTTAAAGTTTTCAGTACAAAAAGTAGGCTGAAATGAAAGTTTCTTTCAGGTGTATCTGTCAAATACAACACATGCACTCACATGTATATATTTTTGCTTCCCTATCAGTCAAATGCCATTAAGACTTATGTTCTATTTTATCATTTTGATTCATTATGCAATTGTTGTAAAGGCTGGCAAATTTAAAACTTTCCTGTAATATGCTTGCTGTCGTTAACCTTACATAATTAAGTTGTTTGTCTATTTATTTGTTCGTTTTTCTTTGTTCTCGATTTTCAGAAAAATGCGATGAAAACAATTTCAACTGACTACAAATAGACTTAATATTTCACAAGCGAAAATAATGTACATGTAATAAAGTGGGCTATACTTTTTCATCAGGAAACATGTCCGTGCAATGAGTACCCCCTGAAATCCCACTTTTATATAGAAAAACTGGGGTATACATGGTTACACCTATTTTTCTTATTTTTGTTCCAAAACATAGATTGTGGGTACTCGTTTATAAGAAAAATATCAAAATTTTTCTGATGAAATTTTCAATTTTTACAGGTGAAAAAAAAAATCTCTGTATATTGCATGAGCAAGTTTTCGTAATGTAATATCAAATCGACAAAAAGAATCTCATTTTACATCTTAATGTCAAATACTTTAAAATGAAACGAAATGTTAACAGGTTAACAGATTAAAACCTCATTTAGCAATATGAACTAACTGAATACTTTTGTGAGGAATAAGAACCTCACAGTGGAAAGTGACCCAACTTTGAAGCTTGAAATAACAAAAAGTGTTTTCGAATTATATATAGTTATATATAGTAAGGTCTCCTTCCATGAATGTTTCAGAGCAGGCTCTTGCCCAATTCCATCTACTTGTCTAGGAGATGTATTGAAAAAGCTTTTTATAGGATGGTGACATATATTATACGAAAAGTTTGTTACCGTGTGGGTTGGTAAGTTGTATTCAATTTTAGTGTTGAAAAATGTCCAAACTGAGTAAATTGTACTACACGTACATGTTTTTTTTTCTGTTTGTGCCATAGCAACGCTTATATTGCTTAATCCAATTTGTTCGTATCATAAAAAGAGACGATGGCTGCCCATATGAAGACGTTCATTATCTAAAATCCTAAAGTTATTTTACAATTTCTCTGAGCAAAAAAGGCCTTAAACTCTCAAATGGCCTTAAACACTCTACGCCCTTTCAACACGACTCAAACAAGCCCTTATTGTTTTACTGCTGATCTAGCCTCTTTTGATAGTTTATGTCCATGCTTGTGGTCTCTTAAATAATAATATGTCATAACTTAGAAAGCAATAAATCTGAAATACATTCTTTGAAGTTTATACACCTGGATTATTATTATTTATAGCTATATGCTAAAATATGCACAATTAATCCATGTAAAACATGTGGCAGGTTGTATAAATAAAAAACAACAACAACGAAACGAATAGAAAAAAAATGATTGAAATTTTAACTATGAAATAACCATACTGAACTTTTGAAGCGCAACAGATGGCGTAGGCACCCCGGTCACTGCGAGACGAACCAAATGCTAAAATCTGCTTTACGCTTCACCGGACAAATATGGTTAGGCTAATTTAGTATTATGTTCGGTATTGAATGGCTAATTCATCAAATGATTCGTAGCTTGGCAAACCAACAGAGTTGGACGAATATTACGGGGGTGCGAATTGACCTAAAATATGCTGCATGCACTGATATGCGTAATGTATTTTATGAATTACTCCTTGATATATTCTAAGGGCCACTGTACTTACTTCCGGATGTAAATCATTTAATAGCCAAAATATGCTCAAAACATAGACGAAGAGAGTGTTTCCAATTAAGGATAGCTAATCAACAATTAAACAACTTAAACACTAATGCAAAAGCAGAGGGGTCTAGACGAAAACATCACGAAAGTAAAAAATGAAAATTTTCTGTAGAAAATTGATATTTTTCTTATTTTTGCTCAAAACGTAGATCGTGACGGTTCTAACGAGTATCCACAATCTATGTTCTGGAGCACGAATAAGAAAAATACGTATACCCCTGCATACCCCAGTTTTACTATATAAAATTGGGGTTGAAGGGGGTATATATTATATGGACCACAGGGACTTGTAACAACTTCTACTACTATTTATGAAAAATGCTTATTATGCTTATTATCTAGACTTTATAATAGACTATTCGATAATAGATAACAAACCTAATAGGAATTGTTACAAGTCCCTGTGATATGGACATGTTTCCCTGATGAAAAATAGGCAGTGGCTGTATGTTGCTGGACATAACGTATAGTCATATAGTAAAAGCAAAACCCATTTACAAATATGCAGAAATGTGCCAGGTTCTGTTTAAAGGAAACGTAAATAATCGAGACCGTTTGCCTTGGCAATGTATTTGCAGTCCATGGACCTTCTATACCCGATAGCTTGAGCCGCAACTCTCTGGCTGCAGCCGCGGCTTCTTTTCGCACCAGAACGTGGTTAAATTGTAATTAAAGCGATTGTTAAAAGAGTAGTTAAATATCTACATGTGATTAAGTTGGTTTCCCCAATTCGTAAAACCATTCTTCCCTGGGATCCTCTGTCTGTACAATTAAGCCGATCTCTTACCTGTTATCACAGTCACAGTGTATGAGCGAGTGGAACCTGTAGTTAAACATGTTAAATCTGCTACTGAACGGCGGTATCATGTATGGACAACAATCATGATCCCGGCAACAAGAGTCCAGCTCCTGGTCCGGACCTAAGTCATCGTAGCACTGAGCCAGGTCGCCCTTTCCACACCACTTAGTACCGGGAAATATCAAAACGCTGTTAAAGTCAAACGCCGACCTCTTTGACCGAGATTTCTTAATCGGTTCGGTACTCCTCTTTGACCGTTTCTGTTTATAAATACCGGTATCGGAGTCAATTAATGTTGGAACAACATTGAAATTTTCACTTCTGTTATATTCTGTGTTTATTGCATTGTTTTGGCGTTCAGAGTCACGCTTTAAAGCATGAGCCTCTTCCCTTGCGTTTTTCTTAGCAAGTTTATAAAAAGATCGGCAATCTTGTACAAACGTTTTGAAATCAGCTAAATGCGCAAATTCTTTCAAAAATTCCAGATCTTTAAAGTATTGAAATGAAACTGTATGATTGGATGAGCCGTTATTATATCCATACGCACTGAACACATTTCCGAATTGCTCATCGAATGAAAGTATATCCGGGAGAATAAAATCCGACACAAAATCCAAGACCTGCTCTGGGTCCTTCGAAAAGTCACACTCTTTTATCCGACCACCCTGATAAACGGCCTGTATCAATCTACGACCGTCCGTTGCCTGTTTCATTGTAACAGTTAAATCACTAGCGCTGGATAATGGCAATGTTGTTTCTAATGACAAAATTTTATGAAACGCCACCCTGAGTTCCTTTTCACGATGAGTATTATAACGTAGGCTGATGAAGTTCTTCGGGAACAAGTGCCGTGTTCGAATCCTGCTGCCTCTTACCTCGGTAAAACTTCCAACGAAAACTCCGAAAATAACTAGATATCTGACAAATCTTTCCAAATCCATTTTTGCGATTAATTTTAATTCACGCCTTCCCAACTGCGATGTTTTACACTTTCACTTTATACATTAATTTATTTTATCATTTGTTTTATATTTTTTATTTTTATGCTTAATGTCAAATAATATTATGTGCTCTATTTTTTCCGAATAACTTTCATAATCATACAAATTCTTGTCGACTTTCTTGCAACATGTCTTCTTTTCCTATTCTTTTTTCATTCCAAAGTATATTATTATTTTTCTATTCTAAAGTATGTTTATTCTTCAACACTATCCAAATTCCAAATTTTCTCTTGATTTACTATCCAACAAGCAGTAACAAACACTTGAATCCCCTTCTGGTATAGAAATAAATCCTATATTACACTACAATAACTTAACAAAGAAATAAATTATGCTCCAACAAACACTGCTGATATAAGAAGATTTATTTTATCTGCTTAAGTGGCTCGCAACGTGAAATCAATTCTCTGCATCCATTATTAAAAGCACTAAAGACTTGGAGAAAAAATTACTTCCCGCTGCTGTGCACATCAGCGCAACCAGTGCACCCCAGCTCAGCTGTGAGCTGTCACAGGCTGAATTCACGATGAAACTGCCGGTAGTTTTTGAGCGACGGATTGATTAGGTGTATTTGCGCGCGCTTATTGTATGGTAGTATAGCGCAGTTCAAAGTATAATTTTAGTTCGTTACATTATCGTGAGGCTGTATCATCGAGAAACTATTTCAAACGTCAGAAATTCGTGTAAATACCCATGAAAACACAATTTGGAAAATATATAAACGACAGTACTCAGGGATATACATTTCCATTGTTTAAAATAAAATTAGCAAGGTGACTCGATGACGAATCCGCCTACATGCACAGAATCATCTTTCAAGGTGAAAAAAAAAGTTATATAAGGTTATGTCATGTTATGTTTTTATCATAGTTATATTAATTTTCGTAAAATTATGTTACTGCGTTTTACATGATACGTTTAATAATAAAATATTACGTTATATTATAATCATTATTAATATAAACTTTATTGTCTTATTTATTTTTTTCTATTTGAAATAATAATGATAAAAAGTACCAGAAGGCAATGATCAGGAAACGGTGCAATCAGAAAGAAATTCCCATTCCAAAGTTCACTATGTCAAGATATGTTTTGTTATTGTTTTAAATGTTATGTTATGTCGTGTTGTGTTTTCTATGTTATGTGCGACATGTTAAACAATATTGCTGAGTGTTTCTACAACAAATAATTATTATTAATTATTATTGTCTTCTTTCACTCCTATTGTCGTGAAAAAAGCTATTTATTATTTACTTAATATACAGTCTCAATGACAAGATGAAAATTTAAATTATCACAAAAATTTAATACTTTGAAAATTTATTTCATGGTATATAAGTTTTGTTAATCATTTGCTATTTAATAACAGAAAAGGTGTCTTAAGTGACACTAATTATGAAATAAGAGCTTTCCTTTTTGTCGGCAGTTTTTGTATGACGGTATGTGACCTTTCATTTTATTTGTTTGTGTGAGTTATTGGGTCACAACTCATCCTACGGAAACTGAATATGATGGCCATTGTATTTGACAAGTAGTGTCTTTTAACGGAATCTAATGGTATTATGTTGTTAGTTTTTAAATACTAATAGTAGTGCTACCAATGCTAATCGGTTCTGAGCACTGACCTAATTTCTTTTCTTCAACACAAACATTAATACTGCGTTTACACTATGTTCCCGGTGGCCCCGGCAGCACCGTTTGCTAGAAACGTAGCGTGCCGTGGAGTTTTGGTAATATATTTCTCTGATTTTCAAGATCTATTACGTTTTGTTACGTTTTCTTACGTTGTATTACGATATCCGTAACAAGCCGTGGTAGTGATAAGCCGGTGTGTCACGGAGGCGCTAAGCTAAGCTAAGCTACGATTATCCACAATCTATCACGGTTATTAGCACGTTCTATTACGGCCTGTTACGTTATGTTGCAGTCAGTTGCGTTTTGACCAAGGCGTAACACGTTTTTTCGGTCTGTCAAGGTCAGCTATGGACGAAACGTAGACACCATACAATATAAAGCACATTTTTTCCTTTTGTATACCAATAAGTCCTTTGAAATAATAACAACCGCGCTCCTCAACAACCGACTGCAGAGTTGATTAAGAAAGTTCGGGATTGTAATTCTTCTTCAATTGCACAGTGCAGCTTATGGTCTGTATTGTTCACTATAGTGTCTTCTCTAATATGGAGGAACTTGTCCCCAATGATATGCTATTTTACTTCACGCGCCGTGATAACCGTAACATAACGTGACATACGTAGTAGAACAGGGTGAACACCGTCAAAAACCGTAATGCACCGAGTATTCCGTAGGAAACGGGACGAGACGTGAGACGGCCGTGATCAAACGCAACAGAACGTGGAAGATCCGTAGCTTGCCGGGCTTTTCACTAGCTTCTCGTTGCACTACGGACCGCCTCCAAGTTTCGCTACGTACTGTTACGTTCTGCCACGGTGTGGTACGTTCAGCCCGTTTTATCACGGCCCATTACGTTTCTCATTTCCGCCGTGACTGCCGTGGCAGATTTTTAAACTGTCAAAAATTTGTCACGGTGTCCACGGTTATCCAGGCGTGCTACGTTTGCCTATCCCGTTCCCCTGCGTTGCCTCACGGTTATCCCGTTTTTATCACTGTTGTCTGAAACGCGGCCGCTGTGACCGCCGGGAACATGGTGTAAACGCAGTATAACACCTTTAGTCTGTATGGTTTCAGCATATTTCGGATGCCATAATATCCAAAGGTTAGGTAGACGTCGAGACATACCGAAAACTCAAACAAGCCTGTCGTCATAGGCAAACATCATAGTTCCAGATACCGTAGTGGGCATGGATCAAATGCGTATACAGTGTGGACGCGGATAGTGATGATGCACCAGATACTGATGCCCAGATGCGACGCCAGAAAATGCGGCGTCACATCTGGCGCTATTCTATTTTCTTTTAAGTATATTTTTCATGTAAGTTAAAAAATTTTTAGTACTTTTACTAAAAACTGTCATACAGAGAAAGTATATTAGTAAAAACGTGGTTAAATATACCAGAGATTCACAATAGTTCAGTGTCGGGAAACAAAGTCCGTGTATGCTATCATTTGTGTATACGTCATACGACAATGCGCGCGTTCGTACTGCTCATAATTTCGGAAATCGCGCGTTGCTTTTTTCATATTAAAGAAAAATGTTTTTTTACATATCCTATCATATGCGGCATATTATAACCACTAATTAGCGATATTTTCTTTCTTTCAAACAATGGCCAACATTTAGAACACTTCGGAGCTTTAAAGTTTCCGAAGTGTTTTCAGCGACCAGGTGATGAATTTTGAACGTTTTTACAGTTACACAACCAAAATGTGTTCTGCGTATGATAGGACATTCAAAATATTTCACAAATAACTAACGCAAACGGCACCACAAAATTTCCGAACTTAAGTTAAGTCCTAACCGTTAAAATTCTCTGTGACGTCACCGTTGTGTGTGCAATGATAGCTTACACGGAGTTTGTTTCTCGACAGTGATAGTTAATATGTGCAATAATAGAGAAGCACAATGTCGGCTTTCGTACTTTTAGCACCGCTCATTAACCAAGAATCGTTATAAAGTTCAGCAAGACTGTCTGCTGGGCACTTGAACCCACCATTTACAGGTCATTTAAAACCTTATTAACACTGAACGCATGTATTACGGTGAACAAAGTAGTGGCTATAAGGTTGAACTGAGAACTTCCGGCATGTCCAGAGAGACTCCAAAATCGGCACGAACTTCGGCGAAAATCCCGCGAAATCCGAGCGCCTGGGAGGTTAGAATTAACAACAACATTTGACCGAATCTTTCACCTTTGATTTTTACTTTTATTAGCAAGCACACCTGTTAAGGTTTTATAAATTCATCTTGTCTGTTTGTTGCTCATCAATTTGTCAAAATAAGTTGACTGTCTCATACATATTGCATTTTGTCAATGTGTACGGCTCAGTAAGAACTTGATTACGTCAACAATTATTTGAAACATACACTTGGGGAATAAAGAAACGCAACAAACTCTTCGGGTTATTGTAGGCTGGCTTTGTAATGCAAGCATGCGGTGAACCTAATGTTTTTACATGAAAACAGTATCTAAAAGTCAAATTACAGCAGATAAAGCCACCATGCCGGTTACGTATGCTTGATTGCGTGCGCATAACCTCACTGACCCACAGTAGATCACCCTGGAAACATGATCGACTAAAGATAAGTTTGAACCCAAACCAATTTTATTGTTTCTAAAGCTGCTAAAATGATTGCAGATGTAACCATTAAACCGATGGTGGCATATGGTTACGATTTGGGACGTTTTACTTCACTAACGCCAATGCCAAAACAAACGCTAGGTGCACCATTTCCATTTACCTGTGGCGTCATTGTTACTTGCTTGAAAATCATGTCGTGACGTCTCTCGGCTCGATAGATACCATTTAAGCATAAAAAGGCCCATATCAAATAATCTAAATGACGTTATTTGCCCATTTTGCATTTTGAGCACTTTTGCTTTCCGTTTATCAGTTTTAACGCACCTTGGGATCGCACCCAAGTATGCGGTGATGCAAATCTTTATTGCACATTATCTGGTCGACGTCAGATTGCCAAATATGCACAATATTTCGAAACTTCACGTACGCACATACGTTTACGTTACAATTTACCTCTGTAGTCTGCAAGACATTAATAAGCGAGATTTTACTAAAACGTCAAAACATACGTTACAGTTGAAATTTAATGGGTTGCGTATTTTAATTTCTTAAGTATACATCGTACTTTTCCGCTACAGCTGACTTTGTTGTATCTTTTTCATCAGTAGAGGACCCAGTACAAAAATCAACATCAAAACATTGAACAATTGGAACCATTTATAAACTTGCTGGGGGGGGGGGGGGCTTAAATCGATTTTAAAGGTACCTAACCACACACTCTACTTCTGCAGTAGCTCGCAACATTTAGTTAGTTGTTCGGTCCTCGTGGTGAATCTGTGAATAGTCAATGAATCATCACGGACAGACAAAATGAATAAAATAATCACCACGATGAATAAAATCGAGAACTTACTGATACAATAACGGTTGCCCGGCAGCTGGAGAACCAGTTCATAATACCGCTTGGAAAAATAGTTTCACTGCTTTGATCTACTTCCGTATATGGGTTACGTGGTTGTAGGTCTGTTTTGCTTTCTTGCGGTATCATATACTGCGAGAAGTGGGTTACTGTCGCGGTATCACCCATTTTGTTCAAAAAGTATAATAAATACACACTATTACTTCAGTAACTTGATCTGATGGGCCGGATCACGTCGAGTAGCTGCGTCAGGAAAGACCGGATCACGCGAGTCGAAGACGAGCGTGATCCGGTCTTTCCTGGCGCAGCTACGAGACGTGATCCTACCCATCTGATCAAGTTACTGAAGTAATAACGCGTTTATTATATAGCTACAAAAATAATCAGCAATGGCGTCGAAGTCGTAAATTCGCGACGTAATGACGGCGTACCATACGACGTTGCGCCAAAATTTTGATGACGTAACATCGTGCCATTTTTTACGTCAGAGCTAGAAAAGTCGTGAAATTTTGTTATTATGTTTCTTTGATGACAAACGAACCTCTGACACTTATGAAACAGTTGTTGTTTTACAAAATAAAACAAAAATAACTGAGGTTACCATTTAGATGTAGACTTTGGCTTTATGTGCTGGATTTTATATTGTTGGGTAAAAAAGGAGGATGGTGATACGGAATCGTATCAGTATAGTAGGGTGATACAAGATTCCGTATTTTTGTGTCGGAAAATGGGTAGTATCAATGGTTATTTTGTTAGGTATATAATAAGTTTTGTTCCACTAATTTAATATTTATAAGTTTCCAAGTTTCCATGAAAAGGATGGGTGATCTTTTTGCGCCTTTTGGTCCATCTTTTAGAAATTCTGTTGACGGCTTCTGTTTGTGCTTTATGACAACTTAAACGCACATGTTCTTGAAAAGCTGACAGATAAATACTTCTTCGGACTGATTGAAATCAACACCGATATGTGTCAAAGTCACTGTTTCATTGTTTTCGATGTCACAGCTGTTTGTTGAGTTAGATATAGCAAAAGTGTCATAAATTGAAACCGGACGTTTGAAAACAGTATAAAAGGAAGAACTGGGGCAAGTAATGTGGCGACAATTTTATGGAGAAAAATAGTACGCGAGCATTAATTTGCCTTGATTTTAGTATTTATTTGATATTGTATTTCATAAGGTTATGCAAATGAGTGTCTATGATATGTATGAATGTCAGGCTGATACAAATATCCTTTAATTCTTTAATTTTATGCACTAGTCATTTGTAACCACGGTCCCCACCCCCAGGGGAGGGCGGGCGATAGACGTGGAAATGAGAGGGGCTTTGACAAAAGTTTTGCCAGTGCGGGGGAAATACCCGGGGATTGCTTTATATAGACAAAAAGGGTTGTGAAATGAAAAGATAGCAGGCTGTGGGGAAAAACAGCAGTGGTTTTCAGGTTACCAACGAGTAGCCCCCGCAGGATGGGGCTTTTAGCAGGGATTCGCTGGACCAAAAGTCAAAGTTCCAGCTATTGACCGGGGCTGGGGGCATGGTTTCAAATGACTAGTGCATTATATTACTGATCGTTCCAAGGCGATACTTCTGTAGTGGTTCTAATTGATTTTATGTTTTGGCGTTCAATTTTTGAGCTCTTCGCACCTTATGTGCGTTATCATATTTTAGTTAAGTTTGGATAACTGAGTGGCCGCCTACTGGGAAATAGCTTCTCACTCGGCTCACGATATATTTTCTTAGTATACATGCAAGTACCTGATTGTTAATTTAGTTGTTTTTTTCCACCTCGGTTTTTGGAGTAGGAATTTTTCTGATTGTGTCATTTTCTGATCATTGCATACTTTTACCTTTATATCGTGTCTTATTGGCTGTTCTCTGAATAAAGTGGACCCCCTCTTTAATTTTGGAATAGGCGGTGCCCGGCATTTGGTTGCCACTATCATTGGACCTAGCTTTCATAGATTTGTCTTACTTAAACCAGTTAGTGAGTCAAAAGGTCTTAGCTACATTGTATATTTTAGCACATACTTGTAAGGCATCGAAAAGGGAATCGACAAGTTTAATCATCAATTTGCAACATAACCAATAATTTCATAAAACTTTTTTGTTCTTACGTTCGTATGTTTCTGCATCTCTTTGCTCAAGCATGCAATATCAACTCTTCTGTGCCAACAATATTACCAGGTAGAAATTGTAATATTGTTTTATTTTGGCGTTTCGAAAAGGTTCATTAATTTGAGAAGCAGAATGTTTTGAAGTTTAAAAAACAGAACAATTCTCTTTCATTTCGAAGGATGATTCTTGCATAGGTAGCATAGGTATCTATGCGCATAGCTGTTTGAGGCCGTTTTCAGTTGGTTGAAAGCCATGTTCAAACAGCTAAACCCATGTTTAAATCATGAGATTTACGTGCCGTTTGAATATGGGTTTGGGCCGACTTCATTGGTAAATGTGACGTGACGTCATGTCTTTCGTATAAACAAAATGGCCGAAAGAAGCTCCGCTGTTTTCGGTGAGATTTTGCGTTGTTAATGTTATTTTCAAGATATTTTAAATTGATTAGAGTGAAAATGCTAGAGTAGCGATCAACCATGGTTTGTTTCAGTGTTCAGCTCGGAAGGGGTTTGAACACGCGGCCTGCGGCCTTGTGTTCAAACACCTTCCTCGTGGTCCATCGAATGTTTGACCGCTGAAAACCATGGTTTATCCCTATAATAAATTATTATTTCGTATCATTACACTAGTATATGCATCATACTTTAACGTCTTTGAGGTGGTAAATTATCATGAATTTATTGCATATAACCTCATACGTTATGCTCCTGACATGTAGCAATAAATAGATAACATTTGTAGACAGCAATAAATTGCCACCATATTAAGTTTATGTTCCGATGTTTTCTGTCTCAGAATATTTGTCAAAAGAGTCAAAAGTCATGTATTATATTTCTTTCGGAGAAAATAATATAACATCTAATCCTTATAGAAGTCTTTCTTACGTATTACTTTAGAAAATTTAGAAAATATTCACCACCGAACTTTCCCCAACATGTATCTTTTGCACTGCCCGCCATCTTCGCAAGCCATGCTTACTAAATCCATTTCTCTTCTTACGCACGGAGGAGTGCGTAAGGAACGTCATTGGCTTGCGAGTATCGCTGCCTGCATAGCATTGCAAATTAAGCAGTGGCGTGTCTTTTTCCCCCTTTTCCACCAAAGTATCAACGAATGTTAAGGTAACTTTTTAGCATGACTTCGTAATTTAGGCATTTATTTGTACTTTATGGTTATTTCTTTATGTGTGTAGAAGTGACTTTTGTTGCTAGTGTTACTTATGAGGTACTAAACATTTATGGCAACAATTATGGGGTATCATGCCTATAAAATAAATTGTTTGCTGACTCACAGAGGTTCTATGACCAAAAAGCGTAACGTCATAATGTCGGGTTCCCAGTTATTTAATTAAAACATGTTTTCTTACCAGTTGTGTTGCTTCACGCACAAGAAACCACACATTGGATTTAAGCCCTAATCTTTGCACCATCTTACCATGATGACAATTATGAAAAGGTAAAAGTAGGCTATGATCATGGAATGGCGCAATCAGAAAGGCTGAATTCCAACTCTAATAAGAGCTGTCGCAGGGCAGCATAGCTCGCCTGACTTGTGCTTTGCCACTACATCTGTTAAAATCTATGACCCATGACCTTGACCTCAAGGTCACTCAGGTCGGTCATGATGGTACAACATAAAACTTCAGACCAATGCAAAGTATCAACTTAATCAATCTACATGTTCAAGAGATATAGACTTATAAAAACATTAACCAAAACTTAAACACAAAACTTCCAAGTCCGTGACCCTGACCTCAAGGTCATCCAGGTGAGTTGTGATGTACAGCATAAAACCTGAGATCAATATCTATCAACATGTAAGTATCAACTTTATCCATCAACATGTTCAAGAGATTTAGACTTTAACAAAAAAAATTAACACAAAATTTCTAAGTCTGTGACCTTGATCTCAAGGTCACCCAAGGTATGTCATGATGGTACTGCATAAAACTTCAGACCAATATCTACCAACATGCAAAGTATCAACTCGATCAATCAACATGGTCAAGAGATATAGACTTACAAAAACTTAAATCAAAAACTTAACACAACATTGATAAGTCCGTGACCTTGACATCAAGGTCACCCAGGGTGGGTCATGATGGTACTGCGTAAAACTTCAGACCAATATCTAGCAACATGCAAAGTATCAACTTGATCCATCAACATGGTCGAGAGATATAGACTTATAAAAAACTTTAACCGAAAGTGTGACGCGGACGCGGACGTACACGTAAACGTACACGTACACGTAAACGTAAAAGGGGACGACCGAGGTGACTACAATAGCTCTATGCACTTCGTGCAGGCGAGCTAAAAACCGAGGTGGGAAAACTAAATTGAAAATCAAGTACCAGCTATTTCTAAATAGGCGGTCACACAGTTAACCAAACTTAATTAAATATATGAAAACGTACATAAGGTGCAAATATAAAATAACTGGCGGGCTTAAACCGGTTTTATATGGATGGCCATAACCTCACCATCAGCGTCAGCAGTGGTTCACAACATTTAGTTAGTTGTTCGGTTCTCGTGGTGAATCTCTAACTTGTCAATGAATCATCAAGGACAAACAAATTAATCATAATAAACACCATGATGAATCAAAAACGAGGGCTCACAGATACAATAAGCTGTCTACGAACCAAGTAGTAACGAACACGTGATGTGTTATTTGAGCCGTCTCGTGGGAAAACCAACAATGTGGTTTCCGAACAGGTCCTACACAAACCGGCCTGTACAGTCACAGAAGATGGCTAAAGGCTGGAAATTTTGGATTTAGAAAGTAGAGGAACTGTACTATCCGTGTTGCGAAAACAAACTTTAGGCGCTGATCAGCTTCGCGGTTACTGCGAAGCTGATCTGTGCCTTTGTTTCCGCATATGCAGATTGTTGGTTTTCCCATGGGGCGGCTCATTTGTCACGACATTGTGGCTTCTTCCAATAATGTAACTGGCAAGATTTTTGTCTTGCTTTGCGTACATTTCCAATTTCTTTGTTTTCCTCCTGATACAAGTATATAAAGTGTGCGAGTCTTATAATATTGTGATACTCATTTGATTAATATGCATGGTACCGACATCTTTGAGTTCAGGAACGGGGATACATGTACACTCGCGATGACAGTTTGCTTTAATGAACAATGTAATTCATTGACTAGTTAGAGATTCACCACGAGGACCGTACAATTAACTAAATGTTGTGAACCACTGCAGAAGATGAGGGTGAGGTAAAGCGCCTGTAAAATCGATTTAAGCGCCCCGCGCCCCTCCCCCACCCCCCACCAGTAATTTTATATTACTGATCGTTCCAAGGCGATACATCTGCAGTGGTTCCATTTGTTTTATGCTTTGGAGTCGAATTTTTGTGCTGTTTGAACCTTATGTATGTTTCATATTTTTTTAAGTTCTGGTAACTGAGTGGCCGCCTATGGGAAATAGCTGCTCACTCGGCTTACGATGTTTTCTAAGTATTAGTACTTAATTGTCAATTTAGTTTTTCCCACCTCGGTTTTGGAATTGGAATTACTTTCTGACTGCACCTTTTCCTGTGCATTGGCTACTCGTACCTTTCTATTTTATCAGGTTATAATATTGCCAAGCTTTACTGGGCGTGCTGGGGCTGGTAAAACGTGCAATATTTGGAAACTTCTACAGCCGTCAAAGATGCAAAAATCTTGAGTATATTAATTACGAAATTGAGCGAAAAATTACTTTCATTGTCGATGAAAATAAAGCAGCCTTAATGCGTCAATATAGAAATTATTTTGCCATAATTTGAAATGTCTTTGAAGATCAACGATGGTGGCATATATGACTGCATTCATATCGATGTGTTTTAATATATGAGCCGTCTCATGAGAAAACCAAAATTTGCATATGCGAAATCAGCTTCGCAGTTATTATGCGAAACAAAGGCGCAGATCAGCTTCGCAGTAACTGCGAAGCTGATCACCGCCTTTGTTTTCGCTACACGGTTAGTACAATTCCTCTACTTCCTAAATTCAAAATTACAAGCCTCTAGCCTTCCCTTGTGCTTGCCCAGCTTGGTTTGTGTCGGACCTGTTCGGAGACCACATTTTTTTCATGACGCGGCTCACATTTCATTGCATTCAGGCAGTATATTTGTCATTGTAATAGTTTTAAATCATGGACAATGTTCAGGACACTCAATGTTGGCGCTCCGTCATTTACGCATGCTCCGTATGAAACGCGCCAAGTTCGAGCAAGCTATACTTATGTTTTCAGGTCGTTTTGGCCTTGTTAAAACTTTGATAAACGTAATCTGTTTCCACAGTGAAAGATATAGAAAGTAACTGGCGTTCGTAGTAGAAATAAAGCACGTCTAAAAGATAAAGAAAAAAAATCGTGAGATTTCTTGGAATGCTTTACCGGGACCCCTGGGATCAGTTCGACCTTGCGTGGCCGATGGCCAATGTGTTCAAAGAGCAGACCGAGAAACTCTTCCACGGATCTTTTGGGCTAGAGGTTCACTTGCATTCTGGCCACAAACGTTAATCAACATTTAGTAGACTTTATCAAATTAAAGAACATACTTCGTCAGAAAGTCATTCTTTTGTTTTTGTCGATCAAATCCAAAATTCCAAATCATTGATAGTTTCATTACATCCATGAAGCGTTAAAAATAAACCATGATTGATTTGGTAGTGCAAATTGTGGGAAGCATTCAGATATTTTATTTACTTTTCGAATTCATTCGAGCGAAACGCCACCATGGGTACACCATGTACATCATCAGGTTTGTGTCCGATTCGTAATGGAGCGGGCCTGAAATTACTCATTACGTCTTGCACATTTCTGTTACAAGATTTGGCCATGCAGATATTTCTACAGCAATTCTTCCACTTATGCTAATTGTAGAAATGTATTTGTCAATTAGTGGGGAGAGAAATTTGCTCTAAGTACTGGTTACGTGGGTGGTTTGCCCAGGCACAACGTTGCTAGAACACTTAACCGTCCCCACATGACCTTGGCAATAGACGACACACACACACACACACACACACACACACACACACACACTCGTACGCACGGGGTTATGTTTAACATATATATTTCTATCGAAAGCCTGGAACAAACAATGTCATGGCGACGGAGATCAGAGGAAATATTTTATCTATAGATGCTGATTATAAATGCTCCTGTAAATACTGGAATCTCATAAAATATTGTTGCATCCTGTAAACATAAACTGGCATAATTAGCTGATAAACACAGCTTAAAGCTGTAGATTTATGTTGTGCTCTTAAAATCATATTTGCTATAAGTGGAATATAATAGCGGCAACTTAACAACACTCATAATGCCATAATAATCAAAAGGACACTTGGCATTTTATATGTCAAGTAAAATACATCTATATATCTCTTCTTCTTGAACTTTTTGTTTGTTACTTTAATTGGATTTTAAGGATTCTTAAACTAGTCTAAAGAAGTAAGCTCTGATGCCTCCAATGATCAAGGAAGGGTGCCTGTAGAAACACTACTGTCAGTGAATGCACGTATTGATAAGTTTAGGTTATTAAGTAGATAAATGCTCCGGGATTATCAAAACTGTGCGTATATTTGCCAATAAAAACATCTACATAAGAGCATTGTTTACTAGTATCAAATAGAAATCAGCATGGGGACTGTTGAGACTAAAATATCAATGATTACAAAGGAAGAACAAATTGCCTTTTGACCTTTTTACATAAACTTCATCATCATCATCATCATCATCATCATCAGCATCATCATCATCATCATCATCATCGCTGTTGTCGTCGTCGTCGTCGTCGTCGCAGTAAATTAAATGTTATACCAGCCGACGACCCATTTACGTGATAATTTTCGATTTCGTGTGAGACATTGACTCAACCAAGATTACCAGTTTAAAACTTTTAAGAAATGTTTGAAGAAAATCTCAGTATATCGTGCACAGCTATGAGAACATACGACATTCACATGTGTATAAAATGCCTTGGGCACTCTTTGATCATTTAGACACATACATTTGCTTTCATGTTATACCGAAGACCCTGCATTTCCGAATAGCGCCGTGTTGTTTGCGTTAACACGTACTGACAGAAAAAGATGAAAACAATGTCTAAAGAGAAAACCACAAAACATGGTTGACATTGTCAACAAACCAGTATGAAACAGATGTTTTGCTATTCAATGTATTCAGTTCTACAGTTTCATTCATGTTTCTCTTTCTTTCGAAGCATTTTTACAATATATTGAAAGGGTCTTTCCAATGGTCAGTGGTTGTCGATGCATTCTTAATGAGGAACTGTCCTTGTATCAGCATGTTCGCTTTGTCCCAAAGTGACACGTTTGAATTGACTCGTGGTTAAAGAAACAAAGTGTACAATTTCTGCTCAGATGAAAGAGCACAATAAAGCCCCTTGTCCACAAGGATAGTATTTTTGTCTGGAGACCTCAACCGTGACCTTTTGTGTCCAGACCAGTGTATTATCGACAAGGCAAAACTGATAATATGTTATCTGAGCTTTCAATAAAGAGAATGTTTGTTATGTTTTGATAAAGTGACAAAAGAACATGGTTTTCGGACATGAATGGTAAAATATCACTTTTGGGTTCATCGGAACAAAGATTTCGTAATGATTTATTAGCTGGAATTTTAAATGGTTTAACTATATCATAGACAAATAACATATTGGCTGAAAGGTTGTGGTGGGGTTAATGTGAAAATAATGATTGTAAATTGAAACGTAAGAACAGGATGGTAAAGAGATACATGTACTGACATCAAGAAAACTAAACGATTTGGTGATAAATCACTAAAATAATTACCAAATTATTATAATGAAGTTCGCGACACTTGATACGCTATGTTATCTGAAAATTATTAACACGTATTTAGATTTATTAGAAAAAATCTGTTTTGTTGTCTTCCGTGGCAGTGGATTGAATTACCGAAATTATCAACATTTGGCATCAAACATTTACTTTTTTGACAGTATGCATGTACTATGATACTGAGAATGAGGATGGCATATCATTTGCGACCAAATCAAATCCTTTACTCGTTAAACTCGGATTCATAATCAAGTTTGTCAACATTAAAACCACCAATATTTTGACTTTATAAATGTATGATGATCCAACAATTTTACCCTTTTCTTGTTTTGAAAGTGATTCGTAACAAACGAAGCAATTCCGTATTTATTACAAAGGTCACAATCAAATAAGGTTTGCTTTTGATGTAAATATTTTCACCTATTATTAAATAGGTTGATCGATGAATTTGATCACCTATCAAAATAAAATAATTTGTTTTAGATTAAATGTACTTTTGTGAATTTTCTTCATGCGTTTGATTAATCTATGTACTTCTCTGTTGTGCTCGTCACTATTGTATTGGCTGATGCAGGCCTGATTGCTACCTTATTGGGAAAGAGCCGTAGTCATCATTACGAAAGCACGCCCATGCAATAAACGGAGATAATTTCGGTAATTCAATCCACTGCCACGGAAGACAACAAAACATATTTTTTTCTAATAAATCTAAATACGTGTTAATAATTTTCAGATAACATAGCGTATCAAGTGTCGCGAACTTCATTTAGGGAACGGTCATTATTTATCAGCTGAGGGGGTTGGAGGAATTTTTCTGATGTTTGTATTTTCTGATGTGACCCCCCTATTGATTTTCATTTTTTCCTTTTGACCCCCCCCCCCACCTCCATTATGAAAAATAGAATTTTGACCCCCCCCCCCCCCCGCAACAAAAATACTTTCATATACAGCAATTTCATAGGTATTGTTACAATATATCATAAAATCACTGCTAATTAACCTGTGATAGATGGTCGTTTTCTTTCATAAAAAATTCAAGAATACTTCTGATTTTTCTTACTTTAATATTTTCTATTAATTTCAATATGTTGGTAGCTGGCCTAAACAACCCAAAAGAACCTATATCTAAAAGAATCTATACCCAAAGAACGCCTTCTCTCTCTCAGACATGCCCTTATATTCCTTACTCCTAATGGAATGTGGAGGATCAGAATTACTCATCTGCAGAGAATGCTGGGCCGCTGATCATACCAAATATGGCGAGATGGATCACTCACACAAACAGGAAGTCCAAATGAGCGCATAATAATGAGTATGATCATTCTGATCCAACCAACTCCATTTTCATCCAAACCCAATCATGAGTGATTGTTTATGATCATAGAAAGATTAAGGAATGATCACTATTAGATTTTAGCATGATGCATGCATTTGAATGACGAAAATTACATATTTTACATATTTTGAGAAGCTAAAGAGTAAAATGCAAACGAGTGAGTTAAAATCCCTAATAGTATTTAGACAGAAACAATGCATCATTCATTTGGTTTGTATATACTGAGGGTATATATAAATCATGCAGCATGCATTTACCTCAAACGGTGTTGACACCTCGCATCATTTCCAATTTCTTTTTGTTTTATTTTAATTTTAGCCCATTAACGAATTTACTTTGCTATCATTTAGTAGAAGTGAACATGTTACGGCCTGGTTTTAACATGTTAGCGAACATGTTAAGACTGACACAACATTATATCTCTGGTGTTGTCTGCACAAAATAGCAAAACATCACTGTAGGCATGTAGAAAAGATTTTTCCTGTTCCCAAATTTTTAATATCAGTACTTGGGCTGGAGCTTGCAAAAGGTCGCATATTGAAATCCATATATCTGTACTACTGATAATTTTGCAGTGCTTCCAAGATTTCTGATTGGGGCATGCCATATAAAAAAGACAAAAAAAAGTATACACTGATTATACTATGTCTCAAAAGATATGACATGCAGTAAAATGCCTTTTTTCATGCCACTCATTACATTTCCTGATAATCTAATGCTGCAGAATGTCTGAGATGCCATATCAGAAAACCAACACTTTGCATTTGAGAACCGCGAAGCTGATCAGCGCCTTTGTTTTCGCTACAACGGTAGTTCGATCCCTCTACTTCCTATTGAAGCATGTAGCCAACATTTGCCGCTGTACAGCTCAGTTTGTGTTGGTCCTGGCTAGGAACCGAGATTGTTGGTTTTGTCACGCTAAGACTCATTTTATGGCTGTGGTTTTGGTCTAATCTTTGATCCTAGCAGCTGCCCATTAAAACTTCACACCAGCAAGCCTTGAATGTCTTGAATAAGACAGTACATACTCGCCTGTAATTTTTATGAACAGCTTTTTATCATATCGGACCCCCTCTCCACGAAAAAATAACATTTTGCATTTTAACCCCCCCCAAAAAAAGGTTGAAAATATATATTGACCCCCCCCCCCCAACAGGACAGAGTTTCAAACAAAGACTCCCCAAAAAATCCTCCAACCCCCCCCCCAGCTGATAAATAACGACCGTTCCCTTAATTTGGTAATTATTTTAGTGATTTATCACCAAATCGTTTAGTTTTCTTGATGTCAGTATCTCTATACCATCCTGTTCTTACGTTTCAATTAACAATCATTATTTTCACATTAACCCCACCACAACCTTTCAGCCAATATGTTATTTGTCTATGATATAGCTAAACCATTTAAAATTCCAGCTAATAAATCATTACGGAATCTTTGTTCCGATGAACCCAAAAGTGATTTTTTACCATTCATGTCCGAAAACCATGTTCTTTTGTCACTTTATCAGTTTTGCCTTGTCGATAATACACTGGTCTGGACACAAAAGGTCACGGTTGAGGTCTCCAGACAAAAATACTATCCTTGTGGACAAGGGGCTTTTTTGTGCTCTTTCATCTGAGCAGAAATTGTACACTTTGTTTCTTTAACCACGAGTCAATTCAAACGTGTCACTTTGGGACAAAGCGAACATGCTGATACATGGACAGTTCCTCATTAAGAATGCATCGACAACCACTGACCATTGGAAAGACCCTTTCAATATATTGTAAAAAGACTTCTAAAGAAAGAGAAACGTGAGAGAAACGGTAGAACTGAATTGATTGAATAGCAAAACATCTGTTTCATACTGGTTTGTTAACAATGTCAACCATGTTTTGTGGATTGTTTTCATTTTTTCTGTCAGTACGTGTTAACGCAAACAACACGGCGCTCAACGGAAATGCAGGGTCTTCGATATAACATGAAAGCAAACATATGTGTCTAAAAGATCAAGGAGTGCCCAAGGCATTTTATGTACTGAGATTTTCTTCAAACATTTCTTAAAAGTTTTAAACTGGTAATCTTGGTTGAGTCAGTGTCTCACACGAAATCGAATATTATCACGTAAATGGGTCGTCGGCTGGTATAACATTTAATTTAGGCTGCGACGACGACGACGACGACAACATCGATGATGATGATGATGAGGAGGAGGAGGAGGAGGAGGAGGAGGAGGAGGAGGTTTATGTAAAAAAGTCAATAGGCAATTTGTTCTTCCTTTGTAATCATTCATATTTTAGTCTCAACAGTCGCCATGCTGATTTCTATTTGATGAACAATGCTTTCATGTAGATGTTTTTTATTGGCAAATATACGCACAGTTTTGATAATCCCGGAGCATTTATCTACTTAATAACCTAAACTTATCAATACGTGCATTCACTGACAGTAGTGTTTCTACAGGCACCCTTCCTTGATCATTGGAGGCATCAGAGCTTACTTCTTTAGACTAGTTTAAGAATCCTTAAAATCCAATTAAAGTAACAAACAAAAAGTTCAAGAGGAAGAGATATACTTTTACTTGACATATAAAATGCCAAGTGTCCTTTTGATTATTATGGCATTATGAGTGTTGTTAAGTTGCCGCTATTATATTCCACTTATAGCAAATATGATTTTAAGAGCACAACATAAATCTACAGCTTTAAGGTGTGTTTATCAGCTAATTATGCCAGTTTATGTTTACAGGATGCAATAATATTTTATGAGCCTACAGTATTTTATAGGCGTATCAATAATCAGCATTTGTAATTTAAAATATTCCTCTGATCTCCGTCGATGACATTGTACCAGAATGACCTTGTTTGTTTACTGGCGTGGGTGCCAGCAACTAAGATCATGTGGCTACGGTGAGTTGATCCCGGGCAGACCTCCTAGAGGCACGTTACCAGTATACTTAGAGCAAATTTCTCTCAACAATAATTGACAAATACATTTCTATATCCGGTGTAAGTTTAATATTTGCCTTATAAATGTTTCCATTACCAAAACTTCATAAAAAATGCGTAGGGCGTGCGGAATGATTGAGGGCCCGCTTCATTACGAATCGGAAACGCTACGCATCCGATGTTGTACATGGTGTACTCCTCGTTTGGCGAATGGTTACAGCCGAATACAAGTGTGACGTAAACAAAAAAACAAAAAAAAAAAAAAAAAAAAACAAAAAAAAAAAAAAAAAAAAAAAAAAAAAAACACTACATGAACAGTAAAGCATCTGCTACCCACAATATTTCAATACAAAATCAATCATGGTTTCTTTTTATAATGTAGTACATGTATGTCAGTTGGACTTTGGCATGTTGATAAATTACTAAAAGGTGGCTTGCTTACTGACGAAACATGGCCTGTAATTTGATAAAGGGTTAATACATGTTTGTGTTCAGAATGCAAGAGAACCTCTAGCCCAAAAAATCCGTGGAACAGTGGTTACTCGGTCTGCTCTTTGTACACATTGGCTATCGGACGCAAAGTCGAACTGAACCTGGATTCCAAGAAATCTCACGATTTTTCTTATCTTTTTAGACGTGCTTTATTTCTTCTACGGACATCAGTTGCTTTCTACATCTTTCACTGTGGAAACAGATTACGTTTATCAAAGATTTGAAAAGGCCAAAACGATCAGAAAACATCCTATAGCTTGCTCGAACTTGGCGCGCTTCATACTGAGCATGGGTAGAGTACGGAGCGGTATCAGTGAGTGTCGTCGAACATTGTCCATGGTTAAAAATTATTACAACGACAAATATACTGATTGAACGCAATGAAATATAAGCCGCGTTATGAGGAAACCAACAATGTGGTTTCCGACCAGGCCCGACACAAACCGAGCTGATAGCTAAAGGCTTGAAATTTTGGATTTATATATACTCATCAAAAGAAGTTTTGCACCAATTAATATTTTTCTCATTTTAAAATAATGTTTAGTATAGATATTTTTCAAATAAACTTTTAAAACTTAATACCATCTTAAAGGGCTGGACTTCCTGAATAACAAATCAATACTATTTTTAAAAATAGATTAAATAAAAATGTGCAAAAATGCATGGTTTTGAAAACACCAAAATTTGGGATGCAGCAAAAAGGCCACATCTTTATTTCTGGGCTTCCAACCCCGAATTCGTTTCACATCCTCATTCAAGATACTGAAAGCAATCATTAAAAGCAAAGAAAAATAAAAAAAAAGAAAGATTTTTTTTGACAAAAACAATATTTTTTTTTACCAAAATAACGATTTTTGAGATTTTGTTTGAATTCTAAGATAAAGCTTAGTAACTCATCTCTCAAATAAAATGCAAACATAGCATGCAGCACTCATTAATGTTTAACTGGAGGTACTGGTTTTCAACCCATTCAAATTCAAAATTTTTAAAAAGCTGCATATCAAAAAAGTACTCATGCAACATCTTTTGAGATTGCCTTTAACAGAATGAAAACAGACAGCAGGTTTTGGTTTCAAAACATCTCATAGTGATCCAAAATTGAAATGAATTTCGATTTTATTCATTTTTTCCAATATTTATCTTTTTTCTCTCTCTTTTTTTTTTCTTTCTTTCTTTTTATTTTTATTTTTTTTTAATTTCGATTTTATTCATTTTTTCCAATATTTATCTTTTTTTTTCTCTCTTTTTTTCTTTCTTTCTTTTTTTTCTTTTTTTTTTCTCAAACTTTGCAATATTGTCAAAAAATGAATTTTTACTTAAATTTTGAGATTTTTAAAATTGTTTCAGGCTTAATCGTTAGCTTTGGAGCTCTTGTGTGTAAATTTGGAAACAAAAATGTGTTCTTAATGCTGTGGAATTTTTTGTGGAATTTTTTCGATTTTCCAAATTTCAGCATTACAGAAAAGTGGGAATTATCAATTTTTCCTAAAATCGATTCCGCAACGATTTTTGGTCTTATCACACACATTGTCAAACTCTTTCAGAATGTGCAAATTCAAAAAGCTATTTTTTAAAATTTGTTTGTTAAAATGTCACTTAAAAATATGAAAAAAAAATCTAAATGGTGCAAAACTTATTTTGATGAGTATAGTTAGAGGAATTGTACTATCCGTGTAGCGAAAACTAAGACGTTGATCAGCTTCGCAGTAGATATGCACCTTTTTATTTGCATATGCAAATTGTTGATTTTCTCATGAGGCGGCTCATATGTTGAAACAATCGATATCAATGCAGTCAATACCACCATCGTTGAACTTCAAAGATATTTCAAATTATGGCAAAATAATTTCTATATTGACGCATTAACATTATTTTACTGTCATCGTCAAATGAAGTAATGTTTCGCACAATTTCGTATTTAATATTCTCAAAATTCACGGGTGGTAATCAGGGGAACTAGCTCCAAAAAGAGTCAACGAGATTTTGTTCCCTCGACACATCCGGGAACTCACGAGCTAGTCCTCTCGACGGAAAAACAGTAAACAAAGGTATGTCTCGAAGCATTTTATCAATTATTTCTTTATAAGCTGTCTGCTGCAAAATCCGGCAATGGTAGTCTGTGGTAGTCTATGGTGCTAAAACCAGGAACGACAGCTATCATGAAATGACATTTTTGACTCAGTAAAACCTCAACGAGGGTGCTATCTCCTTGACGAGGCACCTAGCTCCATGTCGAGAGGACTAGCTCGGACGGTAATTTAGTCAATATCCTCCAAACACAATGTTTCCACCGGATAATTTTGCTTTTATACGGTTTCAGGGGCTTAGGTTTATCAGGGATGATGTTTCATGTGATTGGAAGGATATATATTTGACGAAAAATGAAAAAATAGTGGTCACAAATCTTCGTGTTAACATATTTTCATTTCGTGTCTTCAACGCTCTTTTACAATCATATTCGCACCGTGCATATTCCAAGGACCAATCCTATCAGCGAGTGGAGTTAAATCATATCTACACAGACTACCATTGCCGGATTTTGCAGCAGACGTTTAATTAGTTGCGCGGTCCTCGTGGTGCTTGTTTGGAAGAAGCCACATTGTCGTGACAAAGAACACAGCACGTGTTCGTTACTATTTGATCACATTAAGTGGGGTTTCGTACATCAGGAAAACATGTTCGTGCAATGAATACCACCCCTTCAACCCCACTTTTATATAGTAAAACTGGGGTTTGCAGGGGTATACCTATTTTTCTTATTTTTGCTCCAAAACATAGATTGTTTTGGAGCAAAACATCGGCGAGGCGGTTCTAACGTGTACCCACAATCTATGTTTTGAGCAAAATAAGAAAAATATAAAACAAAAACTACTGAAAATTTTCAATTTTTACAACGTAGGAAAACTCTGTATATTACATTGGCAAGTTTTCGTAATGGACAGCTTAGTGTATCTCTGTGAGTCCTCGTTTTTGATTCATCATGTTTATTATTATTATTAATTTGTTTGTCCTTGATGATTCATTGACTAGTTAAAGATTCACCACGAGGACCGAACAACTAATTAAACGTTGTGAACCACTTCTGACGCTGAGGATGAGGTTATGGCCATGTTAAACCGGTTTTAGCCCGCTAGTTATTTTATATAACTGATCCTTACAAAGCGATACTTCTCTCATGTTTCCGATTATTTGCATTTTGGAGTTCAATTTTTGTGCTCTTTGCACCTTATGTACGTTTTCATATATTTAATTTAGTTCGGATAACTGAGTGGCCGCCTATTGGGAAATAGCTGCTCACTCGGCTTACGATATGTTGTCTTGGTACCTGATTTTCTATTTAGTTTTCCCACCTCGGTTTTTGAGTTGGAATTTCTTTCTGATTGCGCCATTTCATGATTATTGCCTACCTTTACCTTTTCAGAATCGTCATCATGGTAAGATGGTGCAACGATTAGGGATTAAATTCAATGTGCGGTTCCTTGTGCGTGAAACAACACAACTGGAAAGAAAACATGTTTTGATTAAATAACTGGGAATACAACATTATGACTTTACGCATCTCAGCATACATTTTTTTATAAACATGACAACACAACTGGAAAGAAAACATGTTTTGATTAAATAACTGGGAATACAACATTATGACTTTACGCATCTCAGCATACATTTTTTTATAAACATGATATCCCATAATTGTGGCCATAAATTTCATAGTTTTAGTACCTCATAAGTAACACTAGCTACAAAAGTCACTTTCACACACATAAAGAAATAACCATAAAGTACAAATAAATGCCTAAATTACGAAGCCATGCTAAAAGGTTACCTTAACATACATTGATAATTTGGTGGAAATAGGGGGAAAACACGACACTGCTTTATTTGCAATGCCATGAAGACAGCGATGACGTTCCTAACGCGCTCCTCCGTGCTTAAGAAGAGAAATGGATTTACTGCGCTTGCGGCTTGCGAAGATGGCGGGCAGTGCAAAAGATACATGTTGGGGAAAGTTCAATGGTGAATATTTTCTAAATTTTCTAAAGTAATGCGTATGAAAGATTTCTAGAAGGATTAGGTGGCTTTCAGACAACAAATGAATAGATAAATATATTATTTTCTCCGAAAGAAATACATGACTTTTGACTCGCACAAATATTCTCAGACGGAAAACGTCGGAACATAAACTTAATATGGTGGCAATTTATTGCTGTCTACAAATGTTATCTATTTATTGCTGCATGTCAGGAGCATAACGTATGAGGTTGTTTGCAGTAAATGTATGATAACAATTTGCCATCTCAAAGACGTTAAATGCATATACTAATGTAATGATACGAAATAATAATTTATTCATCCTTCGAAATGAACGAGAATTGTTCTGTTTTTAAACTTCAAAGACATTCTGCTTCTCAAATTAATGAACCTTTTCGAAACGCCAAAATAAAATAATATTACAATTTTACCTGGTAAAATTGTTGGCACAGAAGAGTTGATATTGCATGCTTGAGCAAAGAGACACAGAAACATACTAGAACAAAGAAGTTTTATGAAATTATTAGTTATATTGCAAATGGATGGTTAACTTGTCAATTTCCTTTTCGGTGCCTTACATGTATGTGCTAAACTGATTAAGACTATTTGCCCCACTTGTTAAAGTTAAGTTAAAGCATACCAAGGGACATAATTACCTCTAGTAAATTCAGAGTTACCTCAATTGTATTATGACGCCACTAACGTCATGTAGTCATAGTGATGACGTTATCATATTGAGTGAACATTACAGTTGTGTTGTGTTGCAAAATTAAATATCTTTTATTGGTACTTACGGCTGTATTCTCAACCTACACTCGAGGCATACTCCACTCATACTCATTCAGTTAATCTGATCAGTCACTCGTGTGAGCGCATAACTGTTCGATTTGGTATGCACATGTCCCACTCACACTCGAACTCAACTCAAATTTCGAGTAAACGTTGAGTGAAGGCGACACCTCACTCGAGCGCTACTCGAAAATTTTCGGACCCTTATTTCGCCACATTTTCCTCGAAAAATTCCAATAATAGCAGATTACATACGTCACCCGGACCAAGCTTTATGCTCGAGACAAATCTTTTTTTGAGAGGGGTCGCGAACTCTAGAACAGATTTCGATTTTCCCAAAGCATGTCATTTGCGACTATTTTGAACATGGGAGGAATGATCCATATTTTAGGTGAGTGGTCAACATTGTACATCCAGATGCAGACACATTTGTGCTTTTACGCCAGATATCGCTGTCACAGACTCATTCCCTCCACCCCCACGCACACCCATCTACTCACCCCCAGCCCCCCCCCCCATACAGAGAGAGAGAGAGAGAGAGAGAGAGAGAGAGAGAGAGAGAAAGACAAATAAAACCACAAACAAGCAGAGAGAGTGTGTGTGAGGAGAGAGAGAGAGAGAGAGCAACATAGAAAGAAAGGCAAATAAACAAAGAAACAGACAATCAAACAAACAAAAAGGAATGAGTATAAGCGAATACGATACCATGCGTGGACATCAAAACTAGATAACAGCTCACCGCAATATGCGGCGTCTAGTCAGAGTCTTTGCTGCTAATTTGATGTTAGAATAATAACATCAAATGTCAATAAGATTTCAAATTTCTTTGTTTTATGATGAAAAGCTGACACTCCAGTGAGTGATGGTTGAGTGACTGTTGTGCATACCAAATCTATACTCCACTCACACTCAATTTAATCCCACTCGACTCATACTCCAGCCATACTCTCGCGAGTTGAGTTCGAGTTTGAGTTTGAGTGACGGAAGAGAATATAGCCGTTAGTGTTGTTATATTGGGATTAACACCACTGACTGGGTTAAGTAAGACAAGTCCATGAAAGCTAGTGATAGTAACAACCAAATGTCGGGCACCGCCTATTACAAAATTGAAGATGGAATCAACTTTACTCAGAGAACGGCCAATGAGACACGTTATAAAGGTAAAAGTAGGCAATGATCAGAAAATGGCAAAATCAGAAAAAAATTTCACTCCAAAAACCGAGGTGGGAAAAAAACTAAATTAACAATGAGGTACTTATACTAAGAAAACATATCATAAGCCGAGTGAGCAGCTATTTCCCCATTGCCGGCCACTCAGTCACCCAAACTTAACTTAAATATGATGCACAAACAGCACAAAAATTCAACGCCAAAACATACATGTAAAACAATTAGAATCACTACATAAGTATCGCCTTGGACCGATCAGTAATATAATAAAATTAAGTATTAAATAATATTTCTATCAACCTGACATAAATGATAGCTGATATTTTCTTTCCTTTGAAAGACACTCATTTGCATAACCTTATGAAATACAATATCAAATAAATACTAAAATCAAGGTAAATTAATGCTTGCGCCCTATTTAACTACATAAACCTGTCGCCACATTACTTGTCCCAGTTCTTCCTTCTGTACTGTTTTCAGACATCCGGTTTCAATTTATGACACTTTTGCTATATCTAACTCAACAAACATCTGTGGCATCGAAAACAATGTAACAGTGACTTTGACACATATCGGTGTTGATTTCATCCAGTCTTAAGCAGTATTTATCTGTCAGCTTTTGAAGAACATGTGCGTATTAGTTGTCACAAAGCTAAAGCACAAACAGATGTTGTCATCAGAATTTTTACAAAAATGGACCAAAAAGGCACAAAAAGATCACCCATTCTTTTCATGGCCATTGAAAAAGTAAATATTAAATTTATGGAACTACTTGTACAGCCGCGGTGGTGTAATGGATAGCGTATTCGCTTAGCAATCGACGGGTTCGAAACCCGGCTGGTACATATGCCTGTCATGTTGGTGACAAATGTTCACCCTGACGTAATAAAGGCAAACCGCCCATAGGGTGTAAGAACAATACTAGGCTTTACGTTAAGGACTTATATGTGGTCACTGTATATACACGTTTGAAGAATTTACCTGTATAAAAGCATTGTTTATTTTCAACAATGTTACATTCTTTAGCATGCTTTATCGTGTGGCTGTTGAAGATGTTGCAAATACATGGATTTGTGTATATATGATTGTGAAATGAGTGATCAGCTCAGAGCAAGTGAGTCATTTAATTTTTTCAGTTACTTCCGGGTTGAAATCGTCGGACCCATTTTTCTTAGCTTTTTGAAAAAAATAAGCCAGGTTTTTCGATGTAGTCATTGACTTCAATCATATAAGAACCTGAAACAAAAGGCATGCCATCTTTCAGCAAACAATAAGTGCACACGAGCCGCCCCAAGTTACCCCAAGTTACCCACTTTCAGAATTTTCCAGAAAAACATGTTTACACTTACTTTTCCCAGAGTTATACATTTCCATGACCCCAAAATAGTCTTTAATTTGTCAGATTATATATCCTAGACATTTATTTATTCAAATGCATTCCATTTATTCCATTTTCTAGGAAATGGGTCCCACGAAAACCAATTACAAAAACCAATTACATTTCCAATTTTACACCAAGCTATTCAAAATTTTAAAATAATAACTATATTGAGTCATTACTAGTATCTGTGACGTCTATTAGCAATAAATGCAATCATCATTTGATTGACAGCTTCAAGAAAACAGTAGATTTCTGTTTTACATACCCCACCCACTCATGTCAATATTTAAGTGAGGGCCTTTCGTAACCAGAATTTTATGGTGACTTGGTCTACAAATTTAAGAAACTTATATGAAGTAATGATTTTTCTTTTCAGTTTAGAAAAATCATAAAACGTTACAGACGTATAGGTTATAACTTGAATGTTATGCGACAGTCTGCATGCTTAGTTTTTAACCCAATCACGGTTGATAACTATGCTGCCTTCTTTAATTGCACGCCGGTGGGTCGGGCGTCAGACTATATGATGGCCCCGACTTAAAGCTATTCATTTTAGTTGGTTGGGGCCGGAGCTTCTTGTCTGTTGCTTGGCCCACCGGGGTCCAACTGATGTTTTTCTTTTGCTCCGGAGTTAGTAAGTTATTCGGCGCCCAGGGATCTCCATCGTCGGGCAGCTTACTCAATCTGTGAGTCCTGGTTTTTGATTCATCAGGATGTTTATCATGATTTATTTGTTTGTTCTTGATGATTCATTGACTAGTTAGAGATTCACCACGAGGACCGAAGCACTAACTAAATGTTATGAACCACTGCAGAAGCTGAGGGTGAGGTTATGGCCATGTAAAATCGATTTAAACCCGCCAGTAACTTTGTGATACTGATCGTTCCAAGTCGATACTTCTGTGGTGGTTCTTTTTGTTTTATGTCTTGGTGTTTAAAATATTTTTGTGCTGTTGGCGCCTTATGTATGTTTTCATATTTTTAGTTAAGTTAAGGTAACTGAGTGGCCACCTATTGGGAAAATAGCTGCTCATTCGGCTTACGAAATGTTTTCATGGTATAAGTACCTGATTGTTAGTTTGGTTTTTTCCCGCCTCGGTTTTTGGAGTGGGAATCTTTTTCTGATTGCGCCTTTTCCTGATCTTTGCCTACCCTTTTGATAAATTATTTACGAATATATTTTTATATACAGTATTACTTTGATAACAAAATGAGCGATACCTCGACAGTTAACCACTTCTCGCAGTATGTGATACCGCGAGAAATCAAACTTGTGACAGACCTAACCATGTGACTCATATACTATATACTATATACGGAAATAGATCAAAGCAGTAAACCTATTTTTCCAAGCGGGGTATAATAAGAAGATGTGACTGAACTTGTTCTCCAGCTGCCGGCCAACATATTGTATCAATAAGATCTCGTTTTTTATCCATCGTGGTGTTTATTTTAATCATTTTGTCTGTGCGTAATGATTCATTGACTATTCAGAGATTCACCACGAGGACCGAACAACTTATTAAATTTTGTGAACTGCTGCAGAAGCCGAGTGTAAGGTTAGGTACCTGTAAAACCGATTTGAACCCACAGTAATTTATAAAACTGGTTCTAATTGTTCAATGTTTTGATTTTTGTACTGATGAATAACATGTGAAAAAGATACAACAAAGTAAACTGTAGCGGAAAAATACGATAGACATAATGTTCAAATAATTGTTGACGTAATCAAGCTCTTACTGAGCCGTATATCATTGACAAAAATGCAATATGTAAGACAGTAAGAGGCAGTTAACTAATTTTGACAAATTGATGGGCAACAAACAGACAAGATGAATTTATAAAACCGTAACAGGTGTGCTTTGCTAATAAAAGTAAAAAATCAAAGGTGAAAGATTCGGTCAAATGTTGTTGTTATTAATTTTAACCTCCCATGAGCTTTGATTTCGTGGATCTTACCCCCGAAGTTCGTGCCGATTTTGAGGCCTCTCTGGACATGCCGAAACTTCTCAGTTCAACCTAATAGTCACTACTTTGTTCACCGTAATACATGCGTTCAGTGTTAATAAGGTTTTAAATGACCTGTAAATGGTGGGTTCAAGTGCCCAGCAGACAGTCTTGCTGAACTTTATAACGGTTCTTGGTTAATGAGCGGTGCTAAAAGTACGAAAGCCGACATTGTGGTTCTCTATTATTGCATATTTTAACTATTGTGGATCTCTGGTTAAACCCGTTTTTACTAATACACTTTCTCTGTATGACCGTATTTTTTTTTTTTACTAAAATGAAAATATATATGAAAGAAAAATTACGTCAGTCCTCGTACAACAATATGGGGAAGCAAAATGTCCCCTATCGACTTCCGTATAAAAGTCGGCATGAATACATTTTAGATTTTCAAATATATTATACCGTCAAGCATCACTCTGCAACCAGCGTAACCAACTTGCTTCTCTGTAGTGGTTCTTTCTCCTCTGAAACAATTCTATTTGTAATAATCTAACTTTTTGTGATAATCTCTCAATCAAATTTTGGTTTTCTGGATACGTGATGATTTTCGGACTTTGGCATTTTTGCCTAAGTATACTAAATACCTTTTGTCATTTATCTTTCTTTCCTGATTTTTGTTAATAATTCCATAGTCTACTTAATTAAATGTTATGCGATCATGGTTGATAACTATTCTGCCTTCTTAAATTGCACGCCGGTGGGTCGGGAGTCAGACTCTATGATGGCCCCCACTTAAAGCTATTCATTATAGTTAGTTGGAGCCGGAGCTTCTTGTCTGTTGCCAGGCCCACCGGGGTTCAACTGGCGTTTTCTTTTGCTCCGGAGTTAGTAAGTTATTTGGCACCCAGGGATTGCAATCGTTGGGCAGCTTACTCAATCTGTGAGTCCTCGTTTTTGATTCATCATGGTGGTTATCGTGATTTATTTGTTTGTCCTTGATGATTAGAGATTCACCACGAGGACCGAACAATTCACTAAATGTTGTGAACCACTGCAGAAGCGGGGTTAGGTACCTGTAAAATCGATTTAAGCCCGCCAGTAATTTTATATTACTGATCGTTCCAACTTGGGGTAATGCTTCTAATTGTTTTATGTCTTGGTGTTAAAACGTTTTGTGCTGTTTGCGCCTTATGTATGTTTCCATATTTTTAGTTAAGTTGAGGTAACTGAGTGGCCACCTATTGGAAAAAGGTACAAGTAGGCAAAGATCAGGAAAAAAAACAAACTAACAATCAGGTACTTATACCATGAAACATATCGTAAGCCGAATGAGCAGCTATTTTCCCAATAGGTGGCCACTCAGTTACCTTAACTTAACTAAAAATATGAAAACATACATAAGGCGCCAACAGCACAAATTGTTTTTATAAACACTAAGACATAAAACAAAAAGAACCACCACAGAAGTATCGACTTGGAACAATCAGTAACACAAAGTTACTTGCGGGCTTAAACCGGTTTTACATGGCCATAACCTCACCCGCAGCTTCTGCAGTGGTTCATAACATTTAGTTAGTTATTCGGTCCTCGTGGTGAATCTCTAACTAGTCAATGAATCATCAAGAACAAACAAATAAATCATGATAAACATCCTGATGAATCAAAAACCAGGACTCACAGTCTGAGTAAGCTGCCCGACGATGGAGATCCCTGGGCGCCGAATAACCTACTTACTCCGGAGCAAAAGAAAAAACACCAGTTGGACCCCGGTGGACCCCGAATAGCTCCTTATTCGGCCTACGATATGTTTTCATGGTATAAGTGCCTGATTGTTAGTTTAGTTTTTTCCCACCTCGGTTTTTGGAGAGAGATTCTCTCTCTGAGTGCGCCTTTTCCTGTTCGAGGTTTTCTACTCTCCCCGAGGGACCTAGCGAATGTTAATGAATAGCAAAATTATTTTGATCGCTATTATTGCATAAATTCTGCACAAACGAAAGAAATAATGTTGCACTATATTTTACAGCCTCATCACATTTTCATACGCGTGAAAGTTTTCATTCTTATGCTTGTTCCGGGCGGACTTCAGTTACTCATTATAGCACGTGTTTTGCGTGACGCCCGGTAATGAGCATAAATAAAAGCCATGCATTAACAGCACGTGTGCACGAGAATCGCTATATTTATACATGGCTGTATTTTCATTAATATATGGCTGTTAATATCGTGTGACACGGGTATTTATGCAATAATATTGAATAAATACTCGTGTCATTTATTAATTAAGCGAAAGCCATGTATATTGCAATTTACACTCGCATGTGTTGTAAATACATGACTTTTACTTATGATCGTTACCGTGCACCACGCAAAGTACGTGCTAATAATGAGAAACTGAAGTCCGCCCCCGGAATGAGCATAAAAATAAAGCTTTTACGCGTATGAAAATGTGATGAGTCTGTAAAACATAGTGCACCATTATTTCTTTCGTTTCTGCAGAATTTATGCAAAAATAGCGATCAAACATAATTTTATCATTGAATTTCATTGTTATACGCTAGGTCCCTCAGGGGAGTGTTGATACGAGGCCGACGTCACGCCAACGTGAGTAAACAAGCGACGTTATTGGTTCGCGTTGACGTCGCTGCACCCATAGGCGTGGCTTCGGTCACGTGACTTCACAATGTTTTTCATCGAAGAAATGACACTTTCATTTAAGGCGATGGCAATGGAAATTCAAATATTAAGCTTTACACGAGTCGTCTGTCATAAGTCCTGCTAACGTAGCGGAGTTTTGCCAGTCATCTCACTCTGATTGTTGGCGCTTAACAGCTACGAGGGTTGGGATTTAAGTTCGTAGACTTTTGCCACTGATTTTCTATTACATTATTTATCCAATGTTTGATGCATTATTATAAAAGAACAATGTCTCCTTGTCTCGTTTTTATACTATTTTTCAAGAAATATTGCACAGTGTACATAAAACTGGTCTCCATAGCAACGTAGGTTTCGCAACCCGGGGCACGTCGTATTTTAAATACTTCTTAAGTTTTATAGCGTTGAAGAACAAACCTTAAGTTAATATATTGTATACCAAAACTTGAGCTAAATCAGTTTGAGGCACTTTAATATCATGTTGTTAATTGTATATAATTTTTAAGCATTATGTCGACGACTTATTTTGTTATTGGAGAAAATGTAATGCCAGTCGCGCTTCTTGGGAAAGAAAAATGGCGTTAACAGGCAATGTCGAAACAAGAGCAATGATCAAATCTTATGTTTGAGAAGCATAAATGCCCACAGAAACATTCAAAATTATAAGGATTTGTAGTACAGTGGTAGAACAGATCTTACAAAGATATTTAAATGGTTTGAAAATTTTCAGATGGACGCATTTGAATTTTAATTGATGAGAAAAGCACATACCTTCAACTAATCTACGAATGCTGCGGTCTTAATTCTTAATTAAATCAAAATTATGCATGATACACATAAGATTTGTTATATCTGGTGAATGTAGTATTTCAACAATAATAACTAACTAACCCCTGAAGGAAATATTGCAGATTAGTAAAGGTGTGGTGTGTTGTATGTTTCTAAACAAGGCATTTTATTGCTGACATTAATTGAAATTTGACGTAGTTTTGACGTCAAAATTTCCATGACGTGCCCCAGGTGATGGCAAGTCATTGTGTTTAATTCATTGTTGTGTTGGAACCAGTATGAGTAGAGCTATGCTTAATAGCTTATATGATAGGTATAAGAATATGTTTTCAGATGATATTTGAGAGATTAATCTTAATTCAATGCAAATTTTGTCAGCTGACATGTTGTATTTTTATATTTCATGAAACTGAGAAAAAAAAAGATAAACGGGATATTCCAATCGGTGTTTCTTTATACATCCACACCGACGGGGTTGAAATTCAATAAGAGCTGTCGCAGGACAGCGTAGCTCGCCTGACTTGTGCTTTGTCACTAAACTTATCAAAATCTATGACCCATGACCTTGACCTCAAGGTCGCTCAGGTGGGTTGTGATGGTACAGCATAAAATTTCAGACCAATATCCACAAACATGCAAAGTTTCAACTTGATCCATCAACATAGAGATATATAGACTTCAAAAATCTTTAACACAAAACTTTAACCAAAACTTTCTAAGGCCATGACCTTGACCTCAAGTTCACCCAGGGTGGGTCATAATGGTACAGCATAAAACTTCAGACCAATATCTACCAACATGCAAAGTATCAACTTGATCCATCCACATTTTCAAGAGATATAGACTTCTAAATACTTTAACCGAAAACCTTAACAAAAAAATTCTAAGTCTGTGACCTTGACTTCAAGGTCACCCAGGGTGGGTCATGATGGTACTGCATAAAACTTCAGACCAATATCTACCAACAAGCAAAGTATCAACTTGATCCATCAACATGTTCAAGAGATATAGACTTCTAAAAACTTTAATGAAAATGTCGTTAGAGCACGAAATATAGGTCAAGGTCACTAGATCAATACGGGTGCAAAGTCGGGACATCGAGGAGAAGCCATATGCAAAGTTTGACGGTTGTAGGCTTTATAGTTGATGAGATATTAAGGGTTGGCTTAAAAATGACAAAGTCACTGGAGCATGAACTATAGGTCAAGGTCAGTAGGTCAATGTGGGTGCAGAGTCGGGACATCGAGGAGAAGCCATATGCAAGGTTTGATGGTTGTAGGCTTTATAGTTGATGAGATAATAAGGGTTGGCTTCAAAAATGACAAAGTCACTAGAGCACGAAATATAGGTCAAGGTCACTAGGTGAATGTGGGTGCAGAGTCGGGACATCGAGGAGAAGTCATATGCAAGGTTTGATGGTTGTAGGCTTTATAGTTGATGAGATATTAAGAGTTGGCTTCAAAAATGACAAAGTCACTAGAGCACGAAATATAGGTCAAGGTCACTAGATCAATGTGGGTGCAATGTTGGGACATCGAGGAGAAGCCATATGCAAGGTTTGATGGTTGTAGGCTTTATAGCTGATGAGATATTAAGGGTTGGCTTAAAAAATGACAAAGTCACTGGAGCATGAAATATAGGTCAAGGTCAGTAGGTCAATGTGGGTGCCGAGTCGGGACATCGAGGAGAAGCTATATGCAAGGTTTGATGGTTGTAGGCTTTATAGTTGATGAGATATTAAGAGTTGGCTTCAAAAATGACAAAGTCACTAGAGCACGAAATATAGGTCAAGGTCACTAGATCAATGTGGGTGCAAAGTTGGGACATCGAGGAGAAGCCATATGCAAGGTTTGATGGTTGTAGGCTTTATAGCTGATGAGATATTAAGGGTTGGCTTAAAAAATGACAAAGTCACTGGAGCATGAAATATAGGTCAAGGTCAGTAGGTCAATGTGGGTGCAGAGTCGGGACATCGAGGAGAAGCTATATGCAAGGTTTGATGATTATAGGCTTTATAGTTGATGAGATATTAAGGGTTGGCTTCAAAAATGACAAAGTCACTGGAGCATGAAATATAGGTCAAGGTCAGTAGGTCAATGTGGGTGCCGAGTTGGGACATCGAGGAGAAGCCTTATGTAAGGTTTGACAGTTCTAGGCTTTACAGTTGATGAGAAACTAACACAGCATCTGAGCATTGTACAAAGGTGTTGTAGATATTGACCTCTAGCCCCGCCCCCAGGCAGACCCCACGGGTCCCTTCACACTAAATCACAGAGGACCCTCATATGCAGCAATGTTCCAAATATGAATGATTTATGGTCAGTGACTATCAAGATATAACAATTTTAAAAACTTTGACCGAAAGTGTGACGCGGACGCGGACGCGGACGTACACGTAAACGCGGACGACCGAGGTGACAACAATAGCTATGTGAACTTCGTGCAGGCGAGCTAAAAATCAACAAGAAAGCAAAGGTTAAGAGTGAGGTCACTTTCAATATATATGGTTTGAGAACAGACTATTCCAATGCAAAGAACTTGTGGAGTTGTTTAAATATGCCATATTTCTTCAAAGAAAACACTTCATATGTCTATAAAAAGAACGCATCAAACCGAAATTAGAAATAAATGAAACTCGATATTTTTCTGTTTCCGTACAGTTTCAAAAGGCGTGATTGTTGCCATCTGTAGATATTTACCCATGGTACATAAACGTATACATTTTCAACACAAGCATCACCAAATAAAGCAACTAAAGGTAATTTACAAAATCCATATTATGTTCGATGTTGAAAGGCAACCTAAGCTAAGCCGTCTAGCGAAAGTGGAACGATATACCGAAGTGGATCGGAGTGAAGGCTAGCCAGCTTATCTATGGAAATAATTAAAATACTAGATATTGTTAAGGTGTGCGGATTGGTTTAATTATTTGAGCCGACCTTTTAGAATTAATTATTAATCCATTTGCGGTATTTCAGGTCATGAACTTATGGTCTCATTTGCATAATTTCAATATTCAAAACAAAACATCTCAACATTAGTGCATACTTAATAATTAGCATAATATATTTTTGGTTAGCAATAGTGTTGAAGTTTGCAACATAATTTCTTTATATCTAGAGACACCCATGAACATCCAAAAATGCAATGCCTTTCTATAGCTGTACTATACACCATTCCAGTGTGGTGTGATATATTTATATCATGAATCTTATGTTTCATAAGGAAAATATGTCCGTGTAATGTATACCCCTTATACATGTACCCCACTTTTATATAGAAAAAAAAACTGGGATATGCAGGGGTATACTTATTTTTCTTGTTTTTGCTCCAAAACATACATTGTGGGTACTCGTTAGAACCGCCTCGGCGAGGCGGTTCTAACATGTACCCACAATCTATGTTTTGAGCAAAAATTAGAAAAAAAATCAAGATTATTCTGACGAAATATTCATTTTTAACAACCGAAAAAAATCTCTGTTGATTACATGGACAAGTTTCTGTAATGCATTCTGTCTGTCTCTCTGTTGTAATCCTTGCCTTTGTTTTGGTTGATACTAGTTGGATGGCTACCTTGTCGGGAAAAAACTAGTCATTTTTCTCTTCATTTGTGTTGTCCGAAGAATGTTTTATTATGTATTTTCTTTCCCGCCTAGTGTCTATGTTGGGACTGTCAATTAATTTGCTCCTATTCCGGATACAGCCATTCGTACATAAAATTTGATATAGTGAAGATTTTCTTCAAGCTCATTAAATTTTGCATTATTGTACATTATTGTAAATTTATTGTAAAATTATAAGTGAAACCATTATGATTTTAATTTGCATCATTACGTTTCATTTGTATGAAATGTTGTATAATTATGATAGATGGTTTCTAAATCACTTTTCATTTTTGATGTTTTACTGTATGTACATGTGTAATTGTATTTCCAAACGACATTTAAATTTATATGTTGTAATAAACGTAAACCAAAGAACTATATTTACATTTTCATTGCAATCACCTTAGATGAAAGTGTCATTCTTGGTGTTCTTCATTGTCCGATGAAAACATTGAGAAGTCATGTGACCGTAAGCCACGCCTAGGGGCGGAGCGATGCCAATGCCAGCCAGTGTTGTTGGTTTGTTTACTCATTATGGCGTGACGTCGGTCACGTATCGCCATGACGTTAAGCGCGACATTTTGGCGTTTAGGCTGTTCCGAAACTGTGTTAGATCGGATAAAATGTCAGATAAGCTGAAAATTAGCAAAAATGTTGGGAAATAAAAGACTGACACTTTATTGATAATATAAATGCAAATATAATTATTGAGATTCAGAGCTTTCACTGGATGATGAAAAACATAAGAAGCTTTAATGTTACCGAGAAGCAGACATTAAAACAGCCTTACGTTTTTCATCATCCAGTGAGAAAGCTAAAAATCTGAATGTCAATCCTTAAATAAAATCCATAGAGACCATAGAGAACAGAATTTTCAAAATAATTTGACGGGTTTTAAACTGGGTAAAAGGTAAGATACATACATGTATATAACACATAATTTTGAATATTTTTACGACAACAATAAACGGTTGTCGCTGGGCGCACTCTACAGTTTGCGTGTATGTTATCAAAAAGCAAAGACTGATGCACTCGTACATGAAATAAAAATAAAACTGAAATCCTTTAAGAGCAGTGAACATATTAATGAGGAAGGGGATGAGCCATACCGCGGTTTCGGCTACTTTAGCCTCTTCAGTGACCCTATAGATCTGGCAACATGGAGCCAGAGAGAATTACTGTAAATTTGCATCTTTCGACAGCGTAGTCGATAGAAAGACTAGTTAAATCCAAATGGGACCAAATATATCAACACGTTGGTTAGAAAATGAATCTAAACCGATAATAATTTTCTGATTTCGCAGAATACCCTCGCTGATCTCAAAGGACCGAAAGGAAAATATAATCTGCACTATGGATGATATACGGCGAGACCTTTTAGGGCCGCCACACGGCACAACACCAGCTGCAGTAATAGGAAATAAAAATAAAACTGGGATCCGTTAAGAGAAGTGAACAGGATGGGCCATACCACGGTTTCGGCTACTTAAGCCTTTTCAGTGACCCTATAGATTTTGCAACATGAATCAAAGTGAATTACTGTAAATTTGCATCTTTCGACAGCGTAGTTGATAGAAAGACTAGTAAAATCCAAATGGGGCCAAATATATTAACACGTTTGGTTAGAAAATGAATCTAAACTGATAAAAAATTTCTGATTTCTCAGAAAGCATCTTAATTAAGGGACTAAATGATACATGGTTATAAACCCCATAGGAAATAGGATCCCTCTTTCAATGGAAGCGTATGCAAAGTAATTTTCATCACAACTGATTATTTGCCAGTAATTGTGTGGTCAAATTAAATATAACAATTGCATCAATTAATTCTACGAAAAAGTGAGCTTATTTGGAAAAGAGAAGTGCCATTCAATATGCATGTACTTTTTAGCTGGACAAAAGCATACCAGTCAAAAGTTCAGTTAATATCCATGGGAATAACAATATAAATTGTGGACAGTTTCAAAACTGAATTCGAAGCGACACGCACAATTGCACCATTCCGACTTTTTACTGCAACTTGGGTGAGAACGACATACAGATTTGACAACGCAAACTGATAAATTACAAATTTTGAAACTGATGCATTTTTCAGTTTTGCCCATTGGTCATCTGCTATTGTTAGAATGAAAAAGCGTGCATTTAGGAAATGAGGGACAAATCAAGGACTGGACAAAACACAAACAGAGAGAGAGAGAGAGAGAGAGAGAGAGAGAGAGAGAGAGAGAGAGAGAGACGAAGAGCAGCCATTACTTAGGAAGATTACTGGAGTACCAAATTAAATCAATCGATTAAAAACGGCCGACACCAGTTGGACGTTGGAGCTGGCAATGGATATCACTGGACGAAAATTTCATATGAAATGATCTTCAGTGCTATCATAGAAGAGTTGTAATAATGTATTTGTCAATTAGTGACTTGTCAGACATGATATGATTATTACCATGGCAATATGTCAAACAGTATGTGGTAAAGTAATGATGAAGCTGAGTGATGGTGTATAAATATAAATGCACTTTACTGATAAACAATCACAGGCTAATTGGTGATCGTGCTTGAAACAGGGGGTATTTTTGGGCTGTCCCTCAGACGATGGAAGGTTTTTTTTAGGTACTCGCCCATAGTACGTGGTGCCCAAAAGGTATCGACAACGAATTCGAGTACCCCCATGAATTTCCTTTGAGGTAACCTGTTTAAAACCAAAGCCGAGTTTTACGTTAAGTAAATTGGATTACTATAAAAAGAGGCTTGAAAATTTGGAAATACATATGTACTGAAAGAATAACATATTTACTCATTATTCGCATATGGGTTAATGCTGGCTTCTTCATTACCAAGCTGAAACAAAATGAACCGTATTAAATGCTTCTCTATGTTTATCACATAGACGTATTCTTCCCCCAATATGCGGCTTACTTTGGATACTTAAAACGAAACCATGTCAGGGCCATTAAGTTCCTAGAAATCTGTTCAACAGATTATATCTGCGGGAATCTCATAAAGAGGGTGTATATTTTACCCAATTATCTTCGTTATGCTAAAAGCAAAAAACATCTTAATGAAACATTGTTCCGTGGGTGTAATGAGGGCAAATGATTCTGTAATAACAGGCATCATGATTTTTAGCCTTATCATGAGAAAGCCTGTAAATGTGGTTTTCGACAATGTCTGACTCAAACCGGCTTGAGCAGTCACAGAAGAAGGGTAGACGCTTCCAATTTCGGTTTCAAGAAATAATGTAAATGTATTACGTACTATTTAACCGTGAAGCGAAAATGATCGCGCTTTTCAGCTCTGCAGAAACGGACCAGCTTATCTGCTCCAATGGTTTCGAATATTAAAGTAAGTTTCTTATGATACCGCTCATTTAAATCTACAGCTTTATATCCAGAATCGCTCTTTTATAACATACACTGTTAAGATAACTCTCTAAATTGAGGAGATTTTAGGCAAAGATAATGTCTTTGTCTGAATCAAATATTCAAAAAAAAAGTCTTTTCAATAATCTTATGAGCTACACCGTGATGAAAGTTTTCTTCCGTGTGTGTGAAAAGCCGATGGGATCGAAAAGCGAAAAAAAAAATATGCTGCGTGTATGGATCGAAAACGATTATTACAATAAAAGTACAGCCGGCCGGTCGCGATAGCGTGATTGGAAGCATATTCCCATGTCCGAAAAATTTTCTTCAATCAAGATTTGGTCATGCAATTCTTTCTGCAGCTATTTTCAAACTTCCACTGACTGGTTCAAAAAGTACGTTTTCGTTGATAAAAATGTTCACTAAGTTGTGGTAAACTTCATCTTCATGACTTTCACAGAAATAGGTCATCATTAGATGTATTTTTTACAGAAGGATGTCAAGCAGACCCCGGTCTTTCATATTACATAGGAAACCATCCCCTCAGGCGTGCTAAATAGTTTACAAAAGCTTAGGCTTCCAGTGTTATGTCTCACCAGTACAGTAAGTCATTAGAAGCATTACCGAAGAGGCTAGTGACTTTTCATTAAGCGGATTACACACTGTCTCCCTATGAAGTCCCATTATGAAGAAAACTGGTGATAATCAGCAAACAGTCAGGATCCGAAATGATATGATAATAAATTGGCCAAGAAAATAACATACAACTTATAGCTAAAAGTATACCGTGTACGAAACCCATGTAAGCCCTATGTACCGAGACACCAAAAACGCAACCTAATCCTTTCATAAACTTTGGACATACAATTTTTTATTAGCGAACAATTCGAATTCGCGAGGAAACGCATTCGCGAATATAAGAGAAAATTACTTTGGTGTGTATTAGCGTTGCTTAACCCCGAGTAAAATTTTCACATCGTAATAAATCTACACGCGTGTATATCACGGTGGCGCTCGCCAATTGGACTTTAGGCATCTCTATGCCTCTTTGTAAAGATGACACTATAGGTTCATTGTATCAAAGACTTGACATGAAGTATTTGAGTATAAATAATTGCAATTGCCATTTTCATATATGTCAAAATCCAGCTGAGTGGCATTAGTATATTATGAATATTAGCACATTGGCATGATTTTATAATATGTCGGTTGAAGTATACTAATGTTTGCTGCTCGACATGTAGGGCACAGACTCTATCTTTGACAAGCTCACTTCTCCGCTAGCTAGTACAAAAATTAAACCTCTACTTACCGTTCCCATACGGTCATGTCGTGAATGTATCTGTATGTTATCTGTTTAGTCGGTCTTCTCCATTGCGCTTGCATGCTTGTCATCTTGCTTGGAAAGAGCCATTATTTGATCTTGCTTATGTCGGGTTTTGTTTTGTCCTTTTCTTTCCCGTGTGGTGTCCAGGGTAGGGGTTTTAGATTGAATAGTATCAATGCCTCCATGATTATCTATTAGTATTTTACCCATGTCTGTTGAATATATGACCGTCACAGCAGCGCAACATCAGTAAATCGCACAAGAATGCGCATTTTGTCAGGTAACCCGACCCTTCACGAATGTTTGCTCATGAATGGTCTGTGCTCAATATGACAAACATATGTCGAAAACACTGCAATATACAAAGAGATACATGTATACGAGTAAGAGGCAGTTGTAAAAATGGTGAAATAGATAACTTTTGGAAAAAGTTGCAATGCAGTTATCAGTAACCTTAGTCTCAATCATACATTGCAGTGTTAGATGTCAAACAGAACTTCACTCTAAGTACTCTCTTAGCTACATGCTGGAACGGAATATCAACATGTGACAATATATGAGCCGTCTCATGAAAAAACCAACGATGTGGTTTCCGAACAGGTCCGACACAAACCAGACTGTACAGTCACAGAAGCAGGCTAGAAGCTTGAAATTTCGGATTTAAGAAGAAGAGGAAGTGTACTATTCTTGTAGCGAAAACAAAGGCGCTTATCAGCTTTGCGGTTACCGCGAAGCTGATCTGCGTCTTTGTTTTTGCATATGCAGATTGTTGGTTTTCTCATGAGGCGGCTCAATTTTGTAAGGAGTCATTGGTTCTGGTATTCAGAGACGTTTGAAAATAATTATAGTAAGAGATACTCGCGTATTTATGAGGTATGTCCACAAATTATGAATGCTCAAAGTAGGCAATGATCAGGGAATAGCGCAATCAGGAAGAAAATTCCACTCTTAAAACCGAGGTGGAGAAAAATCAAATTGACAATTAGGTACTTATACTAACATGTCGTAAGCCGGTTGAGCAGTTATTTCACAATGGGCGGCGACGCAGTTATCCGAACTTAACTTAGGCCGCGTCTCCACGGACAATGTTTCTTTGACGAAGATTCTTTGTCACAGAAACTTTGGCAATGAGATTGTGTTCATAAACAGCAAAGATTACTTATACTACTTAGCTCGCTCACCTTTGTCACAGATATTTGACAAAGAAACTTCGCCACAGAACTGAGTTTACACGAGCATGTTTTTCTGCGACAAACCTACTTTGTCAAAGAAAAATTGTCCGTGGAAACTAGGCCTATAAAATATGCGGAAAGCGCACATACATGTATGGTGGAAGCAGCAGAAACTTTCATAAACCACACTCCTGTAAATTCTTCAGAGTAGCATAACAATGATTCATTGTAACATAACACCACACAGTGTGGCATCACTTTCAAATCCATTTATTATTATGCGCTAAAGAATAGCGATGACATGGGCTTTTTAAGTAGAATGGTATTACAAATATAGAAATGAAGTAACATTTAATTTATATAAAAGTGTAACGATAAAATTACGCATTGCATTGTCAGATGTGAGATATTTATTATGATATCAACATACACAGACGTAATGCATAAATCAAGATCTTCCTAAAAGAATCTCATAAGAATATCATAGATTAATATTATATTTTTGGTTTAGTTTTTCTCTTGGGATGAATAAATGACAACGTGCATAAAACAGAGGCTATGTCCCTTCAATAGAACAAAACGGAAAGTGGATATATATTATTTTCAAATAAAATGGTAAAGTAAGTAACGACCAGGAAGCGGTATAATCAGATCCAAAGTCCAACCTCAAACAAATACGGGGTACTAATACAAAGTGAGCGTAGTTTAGTGAGGGACTAATTCTTTTAAGGTAACCACTTTATAGAGTCACTGAAGAGACTTAAGTAGCCGAAACCGCGGTATGGCCCATCCCCTTTCTCATTAAAATGTTCACTGCTCTTAAAGGATCTCAGTTTTGTTTTTATCTATTACCCGAACTTAACTGCATGAAACAAATGGTGCAAAGAGCACTAAGTCGTCAGCAAAAGGATAAACAAATGAGCCGCCTCGTGAGAAAACCAACAATCTGCATATGCGAAAACAAAGGCGCAGATCAGCTTCGCAGTATCTGCGACGCTGATCAGCGCCTTTGTTTTCGCTACTCGGATAATACAGTTCGTCTTCTACTTAAATCCGAAATTTCAAGTTTCTGGCTCTTTTCTGAGACTGTGCATGTCGGTTTGTGTCGGACCTGGTCGGGAACCACATTGTTGGTTTTCCCACGAGGCGGCTCAAATAGAATTACTATACATAAGAATTTATGAAATTAATGATCCAAGTTTTATAATTAAAAGTTTCAATGGTTGATATGAGTACAGAAACGATTTCGTTTTGACCAACATTCAAAGATTCGACAGAAAGGGGGAACGTGACCTTGAGTTACGATAACCGGCTAAACTGATTGCAGTTCTGGTCGGATCCACTGGGATTTAAATATAAACCCCAGGACTTCAGAGTCGGTAGAACGTTTGTCCTCGTTTCTGCTCCATCAGCTTACATTCGATGTTTTCTGTGAAGCTGCATTAACGAGATAGGAAACTTTTATTGGAACCGAATGGTTTCTTGTTATTAAAACATAGGATACTATACGGCAAGGATTGAGGTCCCGTAAAATCACATTTCGAAAATTTGCCCATATGATAGACAGATTTTTCTAAAGTTGTTTAAATTAAAAATTTCAATAAAAATTGTTTGCTATTTTCTAATTTTTGCTCAAAACATAGATTGTAGGTACACGTTAGAACCACCTCGCCGAGGCGGTTCTAATGAGTACCCACAATTTATGTTTTGGAGCAAATATAATTATTATAAGAAAAATAGGTATACCCCGGATTTGCAATATAAAAATGGGGTATGAGGGGTATTACATTTGTTTATTTTATGACATTTAATAGTTTTATTTTATTTACTTATCTTTTTTGTATGTAAAGAAAATGATTATTTAATGGGCTTGTGTAAACATATAAACATTGAATTAATAAGTGATCTAAATTAAATTTGTTTATTTCAACAATTAAAACAAATGTACATTACTCACATCTTTACATGTATATTCACTACAAAACATGTAGAATACAAATAAATGATAATAAATTAAAAAAAAAAAATAAATAAGTTAGAAAAAATAATAAGTTGAAAAAATTGTTTGTTGGTTGACAAAAAGTGCAGAGTAGGCGAAACGGGAATTGATTGAATGTTCAGAGTAGGCGAAACGGGAGTAGGCGAAATGGGAATAGGCGAAACGGGAGTAGGCGAAATGGGAGTAGGCGAAACGGGACCAAATCTACATTTCATGGACATGTCTTCCTGATGAATTTAAACTCTTCTTTAATATCTTTACTGACCGTGCTTCTGACACGTGGCTTTCGTTGCAAAATATCTGCTATTTGATAATATAATGAATGGAACATGCCATGATGTATTATAGCAGCATATCAAGTTGGCATATATTTAACATACTGCTTAAAAGTACGTTAAATTTTAATTCGAATAGACTTTTCCTTTTTGAAATAATGAGCAAGGAAAAAGGAGAAAGGAGAATGCACGACAAGCAAGTTTTACTACTAAAAAGATATGAGTTTTATTGTAAGTAAGGGCATAATGAATCAAGATGATTTAAAAGAACATAAGTTTCAATGGCAAGTGATTTGTCACTTGTCACTTGATTGATATTTCGAAAAACAAAAGAGATGTCTATGTGTGCAGGTGGTAAAATGGGTGGATATGAAAACATGCGTAGTGTATACTCTACTATTAAGTCTGTGCGTCTTGACTGTTTAAAGTAACAAATGAAAGACCAGAAAGTGGTTAAATTAAAGGGCCTTGGACTAGTTGGTAAAAGCACCTGCTGTCCTTTAAAATTCCAACTCAAACACTAGGCTGGAAAGAAATGACAAACAAGAAATCACATAAAAGGGTAAATGTAAGCAATAATCATGAAATGGCGCAATCAAAAATAAATTCTCACGCCAAAAACAAACATTCACTATAAATTCAGGTGCAGCACAACATTAGTTGGCTTGATTTACATGTATCTGTATAGCAAGGGAAACCCTAGGAACATTCTTAAGCTTATTGTGCGCGGCTAAATCTGTAAAATCGTATTAGTCTCTTTTGTGTGTTAAACAGGCTTAAGACTTTAATTGCTTTTAATAGTGCTAAGTACCAGCAATTAAAACACTTGATCATTGTTAAGACATGCCTTATTTAGTTCAAGAGAAAGTCCAAGTCACTATGCATTGTATAATATAAGGGTGGAGGAGGATAATCTAAAATGCTATATATGCAGTAGTTAAATACGCAGTACAAGCGTGGACCTGTTAACATGCTTTGTAAAAAAGAAAATGTATACAAACTGTAAAACGAGGACAACCGCCGGGTCAGGACAATGCAATAACATGATAGAAGTCACAGTATATTGTCAATTTTACTTGAAAGATTAGAAAGGTTAATGGTATGCAAATCTGTCATAGTTTTGCCCATTGTTATATCAACAGAGGTTTCAGATGACTTTTCTATCCTTACTATAATAAGAAGTGCGGAAAAATCATACAAACTAACATTATTCTTTTTTTTTTTATTTCGCGCATTGACATCAATGAGCAGGGCTATCGGTGTCATTAACTTCGAGAAACATTTTCCAAATTTTATCGCAGACACAATTTTTTTCAAAAGTTTTTAAATATTTGATTTCCAAATTTAATGTTGGGTTAAAAATGGCTTTAAGTCGGGCCATTGAAGAGTCTGTTGGCTATGACCCATTTTGGACACCATATAAACTTGACACAATTTGTATACATTTTCTACAGCTTCTTGTCTGTTGCGAGGCAGCTTATCGTATATATGATTTTTGATTCATCATGGTAGTTGTCATAATTTATTTGTTTGTCCTTGATGATTCATTAACTAGTTAGAGATAGACCACGAGGACCGAACAACAAACTTAATGTTGTGAACCACTGCAGACGCTGAGGGTGAGGTTAGGCGACTGTAAAACCAGTTTAAGCACCCCCTCACCCTCACCTGTAGTACTTTTATATTTCTGATCATTCCAAGGCGACACGTCTGTTGTAGTTCTATTTGTTTTATGTTTTATTGTTGAATTTCTGTGCTGTGTGCACCTTATGTACGTTTTCATATATTTTCATATTTTTGATTAAGTTTGGGCAACTTAGTGGCGGCCTGTTGGGAAATAGCTATTATCACGCCTATGATCTGCTTCGGTGTATGAGTCTCTGATTGTCAATTTAGTTTTACCCACTTTGGTTTTTGGAGTGGGAATTTCTTCCTGATCGCGCCATTTCCTGGTCATTGCCTACTTTTATTTTCCAATGATCACACTGGATAGGCAGCAATCCTAAACGGTAAACTTTACCAAAATGACGTTTCCGACTGCTAAAAGCAAACGTTTTCGATTATTGAGCCGCCTCGTTAGAAAACCAACACTGTGGTTTCCGAACAGATCCGACACAAAACGAGCTGTTCAAGCACAGAAGATGACTAGAAGTTGGAAATTTTAGATTTAGAATAAAGAGGAACTGTACTATCCGTGTAGCAGTTACTGCACAGCTGATCTACGCCTTTGTTTTCACATATGCAAAATTAGTTGGTTTTCGCATGCGAAGGCAGGCTCATGTATAATGATGGAGTTCTCATATACATACAAAGATGACGTGAGCCTTGTTCAAAGTAAGGTTGACATATGCTGAATTTAGTCTTGAATACATGGCAAATTAAAAAAAAAAGAAAAAAAATGCAACGGGAATTTCATTTAAGTGCAACCTATGCTATACTTTAAATTAAAATGGCTCTTGAGTAATACAATTAATATTGAGCATGCACTCTTCATCTCAAATATCAAAGGATAAGTGAATATATTGCAACATAACTGTCTGCTTGCTATTTGCTCAGGATATGCTTAAATACGGGGTACGATTTTAATTTCAAACGACAGTAAAAGGTCTATTAACGCCTTTGAAGTGCATAACACAAAAATACTATTTTTTATTTTACAATGCCTTTAAATGAACATTTATCAAAAACAATTTTAAAAGTCTACATTTTTTCATCAATGTTATAAAAATCACTGAATGTTACTTGATGCATCCAAGTTCTGAATATGCAAATTAACTAGTGAAAAAATTGTATATGCACTAACCTTACAAAATATTTAATCAGCATTTTGTTTTGTGCATTAAATTCTCAGCAAAATTTAATTTTGAGATTTTATCAAAGCAGCAGACTACAATTACTCCTGTAAACGTTCTCATCATTTCCTTATATGGATGTTCGTATAAAGATGGACATTTCTATTGGCTAACTACGTAAAATGATTGACATTTTGAGACCGCTAAAATTTACTAGTACTGAGATAGAAAAATCTCAGACTGGCACGTAATGGTATATACTTGTCTGATGGGTGAGACTCATGAAAACATCTTAATTACGAGATTAAACGATACACGTATCGTGTCCCGTAGGAAATAGCTTCGCCTTTTCAATTAAAAAGTATGCTATTTCCTTTATAATAGAAAACATGCCTGTAGTGAATTGGTTGAACGAAGTGTAACAATTGTACCAGTCAATTGTGAGAAAATGCGTATTATTCTGTAACGGAACGTGTCACTCAACAGACATGTTCATGTTAGATGGACAAAAGCGCGCCAGTCAAAAGTTAAGTTCGATATCCATAGAATTCATGTAGCAGCGTAGAAAGTCATTCAGGATGGCCGTATCTACATACTTCATCATTTCATGAACCATATGCCGGCATTGCATTGCAGCCAGTCAGCATGGCATGAGAAAAAAATTTCTGTCCCTGTCAGAGATTTTTCTATCTCAGTACTAGTACATTTCAGCTGTCTCAAATTGCCAATGCTTAAACTAGTTTTACATGGCCATAACCTCACCCTCAGCTTCTGCAGTCGTTCACAACATTTAGTTAGTTGTTCAGTCCTCGTGGTAAATCTCTAACTAGTCAATGAATCATCAAAGACAAACAAATATATCATGATAACCACCCTGATGAATCAAAAACGAGGGCTCAACATATTCAGTAAACTGCCCGACGATGGAGATCCCTGGGCGCTGAAACCTGGAGCAAAAAAAAAACACCAGATGAACCCCGGTGGGCCAAGCAACAGACAAGAAGCTCCTGTCCCAACCAACTAAAGTAAAAAGCTTTATGTCGGGACCATCACAGAGTCTGACGCACGACCCACCGGTTTGCAATTAAAGAAGGCAGCATAGTTATCAACCATGATTGGGTTAAAAACTAAGCATGCAGACTGTCGTATAACATTCAAGTTATAACCTACACGTCTGTAACGTGTGATGATTTTTCTGAATTGAAAAGAAAACACTCCTTCCTATAAAAAGGTACTAGTAGGCAAAGATCAGGAAAAGGCCCAATCAGAAAAAGATTCCCACTCCAAAAACCAGGGTGGGAAAAAACCAAACTAACAATCAGGTACTTATACCATGAAAACATTTCGTAAGCCGAATGAGCAGCTATTTTCCCAATAGGTGGCCACTCAGTTACCTTAACTTAACTAAAAATATGAAAACATACATAAGGCGCCAACAGCACAAAAATATTTTAAACACCAAGACACAAAACAAAAAGAACCACCACAGAAGTATCGACTTGGAACGATCAGCAACACAAAGTTACTGGCGGGTTTAAATCGATTTTACATGGCCATAACTTCACCCTCAGATACTGCAGTGGTTCATAACATTTAGCTAGTTCTTCGGTCCTCGTAGTGAATCTCTAACTAGTCAATGAATCATCAAGAACAAACAAATAAATCATGATAAACATTCTGATGAATCAAAAACCAGGACTCACAGATTGAGTAAGCTGCCCGACGATGGAGATCCCTGGGCGCCGAATAACTTACTAACTCCGGAGCAAAAGAAAAAACATCAGTTGGACCCTGGTGGGCCAAGCAACAGACAAGAAGCTCCGGCCCCAACCAACTAAAATGAATAGCTTTAAGTCGGGGCCATCATAGAGTCTGACGCATAGAGTCTGACACCAGACCCACCGGCGTGCAATTAAAGAAGGCAGCATAGTTATCAACCGTGTTTGGGTTAAAAACTAAGCATGCAGACTGTCGCATAACATTCAAGTTATAACCTATACGTCTGTAACGTGTTATGATTTTTCTAAACTGAAAAGAAAAATCACTACTTCCTATAAGTTTCTTAAATTTGTAAACCAAGTCACCTTAAAATTCTGGTTCCGAAAGACCCTCATTTAAAAGCGTCTTTAACCCAACATTGTATTTGGAAATCAATTCATAGTGTCTACGATAAAATTTAGAAAAGGTTTTTCGAAGTTTATGATACCGATAGCCCTGTTGGAGAAGTTTGGCCGTTAAACATTTATTTCGAGCGTTGAAGTCTGTAACATGATTGCAGACTCTAGCAAACCTAATAAGTTGCGAAATGTATACACCATAAGAAGCACGACGAGGAACGTCACCATCCAAAAACGGAAAATTTACTATATCAAAATCAAAGTCATCACGCTTATCATAAATTTTAGAAGAAACAAATCCATTTGCAACACAAAGATGAAGATCTAAAAAGGGGGCTTCGGTATCCGAGATATTGGCTTTGTTCAACTGTAGTTCAGATGGATAAATTTGATTGACCATACCTTCAAAATAAGGGTTGTCAATGTTCAAAAGGTCATCGAGGTACCTAGAAGTGGAATTAAAAGCCTCAATAACATCAGCTTGATTATCATGGTTAAGAGAATCCATGAAATCTCTTTCGTAGCAGTATAAAAATAAATCAGCTACGAGAGGTGCGCAATTTGTACCCATCGGAATTCCAACAATTTGTCTGTATAACTTGGTCCCAAATCTAATATAAATATTATCTAAGAGATAGGATAAGGCGTCGCACACATTTTTACGTGAGGGCATTTCGGAACAAGAATTTTATGGAATTGTTTGGTTTATAAATTTAAGAAACTTATAAGAAGGAATGATTTTTCAAATGATGTTTTTCTTTTGCTCCGAAGATTCAGTAAGTTAATGGGCGCCCAGGCATCTCCATCGCCAGGCAGCTTACTGAATCTGTGAGTCCTCCTTTTTTAGTCATGGTGGTTATCATGATTTATTTGTTTGTCCTTGATGATTCATTGACTAGTTAGAGATTCATCATGGGGACTGAACAACTAACTAAATGTTGTGAACCACTGTAGCAGCTGAGGGTGAGATTATGGCCATGTAAAACTAGTTTAAGCCCGTCAGTAATTTTATATTACTGACCGTTCCAATACGATATTTCTGTTGTGGTTCTTATTTTTTTTATTTTTTTATTTTTATTTTTTTATTATTTTTTTTTTTTGTCTTGGTGTTGATTTTTTGTACTGTTTGCACCTTATGTGCATTTTCATTTTTTTTTAAGTTAGGTTTAGGTAACTGAGTGTCCATCTATTGGAAATAGATGCTCACTCGGCTTACGATATGTTTTCCTAGTATAAGTACCTAATTGTCAATTTAGTTTCTCCCACCTCGGTTTAGGGAGCGGGATTGTCTTTTTGATTGTGCCATTTGCCTACTTCTACCTTGTAATAATGTATTTGTGTCATTTAGTGGCTTGTCAGACATGATATGATTATTTCGATGACTATATGTCAAACAGTATGTGGTAAAGTAATGATGATGCTGTGTGATGGTATATAAACATGAATGTACTTTACTGATTAACAACCACAGGCGAAGAAATGGTGGGGATAGTTAATAATGAATATATCAAATGTGGTCGAGAATAAAGCAGAGCAGAGAACTGTTATTATTTGAGCCGCATCGTGAGAAAACCGGATTTTTGCCTAGGCGAAAACAAAGGCGCAGATCAGCTTCGCGGTAACCGTGAAGCTGATCAGCGCCTTTGTTTTCGCTACTCGGATAGTACAATTCCTCTTCTTCTTAAATTCAAAACTTCAAGCTGCTAGTCATTGTCTGTAACTTTACAGGCCGATTTATGTCGGACCTGGTCGGAAACCCCGAAGACCGGTTTTCTCGCGTCGAGGATTTTAAGCCAATACAGTCATTGACCTGTGTAAAACGTCCTTATTCAACAGTGATGCAAAGACGCTCTAAAACCTCGGTTTTTGGAGTGGGAATTTCTTTCTAACTGCGCCTTTTCTGATTGCGCCTTTTCCTTATCATTGCCTACTTGTAACTTAGTCTAAAACACCGTATAAGCTAATCCGTGACTTAGTTTCGGCATGTGCAAAAATGCTGACTTCTTCATAGTCAATTTGATACAAACTGGATTCTACGAATATCGTATCAATGTGTTTAACATAGACGTATTCTCCCAAGATGCGGCTTACTTTGAATACTAAGAATGAAACTATGTCAGGACCAAAGTTCCGCGAAATCTGTTCAACAGATTATATCTCCGGGAATCTCATAAAAAGGGTATATCTTTTACCCAATTATCTTCGTTATGTTAAAAGCAAAAAACATCCTAATGAAACATTGTTCCGTGGGTGTAATGAGGGCAAATGATTCTGTAATAACAGACATCATGATTCGAACCGCATAATGAGAAAAAAAAACTGTCTACGTCGTTTTCGTCCATGTATGATGCAAACCGGCCTGTACAGTCACATGAGATGGATTGTCGTTTCACATTTCGGATTAAAGAAATAAGGTATTGTACTACCCGTGAAGCTAAAATGAGCGCCATGTATAGCTGTACCTGTACAGGAATTGCTTGGCGTACATGTAGCTGAATCGTTGTTTTCGGATTCGTTATTTTTTTCATGATACCGCCCATTGAAACTAAGATTTTATATACATAATTGCTCTTTTATAACAGACAATATAAAGATAGTTTCCTAAATTAAGGAGATTTCAGACAAAGATAATATGTTTGTCTGTATCAGATATTCAAAAGAGAATTTTTCTATAATCGAGATATGGTCATGGAATTCTTTCTTAAGCCATTCCACTATTTCAAGAATAATGTTTGTTAGCAATTAGTGACACAAATGTGCACCTGTGGCTTTCCCAGGCAGGAGCCGTTTGGACTCAGAGATGCTCTTAAACAGAAGGCGGGTGATTAGACTCTCTTTAAGTTTACAATCGTTATGTTACACATGCGAAATATTTTGCTACAGCTTAGGCCTACCAGCGCTGTAATCATCAGGAAAACATGTCCGTGACATGTATACCCCCTTGAACACCACTTTTATATAGAAAAAATGGGGTAGGCAGGGGTATACCTATTTTTCTTATTTTTGCTCCAAAACATATATTGTGTGTACTCGTTAGAACCGACTGGGTGAGGCGGTTCTAACGTGTACCCACAATCAATGTTTTGAGCATAAATATTAAAAATATCAATATTTTTCTGATGAAATTTTCGTTTTTTACAACTGAAAAAAAAAAAAAATCTCTGTATATTGCATGGGCAAGTTTTCATAATGTAAGTACTTAGTCATTAGTGGAGGCTAGTGACTTTTCATCAAGCGGATTACATAGTGTCTCCCTATGACGTTCCATAATGAACAAAACTGGTGATTATTAACCAGGCAGGATTCTTAATGATAGGTTAATGACTTGACTTAGAAAATAACATAAAAACAAAGCTAAGAGCATACTGCGAATGCAGCCTTTACAATCAGGGACACCCAGAACGCAACCCCATTCTTTCTTAAAGACTAACAATTTTACCAAGGAGTGAGCAAACCAAATTTTCCCCAAAACAAAAATTATCAATGATGCTTAAACAAATGATGACGAAAGTTTCGAAGTTAATATATTAGCGACTTCATAAATTCGCGAGTGAGTACTCATTATCTATAAAGCTTTTTGTAAGTCTTTATTATAGTGGAGACGGTGGGTAGGGAAATTTTTCGTTTCGCACAACACCCTCCACATACTAGGTTTGATACTATGGGTGGCTTCTTTGATCAATATAAAGAGCTTCTAGGCACGTTGTCGCCCTGTGATATGGTGCATTTGTCCTCCAGAAGCCGTTAAGTATGTTACCAATTCAAACCAGAAATGTGCTCTAAGTTTGTAAAATGCACTATGAAGCTCTCATCTAAATTCCAAACCTAAATGTATCAATATCATCTGATGAAAGAATGTTACGGGTACATATTTTGATAAAGTTTATCATTTTCATGCATCGATGGTGTTACGTAACAGTCTGTGTAAATGTTAATTACAGAACAGTAAGCTATTTTAATATATTTCTCTTTGCGAATTTCACTTTTAATACACTTCGGGTGGCTTTGTTTATCAATATAAAGATTTTCTATGCACGTTGTCGCCCTGTGATATGGTGCATTTGCCCTCCAGAAGCCGTTACGCGCGTCGTATGTTACCCATTCAAAACAGAAATATACTCTTAAGTTTGAAAGAGGCAATATGAATCTGTAAAATAAATTCCAAACCTAAATATATTAATGTCATCTGATGAAAGAATGTTACTGGTATATGTGTTGATACTTTTAATCACATATAAGGATAGATGGTGTTACGTATGTTACATTTTCAAGACAGACTGTTAAGAGTTTAATTACAGAACAGTAAGCTATTTTAATATACTTTTATTTGCACATTTATATTTTAGATACACTGGTCTAAAAGACACTTATTCCTTTTCTTTTACAAACCTGAAAAAACTAATCATCATGCCATTCTTTAGTCGAAAGTTATTGCATATAGTCCACAGTAACCCACTTCAGATTATGAAAGAATAAAGTGTTCAAAGTCAACTATGAACAGACAAGTTTGAAAAAAAGAAGAAAAATATACAATCATCTTGTTGTTGATCAATAACATATATGCCTTCTTTAAGTTGAATGCTCACTGCTTTGACAGAAATGTGTACTTTTGATTTGTAAACATGGTAACGTATGTAACACATAATTATTAAATATCAAAAATCAATTTTAATGATTTTAATGCCGATAAAATGCTCATCGCTGTATATAATTATGATTTATCACTAATTTAAAAAATTATATAAGATACGTATAGCAAATACATGTATTCAAGACTGTAATCCGGTTGTCAGTGAAATTAAAGCGCGCACACCCAAACCACAAAATCCCAAAGCATGTTTTACACCATTATTAGTATCCAGTGTTATTCAATGACATTATCAACACCGTCTGTTACTATTTCTTAAGTAACCTTTCACAAAGCTTTCCAATATTAGTAAGCAAATATCAATGCGGGTGACGGGCGATTTAATGGTAACGTATGTAACACATTTTTCACTTAAAATTTTAGGTGTTAAAACCTAAGGAAAACAAATAGTAATAAGATATAATAATCGTCACCTTAAGATTGTTTTCCGATTTCCGGATTATGAAATGACTCGCCGGCCATACAAAAGCACAACTCTGCCCATGCTAGTTCATTTTGTCTGGGTTCGGGGCACATGTGAGACAAACCAAGTTCTGCTTGCGCGTGTGCCAGGTGTTTTTTTTTCTCGGGATTCTCCCGTTTTCGCCCCACCTACCGGTTAGCCCGTCTTATATGAGCTGAAATAATATTGAAAGGGACGTTAAACGGAACAAAAATTGTTCAGTCCTTGGTCATGAGCACTGCTTCAATATAAGTACCATTGATGTTCCAGACATTGCCTGATGCAGTTGTTTGATTTTGAGTTGATGCTTAACAGCCTAGTCAACAGCTATTGTCAAATTGAAACGTTGACTCCATTTATGGGACTTTTGCCCGAAAATTGGATGCCATGACATCCAAACAATGCTTTAAATATAACCACCAAAGTAAGCCACTACGGCTTATACGTATGGATGGTTTTATTTTAACACTTTTCCTGACCAGGCACAGATCTGAGCGGGTAACCAGTAATAAGATGGCAGTAGTAATGGCCATAGTGGCAGCCATTACTACTGATGGCCAGTAAGTAGCGTATAAGCTATGCCTGGAGGCAAAAGAAGTCCATCTATTTCTTAAGCACCCGATGAGCGGGGCCCATATTCCCACCCGACCAACCTTCTGAGGGATTCTGCTTAGGCTGATACGGTTGAGCGCTTCTGCTAAGGCTGAAAACATGTTTTTTGAAGTTTTCACGTTATAAATGTGTCATCAAACGATCATGCTTTGTTGGTACATTTTCATTTGTGTAGTGGTAATGGCAACAGAACAAGTGACAGACACTATTTACACTTGGACCATTTTGCCCAGCAGATGAACAGAATCGGCAATTGGTTTTTCGTACACCTTATGTGCTGTGGGGAGTGTTATCGTCTGTTTGCACAAGGTAGTTTATGATTGATCGCTTTTCTCAGCAACATTCCAAGCTTTCGTTTTACCAATGCCATTGTGTGGAGTCTCACCTAAACTGCCTTATTGTATATTCATAACTTCTATTTTCTTGAAGATATGGAATGGTCGAAGAAGGCTTGCTCTAAACGACAGACTGCTAGTATCGTGCTTTTTCAGGATTTCCAGCGTGGAACCATAATGTATTGCAATCATTTGGCTAGAATAGACAGCAGCATAAACCAAGACATATGATTCAGATGATTGTACCGTCAGAAGCATCGTGGTTGTTATGAACATTCGCGTATCTGTCTTCATTGTCTAAAGTGCAGTTACGTCATCCCTGTCAAGAAAGCATTTTCGTTACCTGTAAAAACGCATATACGTTGTTTGCAGATCCTGTTCTATGTTCGGATTTCACACCGAGGGCCCTCAAGAAATTCACATTTTGTGTTATTACTGCTTTACATTGGGTTTTGCCACTCCCGGGGAACTGGTGTCGCAGGGCTATATAATGTCCTTCTTTCAAGTTCATCCCATCTGATGGATTTACTCTACAGGTATATAGCAAACACTACGTCAAATCAAGTAGTTTCGAAAGGCGCACACAAGCTGTAAGGAATACCACATAAAGTATAAAATAAATGGGTCCAGGAGTTTGAGGATAATATCCGCATCTAGTTGGATGCGACTGTCAGTGTGATATTTGCGAAGTCATTTAGTTCGCACATGTGAAAGATCCATCGTGGATCGTGGATCTTGTTCAAGGACACAACATGACATCGAAGAGGTCGAACAACACAAACTCGCGATCAGGAGCGGACGCTTTAACGATGGGTCACCAACTCATAATATATACCTTACAGTGCCCAATATGAAAAAGGCGTTACATACGTTACCATGAGCATACTGACAAGTCACCAGTGGGTCAACATATTCCAAACACCTTAATGTGTTCGATGCGAAAAGCTTTGCAGATAATTATGTGACACCACTTTCACGTAAGCCGCAAGCGCGAAAACCCCTCTTCCGACAATATTCCTTCTACAAAGTCACAGAATTTAGACGCTTGAAAGTTCGGATTTAAGAGAAGAAGTTTGAATTATCTGTGTAGATTAAACAAGTGTGCTGATCAGCTGTGCAGTATCAGCATCTTCGTTTTCATATAGGAAGAATCTGGTTTTCGCATGAAGCGGCTCACTAAATATACATTTATAATCACCAAAATGAAATCTACCCATGTTTGAACATTAAGGTGTTACATACGTTACCATGAGTATACTTGCAAGTCACAGACTGTGTATTTTAGCACACTCAACATGTATTTATCATAGGGTGTGTAAAATAGAACTAAATAATTTACACAAACATATAACAATTATTCATTTTGATATTTTGTTGAAACGCCTACTTTTCAAATGTTACTGCATACGGCAGTACCCTTAGAAAATGTTAAATTATTTAAATAAAACAAATTAAATATTTAATATAAATATATGATTTTGTGTAATAGCAAAGTTGAACTATTGGTCAGTAAGAAAGGACCTATCGTTTTTTGGAATATGAAGAAAGAAATGCCAGAAACAAAAACGTTTTTGAACCAAAACCCTCATTTTCACGCCATAGATGTAGAAGTAACGTTTGTAACATCGTATAATGTCTAATTTCAACTTTTAAATATCATAAAGCATGTCCGTTAAATTGTTCTAGTATGTGATATAATTAGTGTCGTTGCATGATTGAAGTGGGTGGAGCATAGTAGGTTTCGCTATTTTGTTGGTACAAATATATTTTGAACATGTAACTTATGTAACGAGCTACAGAAATATTGTGCACCACTTGCCAGGGCGACAACGTGCCTAGACCTCATCTAGGATGACCAATGGACCATTTGCATACTGCAAACAAAGTATGTGGAGGGTGTTGTGCGATTTCGTTAAATACGGTAGATACAGAATCTAGCGTCTCGCCTATTAGTGAGCATTTTGAATTCATGAGGCAACGAATTCGTGCTTATGACCTACAAATAATGTTACAATCCAGTTATTGCATAAAACATGACTGCATTTGATCTCTTAGGCATCTCTGGGCCTCGTGGTAAAGATGACACTTGCGTCCATTGTATCACAGACATGACATGAAGTATTTGAGTATAAATTATTGCAATTGCCATTTTCATATATGTCAAAATCCAGCAGTGGCATTAGCATATTACGAATATTAGCATAATGTCATAGTCATGTTTTTTTTTTTTTTTTTTTTTTTTTTTTTCCGTCGGTCCGATGCTACTAATATTAGACACTTAGACCTGAAGTCTATCTCTCTGCAAAAGCGTTTGTCTCGGACTCACTTTTTCAAGAGTCGGTACGAAGCCTTAAGCCCTCCTTTACTGACCATTCCAATGTGGTTATGTCGTGCTTTATCGTAGTCTTGTCTGTTGTGTGCCATCTATTTTTGGTTGGTGCTAGCCGGGTAGCCACCTTGGTTGGAAAGAGATAGTCGCTTTTCACGTCATACATGTTTATACCAATTCAAGGAATTTCGATCAGATTGGAAAATATATGATAGCCTGTTGGGCTGATCCCAGAAGAGCTTTTGCCAATAAATGACACAAGAAAGTGGACCGTGTGCAGATACATTGTCTCAAGAAGGACTGCCCTGTACTCTTGTGGTCCTGTTTTGACGAAGAGCAACTACATAAAACTTTGAATATACGAGTACTAAAATGTGTTTTGGAGGAATTTGTAAATGCAAATAAAATGCGTGTAGGATGGTCATTGAGAAAATGGATAATAAGTCTCACTGGCCTCACATACATGTATAGAGGTAAGTTTTAATCAAATATATGGCATTACATTGACCCTCCTGTTTGGGTTGTATTCTATATTAGCATATAGAATATTCGTTAGAAATGAAAGTTCTGGTATTTCAGAGACATTTGAAAATAGTTATAATATTTATGAGGCGTGTTTGTAATCCAAATACATATGAGCCGCTGCACAAGAAAACCGACAATTTACATATGCAAAACAAAGGCACAGATCAGATTCGCAGTAACTGGGAAGCTGATCTGAGCGCCCTTCTTTTTGCTAAACGGATAGTACAATTCCTCTCCTTTCTAAATCTAAAATTTCCAGCCTCTATCCATCTTCTGTGCTTGTACAGGCCGGTTCAGACCTGGTCGGAAACCCGCAAATCGTTGGTTTCTTCATGCGAAGGCTCATATATATTATCATAAACCACACTCTTGCTAATTCTTCAGAGTAGCATGACAATAATACACTGTAACATAGCGCTAGCCTAAGACAGTGTGGCATCACTTTCAAATATCATTTTATCATTATGCACTAAGAACGACGGTGATGTCATGAACTTTAAAAGTAGAATAAAATATAAAAAAAATGACATGAATAACATTAATAGAAACGATAAAATTACTCATTGCATTGTCAAATAAAATGTGAGATAATTATTATGCTATCAACAAAGACTATCAAATCTTCCTAAAATTAAAGAATCTCATGAGAACTTAATTAATTTTATGTTTTTGATTTAGTTTGCTTTCTTGGAATGAGACAAATAACACCCTGAATAAAACAGAGGCTTTGGCCTCTCAATTGGCCAAACTTGAAAGTAAATATACATTATCTTTATAAGATATACATTATCTTTATATAAAAAGTTTTAAGTAGGCATCGGTCAGGAACCGCTGTAATCAGAACCAAAGTCTAGCTCTTAAACCGAGACAAAATACTATGGGGTACGTATCGTAAGATTAAAGCTACTTCTCTAAAGGTGGCCACTCGGTCGCCCAAACTTATCTGAATATATGACAACATATATAAATGGCGCAAAGAGCACAGAACTCGGCACCAAAATAATAAACATATCAACTGACCACTAAATATAAGAGTTTATTAGACAAATAATCAATGCTTTAAATGTATTATAATTTAAAACGTTGTGATGGTTGCTATGGGTACTGATAATAATCGCATAGGTTTGCCTGAAGGAAAGACATGACCATGAGTTAAGATATCATCTCTGTTCGGGTCCACTGAGGTTTAGATATTTGCCCCGGGACTTCAGAGTCGATGCTATTTGTTTCTGGCCTTTCCAAGAAAATGGGCATCTAGGGCTTCCGGCACGTGGTTTTCATTGCAAAATATCTGCTATTTGCGAATGCAATAAATGGAGCAAGCCATAATGTATTATATCATCATACCAATTGTGCATACATAATATATATCTAACATACTGCTTAAAATACGTTTGATTTTAATTCGAGTAGACTTTTCCTTTTGAAATAAGGAGAAGGGCAGAATGGGATTTGCTCGACAAACCAGTTTTACCACTTAAAATAGTTGTGTTTTATTGCAAATAAGTGCATAATGAATCAAGATGATCTAAAAGAACACAAGGTTTCGCTGACAAGTGATTGATATTTCGAACAACAAATGCTTGTCTCTGTTTGCAGGTGTTGAAATGGATGGATATAATAGCCTGCGTAGTGAATAAAATATAAAAGCTTGATCCTTTGGAAGCAGGGGATGCAGTATGGGCCATATTGCGCAATTTAAGTTTTAAGTTTGTGCGTATTGACTGTCTAAAGTAAGAACAGAAAAACCAGGAAGTGGTTCAACCAAAGGGCTTTGGGCTAGGTGGTAAAACGCCTCTCGTACTTTAGAATACCAAGCCAGACACCTGGCGGAAAAATGACAATACAAGAAACCACAAAAAATTAACAATACATACAAGCATGAAGAACAAAATAACTAACATGATTGCATTCCAGCCACCAGCGACAAATACAAAAATGACGAATACAACAGACAGGCAGACAAAATTAACAGACAACGTAAAGACCAATCGCAACAGAATCAGTAAGTTTAACATGTTTAAAAAATAAACCGCGGCCAGTTTTTAAAAAATCGAAAATACGGGGCCCACGCACGTCCTTAGTTAGCTGCAATTTGCCCTGTAATTTTGTGGCTTGATTCACATGTGCGTTCGTACATTTATCTGTTTAGTATAAAATGGATAATTTTAAGAGCATTCTTCAGCTGATTTGACCTTTCTAACGGAGTTGGATTTGGAGTTGGAATTGGACTTGGACTTGGACTTCGTAATATATGCGAGGATTGTTTCAAAACAACCAATGTAAATAAGCATAAACGGAAAACTGCACACAGGGTGTTGTATTTTAATAAAACAACGTGAACACGCTAGAGAACCACTGTGCTCTAAGACCGAAGTAGTTGCGGGCTGTAGCAGTCGAAAGATATATTATTCACTCGCAGTTCGGAAACCAGTAAGTACTTCTAAATTATTTAGTCGAGATGATATTTTCAGCTTGAAATACCACAGTTACATACTCCAACACCCTGACTCAGTCGGAGACTCCAAAATCTAAAAATAGTAGAGTAGTATTCATTTTCACTATATGGCCAGTGTAACATTTTATGTCCGAAACGTGTTTTCACAAGGACAATGTGCATAATCACAGGCAATAATGAGCATCTTATGATATCTGACAATTAAGAATACAAGTCAAAGATTTGTTTTTGAGTTTGGGGTAATTTTATCCGCAATTAGCAAACTTACACGCACTTTTGTCTCTGTACGCCAAATTTTAGTAGTCGTTGGCACTGTACCAGTAGTCGGTAGACTATCCAAACACAACTAATGCGTACAGTTACGCCCCGACGACTGGAACAGTGCACGCAGTAAGTTGAACTGAGCGTACAGAACGAAAATCTTAAATAACTTCCAAAATACGCTGACTACAAACCTCGTATTTTTACGAATAATAAATACCTAGTATCACTTTTTTGGAGTAGCAAAAATATCAATAGCATTACCGGTATTGAACAAAACCCTCTTTTACTACATTTTTGGATGAAAAAAGATACAAGTTGAAATAGATCGGCCACTGCATCAACAATGGTTTACTTGTATGGCTCTTGCTTTGCAAACCTGAAGTAAGACATATATATATAGTTGGCAATTCTCTCCGAATAATGCCTAGGGAAGTAAAATATTTCGAAAATACACATGCACAATAAACAAGACTGCTGTTTTTGTTGCCCACACCGACTAGTACAGCGCGCAACTACTGCGGCCATAGGGTACAGTGGTTCTCTAGCGTGGTGAACGATAACATTCAGCCAAAACAGTGATAGTCATGTTATTTATTGGACTTGCTTGACAGGCGCATATTTTGACAACTCGAGGAAGCAAGCGTCTTGAATGAGGTCACTTGGAGCTCACTGCAGAGTAGAGTACGTCGTTAACTTCCCAATAGCATGCTCTACGCAAACTCTAGCAATATTTAGCAGTCTTGTAAGTCTGTGGGAGCTATCTGTTGCCATGGAAACAGAATTTTGATCTGACCGGGTTCAAAACCTAAAGCACCCTTTCTCCCACCTTAATGATGCTTCATGTAAAATTTTATTACAATTGGCTGACTAGTTGCGGAGATATTTGTATTTGAAAGTGTGAACGGACACCGGACGGACGGGCGCACGGTTGCCGGCTCGACTACCCTACTATAAGCTCACCTTGTGAGCCTTCGGCTCAGGTGAGCTAAAAGTGATAAAACAATATACACAAATGGCGATAACCAAAATATATGGAATGAATTGGCTGAGATGTATGCAAGTTGACTGTAGCAAACAGTATAATAACGTTTATGGCTCTGAGGGCTTTTTAATTATCCATTTTAATGTTATGGTGACTATCAAGATATAGACGATGGCGTTCGTCAGTGGGGGAGTTAGGTGGTTGCGGCACAAGGCTGATCACGAATGAGCGTCGATGCTTATTGTAATCGTCTACATCTCTGGAAGCCTGCACAATCGCAGGGAGGGCTGCCGCAAGAAGATTCTGCCGAGAGCGATTCATTCTGTCATAAAAATAAACAGAATCAGTGTGGTTACACAATCCAACAGAAATACATGACGATTACAATAAGCATCGACGCTCATTCATGATCAGCCTTGTGCCGCCACCACCTGACTCCACCTCTGACGAACGCCATCGTCTATTTCTTGGAGATAATAACACATATATCGAGAGAGATCTCTTTGCTATGTATTCTGAGAATAGATACCACTTCTATAACATTACTGGTGAAACTCCTGAGAGTTGAAGGTGTTTGCTCGTGGAATTAAACTTGAGACTAGGGACGGGTTTTAAACTTTCTCCTTTAAACAGAGTGTTTCTATTTGTGATATGGGTGAGATGCTTCCCAACATTCGCTGCTATAGCCACCATGTTCGATATAAGCACGGCCATAGTCCAAGTCTAAATTCGTAAACTGATAGACATATTCTACCTATTTGACATGGCCAACCGAAGATGAGTGGCTATTAAAACGTGGAGATTGGGAGGGTCTATACCCTGCGCCGGGTGCCATTGACGGTACTTCACACCAAATTTTCAAGCCGATGACGGATCCCAAACAGCTCTTCATTCATACTCTAATCGTAGGCAGACACGGATGGCAACATATGTTTTATATCCTTTGGATTTCCTGGGTATCTAAACGATGCCCAACAATTCAACCTGATGGCACAGATAGGTGGAGATCAACTACCGTTTCCGGACCAGTGCATTCTTCTTGCAGACAAGATATACCCCAACAGATACCCGCTAATGACTCCATACACGGCTCATCAAATAGCAAGACGGCAAGAAGTGTTAGAACAGCGAAAATGTCGCAAACATAATAGACTGATAAATAGTGTTAGAGTTTGCGTAGAGCATGCTATTGGAAAGTTGAAGACGTACTCTGCAGTGAGCTCGAAGTGGCGTCATTCGAGACGCTTGCTTCCTCGAGTTGTCAAAATATGCGCCTGTCTAGTACAACGCCGTAAACAGGTCCAATAAATAATACAAGTTGGCTTCTTTAAAAAGAAACCAATGAAAAGGTCAGCAGCCGTTTGTTATAAGAGATTCCTTTTGCTCTAGATTTCAGTGTTGTTGATTCTCTGGTTTGTCATTAATTTCGATTCCCATACGTTTCAGTTTCGTTTCCTGTACATGAATGTCGTTTCTTGTTATGAACCTTGACCAGTGTGTGTATCTGTCACTCAAGGCATTGGCCAAAATTTCTGATGTTATGGAATCAAAGCCAATACTTAAGGGAACACGATTACAATCAATATGTCGATGTGTAGAAAACCATTTTGCAGTGCAGTCAATTTGTGACAGAGTTCTGAATTTTGACCTGCAGCCACACTACCAGAAACAGACCCATGTGACCGATGTGATTGACTAGTTTCTGTAACCCTCGTCAGGGTATATACGATCTAAACCTAGATGCGCTATGATAAGCAGTCACCACGATCGAGACTGCTTGCTATATTTTACCGCTTTTTGACGGGGAGTGTCAACAATGGATAAATTTAATTGATTGCGGTTAACTGTCTAGTCAGTATAGACGGGTTCACTAGTTTTTATTAAGCGCTTTATGTGACAAAACGCGTAATTGAGAGAGAGCAGTCGATCATGGGTACAATTTTCTTCATATTCAAAGTAAACACTGTGGAAAAGGTCCTGAGGGACCTTTTCCAATGACTATCACTGTTTGGCTGAATGTTATCGCTCACGTCGTTTTATTAAAATACAACACCCTGCGTGCAGTTTTGCTTTTATGATTATTTAACTTGGTTGTTTTGAAACAACCCTCGCATATATTACGAAGTCCAAGTCCAAATCCAATTCCAAATCCAAATCCAACTCCGTTAGAAATGTCAAGTATGCACAGTTAAATCTTAAAAATCTTATTAGTCTTTATTCTTTGTTAAACAGGCTTAAACTTAAATTGCTTTTAATAGCTCTAAATACCAGCAATTAAAACACTTGGTCATTGTTAAGACACGCCTTGTTTAGTTTAAGAGAAAATATCCATGTCACTATGAGTATGTATTTTCTGGTGTTAAAATTTCTCGTCCAGATGCAACATATTTTAGATTCCTCCATGGCGCAGCGGTTTAGCAATTTGTCACGTAAACCAGGTATACGTGTCGTGTGTTCGTTTAGGGCATTCTCCAGGGCTTTTGGTTGAGACGTTTACGACCTTAGATAATGGACTATAATCTGAATCTGAATGGTTTACTAGTGACATGCCAAATTGACAATACTTCACCAGGGGGGTGCGCCAGGAGGGAAATTAGTCCCTGGCTCTCACAAGAGATGCGAACTTGGACACACAGTCATCAGACATTTCAGCAGAGGAGATCAGAGAATCAGGGAGGCCATTCCAGTCCCTAATAGTCTGTGGAAAGAAACTACTTTTGTACGCTTCATTGCTAGCTGAAGGTATCTGAAAAGCCAAAGAGTGATGATTTCTACAACGCCTATTCTTCGGGATAAGGTCCTCTGTGGGTATTCTGGCTTTACCCTTTAGACCTTTGTATAGCAATATAAGTCTACTATCCTTCCTCCTTTTTTAAAGAGATTCCCATTTCAGTTGACCTAAAATGCTAGTCATGCTCCCAGTTTCGAAAACATAATTGCCAGTCACAAACCTTGTCGCATGATTTTGGACCTTTTCCATTCTAGTGTGAGGGTCCCAAACTGAGCTTCCATATTCCAAGACCGGTCGCACCAGTCCTTTATAAGCTGCTTCTTTCACATCTGGGGGACAAGAATACAAAGTTCTCCTCAAGAATCCGAGAGTTTTGTTAGCCTTTGTACAAACATTGGAAATATGAGTATTCTATAAAACACGAACCTTTCAAGAGAAATAAATAGAAAAGCTATTTTGTGTCCTATTTTATGCTAAAAGCAATATTTTGAATGACGCATTGCAAACTACGATATAGGAGAACCGATAGCAAACACGAAATCCATGTTGGAGACTTCATTCAATAGCATGGTTGCAGTTAATCAAATTTGACATCCACTCATAAATTAAGACATGAGAGGTCAAGGGTCAACCATACCAGAGCAAGTTACAGAAACCCTGTGAAAGGGACCACGCTGTCACGTCGAGAGAACTAGTGTTAGCTTTGTTTGGTTATATTTTATACTGTAAGCAACTGGCTAACACGTCTATGATATTTAGAACCGTTTCCATTTTATGTTGATATAAACGGTTGATCATAAATTGGTGCAGCAAGAAATAAATTCCCTCAACCACCACAAAAGGGTTGGAAACTACAACAATTGCAAATTAATATTTGACGACCCCTGTTGCAATACGGTATGTAATATTAATGTTGGTCGTTCGTCTTTCACTAATGAAAAAGATCATCATTATTTCATGAAAAACGGTGTTGATGGCTGACCAGGCCAATTCTAGCTCTAAACTGTCGGTTGCAAGTAGAGTAAGTCAATGTCAATGAATCTGCTGTTGGTACATCGGTCTTGGCGCTTTTTTTCAGCTTCACAGATTCTCTTTCCTTCATAGAGAGTGATGAGACCTCGCCACTTTGATCGCCCCTGTGCAGTCTGTTCCCAAGACCCCGTTTGTGTGTCGAAATCCTTCAGAAAGGCTTTCAGGGTGTCTTTGTAGCTTTTCTTCTGTTCACATTGAGAGCGCTTTCCCTCCTGTAGTTCTCCATAGAAGACTCGTTAGAAGTCGCTCATCAGGCATTCTTATAACATGATCAGCCCAGCTTTAAGACGGTATGCATGCTTTGCATTGCATCCCTGCTTTTTTCAGGACCTCTGTGTCTGGAATCTTGTCTTGCCACTTGATTTTAACAGCTTTCTCAAACAAAAGTGGAAATGGTTAAGTCTATTGGCATGATGTTGGTATACTGTCCAGCGTCTAAGTAATATTATAATTACGGTGTCTATTGCATCTTATTAATAACTCCGTTGTTTATTGCAGCTGCTAACCATACAATTTGAAGGTTATAATACAGTATTTTCTTTCAGTTGTATAAAATAATGGTGGTGGAGGTATGATTCAAAATGCCGTTTTCGCAACAATAAATTGTGCAGTACAAACACGGTCCTGTTAACATACTGTGTAGAAAAAGAAAAGCTGCAAACTGTAAAGCGAGGACCACTGCCCGGCGAGCACATTATTGTAACATGATAGAAGTCACAGTGTATAGTCAATTTTAACTGAAAGGTTAGAGGGGTTAATTGTATGCAAATCTGTCATAGTTTTGCTCATTGTTATCGACAGAGGGTTTCAGGTGACATTTTTGTGGCACAATAAGGTTTGAAAAACAAGTACAATGTATTATAAAGACTTGTATAGCATTATATGCGACATTAATATTAAATATGTTTTAACCAATGCATTGTATAGGATAGTGAATGATCTAAACGGCATTAATCATGAATTTCGCGGAAACCATACTTCTATGTAGGTCGTCTCAAATTCCCATTACGCAATTGAGTGCTCCCTTTGCAAAATTATCAATTAAACTGGCTATTGAGTAGTGAAATTAAAGTGACATGCACTCTTCATCTCAAATATCAAAGCACACGCGAATTAACTGCAACATAACTTTCTGTTTATTATTTGCTCAGGGTATTTTAAATACGGGATACGATTTAATTTCAAACGACAGTAACAAGGTCTATTAATGAAAATAGCATATTAAATGCTTTGAAGTTTGTAAAGCAGAATATGTACCTTTGCGTTTGAAATGGTTTTATTATAATTAAAAATATTGCACAAAAGTTAATAAATGACATTTTTGTTTCATTTTTAGACAAGCGTCTAAATAAAATCAGCCATACAAGTGACCATCAGGAAAACATGTCCGTGTAATGAACACCCCCTTATACCCCACACTGGGGTATGCAGGGGTATACCTTTTTTCGTATTTTTGATCCAAAACATACATTGTGGGTACTCGTTAAACACACAATGTATGTTTTGAGCTTATATATTAAAATTATCCATTTTTTCTGATGAAAATTTTCAAATTTTCAATTTTTTACAACTTAAATCCATGGGCGCGTTTTCGTAATTTGCACTTGGATGAGCGTCATGTGCATGCAAATTGCATAGCTGTTGACTGGGACAAACGGATACTCAAGGCCAATGCTCTTGTTATAATATACATGTAAATCCGTGCGTGCATTTAGTCGAATGGAATAGCGAATCGGCGTTATCAAGGTCATCTCGTCTATTGTCGTTTTTTTCTTTCTCTGACCGTTTTTACTTGCAGAAAATAGTGGTGCCACAAAAACAAAGCACGTTCAAAGAGATAAGACTGCTCGGCATGGTCTTGAAACAAACAATATCAGGTGACGCCAAATGTGCAAATTGGAGTCAATCGAGGGCTTCAGACATAACTTTTCCCTTTTTTTCGAGTTAGTGTGACTGACTTTGTTTTAGTCTGTCTTTATATTGCACACATACCGTGTTTATTATTAACTGACTAGGGTTGAGTACAAATTTGACTTTTAATTTTGCCTATGCTGGCGCCACATACAGTGTCTCGATTTTTGGCACACGAAGGCCACACGGATACGAAAATTTGACTTTCGCGCGATTTTTGTCACAAATGTGGTAAAAAGCCAATATTGAGCCGAAGCAAGTACGAAGCCTACCGAACAAGTAGGTACAAAAAGGTACAAGTAGGCAAAGATCAGGAAAAGGCGCAATCAGAAAAAGATTCCCACTCCAAAAAACCGAGGTGGGAAAAAACCAAATTAACAATTAGGTACTTATACCATGAAAACATTTCGTAAGCCGAATGAGCAGCTATTTTCCCAATAGGTGGCCACTCAGTTACCTTAACTTAACTAAAAATATGAAAACATACATAAGGCGCCAAAAATATTTTAAACACCAAGACATAAAACAAAAAGAACCACCACAGAAGTATCGACTTGGAACGATCAGTAACACAAAGTTACTGGCGGGTTTAAATCGATTTTAAATGGCCATAACCTCACCCTCAGCTTCTGCAGTGGTTCATAACATTTAGTTAGTTCTTCGGTCCTCGTGGTGAATCTCTAACTAGTCAATGAATCATCAAGAACAAACAAATAAATCATGATAAACATCCTGATGAATCAAAAACCAGGACTCACAGACTGAGTAAGCTGCCCGACGATGGAGATCCCTTGGCGCCGAATAACTTACTAACTCCGGAGCAAAAGAAAAACATCAGTTGGACCCCGGTGGGCCAAGCAACAGACAAGAAGCTCAGGCCCCAACCAACTAAAATGAATAGCTTTAAGTCGGGGCCATCATAGAGTCTGACGCCCGACGCACCGGCGTGCAATTAAAGAAGGCAGCATAGTTATCAACCGTGATTGGGTTAAAAACTAAACATGCAGACTGTCGCATAACATTCAAGTTATAACCTATACGTCTTTAACGTGTTATGATTTTTCTAAACTGAAAAGAAAAATCATTACTTCCTATAAGTTTCTTAAATTTGTAAACCAAGTCACCATAAAATTTTGGTTCCGAAAGGCCCTCACTTAAAAGCGTCTTTAACCCAACATTATATTTGGAAATCAATTCATAGTGTCTACGATAAAATTTAGAAACGGTTTTTCGAAGTTTATGATACCGATAGCCCTGTTGGAGAAGTTTGGCCGTTAAACATTTATTTCGAGCGTTGAAGTCTGTAACATGATTGCAGACTCTAGCAAACCTAATAAGTTGCGAAATGTATACACCATAAGAAGCACGACGAGGAACGTCACCATCCAAAAACGGAAAATTTACTATATCAAAATCAAAGTCATCGCGCTTATCATAAACTTTAGAAGAAACAAATCCATTTGCAACAGAAAGATGTAGATCTAAAAAGGGGGCTTCGGTATACGAGATATTAGCTTTGTTCAACTGTAGTTCAGATGGATAAATTTGATTGACCATACCTTCAAAATAAGGGTTGTCAATGTTCAAAAGGTCATCAAGGTACCTAGAAGTGGAATTAAAAGCCTCGATAACATCAGCTTGATTATCATGGTTAAGAGAATCCATGAAATCTCTTTCGTAGCAGTATAAAAATAAATCAGCTACGAGAGGTGCGCAATTTGTACCCATCGGAATTCCAACAATTTGTCTGTATAACTTGGTCCCAAATCTAATATAAATATTATCCAGGAGATAGGATAAGGCGTCGCACACATTCTGACATGACCAAAGTGTATACCGACTTTGGTCAGAGGAAGTGAAAAAAGCCTTTCTGTCATTACATGCCAAAGAAAGTGAACCATAGTTTTTAATGCCCTTTTGAAGGTCCACTCTATCAAATCCAGACGTTTTTCTTTAATTAGATTATGTGGTAAAGTTGTATACAGAGTAGAAAAATCATATGTGGACAAGCTCGTCGCACGGAACGCTCTACACTTCAATTTATTGAGCACCTCACCAGAATTTTTTATTGACCAAAACCAATTTTTATTTGAAGTTTCATACACTGTCTTGTAGTATCTTATAACATGAGATTTGATAGCAGTAAGACAGGAAGTTAATAATTTAGAAAGTTCAGTAGTAGTACAAGAGCTAGAATTTGCAATAAATCTAGCTTTGTATGGTCTTTTGTGAAGCTTAGGTAACCAATACATCGTAGGAAGTTTGTCTTGGCCTTCATTGACACAAACAGAAAACTTAACAGGTAAATCGTTTAAGTGGGCAATTAAAAATACATTTTCTTACAACTGATTTGCAAGAAAAGGCTGGTAACAATACAATGGTAAACTTGCTTATACTTCTTAAAGTTTCGTCCCTTTTCATATATGCACAAGCTTTGGGTGAGTAAAAAAGTACAAGTAGGCAAAGATCAGGAAAAGGCGCAATCAGAAAAAGACTCCCACTCCAAAAACCAAGATGAGAAAAAACCAAACTAACAATCAGGTACTTATACCATGAAAACATTTCGTAAGCCGAATGAGCAGCTATTTTCCCAATAGATGGCCACTCAGTTACCTTAACTTAACTAAAAATATGCAAACATACATAAGGCGCCAACAGCACAAAAATATTTTAAACACCAAGACATAAAACAAAAAGAACCACCACAGAAGTATCGACTTGGAACGATCAGTAACACAAAGTTACTGGCGGGTTTAAATCGATTTTACACGGCCGTAACCTCACCCTCAGCTTCTGCAGTGGTTCATAACATTTAGTTAGTTCTTCGGTCCTCGTGGTGAATCTCTAACTAGTCAATGAATCATCAAGAACAAACAAATAAATCATAATAAACATCCTGATGAATCAAAAACCAGGACTCACAGATTCAGTAAGCTGCCCAACGATGGAGATCCCTGGGCGCCAAATAACTTACTAACTCCGGAGCTAAAGAAAAACATCAGTTGGGCCCCGGTGGGCCAAGCAACAGACAAGAAGCTCCGGCCCCAACCAACTAAAATGACTGTATGTTTGAAAGCAACGCTTATATATAGCCGTCTGTATACCAGATACAACAGTAACACGTCGAAAGCGAGCTAGAAAAAGCCGTTGCTCTGGCCATTCTTCCCTTAGTGTCTTTGACATGCGTCAAAAGTGACTTACTTTATGAAACATGTAGTCATTTCTATTTCTTGGGGCTTTCGTTATTGCAGTGTAGCTCACCTAAGCGCATAGGTGAGCATAAAGCCTAGGATATTGAAACTTGGCATGTAGCATCAGTGTCCCAAACACTACAAAAAGTTATATAAATCATGGCCCTGGTATGTCTTTAACATAAGGTCAACTTAAGTCACCTATGCATTTGAATCGAGAACATAGCATTAAATGGGGGAACACTTGGTGGGAATAGGAAAATGGACAGTGTATTTATGTTTTTGAAAATTATGTTTATATAAACGATCCAGGTCACATGGCCAATACCTAGCAAAATACTTAAAAATATTCTTCTCCAAAGCCAGATGAGCTATGAGTTTTACACTTGGTATGAAAAGGTACAAGTAGGCAATGATCAGGAAAAGGCGCAATCAGAAAGAAATCCCCACTTCAAAAACCGAGGTGGGAGAAAACAAATTAGGTACTTATACTTAGAGAAGCCGTGTGAGCAGCTTTTTCCTAATGGGCGGCCACTGAGGTAACCGAACGTAACTAAAAAACGTACATAAGATTCAAACAGCACAAAAGTTCGACTACAAAACATAAAACAAATAGAACATAACAGAGGTATCGCCTTGGAACGAAGCATCAATGAATCTAGCTCTATATAACCTATGAACTTAGGATCACATTTATCTAATTTAAGGCAAGGTCAACGTCGGTAACCTATGCATTATATTGGCAGAAAATGATAAAATGCCATTCCATGGGGAAAAATATAGAAGTGAGCAAATGGAAAGAGTTCTCAACCTATAAGTTGAATCCGGGCTATGCACAAAGAATTGGATTCGTGTATACAGTAGATCTAAGGTGAGCGCTTAAAGAAAAACTGGGCATCTGGTTTCTTTGGTCAACCATGCCGACTTTCTTGTGGGTCAACCTAATACCGGACATTATAAAGGAAAGTGCCGACTCATATAGTTTGACATTATGTATTTCGACAGTAAACGGTATAACCCTAAAATAACGCCATGTCCCTCTTAAACAGGGTGTTACTTTGGTTTTTTCCCGCCTCGGCTTTTGGAGTGGGAATCTTTCTCTGATTGCGCCTTTTCCTGATCTTTGCCTACTTGTACCTTTATATAAGATGAAATATTTATTTTACCAATTTGTTCCCAGGAAATGCAAGCAAGCGTACAAGTGAAGTCTAAATCAAAGATCACAGAATGACAGAAAAAAGTCATATAAGTTAAATTCTTTCCAAAAATAATTATTTTATAAAATTTTCGACATCACAGATTTAACTTTACGAAAGAAACATCAATACTTGTTTAAATGAGTCAAGTTATTACCATTACGTAACCAACTACGAAATTGGTATATTGAAGCAAAACAAAGAAATAATATGCTTGCTGTTGTGACTATTACAATGCCAGCTTTTGTCGTTCTTTTCCACCTGACGTCAGGGATAATTGTATCCATTCCTAGATCTTCCATTCTTCGTTTTAACGATGTACATGGCGAACCCAATGCCAAAACACAATTCTGCACTAGTTCGCATTTGTGCAAAACACTAATTAAGTCTTTTCAACGAACGCGTTTTAGGACTCGATATTGCATCCTTACAGGACATTATTCTTCCGTTTGAGAGCGATTTCAAACCTTCAGAAAACAACACACGCCATTGGTTTGCCTAAAGATAAGGTGAAGTCAGGTCTAAGTCGAACAGGAAGACAGAATATAATATTATTAAACAAAAACAGACTGATATACGTAATCTATCTCTCGTTTCTATTTATTTTTTTTCTGATCTTGGTCAACTGGTTACATCGCACCTGGTTACTGGTTAACCGCGTAGAAGGTCTGAGCCTGCCCAGGAAAAGTGGTCAAACCATCCATACATACATGTATAAACCTTAGTCGATTACTTAGATGGTTATATGCAAAGCAAATTTCGGATGCCATGACATCCCCATGTTTAAGAAATAGATCAGCTCTAGCAGTGAATTGTTGAGTAATAATTCACTGTTTGGAGGTCAGTTGTAAAGAAGATCAAATCACGAGCGCGTAGCTGATCTATTTCGATTCTAACACACAATAAACGGAATAAATGTTGCTGCAACCGTCGATATCGTTCAGCTTTCCGCCATTGCATTGCAGATATCCCGCCAAATATTTGACTGTAATGCTGGTATTTACACACACATTACGTTTGTTGTGCGCTAAAACGACGTTTCACCGTCTAACGCTGCTTTGTGGGATAGCTGACGTCACAAATGCCGCAAAGTAACGTCACGCTTATTCGCCCAGTGAAATTGTTGCACAATATAACACGTTTTTTACCATTGGCTATATAAGCGAGGTGTGTTAGAATGGGTAATTAAATCAACCTTAAAATATATACGCTTTCATAATTTTAGTTAAGTTCGGGTAACTGAGTCGCCGCCTATTGGGAAATAGTTGCTCACTCAGCTTACAATATGTTCTCTAAGTATAAGTACCTAATTGTCAATTTGGTTTCCCCACCTCGGTATTTGGAGTGTGAATTTCTTTCTGATTGCACCTTTTCCTGATCATTGCCTACTTGTACCTTTTTAACAATGACGACATGGAACTGCTCGAAGGTATTTAAGTACAGGTTTCCACGGAGCATTTAGCACTAAAAAACTCTAGATACATTTCATTCATCCTTATATGAACCATTTATTGGGGAAAAGGTGACAGGTCAAGGACAACAAAAGCAAACAATCAGTCCTCTTCCTCTTACAGACGGCGGCTCAACTAAATTGTACCTAAGTTGGGCCAATGCTTTCATAAGATCCGCTTTAAGGACAGTCACCTCACAGATAGCCCTAGGAGTTGAACCTGTTTATCGCATGAACAAGGAAGCAGCAGGCAAAATTCTCTGAAATGTCAAAGGTCACACACGTTCCATTCAATGATAAGTCTTATAAAATGCCAAACTGCTGACACTTTCGAAAACGCACAGAAACCGTTACTGAAATTCAGAAGACATTAACCCACAGCTGGTAAGCAGTAACATTTTTTTTTCATTACATTCGTTTGTGCGGTGTGAAAAATCAAAGATTAAAGAACGATTGGAGAGGTACATGTATATTTTATTATTATTATTATTATTATTATTATTATTATTGTTATCATCATCGTTGTTGTTGTTGTTGTTGTTATTCAGCACAATTAACTTAAAAAATCTGTGCATTATAGGTACATTTGCATAACCGACAAAGCACTCAATCGAAATCAAAATGCCAACGTTCATTTTGATCCAGAGACTGAAAATCGCCTTTTAAAATGTGTGAGTATAGAGATTAGTCAACGCTTGGGCAGGATTCTACAAGTTATTTCAGAAACACATGAAAGGCAAAAGTGGGCAATGATCAGGAATGGCGCAATCAGAAATAAAGCTCTACAAAAACCGAGATGGGGGAAAAACCAAACCAGCAATCAGGGACTTACACTATGAAAACACACCACAAGCTGATCTAACACCTATGTTCCCAATAGGTAGCCACTCAGTTTCCTAAACTTAACTTAAAATATGAAAAACGTACATAAGGTGCTAACAGCACAACAATTCAACACCACCGAAGTATCGCCTTGGAACGACCTTGGGACCAGATTTGTCCACTTAAGCATTTCTACCAGCAAGAAACCCGTTGGGCAGCCATACATTTGGTTAGTCTGGGACTTTCGATATACTTTGTACAATGTATACCTGATGTTAATCGCTTAATCAATTTAACCTCCATACATCATCAGCACGTTCTTTCGGTTTATGTTTCTACAGAGCTATGAAGGTGTCCGGGAACTTTCGAATGACTATGATTCTTTGCCTCGTGCATTTGATCGTGGGCACGCCGCAAATGAACCAGAAGCCACAAGATCGTAAAGAACGCCAACTGGGGCTTTTAGCCCTTGGTTTAGGGGAATTGTTTGGTTCCATTTTCGCCGGCTCCGCCGCTGCAGCTGCTGGTACAGCAGCCCTCGCGACAGGGGCTGCAGGGGCTGGATTACTGGGTGCAGCAGCAATAAAAGATGCGGTTGACCATCACCACAGTGGTAGCTCGGGCAGTTCAGGAGGAAGTTCGGGAGGCAGTCAGACTACATCCGTAGCTGATCAGACTATCAGCAGGGTACAGACTATGTCCAAAGCACAAGTTGAAACTGAAATACGAACCTTAGTGACTACGGCTGGAGCTCCACGTCCCAGCAGTAAGTACAGCTGCAAGGATAATGTTGTAATATTTCTATTTCTCATATCTATTTTGGCAAAATTAATCTTAAGTAAAACCGAAGTCGTTTTTAACCACTTAATAAAGTGCTTGCTTACCTTCTGTTCCTGTTACATAACAACGCAAGATGTACAAATGGTGATGTTTGTTATCATCGTTGAAAAAAAAAAGGAAACTAAAAATGTACATTATTGTATGCTATTTGCAGCAATGTCTTGCAAACGTATAAAATCATTAGGATGTTAATGCCATTTAAGATGGTGATATGTGTATGGGGTCCACATTGGGATATTTCGGAGGGAACATCCATTTGGGCGTTTGCCTCCCAAGCTGCCCAACAAGCGAGTTAAGCTTCTGTAATATAGGGAGCATTTCGGTAAGTAGTAACCAGAGGTACATTGACACATGGGCCTCCGCATCAGAAAACCAACAAATCGGGTTTCCGACCACGTCCAACACAAACCGGCCCGTACAAGCATAGAAGGTGGCTAGAAAATCGCTACTTCGAACTTAAGAAGAAGAGGGATTGTTCTATCTGTGAAGCGAAAACAAATGCGCTGATGATCAGCTATGCAGTTACTGCATAGCTGATCTGCGACTTTGTTTTCGCCTATGCATGTTGTTGGTTTTCTAATGCGGCGGCTCACATCCAAATGTATAGACCCCATAAAAAGAATATCAATCATTTTATGAAGCCAATAAGTGAATAAGTGAAGGTCATTAGCTTATCACTTATAAAGGACATGACACTACAAAATCTGGTGGGTGGCCAGGCAGTGACTCTGAATATAGGTAAGGGGAAATCAATATTGATTGAAAAGGAAAGTTTTTACTGCACACTTTGTCCGTTACCATTAAATCAATAAACAGTGGTACTTCAGGTATTATCCTTTAGAGGCCTATTTAGTACCCCCTGCAGAGATACGATATTCTTGCACACCAGATAGAGAAATCCTACGTTTTACCCCATGTAAGAAATTCTTATCTCACCCTCGTTATCTCACCCCGGTCGCACCCAGCGTTCAAATGTTCTTTTTTAACATTGGTTGTATAGGACGTCACGTAATTTCGTCGCTAAGCGCACACGTCACGATGACGTCAAAACGTTTTAATTCAAAATGGCGGACGCCGCGATTGTAGCATTTTTCTAGGTAAATAATGTAATAATCAAGCTTCGCCGCATTACGGCGTGCAAGAAAAAGAACCCATCATTCGTGTCAGGTATGGATAGACAAATCTGTCCCTCGGAACACAGTTTGGCATCACTCGGCGAGCCTCGTGATGCCAAAATGTGACCCTCTGGACAGATTTGTCTATCCATACCTGGCACTCATGTATGATTCTTATAATCCTCTTATTATGACAACCCCTTGATCTCTGAATAATATTTCAATAAAGGGGCTCATAAATTGAATAAACAGCGGTGCCAATTCAGAAGTTCTCTACTCCCTTTAAGCTGCCGTCGAAATTATCCAACTGCATGTATAATATTTTCGTAATGCACAGTATGATAATGCTGCATGCATATGTACAGGTTATATATATTAATAAGTGGCAACTTGCCCGTTTGTCCCCTACAGGCGTCGACATGTCTTACCGGCAAGTGCTGCGTGAAGGATAGGATCGTTGGCGGACACTGTGTTGGATTCTCTGACGATCGAAACGTGACGACTGTGGTCGGTGCTTGTAAAGCTACCTGCTCTTCACATGAGGCTGCAGCAAAAGTTGTGCTCTGCAAAAGCTGCAAAAACACAACGCTTACCAAAAAGTGTTGTTTTCCAAAAACACCAGCTGTAGCTACTCTTATGGGTTAATGTGTACATTGTATGGCGTTTCAAATGCATTAAATTTTGTTCCAAAAACTATTGCGTGTTCTTTTTTTTCGATTTGTCGCTATAAAACGGCAGACGTGGGACGATTATACTGAATACAGTTACTATTTCTTGCTCCATGTTGCCACATCTCTAGGGTCTAAGTACTGATGAGGATTGAATAGCCGAACCCGCGGTATGGCCGTTCCCCTTGATCAAAATTTTTTTCACTGCTCTAAAAGGATCTCACTTTTACTTTTATCAGTACGTGCTCATTATGAATCGTGTCGATAGCCAACATTTATAAAATTTAGACAAGACAGTGGACACCTTCGGTAAATAAATAGTTTCAAATAAGTAACTGTGCATAGAGCACACATCTATTGATTAGATTTTAAAGTAACTGTTGCAAATACCAAAAAAAAAATCATTTGGTTTGGTATTTTACGTACAGCTCAAAAGCTAATGCCATATAGATGAAATATAAATATTAGAACGTTTTCACTGATATTAAAACGTTCAAAGGGAGTGGTATGGGTCATGTTGGTACATGTATGGGCCATATGTACTCTAAATATTCGTACTGATCTTAAAGTACCGAAAGAAAAGTATAATAATTATATGCTATGGATCATGTACGTGGAGACGTTTTATGGTCGCCTGACGACACAACACCAGCTGCAGTAATAACAAATAAGATATGAATGCTAGATCCATTGGAAGCAGGGATATCGTTCCACAGTCTCAGGAGGACTGAAGAAGCCCTGGATCGAAACATCGATCCCTGTTTTACAAAGCGAGTGGCTCATAAATCATAATGAGTTCAACATGTATGTATCCACCATTGTTTTTCCCACCTCGGTTTTTAGTGTGGGACATTCCTTCTGATTCTGCCATTTCCTGATCATTACTTATTTTTACGTTTAATTTTTACAGTAACCGTGTCGTTATCTCTGGTGCTCTGTATGGTTGGTGGATCTACGCGACGCCAGGAGCATGAACCGTGGCTTGTAACATCATTCTAAGCATCAAGTATTTATTTTAAATACAACATAATGCAAACCACCTTCAGTTTGTCTCAAATTTAATGACAATGCCCAAGGAACAAAATGTCGGTCTCATTTGATTTTTCTTAGATAATGCCTTGACTGTTTCTTGCTACAAGAAATTTGAAACATGAAATGTCCTACCATAGTCCATTGAGCCATCTTTGCATTTTTCAAAATTTCCTGAAATAATTGTACTTTTCTAAAAGTCCAGAGGTGCACGAAAATTCGACTTAAAATTGATTTTGCTATAGTACAGTTTAACAGATGTGTGCAGTGCAGGATGAAAGCTAGCTTGTAATGATCATGTGTGAGCCAATTTTCTCCAGAACCGCTCTTTTTGTTACAACTCAAATTTTAGAAGAACAGTTCCATGGAATTTGGTAGGACATTTCTTGTTGCAAATCCTTTTAGACGGTAGCTTCGATACATTTTCTAACAAAAAGCAAATGATACTGTTATTATTGCTCCTGCTCCTTGGGGATTGTCATTAAATTTGGGTCAAACCCGGGATGTTATGGACAATAATACTTTGATGCTTATCAAGTTTTGAGTAGTATTTTGTGTGTTTTTGAAGGATGCATTATAGCACAAGGGAGCAAATTTTGACCATGCAGTTGTGCGAGTTAACTTCTTTAATTTCGTGATTTTGCATGAAAAGTGGAAGATGAGCAGGTTTATCTTTCTTCCGTGTCATGATAAGAGAATTTGTCTTGGGTGGCTGAAATGTAACTAACAGTTGTCAATTTTCATGAGATCTGAAGACAGTATTTCGGCTGATGCGTCTGGATCTGTTACTACGATAGAAACACTGGTATCATCAGCAAAGAGTCGAATGTTAGAACCAATGTCAGTCACAATGTCATTAATAAATGTCAAAAAAAAAAAAAAAAAAAAAAAAGAACAACTTGCTAGCTATCTCCACTGTATGTCAGGCTCTTGGCTAGACTTGTGATTTGAAAGAATAATATCGTTACTGCTAAATGACTTTCTTTTATGCTGGTTAATAGAGGATACAAAAATAGTGAAATTTCGGGAAAATTGAGTTTGTGGGTTATGACATTTGACATGATAAAATAACTATTAGTTGTTGGTATGTCACCATAAGATTTGCATAGAATGAAGGTAAGAAGCCATTTCATCGAAATATAGTCACGTCATAATTTGAATCGGCCGTTTCCAAGTTACATGTACATGAGATTAACCAAGTGCTGCGTTTCTTTTGTCTTTAGGTGTATATGATGACAACAATTTTGCGATATTGTGCGTAAATACATCCGAGTGAAAAAATACACATGTATGAAATTTCGTTCACTTCGACTTTAAGTAAGGGCTAATTTGCACCCAGGTGTATTTTTGCGGATGTAATTTCTTAAAACACCGTGTATATGGCATAAAAAGCATTTGGGAGCCAAAGTTGTACCCGGGGTGCAAAAATACACACGGGTGCGCATGAAGGTAGAAAGTAAGCAATTATCAGGAAGTGGTGCAATCAGAAAGAAATTCCCACTCCACAATCCGAGGTGGAAAAAACTAAATTAACAAGGTACGTATTCTAAGAAAACATATCGTAAGCCGAGTGAGCAGCTATTTTCCCAATAGGCGGACACTCAGTTACCCAAGCTTAACTAAAATCATGAGAACGCACATAAGACACAAACAGCACAAAATTCAACACCAAAACATGAAACAATAAGGACCAGCACAGACATATCAATAATATAAAATAACTGGCGGGCTTAAACTAGTTTTACATAGCCATAACCTCATCCCCAGCTTCTGCAGTGGTTCACAGCATTTAGTTAGTTGCTCGGTGCTCGTGGTGAATCTCTAACTAGTCAGTGAATCATCTAGGACAAACAAATAAATCATGGTAACCATAGCATCATGATGAATCAAACACGATGACTCACAGACTCAGTAAACTGCCCGACGATGGAGATCCCTGGGCGCCAAATACTTAACTGAAAATCCGGAAAAACAAACACCAGTATTGAACAAGGCTTTTGGTGTTCAATACTACATCGTAGGAACAAGTATGGAGAGAACCTTCTCAAAAGGTGGACAATAACGACTTAAAATCGATTATTTTGTTCTCGTACTAAGATATAACCAGAAAAATAATTGGTCATAGTTTTAAAACTGAATGGCATTTAATGGTGTAAAGTGCACATATCCCGGAATGCTACGCCTTAAACTGTGATTCAATTGGGAAAAATACCCAGAACAACCTATTTTTGAAATATACACGTAAATCCAGTCGTTCGGGGTAATCTATAAACCTTATTTCAGTTTCTTGTTGACGTACAACAGTTTAAAGCATAAAATAAGGGGTATAAAAATGCACTTTATCCCACGAAATTCCATTTAATTTGAAGAAAACTGACTGATTTGTTATTAGTTATGTCCGATTTTAATCATGTGATGATTGTCCACCTTCTTAGATGTTCATAAAGATGTTCATCTATCTATTCAAGAATCGCGTTATTAATTTTCTCGGAACTGATTGTGTAGGCTCTCGCTTCCATAGAAAATATGGAATAGGTATCGTCACGGCGCGGTTTACATTTTATTGTTTTTATGGTCATTTTTCTCAGAGTTTTGTACAATAATCTAACACATGTTAAAGGATATTGGTTCTTAAAATTGTCCAACACTAATTTACTTTAAGCGAAAGAAAAAGATAATGGTTATTTGAGCCGCGTCATGAGAAAACCAAAAATATGCATATGCAATAAAAAAAAAAAAAAGAAAAAAAAAAAAAAAAAAAAAAAAGTAAAAAAAATAATAAAAATAAATAAATAAATAAATAAATAAATAAATAAAATGAAAATAAAAAAGACGCAGATGAGCTTCGCGGTAACCGCGACGCTGATCAGCGCCTTTGTTTTCGCGACATGAATAGTACACTTCCTCTTCTTTTTAAATCCGGAATTTCAAGTTTCTAGCCTGGTTTGTGTCAAACCTGTTCGCGAGAAACTGATTTATCAAAATGTTAAAGTATTTGCGTTTATAGACAAGGACAAGTATACTTTAGACTTTTGTGAAGAATAAATATACTAAGTGAACAATAATGTTTCAATGTGGTAGCACACTTTAAATCTTTCTCTCAGGAAAAATATCAGAATATGAAAACTAGAATGTTGATGGAAATTACAAAGAGCATTCAATCAAAGCATGGACAAACTACTACAATAAAGATAAAGATATATCAAAAGCTCTTTCTTATATAATTACATCACATACTCAAGCGTAAAGCACACCAGAAGGGTGTTAAGAAAGTCCTTTCCACAGTTTACTGAAAACAAATGAAAGCATTTAAAAGAAAAAAGAAAAGTGAATAATACATTTTCCATGAATCTGCAGTTTTAGAAATAGATCAGCTCTAGCAGTGAATTGTTGAATAATTATTCACTGTTTGGAGGTCAGTTGTAACGTAGAGCAAATCACGAGCGCGCAGCGCGAGTTATTTAAAGTCTTAAAACTGACTGACAAAAAGTGAATTATTACTCAACAATTCACGCACTTGAGCTGATTGTAATGCGGGTACACACAATAATTACACACGTTTTTATGCGCTAAAACGACGTTGCACTGCCTACCGGTGCTGGGATAGTTGACGTCACAAATGTAATCGAAATGGCGCAATGTACGTCCAGTGAGTTGTTGCACACTATAACACGTTTTTAACCATTGGCTATATAGGCGAGGTGTGTTAGAACATACAATAGAGGGGTGGAAACTTTGATTGAATTCATGTTGCTTCCAAAAGTTATGTATTCTAATGATATGATTTACACATTCTGAAATGACTCGTTGTTTTCGAAAACTTGTCACGTTTGACTTGTGATCATTCTGTGCAATGATTTACAGTTTAGAATATCACTAAAACGATTATAAGTACTGCAGAATTTGGAGTAATGGTCCTAGATTAACGAATTTATATGATCGTTTCCGTCGTTTAAAACCTATGAATGAGAAGTAGGTGAAATCTTGTATGCACAACATTGTAAATGAAGTTATTTTTCCTCCAAATTTAAAAGAAGAACCCCCATCCCCGTTAAGCTACGATATTTTTTTTTATTTTTTTTTTTATTTTAAATTCCAGGTTTGCATCAATATGGCATTGAATACTCATATTTTGTCTGAATTCTTCAGACATTGTAAACGTTCTTTAAAGTCATGTAGTTGCTGTTGATGCTATGACGTTACTGTTTTCTGTTATACAAAATATCTGCACTTGCCACAAACATCACTGTGGTGGCATTTTGTCTTTCTTTGTCGATGATTGTAGAAAATAGTTGATCGCCTAAAAATAACCACGTTTGACCCCGACCGTTTTCCATTAAGCAGATAAACACAACAGAAGCACCGTTCAATATCGTCACTTAGATGTGCACAGCCATCACATCGACAAATCGCTCTCTCACAGGCAATGTCTGGAACCAAAGAATACCACGTTAATTTAGATTTAAAGATCCATAAACAGCCACCGGAAATTTTTTGCCAAACCGGTTTTTGGCAAACTCGCCTTGTAATTCTAGAAGAGTTAGAGGCTTTTAATCACTTGATTTATATAACATGGTGTTTATTAAGTACATCCTATACCATTTGGACCCTTAATCTATTAACGCCTTGAAAATATTTAGCCGCAAAAGTCAAAATCCCCGCGGGGATTTCGAAAACCCCGCGGGAAATCCTAAACCCCGCGGGAAAAATTGAAATTACCCGCGGGGATTTTTTCCCCTAGGTAAAAAATCCCCATGGGAAAACCAAAACAATTTAAAATGTTTATTTTTACATACAATCAGCAATCCTGCATGTCAAACTGTGATTCTAAGTTGTAATAACTGTTAAATTCAAATATTGATTTTTTCCCACGGGGAATTTTCGCCGCGGGGTTTTTTCAAATGAAAATCCCCGCGGGGTTTTAGTGAAAATTTCAAAACTAATATTTAGCCACAGTTGATCTTGAAATGTATCATTTTGACATTCAGCATTACTTAAACCATAGTTTTGTGCAGTTTCTAGTGATTTCTATTTTTCCCACAGGGAAAAAAATCCGCGGTTTTTTTGGCCCATGGGGAAGAAACCCCGTGGGGAATTGTCAATCATGATATATTGGCTAAATAGCTATATAATATGCAAAATGTGCTTCGAAACTGATTAGAAGTTAAGTCCATATCACCATGAAATGAGTATAAAGAAATAACATATTCCCCATGGGGACTTTTGCCTACGGGTTTTTTTTCCCGCGGGCTTTCCTTCCTGCAGGACTTTTTTTATGTGGGCACAATATTCCTTTCATAAGATATGAATATTTAATTTTTTATGATGACATGGAGAAAACATGGAGAACATTGGCATTTATTCAGCAAATAAAAGTCAATTTATTATGTTTTTACTTCCCACTCAACACCTAAGGTCATAAAATCCAAGTAAGTCTGATGGACAGTGATAAAACATGTCATAAATGATAACCAAACTCTGTTTAGGGCATCAAGATAAATCACAAGCTGTTGATTGTCTATCTTCATGTTATACTGATCATCATCTTCCAAAATAAGTGTGAACTGTGCATCAGGATAACATGTCCGTGCAAAAAATACCGCCTTAAACCCCACTCTTATATAGAAAAACTGGGGTTTGCAGGGGTATAACCTATTGATTGTCACAATTTGTGAGTACTCGTCAGAACCGCCTCGGCGAAAAAAATGAATTTTCAATTTTTACAGCTGAGAAAAATCACTGTATATTGCATGGGCAGGTTTTCATAATGTGAAATGCAATCTTCTGACATTCAGCCATGCCCATCTCATGTCTTGTGGCTTCAGTATTTGCAATTACATCCCGTTAATATCCTGCACTGTTAAATCTTCTGATTCTGCCAGCTCCCTGCTGTTGTGGGTGCCAGTTGGTCCTTGGACTTTAGTACTGTCTTCTGTCAGACTGTAAATTGAAAAGAAAGACCACCATTAATATCTATTTTGACACCAAGAACAAAACTCTGTACTATATTAATCGACAGGTTGAGTGTCGTGCATAATTATGGAAACTGTCGTATCAGGACAGTCATGCAGTTTTCCCGGCAACACTGTTCCTGGGAAAGATGACAGATGACCTATACTTAAGTGCCAATTTCTTTAACCAATGCTCGAAAATACTCTTCTTGAACATGTTGAATCAGAACTGTAAAAAAATGTCGTTCTTTTTGAATAATTTCATTAACAATTCTCAATGAAAGAAAAGTCCAAGAAGTAAGGGATACCCCTCTCACTACGGATATACTAGCTGATACCTTGCTTGCCTGGTAAATAGTTCATTTTTATTTATTTATTCTGTTGATCTGAACATAGTTCTGCAAGCAGTACTCACCATTGTTCCTGCCAAAGCAATATGCACAAACCTTTAACATTTGATTTCACACAATTTATCATTCTAAATAAATATCAAACAACAGTTGCTCATGTGTGATTTTGTTATTTCAGAATGTTTTCAAACTCTGCATTAGAACTACAGCTGCAACTGCATTCTAAACTGCTATGCTTGTTTCGCCTGTTTAAGATAGCAGGTCATTTCGGTCTCAAATGCTTTTCCTCTATTTGGAGGTTTTCATGTTTCCACTCTCTTTCTACATGTCAGTAGCTTACGATGGATCAACCATTCAATCAAACACCTCATCAGGAAACGTAAAAAGGTACAAGTGGGCAATGATCAGGAAAAGGTGCAATCAGAAAGAAATTCCCACTCCTTAAACCGAGGTAGGAAAAAACCCAATTGACAATTAGGTGCTTATACTTAGACAATATATTGTAAGCCGAGTGAGCAGCTATTTCTCAATAGGCGCCCACTCAGTTGCCCGAACTTAGTCTCCATCTCATTACATGTACATCAAGGTCCAGGAGTTAGACTAACCCGAACTTATCTAAAACTTTGAAAACGTATATAAGTTCAAGCAGCGCAAAAATTGACTCCAAAACATCAAACAAATAGAACTACTACAAAAGTATCTCCTTGGAACGTTCAGTAATATAAAACTACCGGTGGGTGGGGGTGGGGGTGGGGCTTAAACCGGGTTTACAGGGCCCTAGCATCATCTTCTGCAGTGGTTCATAACATTTAGTTAGTTGTTCGGTCCTCGTGGTGAAACTTAAACTAGAAAATGAATCATCATGGACAAACAAATAAATCATGATTACCACCATGATGAATCAATTTAAACGAGTACTCACAGATTCAGTAAGCTGCCCAACGATGGAGATCCCAGGGCGCCGAATATCTTACTAAAATCCGGAGCAAAAGAAAAACATCAGCTGAACCCCGATTGGCCAAGCAACAGACAAGAAGCCTAGCCCCAACCAACTAAAATGAATAGCTTTATGTCGGGGCCATCGTAGAGTCTGATGCCACACCCACCGGCGTGCAATTAAAGAAGGCAGCGTAGTTATCAACCATGGTTGGGTTAAAAACTAACCATGCAGACTGTCGCATAACATTTAAAGTATGGGAGTTAGAGGAAAAATGCAAACTGAAGGATTGGAAAAATAAAGCATTAAATGGATGTACGGGGAGACATTTAAGGCCGCCACTCGGCATAACCACAAGAACTCTGATATTTAAAGGTACTTCCGTGCTCGGAAGTCAAGCAGTCCTGACAATAAGAATCATTTCAAAGTTCAGAGCACCAGAAGGCCATCAGAGATGCATACTGCAACTACGACACTGGGTTTACTTCGGTGCAATTTGGCTCTTGCACCTCGACATACAAAGGAAGCTGCATACAAAACATTGGTTCGTCCTCAGCTCGAGTATCCAACTCCTATTTGGCATCCCTGTAGTGACACTGAGACAGATGCTGCCAGGTGGACCTGCAAGTGATGGAGGAACAAGAGTAGCGACGATATGTTGGGCGAACGAGAGTGGCCATCCATGGAGGACCGCAGGGTGAAGTCCCCCTTAACTTTCTTTTATAAGATTCACTCCGGTACAGTGTCTCTTGATAAAAATAGATATCTGACCCCAGCACCCTACATAAGAAGTACCAGGGCATCTCATCTTCAAAAAGGGTGATAAGTGTGATCCCGTAAACTACAAGCCAATTTCATTGACCTGTATTTTGTGTAAAATTATGGAGCACATTGTTGCCTCTAGTGTTGCCCAGCATCTGAACAAACACAATATACTGTATGGCTTAGAGCATGGCTCACAGGTGAGCTTATAGTATACCCATGTTCCGGCGTCCGTCATCGTCCGTCGTCCACAATTTTGAAGATCTTCTCCTCTGAAACCGCTTGGCCAATCAAAGCCAAATTTCATGTGGAGCATCCTTAGGAAGGAGGAACAAAATTTTATATAAATGGTCCAGGTCACATGACCAAGATGGCCGCCATGGCTATAAATAGCAAAAACCTTTAAAAATCTTCTCCAGAACCAGTGGGCCGATTTCCACGAAACTTGGTATATAGCATCGGGGACGCAGGCCCATCATAATTTTTACAAATCATGACCCTAGCATGACCTTGACCTATTTTACGGCAAGGTCAACTTAGGTCGCCAATGCATTTGAATGGGAAAAAATGGTAAAATGTTATTTAATGGGTAAAACTTACTGGGAATAGGCAAATGGACAGAAGATTAATGGTAATGGAAAATTTTAGCCCCTGGGGGTTGTCTGCCCCTGCCCCGGGGCTATATACATGTATATTTCCATAATAATGAAACATCTCCCCTGAAACCGCTTGGCCAATCAAAGCCAAACTTCATATGGAGCATCCTTGGGAAGGGGGAAAGAAAGTTTATATAAATGGTCAAGGTCACATGACCAAGATGGCTGCCATGGCTATAAATAGAAAAAAATTCTTTAAAAATCTTCTTCTCCAGAACCAGAAGGCCAATGATTTTGAAACTTGGTGTGAAGCATCAGTGGCTAGAGCTCTACAAAGTTTATATAAATCATGACCCTGGGATGACCTTGACCTATTTTACAGCAAGGTCAACATAGGTCGCTCATGCATTTGAATGGGGGAAAGTGTTAAAATGTCATTTGTAGGAAAAACTTGCAGGAAATGGGCAAATGGACTTAAGATTGATGATTCTGAGAAAATTTGGACCCCAGGGGTCTGTCTGCCCCCACCCCAGGGCAATATACATGTATATTACAGTGATATTCAAAGATCTTCTTCTCTGAAACCGCTTGGCCAATCAAAGCCAAACTTTATGAGGAGCATTGTTAGGAAGTGGGAATGAAAGTTTATATAAATGGTCAAGGTCACATGACCAAGATGGCCGCCATGGCTATAAATAGCAAAAACCTTTAAAAATCTTCTTCTCCAGAACCAGAAGGCCTATGATTTTGAAACTTGGCATGAAGTATCAGACAATGTAGCTCTACAAAGTTTATATAAATCATGACCCTGGGATGACCTTGACCTATTTACGGCAAGGTCAACTTGGGTTGCCCATGCATTTGAATGGGGAAAATTGTTAAATATCATTTAAAGGGCAAAACTTGTAGTAAATTGGCAAGTGGACTGAATTTTTATGATTTGAAAAAGACATTGACTCCAGGGTTTGCCCTGCCCTGGGGTTATATACGTGTACATTACCATTCTAGTCAAACAAGTTTATTTGTTTATATCTCAGGTATCAGGTGAGCGTTTACAGGACCACTGGTCGGTCCTTTGGTTTTCCTCAAGCTTCTCCGAGGGATGAAGGTGTTGTGAAAAGACAGAAAGATGGCAATGATGAATGATAATGGATTAATGATGAAAGCACATTATTATTTGTTTTGATTTATCTTAACATTTTATAACATATTATTATTTCACATAACCCACATAAAACTTTTTTCTAAATTGTTTATAATTTGTGTTTATATGAAAGAAGTTCAAAGTACAAGGGTTTAAAATGTACATTACCAAAGTAAATATGAATACATCAAAAGTATAGGTATTGTGATTTTACAAATTAAAATGATGTCAGTTACTAGTATATACGTATAAACTGAGTTAATCTCCTTCATGTCTGGAGGGTCCAAGCACTGAAGTGCATGTTTATATCGCAATGCTTAGATCTCCTCAAAGTATGAAGGAACACGATATCAAAACGTTTCAATGCTTTTTGTTTCATTTGAATAGCTGCTGAGAGTTGCCTCTCTAGATTTTAACATGTAAAACATAGTTTTATTACACATAATTTTATTCATACTACAATATTTGTAGTAGAGTTGTAGAAAGAAGCATAGGTCTAGTGATGCAATACCCATGCATAGACCGCTGATCCAGGAGAAGCTTGGCTTTTGTAAGAAACGCTCTTGCGAAACACAGTTACTTGAACCTGTCACCGAGTTGACTCATAAGATATGCTACTAGGTCAGGTGGCCCATTCTATCCTATTCTATTCTATTCTATTCTCAAGGTAGGCCGAGTTGACTTGCTTCCTTATCAACGGCGTTCGACTATCAGCTGTGTCAGTTTGCTACACGAGTACGCCTTTCTGGCGGTGATGTGCAAGTGCAAGTTTGGATTTAAAACTTTCTTATGGTATCATATCATTATTCAAGTATGGAATAATTTTCTCACGAAACAGTGACATGGACTTCAGCCTGAAAGAAAGCTTAACGGAAGAAAAACCTTCAAGAGGCTACATCTTGATATTGTCATAGGATTTCGCGAGTCATAAGACAAAGCCTCCAGACATAGCGAATAGAAAACATCAACAACATGCATTTATAAGGTGAGATGATATAATAATCTATGTATGGGCCGCTTATATTCAAGAACTGAATTTCTTTTTTCGGATATTCATGGGGGAACAAGACATCTAAATCGGTACGTTGAACTGTCACGATTTGACTATCTCACCTACAAAACAACTCACCGACACAGTTTATGAGACAACTCGCCGACACTTTTGAAGACAATTCAATGACTCTTGTTCAAAGTTAACGAGTTGTAACTTGGTGACAGGGATTTTTTTAGTGTCTTAGGGGCCGAAATAAGGCCCCATTCCCAATGCAAATTAAGTGACTTTTTTCCCAATTTGTAGGAAACAATTCCCAACCACAGCTGAAAATAATTCTCAACAGTTCCTAAACATTGTGAAAATCATACTGCTGTGAAATGATGTTAAACTTTGATTTTAAGATATTATTTAATGATTTAAAACGATTAAAAAGACAAAAAAGACAAAATATAGCTTACCATGGATCGATAGCTCGAACAAACGCTTGATAAGGAAACGTGATAAACTTTACTTTCGTGCTCGCAAGTCAAGCAGCCCTGACATTAAGAACCATTACAAACGGTTCAGAGCACATGTTCAAAAGAGCATTAGAGATGCATATTGGAAGCATATTACCAATATCTTCTCCTTTGAAAATGATAACCCTGATTTAAGAAAGGTGAGAAATACAATGCAGCTAATTATAGACCGGTGTCGCTTACTTGTATCTGTTGCAAAACTCTAGAGCATATAATAGTCAGCAACATAAACAAACACTTGGCTCTTGAAAACATTCTTGCTGACTGTCAGCATGGGTTCCAAAGTCAAAGGTCTTGCGAAACCCAGTTAGTTCAGTTTTATCATGATTTGGTTAGTAATCTGGACCGAGCAGTGGGTCGTGGCCACAGGCAGACGGATGTGATTGTCATGGATTTCGCTAAGGCCTTTGACAAGGTCCCATTATACAAACTTGACTTCTACGGGATTAGAGGATCTACACATAAGTGGATCGACTCGTGGCTCTCTTAGCCTACTGTGGCGTAATAAAATTGATAACGAGGCGCGATAATGAGAAAGAGGCTGTAATATCAGCCATAATCAGCATGAAGGCTGGACATTTCGCCGGAATGCATTTAGCTCTGTATTGACCCGGTCGGCAAGCTACTCTTTTGTAAGAAAAAATCAATATTGGTTACCGGGACTGCAGCTTTCCCGCCTCTTTGCTCATTCAGTCGAGGGTATAACTCGGTCAATATCGTTGTCATTTAATCATTTTAGATGTTCATAAAATCACAATTTGTGAGAAATATAACGGGGTTCATACCTTGAGTTGAAGAAATAATGAAGGTCTAAAAATACATGCAAAGCTTTTATTAATATTTTTATTTCGTTTCATATTTTCTGCTTTTAATTCAGTAGGGTCACACCGTCACAGCGATAAACACCGAGTAATTCACCTCGTACGAATGACCTATGACGTCACACCGACTGGATCAATGTCCAAAGAATGCGTCAGCATCCTACTTTTTATCTTCTGTATTCATAGCGAATTTTATAGATAAAATAAATTAAAAACAGGTTACAAATGGCGACGGAATCCATAGTATCGGAAATAGCGGAAACGAGGAAATTGGGACTCCGGTTACTATTTATAGTACATTAGAGTTATCTGAACGAGTTGTCGTTCTTGGGTAACCCCTCAGAATTCAAGAGCAGTATTCGCCAAATCTGTCTGACCATCTGACATGTCAGACAAAAACTAGCCTCGGTCAGACAAAAATTTTGCAGCACAGGACCGAATGTCCTGTGAAAAATTTGGCTGAGCACTTTGCCGACATATTCTTGGTCAGATGAAAATTTGTTCGGTCAGACAAACTGATAGAGTCTGTCTGACCAAAGGTCCTGTAAGGGTTTGACCAGTTTGGCGAACACTGCAAGGGATAATCTAGGTGGCGCTGCCAAACGAAATCAAAGTTCCCCAGGCTGTCATTTATGACCCAGAAAAAAAAAAAAAAATGAGAAAAAAATTGATCAGACTGGAACCCATATATATCTTAAACTGCATCGAAACATGTTTTTTGTATTCAAATGGCTGAGTTTTATTAAATTTGATGATAAAAATTAAGGAACTATTTTTCATTAAAAAGACATCAAAAGGGTGGTCGGCTTCGAAAGAAATCAATAAAAACTTTTATAAACTATGACACAAAAAATGCTTGGCAGAATTTCGTGTATATTATTTTTGTTAATACGATAAATATAAATAGATGTTATTTTATGCCACTGTACCATTTTTACTTTTTCCATTTTGTTTTCTTTGCATGCGTGAAAACCCTCACAGATAATCCTTTCGATTTTTCAATGTTGCTTTACAACTCTTCGCGCACTTATACATGTACATACGAATGCATTCAGGCATCTCTCTAGGATTTTGAAAACAGGAGTCCGGGACTCCTCCAAAAGAAAAAGAAGGAGTCCCAGACAAAATTTAGGAGTCCCACTATATATAGAAACTCAATTACAATGATCCTAAATTTTTTGGACAAAAAAAAATCATAATTATTTTACCTCTTTGTAAACAGGGTTTGGGGCTTCTATTTCTAAAGACAATAATATTGACCATGGCACTTGTCAAAACCTTACTCTAACCTGATGGTATAAAATGACATGCTATCAATTGTAGAATTGGTTAAATTAAACATTCTTAGTAGTGTGGTTACACTATTTAGGTACATGGGAGGGGGGGTCCCTATCAGACCAGACCAAAAATGTGTGTTATAATGCACTTCAAAATTAGCTCCTTTTGTAGACAAAGCCTTCCTGTGACATCTGTCTACTATATAATGTTAGGTGTATATCATTTACTTTCGCCTGTTCAGTTATGTGTTTGGGGTCAATGAAGGGTGACCCCTCAAAGGCTGGATTTGTAGGAGCCTACTGTCAACATGGTCAAATGATAAGATCATTACTAAAATATGGACACTAAACCTCTTTTTGAACACTTTAAACAAAGTTTTACCAACAATTTATGATTTAGAGGCAACAAAAACAAACAAATAATCACAATCTTTCCATTAATTCTAAAGTCGTGAAAACTAATGACATTTCAAAAATCGGTCCAAAAGTATAAAAATTTTTGCTTTTTTTTAATCGTTTATGTAATTCAATTGATCATTAATTGAGAATCGCTAGGTTTTCACAAGATTTTATGACTTTAAATTGTTGTAGACCGATCAACCATAACATGTTTACACAAATACACGTGTTATGAACGCGACTGACACATTGATCAGGCGCCGGAGGCGTGAAACTTTATCGCATGTCTAATTTGCCTTGGGACAACACCGTTAATCTGAGTAATCCCTATCTTGATTGGAGATAATTGATTCTTGGAGCTAACAAACAACAAAGCCAAGGTAAAGATAGGCATTTTGGGACGTCTCACGGCGAAAAATTCTTGCGTCCCTTTGAATCATCTCTTGGCAGAATTATATGCGTCTGAGCCCAAGTTTTCTCGTCCCGGGACGCCGAATCTGGCGTCCTCGAGATCCCTGGCATTAGGGACCTAAGTTGACCTTGCCGTAAAATAGGTCAAGGTCATCCCAGGGTCATGATTTACACAAACTTTGTAGAGCTCAATTGCCACTGCGTCATGCCAAGTTTCAAAATCATAGGCCTTCTGGTTCTGGAGAAGAAGATTTTTAAAAGTTTTTGCTATTTATAGCCATGGCGGCCATCCTGGTCCTGTGACCTTGACCATTTATGCAAACTTTCATTCTCTCTTTCTAAGGATGCTCCACATAAAGTTTGGCTTTGATTGGCCAAGCGGTTTCAGAGAAGAAGATGCTTGAATATTATGGTCATATAAATGTATATAGCCCCAGGGCAGATGCAGATAACCCCCTGGGCCCAAAATAGTTTCATAAACATAAATTTTCTGTCCATTTGCTCATTCCTAGCAACTTTTCTGCCATTAAATGAAATTTTCCTATTTTTCCCATTCAAATGCATGGGTGACCTAAGTTGACCTTGCCGTAAAAAAGGTCAAGGTCATCCCAGGGTCATGATTTATACAAACTTTGATCCACTCAGCTAATATTGAGTATAACCGACATAAAATGACGGACTGGAGTGGTGGCATCGATGCATCGATTCGAAGCCACAACTGCATACCAGTATGCCACAAAATACGGCTCCTACTCACCCCTAACAGATTGCTTTGACTTTCTAACATGGGCAAGGTTTCGTCTCTTCAATATTTCAAAGATAATGACCCAGATATGCTACATGTAGGTTGGATGTTAGATCAGACGAGTTCTGGCAAAGGTAAATAGTCACTATGATTGCTTGGCAGAAGGTTTACAGTCATGTACTTACGCTGTATAAAACATTACACTGTTGTGCATCAAACGCATGCCCCTATGATTTCTTGTAGATTCTGTGCAGTCTATGTTTATAAGTTTTTCTCTCTCTGTTATTCTTTTATGTGTTGTGAAAACAAAAGAAATGATGGAAAAATGGGATGTGAAAAATGGACAGTAAAAAATGCAGAAACTTTTGCGATGACCATTTTTTTGTGATTTTTGAAATTATGGGTTGTCTGTTAATATGCAAACAAATAATGGGGTGGCTGATTAAACAATGGCGCAAATTTCAAGAAAATTGCTTTGTCGGTTTTTGAGATGTTGAAAATTCATTATCGGGAAGCGTTGGAAGTGTCATTAAGTATATTTATGCCTCTAGTATTTCTGTTTATGCCGACCTTAAAAAATTGTTTCTTTGCTATGCTCCTACCTACCCATCAAAATCAGCCCTACCCAAAAAATTGTTATGACCACTCTGGGGATTTTTTTTTTTTTTTTTTTTTAGTTAAAAAACCCCAAAACCAATGATTCAATTTCAGATAAGTGTTCTAATCAAAGCTTCCTAATTTAGTGTCAAACAATATTTCAACAATGAATTCTCTTTCAATATATATAGTGTTTTAACCATATTCATGTACTGATATTAAGCAAAAGTGCTTTTTTCTGGTTTACAAAAACAAAAAAACAAAACACACATATATCTAGTTTAATATTTTAATATGAATCATGAAAATGAAATTATAAATGCATAGTACATATCCATATAAAATGTTTATGAAAAAATAAAAGAGGTGTTGATTTATACTTCATTTAGTCTTTTAATTTTTTTTTAGTAAACCATGCACTCAGGTTGCTATAAAATTATATTCCATTCCCTTATTTGGGTGTGCAATATGCTTCCAATAGACACTGGTGACCACAAATCACATTACTTCGGGCACCATATTGTCCAATAGACATCATAAATCAAAGACAAAACCACATGTGGCTGTGTCATGAAAAATTTGGTTTTACATTAAGTACTAGACTGATATTCAGTCTCTAATTCTTTAATCTATCTTCACAATTATTTTCTAGCATCTTAGTATGCCTCTCTGATAGCTTCAGAATTACTACTTTCAGCCAAAAGTATTCTTGTTAAGAGGAAAATAGAAAAGACAGAAAAAAATGAAAAAAAAAAAAAGTAGTAGACTTGTACAAGTCTAATTAAGTACTTATAGAGAAATTTTAAGGTTGATACCAGTCCTAATATTCACAGGTAGATCAGTATGTATCAATTTGTTTTTGCAAGTCTTCTTTATTTGAGGCAAAGTTCTAAATAGTATACATAGCAAAAACAGAGCAGATTGGATTAAATTTTCAGGAACACAATAAAATAGGTTTTCTCATGATATGAAACTAAAAGTGATAAAGGTATAGTCTTATTTTAAGTTGAGACAGTACAACACCTAAATTAGTTTGTTTGTTTGACTGATTATATTGCTGTTATATTTTATATTGAGTATATTGTTTTTAAATAAATGAATAAATAAATAAATAAATGAATGAGATAATTAATAAATAAATTATCATACAACTGGGATATTATGAGAGGAAAAACAATTTTATTGTAAGTACATGTATTAATATGGTTTTTGCTTGATTGCTTATAATATGGTTTTAGCTTGATTGTTTATGTTTATGTCCTTTGACTATGTTGGACAGTGACACTCAAAGAGTCATATCCTGACTAGACTGTTTCAGGGCAACCCTTGCGAGGCAAGTTCAGGATGTAAATCATGACTGGACTTGTTAGAACCCTTTTGATCTGATGTATTATGATAAAAACAAATGAAGAACTTGAATTCGCTGCTTTTTAGAGATATTATGTTCTGATTTGCTGAAGAAAACTGAAGAGAGTGACAATCTGCGCCTCCCCAGATGTGAGAAAATACTTGAGTCAGGGAAATGCAAATTGAGTCAGAGAATTGTCAGAGAATTTTGCTTCGCTAAAATTGTGGACACCCTGATCAGCTGTTTTTAAGTAGCACTTTGATTGAAAGACATATTCATGTGTGCAACACTTGCACCTGGGTGTATTTTTGCATCCAAGTGCAGATTTGCACCTGGGTGTTTTTGCCATGTGAACAGTGTTTTAAGAAAATACATGAATTCGGGTACAAATTTGCCCTTGCTTTCAAGGTGCAGCGAATTGAATTTGCACCCAAGGTGTATTTTTCGTGAATTAACACAAACTTCCTTTAAGATATGGGAGTGCATATATACATGTAAGGGGGTGCAAATATGCACTCGGGTGCAAAAATTTACCTGGGTGCAAATGCTGCACATGTGCTATATGACAGCAAACATTGAAAACGTTGAAGAAGCTGACACATTTGTGATATTAGTAAAGTTTCTTGGTCTGGTACCAGGTCAGTGTATTTAACCCATATGTATGGATCAGTGTGCATGTAGTGTCGAAAAAGAAAAAAATGACAGATATTTTTGTAAAGGTTTGAAAAAAAAACCACAAAACTTTTTTAGTTACAATCTTTCAAATAATGTACCGTATTTGTTCTAATTAGTGCATGGTCGCACCCGAAAAAGCACATGGATCAGTGTGCATGTAGTGTTGAATAAAGAAAAAAAATGACAGATATTTTTGTAAAGGTTTGAAAAAAAAAACACAAAACTTTTTTAGTTATAATCTTTCAAATAATGTACCATATTTTTTTTCTAATTAGTGCATGGTCGCGTCCAAAAAAGCACATGGATCAGTGTGCATGTAGTGTTTGAAAAAGAAAAAAAATGACAGATATTTTTGTAAAGGTTTGAAAAAAACACAAAACTTTTTTAGTTATAATCTTTCAAATAATGTACCGTATTTTTTCTAATTAGTGCATGGTCGTGTCCGAAAAAGCATGTGCATAAGCACACACTGCTCGACTAGCATGTTGGTATGTTATAGCAATTTTACACATTAGTACTGTTACCAAGTTCCCACTCCAGAAACCGAAGTGGGAAAAAAACTAAATTGTCAATTAGATACTTGTACTAAGAAAACATATTGTAAGCCAAGTGAGCAGCTATTTCCAAAAGGCAGCCACATAGTTTCCTAAACCTAACTAAAATATGAATAGAAAATGTGTTTATGGAACACTATGCCCCCAACCGGTACCTAGCTTTTAAGATGTGAAAATGTCCAAAAAATGACTAAGTTCAAATTGCACAAAAGTGACAAAAATTAATCTGAGGAGTATATCCCAACCACATGCATATCTTCAAAGCATGGTCACATTGTCTGTAAAGTTTCAAAAGTATCAGTATTAAACTGTACGAGTTGCACACACAAGGTACCTTCTATCTATTCACTAAAATGCAAAGGTTCAAATTGTGAAAAAAAATGACCAAAAATAATCTGAGGGTTATATCCAAAACACATGCATATCTTCAGACCATGCCCATAACCTATGTAAAGTTTTAAAGCAATTGGCATGAAACTGTATGAGGAGTTGCGCACACAAGGTACCAACTGTCCATTCACTTTCATTGTCAAAATGCCAGAAAAATGGCTAAGTTCAAATTGTGAAAAAAGTGACAAAAATTAATCTGATGATTATATCCAAACCACATGCATATCTTCAAAGCATGGTCACAACATCTGTAAAGTTTCAAGAGAATCAGTATTTAACTGTGGGAGGAGTTGCGCACACAAGGTACCCACTATCTATTCACTTTATCAAGAATTAACAAGAAAAATATAATATGAAGTTCATATTATATATGGCGTTGCTACATGCAAAATGAATTATCTCCATCATATTACTAAAAAGTTTTAAGAAACGAAGGCAGATTTGACATAGTTTATAACCCAGAAAGAAGTGGCTTCTCACTATGACAAAATAATTTGACTGGAAAGTTAAATAAGCCATCATTTAACTAAAGTAAACCAAACAAAACTGGAAAAACAGTCACTATTTGATCCAACGATGACTTTAACCCATTTTGTGGCGATGTCAAATTTTGTTTCTTAGGCATTTCTAAGATATTACTGTGGGAAACGTTGTAACAAATTGGAATAAGACTTCGATTGAAAGTTGGTTAATATACACCATGAGGTTTAGAGGAGACTTTCATTTATCATGTACAAATAAAATTGACAAAGCCGACTGACGCCATGACATGCCAATCCTTTTAGCTTTTGAGTTGGCATATGTGTTGGACTGATTTCCCTCCTGGTGCACCCCCTAGTGAAGTATTGTCAATTTGGCGAGTCACTGGTAAACCATTCAGATTCAGATGCAAACTTCTGTGGTGCTTCTTTTTGTTTTATGTCTTGGTGTTTAATACTTTTGTGCTGTTGGCGCTTTATGTATGTTTTTCATATTTTTAGTTAACTGATTGGCCGCCTATTGGGAAAATAGCTGCTCATTTGGCTTACGAAATGTTTTCATGGTATAAGTACCTGATTGTTAGCTTGGTTTTTTCCCACTTCGGGTTTTTGGAGTGGGATTCTTTTTCTGATTGTGCCTTTTCCTGATCTTTGCCTACTTGTACCTTTTTTAAAATACTGTATGTGTTCTGTGAAGAACGTTATGATATGTAATCAGATTTTTAGAGTTAAATATCACAGACATTGCCGGTTTTAATAAGAAAATGACACAGTATCCATTTATCATTTACTTAAACTGAGCATTTCAGCATTTCACTATTTTCTTTTGTACTGGACATTAATGTGTAGACCAAGAATAGCCGCGTTGTCTGAAGCATTCTCAATTTCTCATCATACACTCTTACTGTTTCAGTTATGTTTGCACCATTTACTAAAACTGTCATGGTTTTTGGTATACTTGTCATTTTCAAGCCAATGAGCTCAACAAATTTTGAAAATTATCATCAAATTCCATGAATGACAAAGTAATTTCTGTCAGTCATCTTTTCCAAAGAATATCTCTGCATTTAGCACTGCCTGTGTTGATGAGCTGGTGGTTGAAGGAACTGGCCTAATTGGAGACTGGCAGGTTCTCTGAAACGAAAGGGTCAATTGTCTAGTAAATGATAACCTGAGGTCTGGTATATACATGTATGATCATGTATAACAATATTAAAACATGTATGAATACTATAAATGGTCAAATGCATGTTTATAAATCCAAGGTGCTGACAGATAAATTCTTGGGATCCTTTTTTGTTGTTGTTGTTGTTGGTCAGACTCATGCAGCATATTCTGTCAATTTGCTAATTTTGTGCAAGATTTTCCCTCTCAATGACATTTTCTTCAGTTTTCCCAAACCAAATGCCCAGGGAACCTAGAGTTCACTATTGCCTCAAGTACTAGGTCAATGACAGTAAAAGTCGTAATTTATAAGCATAGACTGTTTCCGCCTGCAACATCCCAAGGTCTGTTGAAACTGGTGCACTAGCTCTGGAGTAGAAGATTTTAGATACTTCTGTGGTGGTTCTTTTTGTTTTATGTAACATTTTTGGTGCTGTTGGCACCTTATGTATGTTTTCATATTTTTAGTTAAGGTAACTGAGTGGCCACCTATAGGGAAAATAGCTGCTCATTTGGCTTACAATACTTTACCGCTCCCCCATGGTAAACAGCTAAGGTCGATTCTATCCTATAAACCCTCCAGTTCACAGGTTAGCTTCCCATAGGCAGGTAACTAGTGTTTAATGCAAATTTCTTTCACAACAGACAAATGTTACATTTGTATGAGCAGAAGAGGAAGAATATTTTCATGAGCAAATCTACATACCAATAAAAGATTTGCTGATTTAGGGCTGTTCTTGGGTTCACCTCAGTGCTAATCAAACATATTACCATGAAGTTGCAACATTATAATTGCAGGAAGCAGAAAAAATGTTCTCCAGCCTGAAATTAAAAAGTTACTAATTTTGAGTGTCTATCCATTGGACTTAATTTCTAACTTTTGACCCAGGCTCAAAATTATCTGTACATGGCATTTACAGCATTTGTATTGACACTCTTCTAATCAAATTAGGAATCAATATGATTTTAAACAGGTTTTTACAAATTTTCAGTTGAGATTAAAAGCTGAGTTATTATATGATATTAGTTTTGGCCTGACATCGCAGCTACATCCTGTCTGATATACCAGCAACACCCCTTGTGAAAAATATTTAAAGGTGCTTTAGAGGCACTTTTAGCCTTTACTGATTATTTGATAACCATTTTCAGATACATTGGCAGTTTGGTGAATTATATTTGTCAGTAACTATTTCTGAAGAAGGTGAAATACAAAAGGTGGTTTCCAAACATTTTATATTACTATACTGATTGTTCAAAGGCCATACTTCTGTTGTGGTTCTAATTGTTTATGGTTATTGGTTCACATTATGTGCTGTTTGCTCTTTATGCAACAGTTTTCATATTTTTAGTTAAGTTCAATTTGCTGAGTGACCACCTTGGAAGCAGCTGCTCATTCGCTTACCATATGCTTTCTTGGTACAAGTACCTGATTGTCAATTTAGTTTTTTCCCATTTGGGTGGGAATTTCTTTCCAGTTGTGCCATTTCATGACCATTGCCCACTTTTGCCTCTTTATAAAAAGAATCTGATATAGGACTATAAACTTGTTGCTCTATATTTCACCAATAAATAAACTTCATGACCATCTTCACTTTCCAACATGCTCTTACCCATTTACTACATCTGTGCCACCCATCAAACAAATTCCTTCATGTGTTCATGTCAGATAGTAAACTGTCTACAGACTCTGTATGACTGATTGACCTGAAAAAAAAAGAGAACTAGAAATGCATGTTTGTAAAACACCATGCCCCCAACTGTATGCTTGTCCCTAAACTGGCACTTTGTATGATTCATTTATTTCATATGAATGAAGCGAAATTTGATTTCCTGAAGAAGTTGTTCGGACCAGAAACAGAATGTAAGCTTTTTGCAGACAATTTAGAAATGGAGTAAAAAATCAAAAAAGGAGTAATTTTGTCGAAATTTGGCTGAAGTCCTCAAAAGTTTACCAGGTGAGCTTCTCAGCATCAACCAGTATACCAAATATGAAGACTCTAGCTCAAGTACTTTTTTGAGATATCTTGCACACAAGATTTTCAAATTTTGTTTTCAAAGGGACATAACTCCAAAAAGGGGCATAACTTAGACATGAAAAAATATGGGTCAAATATTTTTTCATGAGGAATTTGTATATGAAATTTCATAACCCATCATTCACCATTCAAAAGTTTCAAGTTGACCGAAAAGTGGGAAAAAAAAATCAATGAAATTTTCAAAATTGCATAATTTTGTCAAAATTTGACAGAAAGTGCTAAAAAATTATTCACGTCATCTACTCCTCAGCCCCAATCAGTGTACTAAATATGATGGCTCTAGCTTTAATACCTTTTGACATTTCTTGCACACATGATTTTCAAATTTTGTTTTCAAAGGGACATAACTCCTAAAAGGGGCATGACTTAGACATGAAAAAATATGGGTTGAATATTTTTTATGAGGAATATACATTTGTAATTTCAAAATCTTAATATTCACCATTAAAAAGTTCCAAATTTCACTGAAAAGTGGAATAAATCAATGACATTTTCAAAATTGCATAATTCTGTCAAAATTTTAAAGAAAGTTCTCAAAAGCTAATCAGGTCATCTACTCCTTGGCCCCAACCAGTGTACCAAATTTGATGGCTTTGTAGAACTCCGTTCCTTAATGCTTCATGCCAAGTTTCAAAATCATAGGCCTTCTGGTTCTGAAGAAGAAGATTTTTAAATGTTTTTGCTATTTATAGCCATGGCGGCCATCTTGGTCATGTGACCTTGACCATTCATACAAACTTTCATTCCCTCTTCCTAAGGATGCTCCACAAAAAGTTTGGCTTTGATTGGCCTAGTGGTTTCAGCCTCGGGGAAAAGCCGCGACTCTACTTTTGGTCCAGCAAATGCCCGCTAAAATCCCCACCCCATGCCAGGACTTCTCAATGGCAAAACCATCACTGTTTTCCCGCCGTAGCCTGCTATCTTTCCTTTTTTTCAGCCCCTTTTGACTATATAAAGCAAACCCTGCAAATATCTTCCCCGCACTGCCATGGCAAAATTTTGGTCTAAGCCCCGCTCATTTTTACAGCTATCTGTGTCTTACCAGTGCCAAAAACATCTAGTATCACCGTTTTTATAGGGTGAACCAACATCATAAGGCCTAAAAAAAAATAGCTGTGTTTCCGCTAACAGTCTGAAAAAAATTAGGGTAGGTAGGTAGGAAAATCTTTTTATTTTCATTTTAATTTTTACGCAAAAAAATCCAGGGTAGGTAGGTAAATGTAATTTTTTTATACACAGTTTTTATTGAAAAAGGTCAAAATGGTCAATGGCGCGCAAAGGTATGAGGTCTACGTTCTTCAGCCATGTGAACCCATCAATGTCAAAGACTGGCAACATATTTTATAATAAGATTCAGTCTCCTTGCCTCAAATGCGGTTGATAAACTTTCAGTCTCATCTTGTTCATAGACCACTATCTGAGAGCAGGGTGGCCTAGTGGTAGAGCTTGCTGAACTGTAAAGTACTGTGTTGGAATCCCACCAGCACTGGGTCTTGTCCTCCAGAAAGAAACCTTCTCTCAGATATGCATCCCAACAATGGCAACATGACCTAAATAAAGTTGACTGCGATGCAAAACCCCAATACAAACAATTTAGGGGATGGTATAATCTGACATATTTCACACAACAATACTCTTATTGCATGCAACTTAGCAGGAAGGGCCAGTATTGACAAAATAATAAGAAATAAACAGCTTTATTTTCAAAACGAAATCTGAAGAACACAAACCATCAACATGTACGATAAAAAGACTACTCCCGAATTCAAAACTATAACTGTAACTGCATATCTGTTCCGGGTCACCTCAGCCCATTGTACAACTGCAACTGAACCAACGAAAATGCCAAATGCAGGGACTCCCTTTATAAGGGATTACTGAATCTGAATACATGTAGTTTACTGGTGACACGCCAAATGACATCATTTCACCAGGGATTTGGATGGGGGAGTATTTAGTCCCAAGAACGCACAACTGAAGAATTCTCTGAAAGCAACACCTGTTTATTCTGATTGTATTATCCTCCAACCGCTAGGAGGTCTCTGCTATCCCCGAGTTACGGTATGATTACAAGTCTCCGATGATAGAACTATGTTACCCGCCACTTACTATCATCTTAACATATTTACAGTATGCCATACTCTATCATTGAAGTCATTTTATTTTGCGGGGGAGGTAGGAGTAGGTGGAGAGAAGCCAGCGTTCGCCTTATAAATGCTGAGTGCATTTTAGCAAGATAGCCACTGGTACCATTTTTTAACGTCTTTGGAATGACGCGGCCTTGGATCGAACCCACAGCCTCCCGCTTCTGCAGCGGACCCTGTAACCATTACGTTATAGAGACCGGTATATCATATTGCAGAAAGACAGGTTAGACCCAGATGAGAAAAGTTTGTTTAATTAAGAACACTTTGAAGTGTTGTGACATGCCTTCGGTATATTCACTTAAATAGAACAAGACATTTCTAATTCACAGTGGAATAAACTCCTGAATGGCTCAGTTAACTCGTATGCCAGTTGAAAACGCATGAAGTCAGTGTGAGTGTGTGTGGGTACAGATTTTGTCCGTAAGTCATGTCTGAAGACTATTCACAGCACAGTCTTCAGCCTCGTCACAGTATGTCCTTGTGAGCAGTTTGTTCTGGAAAATTGTAATGGGGCCTCAATTTATAGTCTCAATACGAAGGACTTGAGAAACCCGGGATCGTATCTACAATCTCTGGTTTACAAGGCAAATGGCTTAACCAAAGCGCCACGGTGGCTTCTAAATGACACCAAATTCTACGTCATTTCGACGGAGTCTCACTAAATAATCGGGGAAACTCTTTGATACAACAGAATAGACGCTGTCAAAACTATCAGAGACATATCAGAAAAACCAACAAAACCCACGACACGAAATGCTTGGGTCGGGCTACAGAAAATGCTGGGTCGGATGTCGTAATTTTTATTTTTTTATTTTAACCATAAAAATAGCAGAGTCGGCGGGTTGAGACAGGGTTGGTCTGGTTAGCGGAAACACAGCTATTATTTTTTTACGCCTAACTCAGTTAAACTGATGCGTTAGGCTATTAAATAAACATATAAACACTTTGAAAAAACACAGGCATGCATCTCGAGAAAAATCTGTAAGCCAAACAATGCATCTTAGCCCAAGTTCTATTGTCCCAGGATGCCAAATAAAAAAATGTTCATACAATGACAATGAAAAACAGTGCAGAGAAGTAAGCATTTTCGAAAAGTTTTAACTTGTCATTCGTTTTGTTCGACTTCACTGACACTGTTAAATAAACTGATCATCGAGCAGATTATGAGATAGAAACTTACAAATATCAGCTACTTCAAGCATCATTATGCTTCAAGCTGACATAAAATGTATGATATTCCATAAAAAGAGCTACTCGGCCATGTGTTATTTCCGGTCAAAATGAAAGTAGAAAACGAACCACATCGGAGCGATTTTTAACAAAATTACAAACAGGTTTTCTGCCTGTTAAAACACACCTTTAACCAAGGCTGAGGTAGTGACCTAAAGTAGTGAATGAAAAATAAATGGGCCAATTAAGAAAATTAGCCAGATACTGATTTCACTTCTTTCGACCACTCTATTGACGTATTGTCAATTTAGCGTATCAACAGTAAACCATTCAGTTTCAGCATAAACTGTATAATGTGGTAAATTGTTAGATTGAATTGACATCGAAGAAAACTTAGTTAATCATAATGTCATTACAAGCCAGTCTGAATAAAATCGGAAATCATGTTGTTACATTATAGTGCAGGTCACAGCAGCTTGACACACATTCTTCACGTCAGTTGTGCATTTGATTGGTCGACAGAGCCACACCTCCAAATCGACGGCATTTGATTGGTCTACAGAGCCGTAGGTGATTTAACGAAACCAGGTCAAACACAAATCGAGACCCAAATCTAACGTTAAAAATACCCTCGTTTGCGAAAAACTCACTAAACATGCAAAGAAAAATTTACTCACCGCACGTCAGTCCAATAAACACACAAATTCGCCAATTAAAAGTACGAAATTTCCGTCGAGGATAAGCTTTGGAATCACCGACTCGAGAAAACAAAATGGCGACGTAAGTCAAGCTTGTCAGAATCAAAAACCCAACTGATTGGTTCCCCGCATCAGGTATTGAAACCCATTGTAAAATTATTGAAACGAGTACCAGAGGGCTCTCTATGGCGTAATTTTGGACTGATCCATTTCAAAGGGGACAGCAGATTATTTGAACTGTATTTCAATACATCAAATAACGAATTCATAGTGACTAACCATAATAACATTCTACAAAATAACAATATAAAGCTGCTCCGACATTTTAGTTCTCTATCTTCTTCGAATTTTATTAAAATAAACAGCTAGTCAAATCTAAACACCCACCAAGAAGATACCAATCGAATTTTGATTATAAGATTAGGCACTATAAGACTAATTCTTTAAATAATTATTCTATTAATTAATCTAGAGAATTATTTATATTTTGAATAATTATAACAGTAATAATTAACGCCTAGAAAAAAGGAAATAACTTTCACATAATGGGCCCCTAGCCCCTTGAATTTACCTGAAAGAAGAAATACAGGTCCTATGAATTTTCATAATGAAACCACATACCAAATTTCAAGATCCTAGCTCTAATGGTTCCTGACCGAGTGCTAAGCGTAACAGACTGACACTGGACTCACTCTATGGACAGACCCAAACCAATATGACCCTTCATCTTCTTCGAAGTTGGGGGCATGAAAGCGAACATAAGGTGCAAACAGCACAAAAATTAAACACCATGACATAAAACAATAAGAACCACAACAGAAGTATCACATTGGAACGATCAGTAATATAAAATTACTGTTTGAACAATTGGAACACTTAAATGACATCATCATTGATATCCATATGATTTTTACAGCAGTTTGTGTTGTTTTCATTCATAGTGTGCGCTAATTCTAAAGAACAATATTTTGTTACTTAGTGTAATTTTGAAAAGTTAAGTGCACTGTGTGCTAATTATAATGAATATGGTAATATAGCTTTTTTTCCTACCAGTACTCATATGCATATAAACTTATAAACTACTGGTAGCCTGCCTCAAGATGGCTTAACCAGGAACAGTATATGGCTAGGTGACTGTCCCAACATGACTTCAGCTGTTGAATGTAAACATACCGTAAATCACTTACACAACAGACAAGTCTTTTTCTCTCTGGTGTGAGTGGGGATTTCATTTTTGAATAAAATTAGTTGCTCGACTTTTCTAAAACTTTAAATGAAAATCCTTTTTTTTTTTTTAATTTTTTTATGTGAAAATATTCTGTCAATTTTCATAATTCTAAAATGATGATAAATTGAAAATACTCCTTCCTTTTATGTTCATAAAATCAGGTAATAAAGTATTGATTGCTTTATATGGCAGCCTGGGGCTATAATAAAACAATACCTGTGCATTATGAAATTGGCTGCATCATGAAAAAAACTATTTTAGGAGTTTCTTATCTGGTCAAACATTTATTTGGGCTGTGTAGCCATTGGAGTTGTTTCAAGGTTTGAAAATTTGCGTGAATGTGCTTACCACATGATGACAACAACAAACTGATTAGCTTCTTGTCTTTGTGCTGTTCTGCGCCTTTATTTAAATTTATCAATATATATATGTTAAAACAGTTTTTCTCATGATGTAGCCCAGTTTTAACAATGTTGATTTTTTCTTCTTTATTTTAGTGAAAAGAGGGATGATTAAAGACTGTCACACAGTACTGTAAGTATGTTTTAATTAATAACTAAATTCTGCAACATTTCATTCACATTTGATATACCTGGAAGGAAGATAAAACATTTTGTTTCAACTGAATTAAAAATATAGGAATTAAAATACAGTATTAAAATCATACATACAGATATATGACTGACAAAAATATGAAGCAGTAATTTTTATCGCATCTGCTTATAGCAGGGTGCGATATAGGAGTCCAAATTTCCGTCTGTTTGAATTGATGTTTTATGTCTCAGTCAACAGTTATGGTCATGTCCGGAGGTTGCCTCCATTTTATGGGACCTACCCCAATCAGGATGTCATGACACCCAAAATATGCTTGGAATAATGACCACCCATATAAACCCAAGAGACTTTTATCTATCATGGATGGGTGGCCCACGTGGTCGAGCGGTTAAGAGCACTGTTTCTTAATCACTCTATTATCTCACCGCTGTGTCTGGTGGTTCCAGCCTCGCGCTGGCCATATGTAAGACAAGCCAAGTTCTGCTTGCGGGTGTACCAGGTGGTTTTTCTCGGGGCCCTCTCGTTTTCGCCCCACCTACTGATTGACCCGTATCATATGAGCTGAAATAATCTTGAAAGGGACGTAAAAATGGATGGTTTATATCATGAGCAGTTTACCAGCAATCAGGTAGTCATGCAGTCTGAATTTTTTGTAAGCTTTGTGTGGAGACACAAGGTGCCCATATATTTCTCCAGGCCTCAATTTGTTGGGACCCATATTCCCACCTAACCACCCTTATGAAGCAGTGATGAAAATTGCATTCTGCATGTAAAGTGCAATTTGCTATTTTTTTCTTTCAGAAATTTAGGAATAAGAACATTTTTCTTTTCTTTTGAAAGTTTTTCTCTTTAGTCAGCATGACTGTTAAGTGTTCATATTTATAGAACATTTACAGTTATTAAAACCATTACAATTGATGAGGAACTAAATTGTCTTCAAGTTAGTACCAAGTTTACAAAACCCAAAATTATTCTTGTGCGCCTATGCAGCAGTTTTCATGAACATGATTCAGTACAGCTGCAATATGTGTGTAGTTGTGTCTGGAAATGGTACCTGTGAAAAACAGGCCTTATTTTATCATACAAAAAATACCCCTTGATATAACCCATTTTCTGACATAAAGTTAAAAAACCTGTAATTTAAACATGATTACTATTTTGTATCGCCATCCAACAATTTTACCTGCAATTAATGCTTGGAACTTTTTTTTTTTTTTTTTTTTTTTTTGCATAATGTAAACAGGTAAAGTGCAGCTAGGTTTTCTGATTATCTGTCTTGTTTCAAAACATATCATACCATAAACTTGATAAAATTCTTAACTTTATAAAAGTCTCAAATGAAAGTAATTTTTTACTCCTCAAGAAATTCGTGTAAGATTTAGTTGATTGTCATGCGTATGTTAATTTATCAGTGAACTTATAAAATACATGTTCAATATTAAAATGGAATCAACATGGTTATTATAATATGACTGACAAATATGACTGGTCCCAAATTTTAGAAACATTATGGTAATGCTGAGCAGCCAGGTAAAGCTTATCTCTAGATTTTATGACCTACCCTAAGGCCATATGTGTCTAGTTCCAATAATCTCTGAAATGTGCACTACATTTTATTAATTTATAATATTTCACCACATCAGTTCAGTGTGTGTGACTATATGGGTATGGAAAAATCATTTTCATTTAACTTTTTTCATATGAAAGAACTAAATGTTCATAATGGGAATTGTTAGATTTTTTTTGGTAAGTATTAGAAAATATAATTATGTATATAAAAAAAAAAACATTTTCATTCTTTCTTTCTTTCTAATGTGGAGGTGTTTCTTTATTAATATAGCTAGGTTGGCGTAATATTTTTGTTGAGGTTGATCTCTGTCTTTCTTAAAATGTGTTAAAGGAAGTCTGGATTTCAAAGTCTATCAATAAAATCTCAGATTCAAAATTACCCGGATATGGCACTAATATTATTTAATTATTACACTTATTATAACCAGGGAAGTGTAAGAGAGGAGGAATAAGTACAGACTAATTGGATCAATTAGCACCAATTAGGCCACGTAGAAACTCAACGGGGACTGCTTAGAGAGGTGCTAATCAATTTGATAACCTTGAACCCCATCATCGTAACCGCGCTACCTGGACAAAAGATAGAATCTTATCGCGTAGCCACTAATTTAACGAGTAAGGCACTTGTTAACTTTCTTAATTTTGTTAAAGTGGACAATTTATTAAGAATGCACATGATCATAGTGACAAGCGGGGTGTAAATCTGCGTCACACAGACTTTTTATCACCGAAATCGGCCGACAGATAGTGACTCAACAGCGTTTCAAAGTATTTGTTCATGTGCCCAAATGAAAATTTAACTCGATTTAATATCAAGTTTTGGAGGCTTTCCGGTTAAGTCTGGAAAATGAAAGTAGGCTTGTATTTAAGAAGAATATGTTACGTCAACAACAGTGATAGTGCCTTCAGTGCGCACAGATGCGCACATGCTGAAAATTTTGATTCAGTTTGAAAGTTCATCAACGATAAAACCATTTGCCATGGTGTGAAGGCGCTTTAACGATCAGATGTTTTTTTATAACATCAAGCCCATTTGGTTGCTTCTGAAGCGAGAAACATGCTAAAATTTACATGTAACATAAAGTATAATTTGCATGGGCAGTATAAACTTTTTGACTATGATACATGTGCTTGTAGCGGGAATCTCTAATTTTTCGCATGAAAATCTTCACAACAAAACAAAGTTTGCAGTCAATAAGCGTCTTCGAGAAGGTATATTTGGTATGTTCTGTTAACATGTTAATCTAAATTGTTTCGTCAGGACTTTTGCTTTTCATATACTTATATTGTTTTACAGTTTAAACGGTTATAGTCATGTATTCAAAATGACTGCTCACGTTTTTATTTGCATTAGTCGGTAAAATGCTACATGCAGATTAATATTCACATACGTAGCACAGGTTAACATGAACGGGAAATAGCATGCTATGCAAATATTTGGTAAAACGTTTAAAGTAAACAATAAAATTTGACAAAATATTCACGTACTGCACGATAAGGGTTTGAATCTTATAATGCATTTAACATATGCACAGGTCGCTCACAATTACGTAAATGCGGCAAGCTAAATGTGCGCCACCATCCGTATACTTGTGTAAACACAGACATTTTCCATAGGCAAATGTAATGCGCATGAACTTCAAATGAAGTCAAATATGAAGCAAGCCTTAGTAAATTCTGGCATTTCAGTATGTTTGCAACACTTTTACCCGCACCTCAAATCTCCGCATCAACCATGCGGAACTCCGCACAACATCTGCGGAATTCCGCATAAACTGTGCGGAATTCCGCAAAAACATGCGGAATATCAGCATTTTTTGTGCGGAATTCCGCATGAACATGCGGAACTCCGCAGAGGTTTCACAATATGCGGAATTTCTTCCGCATCTCTCATCGGAAACTTTTCCGCACCAGCAGCGGAAAAATCAGACTTAATACTTTTTTAGTGCGGAAACAATGCGGAAAATGTAGACTCAGACAATTTTTGAAGCGGAAAATATCTTAGATTATTTTGCATGCGGAAAATAACTTAGAAAAATTTTACTTGGACAATTTTTGTATATGGGACTTTTCTTAGTGTCAGTGTCCCACTGTATCTTAGGAAAATTATAGTGCAGAAATTTTGACTTTTTACAAACAAAAAAAATCATAAAAAAATACCAAATTATCGCTGCCATGTATTTCTGGAGTCAAACTGTCAAATGTTAGAGACCATGCGCAAAGGATATCATTATCGGGAGATTTTAAATTATGTCCGGGAATAATCTGGGAAATGTCAGGTAATTTCGCTTCCGCCCGAGAGTGGCAACCCTTTCTTGGAGGTTCATTCAAATACTCCATAGACTCTACTCTTTTAGCTATTTAATCTGACAAAGATGAATAATAAAGATGCAGACGATTTCATGGAAACAATTTAGTTTATTGAAATTTTATAACTTATGCAATTCGTTTTGGCAAACTTTATAATGTTAGGAATTATGTATGTGTACCAGAAGATGGCTCAAAAGTTAGCATGTTCGATTCCACACATGAAAATATTTCTAATCCCATTTTTGCTTCCACTGATTTAAGAGCACTTTTTAGTTTCAACTGACAAAAGAAATGTGCCCTAAGTACTAGTAATCTGCCCCAAACATGCTTGTCTAGGAATAGTGTGGTTAGGATAGCTGACTGTCCAGATATGACCATAGCTGTTGACTACATGTGGACATAAAGCAATGAAACAAACAAACACAACCATATTGAGATAATGTAATAATATACATTTCTTTTGTCTCTCTTGACTTTAAACCAGCACCTCAAACCTCTGTATCACATTGAGCGGAGCTCCGCATCACATGCGGAACTTTTTCCGCACCACATGCGGAATTCCGCATCAGACCATTTTGAATATATTATTGCTGACCAATAGGAAATCAGAATTTCAAGTACTGACTCACTTCCTGTTTTCAAATATTAGAGGGAGCATTGTTTGAAAGGAAGTGTTCTAACATGTGCCATTTTTAAAATTGTGTTATAATGAAAATTATAGTTAAGGAGTTTAGTTCTTTAGCATTGTAAGTAGCCAGTATTTATATGAATTGTCTTTTTATGTTGCTCTATGCCTTCTCTGTGTTGAAATTTGCTACTGCAGATTGCTTCAATAAATTTTGTCTCAGTCCATGAATTTAGTTCAACAAAACAATGATTAGAACATTAGAATCTCTAGAGTGGGATGTTAAACCACAATACAAAATTACAGGTCTTCATATACAATAGTTATTTCTCAAAGCAATTCAGACATAACTTTCTCCAGATTAAAATGTGTTTCCTTTGCATTCTCTGAAACAGCTTGACCTTTAGCCTGGTTCTTACTGTCCCGGTTCTACCCCGGTGAAGGCAAGCCAGTATACTGTGATAAACTGAGTAACTGTTTCTACCAAAGTTGATCGTGTTCTCAGTCAGGGTGTTACCTTGTAGCCCAGGTCTTGTTCCTAGTTCTACCATGGTGTTGTCCTGGTGCAGGCCGGTGTGCCTCGGTTTTACTACGGTAAAGCCCGGTAACATCCTGGTTCACCCCACCTGTCACCTGTGTAAACCGGAAAGGCACCGAGGCAAACTGGGGTACACCATGGCCAAATTATTTAAGCCGGTTTGCCCCTGTGGCATCTTGGTTCACCCTGGTAGAGTCCCGGTGAAGCCCTGGTTTGTGCCGGAATAGCCCTATGTTGTCCCTGTTACCCACGGTTTGCACCGGATCGTCTTGGTTTATCAGGGTCGAGTCCCATGCCATCAAGGTTTGTCACTGTGTCGCTCCGGTTTTTGACATCTCTCACAGTTCACCCGGGTTTACCCCGGTTGTAATAAACATTTTTATACAACCATGAAGGCTTCCCGGTTTATCTTGGTTCTTCCCAGTTTGCCACGGTAGCACTAAGGTTCTGTCACGGTTCGTTACGGCTCGTCCTGGTTTACCCTGGTTTGATTTAGCGCGGGCGAACTGGGGAGCTAAACAGGGACAGTGAGAACATAGCTTAAGTAAGAATGGAGATTGTACAATCAAATTCAAAATCCCACACTGGATACCAGGCGAGTGATTAAGTACAGCACAATACATCATGAAAATGTTACAACACGCATGAAGAGCAAAATGATTACTTCTGTCTCAACAAAGATAGCCATCTGGCTTACATCAACCAAATATAAAAGTGACAAGTACAACAGAAAAGCAGACAGAATAAACAGAAAACATAAAGAAAAATCACATCAAAACCGCCTTGGAACTGTCAGTGAAGAAATTACTGGAGGGGTGAATAAATTTTATGTGGCCACAATCCTCACCATTCGACCCATAAAAGCCAAATAAAAGTCATGAAGCCTAGGGAATGCCTAGGGAATGCTGAGTCAAACATTTGTATAAAGCAGAAAATGGTTCAGGTCACATGACCAAGGTGGTCGCCACACCCATATATGGTAAAAACTTTCTGGAACAGAAAATCCAATATAGAATTCCGCAGGATGCGGAGCTCCGCATCATGCGGAATATGTTCCGCATCATGCGGAATATGTTCCGTATCATGCGGAATATATTCCATATCAATCTGCCTTGCGGAATTCCGCATCATGCGGAGAATTCCCTGTTACTTTTCCGCAAGATGCGGAAAATATGTTCCAATACTCCGCATCAGCGCGGAATTCCGCATTCAAATTCCGCTTGATGCGGAGTATTGGAACAAATTTTCCGCATCATGCGGAGAAGTCTCCGCTGCTTATCCGCAAGCTGCGGAGAATTCTCCGCATGATGCAGAAAAATAAGCGGAACATTCTCCGCATGCAACATCCTTCTTCTTTTTCATTTTTTACAGTTTGATTTCCGCACGATGCGGAAATATTGTTCCAATACTCCGCATGAGAATTTCCGCATAAAACATGCGGAAAATGGAGTTTCGTGCGGAGAATCTAGGTACGGGTACTATGGTGCCTAAATCGACTTTTTCATGCAGTGCTAGCCATACTGTTACTGGCCATACTGTTCCTGAATAGGCCTCCCAGACTTGGAATACTTGTAGTTAGCATGCACATTCCTTTCATATTACATTGACAAAAATTCTTTACATGTACCTTTTCAAGTGCAAGAATGACCTAAGATCATGTATTTTCATGGATAATCTTCAAGGAATGCTTTCGGATCTGCCTTGATCAATACAAATGACACCATACTGGGCGAGCTATTGCCAGTCAAACATGTCTTAAATAACGTAAATTTATATTCGTTCATTAAAATGAATATATAAATGATACAAATAACAGCGTGACAGGTTGCTGTTTTGGTCAGATAAGAGATTTTCGATATTGGATTGCGGAAAACAATGCAATATTGCGCAATTATCGCAAATACTTATCAATTTATGTCAAGTAGGTGATAAACTGGCGGTTACAATGATGGGGCGTTTGAAGTCGCTTTATCCTTATTCCTTGTATATTACACTTCCCTGTTATAACCAATTAGTGATGAATGGACTTGCCCATCATCATATATACTGGACAAAAAAGAAACACAACTGTAGTTATCAGAGGATTTTCGAGTTTAAGGGTAAAACGATGATATAAATTTCAGGTTCGTTGCTGTATGATTCCTACTCATGGGGTATTAGGGTATAATATGGTAAAAAGTGATTTTCATTTTGATTAAAATTGAATGAGAAATTTTTGTCGTCTTAAATAATTCTAAATAATTCAAATCAATTGAATCGGGAAAGATTTGCTTTGCACATGCACACACTTTTTAACCTCCAAATCATTAAGAAACAATGTCAGCTGCTCACTCTCTATAATTCTTGAAAAAGAAATAAGGATCCATGACAGAAAAAAAACAACAACAAGGGTACTGTCTTTCATTGAGGATTTGAGATTCAATGTCAGGGATGAGCATGTGCCGGCTTGTTTGGGTAGGGGGTAGGGGGACTTGGTGGCTACCAGCCGGGGGTATATGTGCCTCTCAAGGCACTTTTTCTAGTGTGACCTACGTTGATCTGTCCTTTAAATTTGTCAATGTCATCAAAGGGTCATTATCATTCAATCCTACTGCACATTTCATTATGTTGACCTTGCCATAAAAAGGTCAAGATCATCACAAGGTCATGATTTATATACACAATGTAGTACTTGCCTCATTGATGCTTCATGCCAAGTTTGGTTGAAATGGGTCCACCGGTTCCGGAGAAGAAGATTTTTGAAGGGTTTTTACCATAAATGGGCACGGCAGCCTTACGTTGGTTCCCCCTTCCTATAGATGCTTCATATAATATTTGGCTTTGATTGGCCAAGCGGTTTCAGAGGAGAAGATGTACAGTTTGAATATTATGGTAATATACATGTATATTGCCCCAGGGTGGGGTTATATGAGCCCCTGGGGTCCTTTTTAGCTCACCGGAGCCGTTAGGCTCACAAGGTGAGCTTATAGGATGGCCATGATCCAGCATCTGTCCGTCGTCAGTCCGTCCACAATTTCAAAGATCTTCTCCTCTAAAACAGCTTGGCGAATCAAAGCCAAATTTTATATGAAGCATCTGTAGGAAGCGGGAACCATTGTGTATATAAATAGGCAGTAGCTGTTTTGCCGGACCCGGCAAAATAGTCTCTAGGAGACCATATAGTCTCTAGGGGACTTATAGGCTATTTTGCCGGACTATATATTTATTAAAAATTTTATTTTATATTTTATTGCATATTTCTATCTACATTTTGGATTTATTTATGTATTTATTCATTTGAGATATTTCTTAATCAATAAGGTGCCTTTCTATGCCCACAATTTTGGAAAAAGTTGTAAGGGCATATTGCTTTCAGCTTGTTTTTGTCTGTGTGGGGGTAGGGATTGCTGGTCACTTCTTTTGAAGCTTTTGAATGATGAATGCTAGAATTCTAAAATTTCATAAACATATCCCTCATGAAAAAAATAATTTAACCATTTTTATCATGTCAGAGAACTTTGTCAAATTTTGGAAGAATTATGAAATGTTGAAATTTTAATAAATTTTTCCACTTTCTGGTGAAATTTTAAATAGATTTATGGCTGATCATGGCTAGTTCCAGGAAAATTTAGGGCCGACCCCGCCATTCGATCCGGGTTTTGCACAGTATTTTTTACAAATGCATATTTCTAGTTTCTTTTAGAATGATTGCCTTGAAGGAACCAATGCATGTGCGTACATATCGATATGAGAACTTTTACTTCCAATATCTAAGTTCTTGTTAGAATTTCAAACATTTGATTTTGTCATACATGTATAAACTTGTGACAATAGTGATTACAACCTATGTTTATGTTGTTTTGTGTGTGTGTGTGTGTTTTTTTTTTTTTTTTTTTTTGTTGTGTTGTTGTTTTTACCAATTACATGTACAGTTAAACCACCTTGTACAGAAATGTTAAGTGAATGCAAGAAGCAGGTGTTACATTGTTACATTTGATTCAGACTGCTTTTATTAACTTGAATTGTTCAGTGTTCCTTGTTTATTTGACATAAGAGCTTTTGCATGTCTTTTTACAGAAATTTTAGAAGATGGCTCTAGCATTTAACATATATTTACACTACATGTATATCTTAAATCTTCACAATAAGCTGATTTGGATATTTAATTTGAATCTGAAAGACTGAAGAGTTCAATGGTGACATGCCAAACTGACAATGCTTCATCACGGCATGTGTTGGGGGTGGGGGGAGGGCGCAATTAGTCCCTGGCTCTCATAAGAGATACGAACTTGGACGCACAGTCATCTGTCATAAAGCAGAGAGAATCTGGAAAGTCATATTCCAGTCACTGATAGTCTGTGGAATGAAACTGCTTTTGTAAGCTGAAGGTATCTGCAAAGCCAATGAATATTGATTTCTGCAGTGCCTATTCTTGGGGTTAAGGTCATTGTGTGTATTCTGACATAGATCTGTATAACAACATTTCTCTCTTTCTTGAGGGATTCTTTTTTAGTTTGTCCAAGAATGCAAGTCATATTCCCATGTGTGTCTGAATTAAGACTTTTATCAACTTTTTCAGTACATTTATTCCAATCTTAAAAAAAATATTAATATCTCAAAATAAATAAAATAAAAAATGTAGATAAAAAACTTAAAAAATATAAAATATAAATATCACTAAGTTTTTGGTCCGGCAAAATAGCCTATAAGTCTATTATAGCTATTTTGCCGGGTCCGGCAAAATAGCCTGCAGACTATTTTGCCGGGTCCGGCAAAATAGCCACTGCCATATAAATAATCCAGGTCACATGACCAAGATGGCCACCACGCCCATATATCTATATGATAAAAACTTTTAAAAATCTTCTTCTCCAGAACCGGTGAACCGATTTCAACGAAACTTAGTTTGAAGTATGGATGACTCAAGTAGTGCAATGTGTATATAAATCATGACCCTGTGATGACCTTGACCTATTTTATGGCAAAGTCAACATTGGTCGCCAATCATTTGCATGGGGAAAACTTTTAAAATGTCATTTAAAGTGAAAGTCTTGCAGGAAATGGGCAGTAGGATTGAATATTAATGATTCTGAAAAAAATGGACACCAGGGGCTCATATGCCCCCACACCAGGGCAATATATATACATGTATATCTCCATAATATTCAAACATTTTCTCTAAAACCGCTTTGCCAATCAAAGCCAAATTGTATGTGAGGCATCTATAGGAAGGGATAACCAATGTATATATAAATTAATCCAGGTCACATGACCAAGATGGCCGCCATGTCCATATATGGTAAAAACTCTTAAAAAATCTCCGGAACTGGTGGATTGATTTCAATGAAACTTGGCATGAAGTATTGATGACTCAAGTACTACAATCTATGTATAAATCATGACCCTGTGATGACCTTGACCTATTTTACGGCAAGGTCAACATAGGTCGCCAATGCATTTGAATGGGGGAAAACTTTTAAAATGTCATTTAAAGTGAAAGTCTTGCAGGAAATGGGCAGTAGGACTGAATATTAATGATTCTGAAAAAAATTAGACCCCAGGTCAGCTCATCTGCGCCCAGCCCGGGGCATTATACATGTATATTACCATAATATTCAAGCATCTTCTCTTCTGAAACCAATCAAAGCCAAATTTTATGTGAAGCATCTATAGAATGGGAGAATCAATGTATATATAAATAATCTAGGTCACAAGACCAAGATGGCCGCCATGCCCATATATGGTAAAAACCATTCAAAAATCTTCTACTCTGGAACCGGTGGACCGATTTCAAAGAAACTTGGCATGAAGCATTGATGGCTAAAGTACTTCAATGTATACATAAATCATGACCCTGTGGTGACCTTGACCTACTTTACGACAAAGTCAACATAGGTCTCCAATGCATTTGAATGGGGAAAACTGTTGAAAAGTCATTTGAGGTGAAAATCATGCAGGAAAGGGGTAGTATGACTGTACATTATTGATTCTGAAAAAAATGGGCCACTGAGCTCATATGCCCCCCAACCAAGGGCAATTTACATGTATATTATTAGCTCACCTGAGCCGAAGGCTCACAGGTGAGCTTATAGTCTGCCCATGCTCCGTCGTCCGTCTGTCGTTCACAATTTCAAAGATATTCTCCTCTGAAACCGCTTGGCCAATCAAAGCCAAACTTCATGTGGAGCATCCTTAGGAAGGGGGAACGAAAGTTTATATAAATGGTCCAGATCATATGACCTAGATGGCCGCCATGGCTATAAATAGCAAAAACCTTTAAAAATCTTCTTCTCCAGAACCAGTGGGCCGATTTCCATGAAACTTGGTATGTAGCATTGAGGACACGGGCCCATTATAGTTTATATAAATCATGACCCTAGGATGACCTTGACCTATTTTACGGCAAGGTCAACTTAGGCCGCCAATGCATTTGAATGGGAAAAAATGGTAAAATGCTATTTAATGGGTAAAACTTACTTGGAATAGGCAAATGGACAGAAGAAGATTAATGTTAATGGAAAATTTTATCCCCTGGGGGGTTGACTGCCCCTGCCCCGGGGCTATATACATGTATGTGACCATAATATTCAAACATCTTCTTCTCTGAAACCGCTAGGCCAGTCAAAGCCAAACTTCATGTGGAGCATCCTTGGGAAGGGGGAATGAAAGTTTATATAAATGGTCAAGGTCACATGACCAAGATGGCCGCCATGGCTATAAATAGAAAAAAAAAAAACTTTAAAAATCTTCTACTCCAGAACCAGAAGGCCTATGATTTTGAAACTTGGAGTGAAGCATCAGTGACTGGAGCTCTACAAAGTGTATATAAATCATGACCCTGGGATGACCTCGACCTATTTTATGGCAAGGTCAACTTACATGTAGGTCTCCCATGCATTGGAATGGGAAAAAATAGGAAAATGTAATTAAATGGCAGAAAACTTGCTAGAAATGAGCAAATGGACAGAAGATTTATGTTTAAGAAAATATTTTGGGCCCGGGGGTTGTTTGCCCCTGCCCCGGGGCTATATACATGTATATAACCATAATATTGAAACATCTTCTTCTCTGAAACCGCTAGGCCAATCAAAGCCAAACTTTTTGTGGAGCATCCTTAGGAAGAGGGAATGAAAGTTTGTATAAATGGTCAAGTTCTTATGACCAAGATGGCCGCCATGGCTATAAATAGCAAAAACGTTTAAAAATCTTCTTCTTCAGAACCATAAGGCCTATGATTTTGAAACTTAATATGAAGCATCTGGGAATGGAGCTCTACAAAGATTGTATAAATCATGACCCTGGGATGACTTTGACCTATTTTACGGCAAGGTCAACTTAGGTCGCCCATGCATTTGAATGGAAAAAAATAGGAAAATGTCATGTAATGGCAAAAACTTGCTAGGAATGAGCAAATGGACAGAAGATTTATGCTTATGAAAATATTTTAGGCCCAGGGGTTGTCTGCCCCTGCCCCGGAGCTATATACATGTAGATGACCATAATATTCAAACAGCTTTTTTTCAGAAACTGCGTAGCCAATCAAAGCCAAACTTTATGAGGAGCATCCTTAGGAAGAGGAAATGAAAGTTTATATAAATGGTCAAGGTCACGTGACCAAGATGGCCGCCATGGCTATAAATAGCAAAAATTTTTAAAAATCTTCTTCTTTAGAACCAGAAGGCCTATGATTTTGAAACTTGGCATGAAGCATTAAGGAACGGAGGTCTACAAAATTTGTATAAATCATGACACTGAGATGACCTTGACCTATTTCACGGCAAGGTCAACTTTGATCGCCCATGCATTTGAATGGAGAAAATTTTTAAAATGTCATTTGAAGGACAAAACTTGCAGTTTATTGGCAAATGGACTGAATTTTTATGATTTGAAAAAGACATTGACTCCAGGAGTTATTCTGACCCTGCCCTAGGGTTATATACATGCATTGTACCATTCTAGTCTAACAAGTTTATTGGTACATGTATATATCTCAGGTCTCAGGTGAGCGTTTACAGGACCATTGGTCCTCTGGTATTCAAGCATCTTCTCCTCTGAAACCACTTGGCCAATTAAAGCCAATTTGTATGTGAAGCATCTATAGGATGGGGGAACCAATGTATATATTAATAATCTAGGTCACATGACCAAGATGGCCGCCATGCCCATGTATGGTAAAAACCCTTCAAAAATCTTCTTTTCTGAAACCAATTGACTGATCTCAATGAAACTTGGCATGAAGCATTGATGGCTGAAGTACTGCAATGTGTATATAAATCATGACCCTGTGATGATCTTGACCCAGTTTATGGCAAGGTCAACATGGGTTGCCCATGCATTGAATGGGGAAAGCTGTCATTTGAAGGGAAAAGCCAGCAGGAAATTGGCAAATGGACAGAATATTGATTATCCTGAAAAATGAAAATGTCCCAAGGGCTTCATCTGCCCCTGCACTGCGGTTAAATACCATAATATTCAAACATATGTTTATTGGTATTTGCAGCAGATCTCAGGTGAGCATTAACAGGACCATGGGTCCTATGGTTACCCTATATTGTTATTTGGCAAGTAGTTAGTGAATACATTCACAGTTTTAAACACATTCCATTGACATATTTTTGATATATTCCGTGAAAAATGAAATAGAAAATAGGCGAGGTCTGCTGACAACCGGTTGTCACCAGCAAAATTTGCTGCTGACAACCGGTTGTCAGCAGCAAATTTTGCTGGTGACAACTGGTTGTCAGCAGACACTTCCTAGAAAATATTGCATAAAATCTATTTTTTTCTCATTTTTGGAAGTCGATAACTTTTTAAAAAACATGGATATCCCTACATGTTTTTATGCCCCCAACTTTGAAAAAGTTGGAGGGGCATATTGCTTTCGGCTTGTCTGTCAGTGTGTCTGTCTGTCTGTGTGTGTGTGTTAACTTTTGAACGGTGAATGCTAGGGTTTTGAAATTTCATATGCACTTTCTTCATGAAAAAATAGTTGACCCGTATTTTTTTTCATGTCCGAGTTATGCCCCTTTTCTTAGTTATGTCCCTTTGAAAACAAAATTTGAAAATCTTGTGTGCAGGATATCTCAAAAAGTATTTGAGCTAGAGCCTTGATATTTGGTACACTAGTTGGGGCTGAGGAGTAGATCACCTGATTAACTTAATTACTTTTGAGAACTCTACCCCAAATTTGGACAAAATCATGGAATTTTGAAATTTTGATTGATTTTTTCACTTTTCGGTGAAATTTGAAACTTTTAAACGGTGAAGGCTAGGGTCTTGATATTTCATTTACAGATTTCTCATGTAAAAATAGTTGACCCATATTTTTTAGCTCACCTGAGCCAAAGGCTCACAAGGTGAGCTTATAGTATAGTAGTCGAGCCGGCGTCCGTCGGTGCGTCCATCCGTTCACATTTTCAAACTTGAATATCTCTAGGACAACAAGGCCAATCATGATCAAATTTTATCTAAAGCATCATCGGGGTGGAGGAAAGGTTGTGTTAGGTTTTGGGCCAGGTTCAATCAGAACTCTGGTTTCCATGGCAACAGATAGCTCCCATAGACTTACAATGGGAAAAACATAAAAAAATCTTCTTCTCCCAAACCACAAGGCCCAGAGCTTTCATATTTTGTGTGTAGCAATGTATTATGGTCCCCTTTATAAATCCTGCCAACCGTGCCCCTGGGGTCCATATGGGCTGGAGTCCCAAATGCTACATACCAAGTTTCGCATAAATCGGCCAACAGGTTCTGGAGAAGAAGATTTTTGAGTGGTTTTTACCATAGTTGGGCATGGCGGCCATCTTGGTCATGTGACCCAAATTTCGCAATCAAAATTTCGTTCCCCCTACCCATGGACTCTCCACATAAAATTTCACTTTGATTGGCCAAGCAGTTTCAGAGAAGAAGATCTTTGAAAAGTGTGTATGGACGACAGACTGGCCAAGGTCAAAGATGACCTTGACCTAAATTAATCACATACCTTCATCTACTTAATCCATTAGTTGTTTGCATCTACCACTTTTCAGGTCTCAGGCTACAACAGTTTTAAAAAAATCCCTAGTTTTCACTTTTCCCATGTAAAAGCCTATGTTTCCAAAATTGAAATTGCCGTAAAATAGGTCAAGGTCATCCTAGGGTCATCATTTGATCAAACTATGATGTGCTGGAGTCCCAAATGCTACATACCAAGCTTCATGAAAATCGGCCTGCCGGTTCTGGAGAAGGAGATTTTTCAGTGTTTTTTTACCATATATGGGTGTGGCGCCCATCTTGGTCATGTGACCTGGATTTCGCGATCAAACTTTCGTTTCCCCTACCCATGGATGCTCCACATAAAATTTCACTTTGATTGGCCACGCAGATTTTTGAAGTGTTTTTACCATATATGGGCGTGGCGGCCATCTTGGTCATGTGACCAAGATATCGTGAACAAAATTACAATGGCACTACCCAAGGAGGCTCCACATAAAATTTCAACTAGATCGGCCAAGCGGTTTCAGAGAAGAAGATCTTTGAAATTGTAGACGACGGCTGGACAGAGGAACGCTGGATATAAGCTCACCTTGTGCGCCTTCGGCTCGGCTCAGCTGAGCTAAAAATGTCCCCAGGGGGTTGTCTGCCCCTGCCCGGGGCTATATACATGCATATGACCATAATATTCAAACATCTTCTCGGAAACCGCTTAGCCAATCAAAGCCACACTTTATTTGGAGCATCGTTAGGGGAATGAATGTTAATATAAATGGTCCAGGTTGCGTGACCAAGATGGCCGCCATGGCTATAAATAACAAAAAAACTTTATAAATCTTTTTCTTCAGAACCGGAAGACATATGATTTTGAAACTTTGCCTGAAGCATCAGTGAGTGGAGCTCTACAAAGTCTGTATAAATCATGAGCCCGGGATGACCTTGACCTATTTTATGGCTAGATCAGCTGAGGTCGCTTTTCCCAGCTCTCAGGTGAGCGTATACAGGACCATTGGTCCTCTGGTTAGAGGTTACTGGAATTTCAAAACTTCAAAACTGGCCATTTTTGGCATCCAAATAGGGGTATGGGCGTTTATTAGAGTGTGGGCATTTCATAGAATTTTTATGGTATTTTGTATTTTTGTATAAAGCTTATGCAATACATATTTTTTCAGAGTCCCTGAGACGAGTTTGGGAGCCTGCAAGGAAAATAGGAAGGGTATTGCTATGGATAATAAGCTAGTTGATTAGACCCTCTCAACAGAAATGAGCCCAGAAATAGGACCAAGAGCCTGCCAAAGAGTGAGCCACTATGCAAATATGGACATATAAGAGGTGGTAAGAATATCAATAAGTTTTGATTTTTTTATTCAGTTTAATGTCCCTTTTAAAGATTATTTCAGCTCATATGAGACAGGCCAAACAGTAGTTGGGGTGATACAGAACCCCAAGAAAAAAAACACCAGGCACTCTTGCAAGAAGAACTTAGCTTGTCTCACATTTGCCCTGTGCTGGGCTCAAACCCACACCAGGTACAGTGCTGAGATGATCAAATGGTTAAGCACAGTAATGAAATATCAGCATTCTTAACCACTCAGCCACAGAACGCCTAAGTTTGATTTGAATAAGGTTCCTGAAATAACTTCTGCAATCGAGTAATCACTTACAAACTGTCATTCATTTAGATGTGTACTGTACTCATTGTGAAAAAAAAAATACAACACTATTATGGATTTGCTTCACAGGCAAGCAACATGGTTGATCTTAATGGAGGTGCTTCTAGTAGAAATTCTATGGCAGTGGTGCATAGTCACCATGAAGATTCAGACAAATATACAGGAGGATGGTGCATGTGATCGACTCGGGATGGAGAAATGTGATACATTTGCCCAATTGGAATCACAAGACATAATTTTTTCTATACATAAAATAGTTTTGATAAAATGGCTGCTTTGTGAACTTGCAATTATTTTGGATTTTAATAGGGTTTGTATGTTTAGCTCACCTGAGCCGAAGGCTCACAAGGTGAGGTTATAGTATAGTAGTCGAGCCGGCATCCGTCCGTGCGTCCGTCCACATTTTCAAACTTGAATATCTCTAAGACAACAAGGCCAATCATGACCAAATTTTATCTAAAGCATCATTGAGGAGGGGGAAAGGTTGTGTTGGGTTTTTGACCAGGTCGGATCAGGACTCTGGTTTCCATGGCAACAGATAGCTCCCATAGACTTACAATGGGAAAAACATAAAACAATCTTCTTCTCCAAAACCACAAGGTCCAGAGCTTTCATATTTTGTCAGTAGCAATGTATAGTGGTTCTCTTTATAAATCCTGCCAACCGTGCCCCTGGGGTCCATACGGGCCCCACCCCGGGGCCGTCATGGGAAAAACTTTAAAAAATATTTTTTCTCTGAAACCACAAGACCCAAAGCTTTCATATTTTGTGTGTAGCAATGTATAGTGGTCCTCTTTATAAATCCTGCCAATCGTGCCCCTGGGGTCCATACGGGCCCCGCCCCGGGGGCTTCATTGGAAAAACTTTAAAAAATCTTCTTCTCCGAAACCACAAGGCCCAGAGCTTTCATATTTTGTTTGTAGCAATGTATAGTGGTCCTCTTTATAAATCCTGCCAACCGTGCCCCTGGGGTCCATATGGGCCCCGCCCCAGGGGCTTCATTGGAAAAACTTTAAAAAATCTTCTTCTCCGAAACCACATGGCCCAAAGCTTTCATATTTTGTGTGTAGCATATTATAGTGGTCTTCTTTATAGCATATTATAGTGGTCTTTTTTATAAATCCTGCTATAAATCCGGCCAACCTTGCCCCTGGGGTCCATCGGGCCCCACCCCGGGGGAGTCATGGGAAAAACATAAAAAAATCTTCTTCTCCGAAACCATATGGCCCAGAGCTTTCATATGTTGTGTGGACCAATGTATAATACTCTCCTTTATAAATGCTGCCAACGGTGCCCCTGGGGTCCATACAGGCCACGCCCCAGGCATGGCATTATTAGCTCACCTGAGCCGTTAGGCTCACAAGGTGAGCTTATAGGATGGCCATGATCCGGCGTCCGTCCGTCCGTCCGTCGTCCGTCCGTCGTCCGTCCGTCCACAATTTCAAAGATCTTCTTCTCTGAAACCGCTTGGCCAACCAAAGTCAAATTTTATATGAAGCATCTATAGGAAGGGGGAACCAATGTGTATATAAGAAATCCAGGTCACATGACCAAGATGGCCGCCATGCCCATATATGGTAAAAACCCTTCAAAAATCTTCTTCTCCAGAACCCAAAGGCCTAGGATCTTGAAACTTGGCATGTAGCATAAGTGACTCAAGGTATAAATAATGACCTTAGGATGACCTTGACCTATTTTACGGCAAGGTCAACATAGGTCGCCAATGCATTTGAATGGGGAAAATTTTTAAAATGTCATTTAAAGTGAAAGTCTTGCAGGAAATGGGCAGTAGGGCTGAATATTTATGATTCTGAAAAAAATTGGACCCCAGGGGCTCATATGCCCCCACCCCGGGGCAATATTCATGTATATCTCCATAATATTCAAACATCATCTCCTCTGAAACCGCTTGGCCAATCAAAGCCAAATTTTATATGAAGCATCTATAGGAAGGGGGAACCAATGTGTATATAAATAATACAGGTCACATGACCAAGATGGCCGCCATGCCCATATACGGTAAAGACCTTTAAAAATCTTCTTCTCCAGAACCCAAAAGCCTAGGATCTTGAAACTTGGCATGTAGCATAAGTGACTCAAGGTCCACAATGTATATATAAATAATGACCTTAGGATGACCTTGACCTATTTTATGGCGAGGTCAACATAGGTCGCCAATGCATTTGAATAGGGAAAACTTTTAAATGTCATTTAAAGTGAAAGTCTTGCAGGAAATGGGCAGTAGGTCTGAATTTTAATGATTCTGAAAAAAATTGGACCCCAGGGGCTCATCTGCCCCCACCCCGGGGCAATATACATGTATATCTCCATAATATTCAAACATCTTTTCCTCTGAAACCACTTGGCGAATCAAAGCCAAATTTTATGTGAAGCATCTATGGAATGGGGGAATTAATGTATATATAAATTATCTAGTGCACATGACCAAGATGGCTGCCATGCCCATATATGGTAAAAACCCGTCAAAAATCTTCTCCGAATCTAGTGGACTGATTTCAAAGAAACTTGGCATAAAGCACCAATGGCTGAAGTACTACAATGTATATATAAATCATGACCCTGTGGTGACCTTGACCTATTTTACAACAAGGTCAACATAGGTCGCCAATGCATTGGAATGGGAAAAACTTTTAAAAAGTCATTTGAGGTGAAAATGTTGCAGGAAATGGGTAGTAGGACTAAATATTAATGATTCTGAAAAAAATGGACCTAAGGGCTCATATGCCCACACCCTGGGGCAACACACATGTATATTACCATAATATTCAAACATCTTCTCCTCTGAAACCACTTGGCCAATTAAAGCCAAATTTTATGTGAAGCATCTATAGGATGGGGGAACCAATGTGTATATTAATAATCTAGGTCACATGACCAAGATGGCCGCCATGCCCATATTTGGTAAAAACCCTTCAAATATCTTCTTCTCTGAAACCAATAGATTGATTTCAATGAAACTTGGTGTGAAGCATCCATGGTAAAAGTACTACAATTTATATATAAATCATAACCCTGTGATGACCTTGACCAAGTTTACGGCAAGGTCAACATGGGTTGCCCATGCATTTGAATGGGAAAAACTGTTAAAATGTCATTTGAAGGGAAAAGCCAGCAAGAGCCAAGAAATTGGCAAATGGACAGAATATTGATTATTCTGAAAAAAGGAAAACCGCCCAAGGGCTTCATCTGCCCCTGCACTGGGTTAAATACCATAATATTCAAACATGTTTATTGGTATATGCAGCAGACTCAGGTGAGCGTTTACAGGACCATTGGTCCTCTGGTCTACCATAGACTTATAATGGAAATGCATGAAAAAAATCTGCTCTGCAGCAGCATGACAGGAGCTTGTATATTTGATAATACAACAATGTCATGTGGAGCTCTACATAAATCTTTCCAATCATGCCCCTTGGGTCAAATATGGCCCCACCTTGGGGGTCATTATAGGACCCTGACCTTAATTTGTCCAGTGACTGTACTTGATGACTCTCAGGTGAGCGATCATTGCCCTTGGGCTACTTGTTTTCTAGTGCCATCACAAGCTTAGCTAAGCTTTTCTGTTTTAAGCATCCATTACCATGTTTACAAATTCAATAAAATGACCATATTAATATCAGAATATACATGTACATGTAATTTGCTTTATTGACAATATAAAACCGTAAATCAAGCCATGAAAACATTTCTAACACAATTGCTCCTCTTTTGTTGCTTAAAAAAGAACATGATATTTATCAGTTAGTGTTGAAAGAAATGTGCTTGAAGTACTGGTAATCTGCCTCTTGAGAGGCATGCCAAGGAACAGTGTAGGCAGGATATTTGACTGGCCTGACATGACTTCAACTAATGGCCATGTATTTTAAGCATTTGGTGTCAATTTGGCATAAACTCAGTGAGGTACATGCCTGTATCATCACCCTCCTGTGAACTTTTCTATTCGATAAACTGTCTTTTGGTTACTTATTAGCTCTTCTGAGCCACAGTTACTTATTAGCTCTTCTGAGCCAAAGGCTCACAGGCCAGCTTAAAGGACAGGCAGGCATCCGTCTTTGTCGTCCGTCCGTTGTCGTCGTCTGTCCATCAACAATGTCAAAGAAGAATATTTCTGAAGCTAGTGGGCCAATTTCGATCAAATTTAATATGAACCATCATTGGGTTTGGGGAGTGGGGGATTGATTGCATTAGGTTTTGGAACAGATTGTATCAACATTGTGGTTTTCAATTTCCATGGCAACAGATACCTTCCATAGACTTACAATGGGAAGAAACTTAAAAAAAAAATCTTCTCTGAAACCACAAGCCCCAATGCTTCTATATTGTGTATGTAACAATGTAGTCACCGCCATAAATCCTGCCAACTGTGCCCCAGGGTCCAAATTGACCATGCCCCGGGAGTGTCAATATCTGCAATAGGCTTATTCGTAATGGGAAAAAAATATTCTAAACCACAAGAGCTAGAGCTTGTGTATTTAGCATGTAACAATGTTTAGTAGTACCCTGCATATATTCTCCCAATCATGTCCCTGGGATCAAAATGGCCCCACCCTGGGGATCATTAGCCCCCATAGGCTTACATAAAAACATAAAAAAATCTTCTTATCTGAAACCAAAGAGTCCATAGCTTTTATATTTGTGTATAGCAATGTCTAGTGGTTCCCTTTATAAATCCTACCAACCATGACCCTGGGGTCCAATTGGCCACGCCTGGGGAACATGAATATCTGCCATAGGCTTATAAAGGAGAAATATGAAAAAATCTTCTCTGAAGCCATAAGATCCAAAGCTTGTATATTAAGTATGTTGCAATGTTATGTGGTACTCTACAATCCTGTCATGCAGCCAATCATGCCCAAGGGGACCATACAGGCCATGCCCCAGGGCAGGGGTCATAAGCTCCCCTACAAGTCTAGCTATCCAGATCAGGTGAATGTTTACAGCGGCATTGGTACTCTGATTAGAAAAAAAAGCGATACTGATTGATTAGCTAACTTGTATGTAGAGTTGCATAAATGTATGATTTCTAAGTTGTAGTTTGTTTTACATACCAAAATAAAAAAAAATCAAATACTGATTTTCAGAAATAATCAAAAATCCAGTCTGTTGTAGTCCGAGCATATCAACAACATTTATTAGCTCACTTGAGCCGAAGGCTCACAGGTGAGCTTATGGTATACCCATGCTCCGGCGTCCGTCCGTCCGGCGTCGTCCGTCGTCCACAATTTCAAAGATCTTCTTCTCTGAAATCACTTGGCCAATCAAGTTGAAATTTTATGCGGAGCCTCCATTGGTAGGGGGAATGAAAGTTTGTTCACGGGATCTTGGTCACATGACCAAGATGGCTGCCACGCCCATATATGGTAAAAACCCTTCAAAAATCTTCTCCAGAACAGGAGGGCCGATTTCCACGAAACTTGGTATGTAGCAGCCCATCATAGTTTGCTTAAATGATGACCCTGGGATATGACCTGTTTTGCGGCAAGGTCAATTTTAGAAACATAGGCTTTTACATGGGAAAAGGACAAAAATGGCTATTTTTGAAACTATTGCAGCCTGAGACTTGAAAATTGCTAGATGCAGACAACTTATGCAGTCGTTGAAGGTATGTAATTAATTAAGGTCAAGGTCATTTATTGTCCTGTACCCAAGGTCATTGAAATATCGAAATTAAGTCACAATTTCAAAGATCTCCTTCTCTGAAACTGCTTGACTGATCAAGTTGAAATTTTCTGAGGAGCCTGCTTGGGTAGTTGAATTGAAATTTTGTTCGCGATATTATGGTCACATGACCAAGATGGCCGCCATACCCATATATGGTAAAAACCCTTCAAAAATCTTCTTCTCCAGAACCAGTGGGCTGATTTCAGTGAAACTTGGTATGTAGCATTGGGGACACCAGCCCATCATAGTTTGCTAAAATGGTGACCCTTGAATGACCTTGATTTGTTTTACAGCAAGGTCAATTTTGGAAACATAGGCTTTTACATGGCAAAAGGCAAAAACAATGGATGTTTTTAAAACTATTGCAGCCTCAGACTTGAAAGTTGCTAGATGCAGACAACTAATGGAGTCAATGAAGGTATGTAATCAATTAAGGTCAAGGTCATTTCTTGACCTTGACCATAGGTCATAGAAATATCAAAATTGAGTCACAATTTCAAAGATCTTCTTCTCTGAAACCGCTTGGCCGATCAAGTTAAAATTTTATATGGATCCTCTTTGGGTAGTGGCATGGAA